>CM060406.1:31247029-32447029 GCA_030545235.1 Helianthus tuberosus
CGGCTCGAGAGCGACAAAAGAGCTACGCGGATCCAAATAGAAAATCGGTAGATTTCAAGGTGGGAGACAAAGTGTTGTTAAAAGTCTCACCATGGAAGGGCGTAGTCAGGTTTGGAAAGCGTGGAAAGTTGAATCCACGATACATCGGACCATTCAGAATTTTGAAGAGAATTGGTACCGTGGCATACAAGTTGGAGTTACCGAAAGAACTCAATGGAGTACATGATACGTTCCATGTATCCAACCTGAAGAAGAGTCCAACGCAAGAAAACATGACCATCCCGATGGATGAAGTGCATATTGATGAAGCCCTCCGATTTACAGAGCAACCCGTTGAGGTTACCGACTGGAAGGTCAATAAGACCAGGAGGAGCAGTGTGAAACTTGTTAAAGTACGTTGGAGCTCTAAGCACGGACCCGAGTACACATGGGAACGTGAAGACCAGTTCAAGAAAAAGTATCCCCACCTATTCAAGAAGACTCCAGCGAGAGTTAGTTCAGTCTGAATTTCGGGACGAAATTCTTTTAACGGGGGGAGACTGTGACAACTGGCCCAAACCGGTAATTTCCGTACACTTTAATTAGTGCTTAATGACTGCAATTATGTCCTTAATTGTCAGCAGTGGCTGAACACATAATAAACAAGTGAATTCATGCATGTTGTATACTACAAAATACTGCTTTATGCATAAACGAGAGCGTTGCGTCTATAGTAAACTCACCGGTAAGACACAATGTGTCAACAGAACTGCAGAAAACAGTCAGACATCAGAATTGAGGCCTAGGTGCAGGTCCGACAACAAGAATGCATTAAAACCCGAGAGTACATACAAGGGTTTAATTTATATACATTGCGAAAGCAAATATAAGCACTAAAAAGCACCCGAAACGCACTTTAAGTGCAGAATTTATACAAATCAGCAATAATTCAGCATTTAGACATATAAATATTATGCAGAAATGTCGTTTTATTATCCAGAATATTTCCCTAAGTGTTGGGAATCGAAAGAGTACAAGAAAGGTACTTAAACGACACTAAAAAGTGTAATTTAGCACTTTAACGAATCGGTATGTAACCGAACAACCGGAGATTACCCGGAGCATAAAAATAATGTCAATGACATTGTTATTTATCTTTTTCTGAGCTAGTTAGGGTCCCTGAATACCCTAACACCCGGCATAACACGCTACACATTAGTAACGAGGTTAAACACTAAACTTAACATAACTAATACCAAATGTTTAGTTACTATCTAACCGGATACCCCCCCCCCATGACCGATTTCGGTCCCTTTGTAACTAAGAGGGAACATGCAAGTACAAAGATGATTATTATAAAGGATTGTGTTTAGTATGGGGTGACACTTAACCCATTGGACAAACATGCTTGATTTTCCTATAAATACTAGAGTTCACTTAACATAATTCTCATCACACAACACAACTTACTCACTCTCTCTAGCCCTCCCTTCACCTTCGGCCGAACCCCACTCCACCCACCATCATACTTTCGGTTCTTGTTCTTGACATTCCATCATCATACACACTCCAAGGATCGCGTATTAGGAGCTTTGGTGCACTCGGAACGCGAAGGACCACTTCCGTTAGCTTTTATCCACCCATTTTCCGTCAGGATTCTTCCCTAGCCCCGAGCTAGAGGTATATCACTTAAAACTCACTCTTGAACGTATCTAAGGTGGTTAAAAGGAGTTTCGTCGGTTAAATATCGATAACATACTTTTTGAAGCATAAAAGTCTAGTAAAAACACTAAAATGGTGGTTAATAGCTTGTAACTTGTGTAAAAGTTGTAGTATTTGGAATTTGTGATTATCTAGACCCGATCTATGATTGTGGTAGCTCGGATCACCATTTAACCCGGTTTGGTAAGATCGTTGATCTTAACATAAGCTCGTTTTTAGTTAACACAAGGGTTAAAGGGTGAAACTCTACCACACAGGAGACATGAACTTGTGTAAAAGCAATTTAACTTGTGAAATAGTGTTTAAAACTAGTAGATCTACGTATCTACAAGCGGTATTTTCAAAGGACCAAGTGTCCAAGAAATCACATGTTCTAAACCGGATCTTACACAAACAAAAGTGGTTTTTGTGAACAAACAAGAGTGTGGATACTTGTGTAACAAAAGTTTTAACGAAGAAATAGTTTCGTAAAAACCGACTAGAAGTTGTAAAACTTCATATTCTTTAAAAATAAAGTTTTTATGAAATTAAACTTATTTTTAAAGATAACAAGACTCGCTAAATGTGCTAGTAAGTTACTACACATTTTTATAAATATTCAAGTTCATGAAATTGGTGATTATTGTTGACGATTATTGTTGATAATTGTTGTTGATGATTATTGATGAATGATGATGATTTAAAAGAAAATAAACACACGTTTTGAAAACGTGGGAAACCTCCATTTTTAGGGGAAACTCTGTCAAAATTTTTATAAATTTTGACACTTAGAAAAATATAAGTTTTTGAGAAACTTATTCCCTAAAAATGTGTTTAAAAGTATTACCAAGGTTTCCCTAATTTTTGGTGATAAGAAATGAGGATTTTTCAAGAATAAAAGTGGATATTAAGTATATATTTTTGAAAGAAAAATATATATTATTTGATCACCAACTTTTGTGCTAAGTGTATATAGTATGTGTTATACGTGCTAGTGTATTAAGACTTAAAATACACTAATTACTCATGAGGAGTAGAAATATAAAAATACACATACAACATACAAGATACATAATTCGGGTGCAAAGTGCAAAACACGAAAGACTTATAATTATTTTAGAAAAAATAATATAAGTAAGATACGTAGTTAAAAATATAAGAATATTTTTAACACAAGAAAATATACACAAAAGAGAGTGACTGTACTTGTGCGACGCAAGTCTAGTGACTAACGTTAAGAAAACGCGTATAGGTTACGACGTTAATTAAGCAAATCCGGTGGAGTTTACGACGCTAGGAACGCAAAGTTGTGAGTTCATGCTCCCCCTTTTCTCTTTAACTGTTTTCAGTTTTTATAACTTCAGGGGGTGAAATACATGTACAAATGTACAAAATTTATAATTGGTATGATATAAATACAAGAAGTACGCTTGGTGAGAACGAGAACCAAGTGTGACGAAATATAAGAATACAAGAAGTACACTTGGTGAGAACGAGAACCAAGTGTGATGAAATATAAGAATATGAGAAGCGCACTTGGTGAGAACGAGAACCAAGTATGAGGCGCTATGAGAAATGATAACAAGAAACGCGCTTGGTGAGAACAAGAACCAAGTAGGATGCGTTATGAGAAATAGTGTCACGAATAGGGTACAGAAGCACCATTAATCGTGTACATACTTAGACCGCAGAACAAAAGGTTAGATCTAACGGGTGCCTGGCAGCCACACTCCCGGTCGGGGCGAGAACCGAGGAGTGCTTTTGTGTCTCAGAATATACCAAATAAATGCCTTAGGTTTGGTGACTTCCTATGTCGTGCCACATGTTAATGGCTTTGCAACCCATTAACAATCTGATAATTACAGAAATACTGTATTTACATAAATTTCATACCATACTAAAATTGATATATAACTTGAAGTACGTGGGGTACTCAAGAGGATTGATATATAACTTGAAGTACGTGGGGTACTCAAGAGGATGGATATATAACTTGAAGTACGTGGAGTACTCGAGAAAAACTTGATTTATTCACAACTATGTTTTTATACAAAGTATACAAACGTGAAATACAAAACTGCATGAATTCACACCAACTTTATGTTGACGTTTTTTTCCAAAAACTCACATGTATTTCAGGTAACTAGGATGGATGTGCGCGTGGTCTTACTCATGCTCGTGGATGTCGCTTATGTTTATCTTTAAATAAAGTTGTAAACTTTTAAGACAATGCTTTATGTGACTTAGCGATGTAAACGCTAACGTATGTTTTCAAATTATGGTATTTGAAGTTATTTTCTTGAGCATGTAGTATGTTTACTCTTCGTATGCAATGAGAACCTTTCATGATCACACCTCGTGCTTCCGCCGTAGAAAGGGGTGTGACAAATACAACATATAAATTACATCAAATGAGGCATAAAACTAACCCTTTTTAGTACTAATGTTGGAAAAAGTGTGTTTTTGTCTTCCTTTTATATTTTCAGGATTAAATGAGCTCAAATGAACAAAAGAAGCAAAAAGGCAGCTAAATCTAACATAAATACAAGAAAAGGAACAATCGTGGCATGCCCGACCCCCCGACAGCATCTTCCTAAGCAAAAACAGGAAAACAGAAGGCTGAACACGCCCCGTGCTCAATGAGCACGGGGTTGTGCCCAAGTGTTGGTGCACTTGTGTCTGTACTTTGTCTGTATGTTGTCATGATACAAAACGATGTCTTGTGTCAGTCTGGTTTACGTCTTAGGTCTGTTATTATGTGTGTTCGATGTAAGTTTGACCAAGTCAACCATCCTCCTGGTTTGACTTGGCCAAACAGTTAACACATGGTTTGTGAGATGTTTGGGTCGAAGGATGCGTCATCGAAGGATTGTTTATATCATTCGATGAGCTCGAAGGATAAACCTTCGATGGATATAGATGGACCTCGAAGGATATCATCCTTCGAGGTATATGTGATCCTTCGAGCTGTTTCAGATCGATAGATGATCTTTCGATCAGTCTATCTGATCCTTCGACCAGACGATCTGTGTTTGGGTATATATACCCATGTAATGTGTTCACTTCAAAAGAGACACGAAAAGAGAGACAGAAGTGAGAGCATTCTGTTGAGAGAACACACACACGAGTGTTTTAGAGAGTTTGCAAAACACATTTGTAAACATAGCTTTGTAACCGAACCTTTCCTCGTATTAATACAAGTGGTGTTAATCGGTGAAGATTGTGTGTTGTGTTTGTGCTTGTTCTATCTCGGTTTGCATGCTAGCTTGGATTCCGCACTTGCTAGTGTGTTATACATAACAAGGAATAGTTTGACCTCAACCTCCGAGGGACCTACAAGTGGTATCAGAGCCGTGGCTCTTTTCCTTGTTAAAAACCGAGTTTATACAAGACTTTGGAGTGTTTTGGACAAAAACTCACATGGTTTAGCACCCGTTTTTACTGTTTTTCTCGCCTTTCGAGACGTTAAAACGTGTTCTAAACTAACCGGGTGTGTTAAAGGACGGGTTGGGTAACTTAAAAACTTGTTTTTAAGAAATTTGGTATTTTCCGGCCAAATTCCGGCTTACTCCGGTGACCGGTTTCTGGATAAGAACCTTGTTTTTCTTGGTATTATTTTATTGTTCAAAATCTTGATTTGGTAAAAGGTATGGCCTGATCATACCTTCTGCCGAAAGTTTCTACCAACTTGTCACCTTTTTCACCAACCTGTCACTTTTGTTAACTGTGTCAGTGAAGATCGAAGGATATCCTTCGAAGTCAAAAGATCATCTTTCGATCAAAGGAAGTTCGATAGATAATCATCCTTCGAACATCCTTCGAAGTCTGTGACTTTTCCTTCGATCCAAGGAATCTTTTCGAAGGATATATCTTTCGATCTACAGCTCTTATTCGAAAGATAAGGATCCTACGATTGGGGAGTCTTTCGAAATCTTTGTTCGAAACTCAACAGTGATCTTTCGAACACTGTTGATCCTTCGAACAAGTGTTGATCTTTCGATCCTAGTCTGTTTAAGTTTAACAAGTTTGTGTTTTTCAGGTCTTTCGATCAAGGATCCTTCGGCGGGTGGTTGTCTTTCGAGATATTAACATAGTTTGTGAAAATTAATTTTTTTTTTTAAAAAGGGAAAACTTGTTTTTCATATTTCAAATCAAGTTTCACTTAATATATTAATTTTTAAAATGGGAACAAACGGTCAGTGGGATCCAACCGCGTGGACTCAAACAACTTTGACTCCGCAATCATCAGCTACGCAATCTGCGTCAGATTTCAACAAAACTGCATGGATGCAGGCTATTGCCCCACCTCAAGCTGCAATGATAACTGCAAATCAATGGGCATTGGTCACAAATTAAAGCAGCAGCATTCAATCTATGATGCAGAACGACAGTGAAACTGGTACAAGCACAAAACCGCCAAAGCTAAATCACATCAATGATTGGGGATGGTGGAAAGAAAGGCTGAGAACTTATGTTCAGGGGCAAGGTCAAGATCTATGGATGTGCTTCTTCACCGCATTTGACAATGATTTGGAAGTTGCAGGATCTAATCCACAAACTTACAGCACTATGTCTGAGGATGATAAGAAGAAATTTGAGTTAGAAAAGAAAGCATTCATGATTCTCACACAAGCTCTTCACAGAGACATTTACCACCAGTTTGTTTACTGCACGACTACTAAAAGTTTGTGGGATATGCTCACGTTACGATGTGAAGGAAATGCTCAATCTAGAAAGATCAAGCAAGAATTACTGAAGAAAGAGTTTGAAGGATTCACGTGTATGGAGAATGAGACTTTGGCAGAGTTATCTACAAGGTTCCATCACTTGTTGAGCGAGATGTTTGCTTTTAGAGTCACTGCCACTCCACAAGAAATGGTGAAGAGATTCGCTGATAGCTTACCAGGAAAGTGGAGCAGTTATCTTGAAATTCTCAAAGAAAATGGTGTTCTAGACACTATCACCGTCTATAAGTTAATTCAAAGATTGGAGAACAAGGATGTAGAAGAAAAGCTTAAGGCAAAAAGAACACTAACTCCTCAAAATCCAGAGATGTACTATGGGATTGCAGGAGGTATCAGTGGAGAAAAACCAGCCTCTCAACATTCGAAGCTTCAAACAGCCTTCATCTCAAACACCGGATCTTCCACAACAAATCAGTTTGATCCTTCAGCATACACGATGATGTATTCAAGACCAGATTCTTCTTCTCTACAACAGAATGTGCAACCGACAGCTCAGCAATTCACACCACCGCCTTATTTAGACCCAAGCAGAGCTCAGCAGCAACAACCGCAACAGCAAGGGTTTTATGGAAGCTCTTCAAACTTTCAAGCCACTTCCAATCCGAACACAGTCAGATTAGACACTTCCAACTTTTCCAAAGTCAGTGTCGAAATAGCCAAGGAGCATATGGAGATGTTGAACACCTTGGTTAGTGATTATTGTGGATTGATCGCAGGTCAGATTGGGAATATCAATCTAACCAATGAAGATTATCAGCAAGTGGATAAAGAAGAATTTGAAATGATGGATATCAAATGGGCTCTTGCTAGTGCAATTCGAAGAGCAAAGGAGTTTATGGAAAGGACGGGGAGAACCAACTTGGAAAGCAAGAAAGACACCAAGTATGGGTTCGACAAGCAAGCTGTAAAGTGCTTTAACTGTGGTGAACGTGGTCATTTCAAAAGGGAATGCACAAGACCAGCTCAGTATGGAAACCAAAATCCTTTCAGAAATCAAGGCAACCAGCAGAACCAGAACAGGAACAATGTTCGTACGTTGATACCTGTCAACAACCAAAGCCAAGCAGGGCCATCAAATGCCAACCAGGCACTTGTGGTTCAAGTAGATGAAGGTTGTGATTGGTCGCTTCAGTTGGGAAATGATGCTCCAGATGGAACAGCATGTTTTGCTGAAGTCGTAAAGGATTTAAAGCACGCCAGTGGTGGAGAATCTTCCACCAATGGTGATGAATCTTCTGAAGATGAAAACAGTTCTGGTTATAGTGGAAGCTCAGATGAAGAATCCTCCACTTCAGGCAATGATCATGTGGATGAGACATCAAGTGCGTCAGTCGATGCAGATATTGATGAGCTTTTGGAAGAAGCTGCAGCAGGAACTGAAAGAAGATCTATTTTGGTGGATCAAGCTGCTTACTCTTCGTCTTCTCTCCATTCAGCCTTTATGGCTAATGTCGACAGCTCATCAAGTCAGGTATGTGTCGATGAACCCACTGTAGTTAGTTGTGAAAATTGTGATAGCTTAAATGTTAAATATGCTGAAAAGGAAAGTCAGTTTGAAATCACATACAAACACAATCAAGAATTGATTGTAGATCTTTCTAAAGCAACTGAAGCTAACTTGTTTTTAACCAGAAATGAAAAGGAATTTAAAGCAACAATTGCGTCATTAAGACATGATGTTTCAGAATTACAAAAGGCTGTTTTGCGAAAACAACATGCTAACAATAATCTTATTGACACAATTGAAAAGCAAATGGTAGAGTTGGCAACAGCTCGATGTGAAAGTGAGACAATTAAGCAGAAACTGGAAAGCTATTCCAATTCCCGCTATGTATTGGATCACATCATTGACGTTCAAAAGAAAAAGGGGGATAAAATATGTATTGGATTCAAATCATGTCCTCCCCCAATGAATCACAATTACTCCAAATTGACTGATGACGAGGATATGCCCCGTTTTGAACCTACTGTGCCACTCGATCTAGATGACTTTGCAGCAGGCCTAGGGTTCACAACTGGTACATCATCCTCGGGTCAATCAGAATCTGAGAATGTGACAGATTCATCGTGTGTTAAGGAACAGAGTCCTCCCATTGTTGAGGATGCTGATTCTTCGGATGATGAATCTGAAGAAATTGTGAAACAACAGTCTAACTCGGTTACAACAGATATTCCAATCGAGAATCACATCCTGTGTGATCCACCAGTGAAACCGAGTAAGACTGAAATGTCAAAAGCAATGGAGTCCCTTGTATCTAGCAGTGAAGAGAATAACTTGTTGTACACGCTTAAAGGAGATAGCAAAATCTACTCTAACAAAGATTTTCCAATTAAAAATGTAAATCAAGATTTAATTGAGCAAATTTTTGAAGGATGCACTGATAAGTTTTTGGGGAACAAGAGTGGCAAAGTTACCGTCACTCAATGTGATCCAATTCCGTGTGAACAAATTAGAAAACAATACGGAAACCAAAAACTACCAATTGAGCGAAAACAACAAGTCAACTCCGGAAAGGGTAAGGTACAGGGAAAGAAGGCTCAGAACAAGGATGTTCAAGCACCTAAAGTTCAGCAGCCTAAGACTGAACAACCAAAGGTTCAACAACAAAAGGTGCAAAACAAAAGAGCTCCTGTTAAGAAACGAGAACCAAAAATGAACTTTGTTGGATCCACGGGTTCAGACAAACTTGAAACATTTCAGGATAAATCTAACCTTGAGTTTATAAAACAAGTTAGAATTTTAAAACGAAATGATCAGAATAATTACACCCAACACACCAACGGATGTGATTTAGGTCCAAGTACGTCTAGATCACAAAGTTCATTGTCTGGTTCTCCGTCTGGTCATCAACATGTTTCTCCGAAGTTTGTAGAGCGGAGAACATGTTTTGAATGTGGGACAGTTGGGCATATTGTAAGATATTGCCCACACGTGCAAAAGCTGAAGTAAAAAACGAGTGCTCCCCAAGAAATTGATTACCGAAAACAATCAGTTTCCCCGAAACAAGACCCACGTGTCTTGAAAGAAAGGGAAAAGAAGTTAAAGCAAAAGAATCAAAAGGTAATTGAAAAGGCCTTAAAATCAGAGGTCAAAGAAGAAAAACCTGTACAAGCAAAATCTGAAACTGTAAAACCAGTAACTGCTAAAACAATAAATTCAAATACTGGTAAAGGACAAACAGCTTGGAAGCAAAAGCAGGTAATTCAATCAGGGGGAGCACCACAGGTTCTTTTTCCTAATCATCAAGTGATTGAAATAACTTTCCTTGATGATCAAGGACGACCCAAGTCCACAAAGGCTTGGGTCCCCCTCTCCAACTAATCTCTGAGTGAGTGTGTAGGATATTCCAGGAGGAACTATTGATGGTCTTAGGATTGTTAGTAGTGGAGCGTCCATGCACAAGATCGGCGACACCAGACTCCGAAACATCATTATATCTAGGAGTTGTTGCCTTTGATAGAGAGAAATGAGAAAAGAAAAGAAAAAGATAAGAAGACAAACATTCCGATGAAGGAATGATGGTGAAAGAATGTGGTTGAATGAAGTTGAAAAATTCGACATGAAGAGATATGTGCCAAAATTGGTTGTTATGGTTTTTGATCGGGTCCTCAGGAAAGATTCCAATGAAAAGTACGCGCCTGTAGCACGTCTGAAGCTTTTCGAAGATTCATGGATTTTTCTTCCACAAGAAGTTCAAAGTCCACAAGATGAAAGTGTAGGGTACTTTTCTCCACGGTGTGATTGAAGAAAATGTGTTTGTTGAACAAACCAACCGGGTGTGCGGATGCCTTGGCATGGATTGAACAACCGCACACTACTTCTCAAGAGAAAGATAAAGACCTTCGCTGGTACAATGTGGAAGACCAGCCGGACCCGGAGGTTTATGATCTTGTTGCTGTGAAGGGATTTCAGTAGCTACAAAAATCGACTTTGAAGTCCACACCGGGTGGATATCCAGTTTGGGAGAGCACTCAGATTCCTTGCAATGCATGAAGCAGTTGCAGGATACGGTTTTAAATTTCTAATCTCTCCTATACTTGTCGATATTTAAGCTGCTTTATGAATTATTATCATCTCGTACAGCACTCTTTGACCAGACACGTTGATCTCGAATATCACCTCACACGTGATTGTTTCATTATGAAACTCATCAATGTTGTCTTGGTCCACACCGATGACCAACGTGCCGACCTATTTACCAAAGCATTTGACAAATCAAGATTTGACTTTTTATTATTGGTACACGGCATTAAGGTCAAGCAAGAGTAAAACCAACATCGAAAAATCATTTTTGTAAATACCTTTGTGTTTTAAATTTGTCTTAGTTTATTGATTTTAGGGGGAGTAAATTTTGAAAATCCAAAAACATCGGAAAATTTCAAAAACACAAAAACAATAGAAAAGCAAAAATGAGTTTCCTGGCGAGCAAAAGAGAAAATGATAGTACATCAGTGGTCTGTCTAAACCTCTTTAAACCTAAAATGGAAAACGATAATCAGCTCTATATAAGATGTATCGGTAGGCTCACAATCATTTTAAAGTGTGCAGGGTGATATAAACTTAAATCGACTGAAGACCAGGTGGGAACCACTCATTGGCATATGGTCTTAGTACCGAAATTTCGTTTGAGAGATTGCCGAGGTTCTGAGATATTCGGTCTTTATGCTGCTTATCATCTGGGTATCATGGTTGTATCTTTTACCGAAAAATAACGGGGACGCAAGTCTAGATCTTCCATGATACCATACATACGTGTACATACTGCATACGACCTCAATAAGTGATCAACAATCACATGTCCAATCAAAATAAGTGATAAAATATCACATTTATCCGGGAGTCAAGTTCGTCTCTCTGCTGTACGGAAGTACTAACCTGTTCACGGACTTGCTCCTGTGCCCTCATGCATCGAAAATCAAGTTCCTCATCAATAAGTGATTCTATCACATAGGGCTTGTTTTCAAATCCAAATAAGTGAGAATCTCACATCATATACGGTCAAACAGATGATAATCGGTATACTCACCGGTAAGATGAACCCTCGTGCATACCTTGATACGGGAATGTGTCGTGATGTGGATGAACACCGGTCGGTAAGTATAAATCATACCTTAACGTATCCCCTCGCCATGATTACATCTGATAAGTTGAGCTTAAGTGGACAACAATACCGATAATTGTTGTAGGATGCTTATCTTAATGTTAATTAATTGAACAAAGAGAGCGTTTCGGCATGACCGTACACTGATATGATTCTCTTACCCTCGAAACTCGCAAAAAGAATGTCTGTATATATTTATTTACTGCTTTCTGTCTTTACATTTGAAATATTCAAAAATTCCAAAAAGATTTTAGGTGTGTTTTAATATAAACTTTATAAAAGCCAAAAAGATTTTCTTTCTATTTAATTTTCGATCGTACGATGTTGGAGCTCGAGTCTTCGTTACCTGAAACCTGATTGAAAACCGAAAAAACTGATTCTTCATAAACGGTCGAAATTTGCAAGTGTTGAAAGTTAAAAACCTAAAATTGATAAATTTGTTAAACTTTCAAACTGTCGGACGGTAGTTGATTGAACAATGGTCACATGTGTGTCGTTTACTTATGATATTCCAAGCAGTTGTTCTCATTACGCGTTTAGATTTCTTGCATGTGCAGATTCTAAAGGCAAGGAGAACATGGTCGATGACAAGCTTCGGAATGAAGACACGACGTGAAGGCACACAAGTGATGAAGATGATCGAGTTGCCGCTGACCATCATCAACACCACAAGGATCTCAAGTTGTAAAGATCAAGACTTTCACTAGCATAACTCAAGGGGGAGCTTATGTTAAGGGGGAGTTTGTCAACACACTTCCTACATGAAACGGGGAGTTTGTTGGTACACTTTCTGCTTTCAAGATGTGAAGACTTTAAAGATCCTCCGACATTGAAGACTTGAAAGGACGTCAAAGACTTGAAGACACGAGGGACCCACAAGAATTAAGATCGAGACAAAGATACAGCCAAGGGGGAGTTTGTTGGTGCACTTGTGTTTGTACTTTGTCTGTATGTTGTCATGATACAAAACAATGTCTTGTGTCAGTCTGGTTTACGTCTTAGGTCTGTTATTATGTGTGTTCGATGTAAGTTTGACCAAGTCAACCATCCTCCTGGTTTGACTTGGCCAAACAGTTAACACATGGTTTGTGAGATGTTTGGGTCGAAGGATGCGTCATCGAAGGATTGTTTATATCCTTCAATGAGCTCGAAGGATAAACCTTCGATGGATATAGATGGACCTCGAAGGATATCATCCTTCGAGGTATATGTGATCCTTCGAGCTGTTTCAGATCGATAGATGATCTTTCGATCAGTCTATCTGATCCTTCGACCAGACGATCTGTGTTTGGGTATATATACCCATGTAATGTGTTCACTTCAAAAGAGACACGAAAAGAGAGACAGAAGTGAGAGCATTCTGTTGAGAGAACACACACACGAGGGTTTTAGAGAGTTTGCAAAACACATTTGTAAACATAGCTTTGTAACCGAACCTTTCATCGTATTAATACAAGTGGTGTTAATCGGTGAAGATTGTGTGTTGTAACACCTGTGTCATTTCAACCATCAAACAAATGCCAAACCAATGAAATATTGTATTTCATACTTTGTACTTGTATAAATATGTGTATCTTTTGCACATATCAACTCTTGTTCGATTTCAAACTCTAAATCGCTTTCTGGAAGGTTATACGCGCACTAATGCGTAAATATAACCAGTTTAATCCAACGAACACTCCGGAATAGTGAAATAGGCTTAACATACCTTGAATAACCTTTACATAACTTATATATAAGTTTTGGAAGGTTTGGTGTGGTGAAATCAAGTTAAATCGCTTACAGGGACTAAAGTTGACAAACTGCGAAAGTATGCCAATTTGAACTGTAACAGACATTCTGGAACATGACCATAAGTTAAACACACCATAAATATCCTTTACATAGCTTAGAAATAGGCTTTAATGGGTTCGGTATGCTAAAATAAACTTTTGGGTCATTCAGGGACTAAAAGTGTCAAAAAGTGCACAAGTTTGCATTTTCGCGCATAACTTACGTTCTGAATACATCCGGACATCCAAAAATTTATGTAAGCACTAAAATATTTTATTTTAGTGTTCGCCATAAGAAAAATCCATTCGTCGCGTCATTTGGTTCGTTTTTCGCATTCGGGACCAGATTCGATGTATTAGCCGTTGTTTAATTCACAACCACACATTCTAAACTTGCTTAGTCAGCGGATAAGGATGGAATTTAAACACCTAAACACCATGACATTTCAACACATGTATGGATGGAATTTAAACACCTAAACACCATGACATTTCAACACATGTATGGATGGAATTTAAACACCTAAACACCATGACATTTCAACACATGTATGGATGGAATTTAAACACCTAAACACCATGACATTTCAACACATGTATGGATGGAATTTAAACACCTAAACACCATGACATTTCAACACATGTACGGATGGGATTAAGGCACGTTTTCCATGAAACGATCTTAACGGTTCGGGTATTCCTATAAATACCCCATACCCCCCATTGCTAAAATCACTAGAAACTTGATTTGAGAAACTCTAAGTTGAAACATTTGTTTCATACCTGAGATTTTTGAATCGAGTTTAGCATTCGGGGACCCTTCGTAAGTATTCTTTCGTTCTTTTCCTTATTTTACTGCTTTTCGAGTCAGAAAGTCAAACTTTGTTTGACTTTCAGCGTTGACCAGTAATGGTCAATGCGAAGTTCGTTTGAACTTCGCAACGTGAGTGTAATCACGTTGGTCATAGTCCCTTGGGACTATGCCCACTGATTACCACGTTGTCTAAGGTCGTAGGGTAGGCGATCTAATAAATCGCCTATACCTTCGAACCCGACCCAGTTTGGTCGATCATTAGGATCCGACCAAATACATTAGGTGACCCTAGTATAGGGCATAACCTTCCGAGGTTATACCCTATGGTCACATCGTTTAAGTAGTTGTATGATAGGAAGTTTATATGCCTTAGGTAAATTACCAGAATACCCTTTTCATGTATAATTGGTAATTAAGCATATGTAACCTAAACCTTTGTCACATAACTGATTATGTAATATGTTTAGGCATATAACACTTGTCATAGGGCTAGTTAGGCGGTCCGAACGCGTTTCACGCGAACGACGCGTTAAAGTAGCATAAGCTACCTAAACGGGTCGTAATGGGTCGAAATCACTCAGGTTAAGTTTCATTTAGTATGTAGGCTTTGTTAAACCAAATGACACGAGTCTCTACACTCGTTTGGTTTACAAACCCTAATGCTACCCAATCTTCCGATCTAGGTCCGGTTTATTAACATAGTTACCTATACTAGGTGCCGTTTGATATCCGCGATCTCTAGCATTGTTTAGTTGTCACTCCAGAACTACTGAGCAATCTCAGGTGAGTACATAGACCCCTCTTTTACTGTTTTCCAAACTGTTTTGGGGTGGAACACATGTGCCTACTTGTTACTTTCATGCTTTCCTGTTTTAACATCATATACTGCTATGTTCGTTAGTACATTATAGTACATGATTTTATGACATTTCCTGCTAGGTGTGCCCAATTGTGTGCATTACTTAGTACATCGTTTTACATGACATTTTGACATAGACATTTGACATAGACATTTCGGCATAGACATTTTAACATGATTGACATTTGATCATGCATTTCCCACAAAACATAACTTTGATTTAAACCAAGATTTACTTCAATACTTTGTTTTTGTGCATATGGTTTAGTTGAGACATTTCACTTGCCATACATGACATCTTAACATAGACGTTTGACATGGATATTTGACATAGACATTTGACATGGATATTTGACATAGACATTTTGATATGATTTACATCTTGAGATGAACACTTTGACATATTACCTAATACATTTGACAATTGATTTAAACATAGACTTCTTACATTGGTTGGTTTGGTTTGATTAAGTGATTAAGTAACGATGCGTGGGTAATATGATACAAGCATGGTGGATACGCCGTTGGTACTTCCTATATATAAGTGTTTGTATGGTATTACATATCATAGCGTTATTTGAATCATTTCAGTTTGAGACATAGAACATTTTATACAAATAACATACTTTTCACAAGACATTGTTTTACAAACAACTTATCTTATACATACCCATTTTACTATGGTTATTCATTTAACCATACATTATTCACTTATTTTATACATATCATCTGAACTTATTGTTTTTCAAATGATTTACAAAACAAAGCAAATTACAAGGTTCATGACTAAACATTTTCTCAAACATAAGTCATGAAACCTATTTTCACAAAACCTATGTATCTCACAGGCATTTTTATGCTGACGTACCTATTTTCACATGTGTTTTTCAGGAACTGTTTCATAAGATGATCAAGATACACATAGGCAGACTTGGGCTTTAGTGACAATAAAAGATGCAAGACTAGTTAATTATGTTGTATTTTCTTGTTTGTTAAGACATTGTAACACTTTTAATCAATAAAACGAAACTTCAATTGCCATGGATTTGAAACAATTAATTCTGTTACAACACTCCCCGACATTTCCGCCACGTTTGGTATGTTCTACGTGGTCGGGGTGTGACATGTGTTGTGTTTGTGCTTGTTCTATCTCGGTTTGCATGCTAGCTTGGATTCCGCACTTGCTAGTGTGTTATACATAACAAGGAATAGGTTTGACCTCAACCTCTTAGGGACCTACACCAAGTGTCTGCAGAAAAGACAAAGCTGTAGAAGCTTCTATCACCCACCACGGGGGCGTGCCCAGCGGACATGGGGCCGTGGTCAACTCTAAGATTCGCAGAATCTAGGGAAATCTTGATAGTACAAATACGCTTCTACACACGGGGTCGTGCCCATCGGACACGGGGGCGTGGTCAACTAATGCAGACAAACTGCAATTAATGAAGAAAGAGAAGGAGGGTGGACACGGGGCCGTGCCCAATGGACAAGGGGCCGTGCACGAGCTGCTGTTCAGGCTATAAATAGCCGGTGCTTGGCTCATTTGCAAACCATCCCTTGGCACACCACCTCTCTCACACTTCACCCACCCTCCACCACCATCACAACACCATCATCCACCACCATCATCCATCATAGAGTGTGTAAGTCGTCTCGGGATCCAAGATTGAACGAAAGAGTTCTTGACAATCAAAGGCCATGTTTTCCTAAGTCTCTTACATCACTTGGTGAACACAAGTGTCTAGTGTAATACTTTTTATTTTTAATCTTTTCGCACTTTTTATTTGGTTATGTATTAATGACTTTAATAACTAGTTTCTTATGTTGAAGGTGATTCTTCCTTATCATTTGTCCGTGGTGTCTTGGCATTATTTTACTATCTATATAAAATAAAAGATTTTCACCATTCATATCTCCACGGTCTATATGGAGATATGTTGGCTATCTGGTCGGGGGTTAAGGGAATGGTTTTGTAAGAGTCTTGCCTTGTTCAGTGTAAAGATCCTGCAAGGACCTGGGTCAAATTTAGTAGGACCTCCTTCAATACCCACCGGTATTGGATGGCGGGGGTCCAAACTCTTTAATCCCCTCATATGTAAGCTACTATTAAAACTTTAACCCGGCTACTTAGGACTGTATCCCTGCTGACTCAGACTACTTAGCCGAGGGTAACGTCACCTTCAAAAGAGGGGCCTACCATGTCACACCCCCAAAATCCACCATGCGGAGTATCACCGCTTGGAGGCGTGACGTGACCAGGATCGAGTCACCAATCATATTGAACAGCGTATTTTAGTAAATAAAACCAATCACAATAGAAATGGTGACCAAAAGGAAGTTAACCAAGTTCAATTTAAACAGCGGAAGCATAAGACGTTAAACCAAAACATAAGTTTGTAGTTCATAAGTTTAAAGACCCCAAACATAAGTTTCATAAGTTCATAATGTTTATTTAGTAAGTACGGGGCATATTACTTCGCATTCCACAACGACCACCTCCATGTGCAAGCTCCATAGCATCTAACGACCTCCAAGGCATGTAACAATGAGTCAACAACAAAGTTGAGTGAGTTCACGCTTGGTTGTTTAGTTTTAAGTTGTTTCTGAAAAACGTGGTTTGACTTTCGTTGGCTTAATTGCCGTGGGGGTTACCCCGTAGTTAAAAGTATGTTTAACCAGTTCCTTTTTCATTACCCAAACGATAACCATAATCAGTGGGGGCTTTCCATTATGTATGTTACTAGACTAGGCGTATCCATAAGTGTCCTTCCCAATCCGAGGACGGTGTTAAGTATGAGTGTACGTAGGTTTTACGTACATGCCCTTCTCAATCCGAGGACAGTAGTAAGTATGAGTGTACGTAGGTTTTACGTACGTGCCCTTCTCAATCCGAGGACAGCAGTGAGTATGAATGTACGTAGGTTTTACGTACGTGCCCTTCTCAATCCGAGGACAGTAGTAAGTATGAGTGTACGTAGGTTTTACGTACGTGCCCTTCTCAATCCGAGGACAGTAGTAAGTATGAGTGTACATAGGTTTTACGTACGTGCCCTTCTCAATCCGAGGACAGTAGTAGGTAGTCTAGTAGTGTTGATAATATAAATAGTTATCCAATCCCATTCCCAACCACCGGGAATCCCATGCCTTAGTAAGGGTGTGAACTCACCTCGGTTTGCTCGGTTAGATTCTCAAATATAGCTAACAGTCACGGTCGGTCAATCACATCCTAATATGATTACCAGTTAGTCATTTAGTGATTTTCAAATAGAGCACAAAGTTCCTACAAGTATCTATCATATAGCATCCATTACTTTAACTGTTTATGCCCATATAAGTTTCCCATCCATTCCCCACTCATAAGCAAACATACGATAGTGCACGTAACACATATAACATGTTAGATCATTCACAGATAGCATACTCGACATTAAGACACGCAAATCACAACTTATGTCATTTCCGCATTAATATTCAAAACCGGGCTGTTTTCGGATATTTTAATAAAATAGTTAAATTATTCCAAAAATTCCCAACTTTTTACAGAATGTCTTAAACGTTCCAAATTTTATTGTGTAAAAATATCGGGGTCCGGTTCATTACTAATAGTTTATAAAAATTCATTTTCCGGACTGAACTCAGATTTATATTTTTCTGACCACAGTCCACGGGATAATTTATTTAAAATTCATCGAGCGTCCGATTGACGAAATTCTCATGGGGTAATTACAAATACATCGGTGGTCATCTACAGAACAAGTTTCATGATCCAACTCTACACATAACCCAAGTTATGACAGAAAACAAAACACATATTTTCAGCAGAAAAATGCAGCTCTAGCTGCTGTTACGAAATGACGCTTTAAAAATAGTAAATGATGTCCAAAAATTACGATTCCGGTGCCATTAGAACCGTATTTCATAATAACACATTTTAGACTCAAAATATCAGTTTTTCGTAGAGTTTATGGCATGTTTACAGCCAACTGAAGTTGGCTGTAAAACTTGGACAAATTCTGTTTTTAGTCTTTAGCTTTCTAGTTTGTGTTCGATTGATTCCGTTAATCATGTTTAGTGATCACAACAACATCAAACATCAATATTATCCAACAAAACATCAGATAATCAACCAATAATCATAACCACACAAGATCTACATGATTTACACACATAACTTTTCTTTATCCAACTTATTCATATTTTGTCCAAGACTTTATGTTAGGTTCTTAAGTGTTTATGATTTTTATCCGACGAATCTCTTATTAACCACATTAGACAAGATCAATAAGGTGTTTAGAGTCACTTACTACTAGCTCGTGGCTAGGGAAGAAACTAGACGAAAAATGGGTGGTTAATAGCGTTGTGGTGAGGTCCTTGGCAATCCGTAAGCACCGGGTCTCCTTATGTGAACTCTAGCACCTTGGATTGTATGTAAAATAGCAAGATTGAAACTTGAAAATGGTTGGATGTTGGCTATGGTGTTCAGCCGAGAGTAGCTAAGAGGGGAAGAAAGAAATGAAATTTTGAGTGGTGATTGGAAGTAGTTACCCACTAAGCATCTTTATAATCCATCATCCATCCATATCCAATAATATCCAATAAGTAATGTGCTACTCACATACCCAACATAACCCCATAAAATAAGAAAAGAAATCGTGGGGGGTGGTGTCCCCATGCAACCGATCGGTTATGGGGGGGTGGGTCTTTAGTTGGATTTGAACTAGTAGTTAAGTATTTAGTTAGTTAGTTTAGTAACTAAATTAGTGTATTCGTGTGTTGTAATTTATAACGGGTGTTAGGGTATTCGGGGACCCTAACTGGCTCAGAAAAAGGAAAACAATGTCAATGTCAATATTTTTGTGTTCCGGGTAAAGTCCGGTTGTTCGGTTGGATATTAATCCGTTAAAGTGCTAAATTAATTCGTAAGGCGTCCTATTTATATATTTTTGTAACGTTTTTACTTACTAACACTTAGGGAATCATAACGGACTATTTAATGACTTTTCTGTACATTACTAGTGTGTTAACAGGCGCATGTAAATATAACACAGATATCAGAAAGTAGTTACGTAATTCCACACAGTCGTCAAGCACTTTAATTATCAATAATAAATTGTACGGAATACATGGGATTTTGAGGGTTGTCACATTCTCCCCCTGTTAAGAGAATTTCATCCCGAAATTTAGCGCGTGGTTACTGAGGAAGCTAGTTAAGTTGCGTTGTTTTCCTGATTTTCCTGGGGTGTCACATCATCCCCCGTTGATTTGGAATTTCATCCCGAAATTCTGCAGTAGCTTCAGCCTCAGTAGTGGTTGCGTTTTTCATAAACAGTTGGGGATACTTGAGTTTCATTTGGTCTTCTCGTTCCCAGGTATACTCTGGGCCACGACGAGCATTCCAACGAACTCGGACCAGAGGTATCCTGGTACGCTTGAGGATCTTAACATCTCGATCCGTAATCTCTACTGGTTCCTCGACGAATCGTAGCTGGTCGTCGATTGTGAGTTCCTTGAGAGGAACTATGAGGGTCTCATCTGACAGACACTTCTTCAGATTCGACACATGGAAAACATTGTGAACTCCGCTGAGTTCTTCAGGTAGATTCAACCTGTAGGTGACTTTGCCAATTTTCTCGGTGACTTCGAATGGTCTGACATAACGCGGATTGAGTTTGCCTCGTTTGCCAAAGCGGACTACACCTTTCCAAGGTGAGACTTTGAGTAGCACTCGATCCCCAACCTGGAACTCGAGTGGTTTTCTTCCCTTATCAGGATAGCTTTTCTGACGGTCACGAGCTGCCGCCATTCGCTGTCGTATCTGAGCAATTCTCTCGGTGGTATCTACCACAAGTTCTCGGCCAGTGATTTGGCTGTCACCAACTTCTGCCCAACAGAGAGGTGATCGGAATTTGTGTCCGTACAATGCCTCAAACGGAGCGGCCTGGATGCTAGTGTGGTAGCTGTTGTTATACGAAAACTCCACCAGCGGGAGGTGCTTTTCCCAGCCACTACCAAAATTGATTACACATGCCCTAAGCATGTCTTCAAGGGTTTGGATGGTGCGTTCAGATTGCCCATCCGTCTATGGGTGATAAGCGGTGCTCATATCTAAACGTGAGCCAAAAGACTTATGCATGGCTTGCCACAGTTCGGAGGTAAAACGCGCGTCACGATCAGAAATGATGGAGGTTGGCACTCCGTGCCTTGACACCACTTCTTTTAGGTAAATGTCTGCTAGAGTAGAAAACTTATCCGTTTCTTTGATGGCCAGAAAATGTGCAGACTTGGTCAGTCGATCTACGATCACCCAAATGGTATCGTTTCCGCGTTGAGATCTGGGCAGGCCGGTAACAAAATCCATGGAAATTTGCTCCCATTTCCATTTCGGGATCTCCGGTTGTTGAAGTAGGCCTGATGGTTTGTGATATTCAGTCTTGACTCTCGCACAAGTCAAGCACTTACTGACGTAGGTTGCTATGTGGGTTTTCATGCCAGGCCACCAGTATGTAGTCTTTAGGTCGTGGTACATCTTATCCGAACCAGGATGTACTGAATAACGAGACTTATATGCTTCATCCATCACAAGCTCGCGTAGATCTCCATAAAGTGGAATCCAGATGTGTCCGTTAATATAGTAGGCGCCGTCTTCTTTTTGCTCTAGTCGCTGCCTCGATCCTCGCAAGGACTCGGCCCTGATGTTTTCTGCTTTCAATGCTTCGACCTGAGCATCACGAATTTGAGCGGGAAGGTTAGATTGGATGGTAAGCTGTAAAGCACGTACACGCCTAGGTATAGTATCCTTTCGACTGAGGGCATCGGCCACAACATTGGCCTTGCCCGGATGATATTTGATAGCGCATTCATAATCGTTCAAGAGCTCAACCCATCGGCGTTGACGCATGTCTAACTCCTTTTGCTTGAAGATATGCTCGAGACTCCTGTGATTGGTGTAAATGGTGCACTTGGTACCGTACAAGTAATGTCTCCATATCTTAAGCGTGAAAACAACTGCTCCCAGTTCCAAGTCGTGTGTAGTGTAGTTCCTTTCGTGAACTTTAAGTTGGCGCGATGCATAGGCAATGACCTTGTCACGTTGCATTAATACGCAACCAAGTCCTTGGATGGAAGCGTCGCAATAAACCACGAAATCATCTATGCCTTCAGGCAATGAGAGGATAGGCGTGCTACAAAGTCTATCCTTTAGGTGTTGAAACGCGGACTCCTGTGCATCACCCCAACGATAGGTGACACCCTTCTGAGTCAGTGAAGTGAGAGGTTGCGCAATCCTGGAGAAATCATTGATAAACCTTCGGTAGTATCCCGCCAAGCCCAAGAATTGGCGGATTTCTGTTGGTGTACGGGGTGCAGGCCAGTTCTTGATCGAGTCAACCTTGGATGGATCTACATGAATTCCATCCTTGTTTACCACATGGCCTAGAAAGTGGACTTTGCGAAGCTAGAAGTCACATTTCAAAAACTTGGCATACAACTGGTCTTTTCGAAGAAATTCTAGAATAAGCCTCAGATGTTGCTCGTGTTCCTCCTGGCTCTTAGAATAGATCAGGATGTCATCGATGAAGACAATAACGAATTTATCTTGGTAAGGCTTGCATACTCGGTTCATGAGATCCATGAAGACCGCTGGTGCATTCGTCAGCCCGAATGGCATAACCAGAAACTCGTAATGGCCGTAACGAGTTCTGAATGCTGTTTTGGAGACATCCTCCTCTCGGACTCTCAGCTGATGGTATCCCGTTCTCAAATCAATCTTAGAGTAATAACTCGACCCTTGCAACTGGTCGAACAAATCGTCAATACGTGGAAGAGGATAACGATTCTTCACGGTCACCTTGTTAAGTTCGCGATAGTCAATACACATTCTGAAAGTACCATCTTTCTTCTTCACAAACAAGACTGGAGCTCCCCAGGGCGAAGAGCTAGGACGTATGAAACCCCTTTTCCAAGAGTTCTTGTAATTGCGTAGACAGTTCTTCAAGTTCTGATGGAGCTAGACGATAAGGTGCTCGAGCTATGGGCGCTGCCCCAGGAGCTAGCTCGATTTGAAACTCAACTTGGCGATGAGGCGGAAGACCAGGTAATTCCTCAGGAAAGTCGCGTACAATGGGAATGTCTTCAATTCTCTTCTCTTCTGTTGATGTGTCAGTAATGAGTGCCAGAATGGCAGTGTGGCCCTTTCGCAAACACTTCTGGGCCTTAAGGAAAGAGATAATGCCTACGACAGCACCACTCTTATCGCCATGAATCATGAGAGGTTCTTCACCAGAACGAGGAATGTGGACGATTTTTCTCCTTGCAAACAATCTCCGCTTGATGATGAGATAGCCAATCCATCCCAATAACGACATCGAAACTACCCAGTGTGATAGGAATAAGATCGATAGAGAAGGTCTGACCAGCTAAGACGAGGTTACAACCTTTGATTACGTGCGTGGCCTCGAGACTTTTACCGTTTGCTAGTTCTACCGTGTGTTTGGTGTTCAAAAGTGTTGGAGTGCGCTTAAGCATTTGGCTAGCTTTTAAGGACACATAACTAGTATCGGCACCCGAATCAAATAAAGCAGTAACAAAGAAGTCGTCCAGAAGGAACTTACCCATTACCGCGTTGGGATCGTTCTTTGCATCACTCTGAAGGTTTCAAGGAGTGATCACCGAGGATCAAGAGTCGAGCCTTCCAAACTCTCTATGCTAGAGGGTGTTCATTTCAGTGTCTTTGCATGGTGGAGCGAGAACGAAATGTCACTATGGTAAGAGAATGACGGTTTGGTCTAAGCAAATGGTAGAAATTAGACATAACATAAACCAATAATCATGTGTCAGTACAAAAGCTAGTATAAAGATTCCGCGTTTTTAAGAAGACTATCATGGAATAGTATGATTTCTTGTAGTGTAAGGCGGGTCAGGTAAGCGTATAGATTATCTTGTTCGCCTGTAGGTTGAGTAATCCATATTTCCGTCCTTGAGCGTCCTGAAGACTATTCCATCAGTAAGGGCATCCGTTCGCTAGGTTGGGTTTTCGAAGGAGTAAATCAAGTAGAAGAAGCATTAACCACCCAATAAGGTAATGGGGGTAATCTCGTGATCGGTGGAAATCGTGGTGTGGTTATTGGCGTTTCGTTAAATCAGTTGCCAATCGAAGAAAACAGGGAATTAATGAGGTTCATGCGGATAATCGAGCGAAAACAGGGGTCCACCAGTAACAAAAGAATTCAACCAAGTAATATGTCGCTTAGAAGCAATTCTAGTAGTGAGGTGTGGCGGCACGACACAAAAAGGGAAGTTCGTTACATCACGATCACGGAAGTATATCACTTGTCCAAAATAGAGTTTGGTTGGTAGGGTTGCGAGTTGCAAAGCGACGAACGCACGTAACTGTGGCTGCTTCGTTTCTGGTAACGACGACCAGTGGAGATGATGAGGTCCGTCAACGGGGATGCGTGGGTATAGTTCTCCAAAAAACCCGAGTTCGTTTGAGCCAGGTCTGGTCTTCGTGAATGTCGACGTACAAGCCGAATGTACGGAGGGTCAGATGGTAACGTCATGTCGAGTTAAGCGTGTAAATAGATAGAATGCATAAACAGTTGTCGTAGCGGGGTGACGAGAAATCAGAAAAGAATTTGACCACCACTTGTCAAGTTTCAAGTAAACAATTGCATATCATAAAGAACGCAGTAGGGCTAATAGACAACATGCTACTACCCTAAATAAACACACCATAAACACCACACCGGTCAAAAGAAATCTAGCAAGTAAGAAATATAAACTTAAATCATACCACCTAGTGTGTTGGGTCTTGCATATGGAGCGAAGCGTCGTTGTGGATCGTTGAGCACTGTACAGGTTATAGTCTGGTTTATTAAAAAGCTTTTCCCCTTTTTTAAAACCAAGTTCACTATAACCAATGGCTCTGATACCAATCTGTCACACCCCCAAAATCCACCATGCGGAGTATCACCGTTTGGAGGCGTGACGTGGCCAGGATCGAGCCACCAATCATATTGAACAACGTATTTTAGTAAATAAAACCAATCACAATACAATTGGTGAACAAAAGGAAGTTAACCAGGTTCAATTTAAACAGCGGAAGCATAAGACGTTAAACCAAAACATAAGTTTGTAGTTCATAAGTTTAAAGACCCCAAACATAAGTTTCATAAGTTCATAACGTTTATTTAGTAAGTACGGGGCATATTAGTTCGCATTCCACAACGACCACCTCCATGTGCAAGCTCCATAGCATCTAACGACCTGCAAGGCATGTAACAACGAGTCAACAATAAAGTTGAGTGAGTTCACGTTTGTTTGTTTAGTTTTAAGTTGTTTCTGAAAAACGTGGTTTGACTTTCGTTGGCTTAATTGCCGTGGGGGTTACCCCGTAGTTGAAAGTATGTTTAACCAGTTCCTTTTTCATTACCCAAACCATAACCATAATCAGTGGGGGCTTTCCATTATGTATGTTACTAGACTAGGCGTATCCATAAGTGTCCTTCCCAATCCGAGGACGGTGTTAAGTATGAGTGTACGTAGGTTTTACGTACGTGCCCTTCTCAATCCGAGGACAGTAGTAAGTATAAGTGTACGTAGGTTTTACGTACGTGCCCTTCTCAATCCGAGGACAGTAGTGAGTATAAATGTACGTAGGTTTTACGTACGCGCCCTTCTCAATCCGAGGACAGTAGTAAGTATGAGTGTACGTCGGTTTTACGTACGTGCCCTTCTCAATCCGAGGACAGTAGTAGGTAGTCTAGTAGTGTTGATAATATAAATAGTTATCCAATCCCATTCCCAACCACCGGGAATCCCATGCCTTAGTAAGGGTGTGAACTCACCTCGGTTTGCTCGGTTAGATTCTCAAATATAGCTAACAGTCACGGTCGGTCAATCACATCCTAATATGATTACCAGTTAGTCATTTAGTGATTTTCAAATAGAGCACAAAGTTCCTACACGTATCTATCACATAACATGCATTACTTTAACTGTTTATGCCCATATAAGTTTCCCATCCATTCCCCACTCATAAGCAAACATACGATAGTGCACGTAACACATATAGCATGTTAGATCATTCACAGATAGCATACTCGACATTTAGACACGCAAATCACAACTTATGTGATTTCCGCATTAATATTCAAAACTGGGCTGTTTTCGGATATTTTAATAAAATAGTTAAATTATTCCAAAAATTCCCAAATTTTTATAGAATGTCTTAAACGTTCCAAATTTTATTGTGTAAAAATATCGGGGTCCGGTTCATTACTAATAGTTTATAAAAATTCATTTTCCGGACTGAACTTAGATTTATATTTTTTTGACCACAGTCCACGGGATAATTTATTTAAAATTCATCGAGCGTCCGATTTACGAAATTCCAGTGGGGTAATTACAAATACATCGGTGGTCATCTACAGTATAAGTTTCATGATCCAACTCTACACAGAACCCAAGTTATGACAGAAAACAAAACACATATTTTCAGCAGAAAAATGCAGCTCTAGCTGCTGTTACGAAATAACACTTTAAAAATAGTAAACGAAGTCCAAAAATTACGATTCCGGTGCCATTAGAACCGTATTTCATAATAACACGTTTTAGAATCAAAATATCAGTTTTTCGTAGAGTTTATGGCCTGTTTACTGCCAACTGAAGTTGGCTGTAAAACATGGACAAATTCTGTTTTTAGTCTTTAGCTTTCTAGTTTGTGTTCGATTGATTCTGTTAATCATGTTTAGTGATCACAACAACATCAAACATCAATATTATCCAACAAAACATCAGATAATCAACCAATAATCATAACCACACAAGATCTACAAGATTTACACACATAACTTTTCTTTATCCAACTTATTCATCTTTTGTCCAAGACTTTATGTTAGGTTCTTAAGTGTTTATGATTTTTATCCGACGAATCTCTTATTAACCACATTAGACAAGATCAAGAAGGTGTTTGGAGTCACTTACTACTAGCTCGTGGCTAGGGAAGAAACTAGACGAAAAATGGGTGGTTAATAGCGTTGTGGTGAGGTCCTTGGCAATCCGTAAGCACCGGGTCTCCTTATGTGAACTCTAGCACCTTGGATTGTATGTAAAATGGCAAGATTGAAACTTGAAAATGGTTGGATGTTGGCTATGGTGTTCAGCCGAGAGTAGCTAAGAGGGGAAGAAAGAAATGAAATTTTGAGTGGTGATTGGAAGTAGTTACCCACTAAGCATCTTTATAATCCATCATCCATCAAAATCCAATAAGTAATGTGCTACCCACATACCCAACATAACCCCATAAAATAAGAAAAGAAATCGTGGGGGGTGGTGTCCCCATGCAACCGATCGGTTATGGGGGGTGGGTCTTTAGTTGGATTTGAACTAGTAGTTAAGTATTTAGTTAGTTAGTTAAGTAACTAAATTAGTGTATTAGTGTGTTGTAATTTATAACGTGTGTTAGGGTATTCGGGGACCCTAACTAGCTCAGAAAAAGGAAAACAATGTCAATGTCAATATTTTTGTGTTCCGGGTAAAGTCCGGTTGTTCGGTTGGATATTAATCCGTCAAAGTGCTAAATTAATTCGTAAGGCGTCCTATTTATATATTTTTGTAACGTTTTTACTTTCTAACACTTAGGGAATCATAACGGACTATTTAATGACTTTTATGTACATTACTAGTGTGTTAACAGGCGCATGTAAATATAACACATATATCAGAAAGTAGTTACGTAATTCCACACAGTCGTCAAGCACTTTAATTATCAATAATAAATTGTACGGAATACATGGGATTTTGAGGGTTGTCACATACCACATTATGCATTAATAACTTAATTAATTATCTTTCAATAATCCAACCCTTTAGGATTGTATCCTTGCTGGCTCAAACTACTGGGTTGAGGGTAACGTCACCTTCAAAAGAGGGGCCTACTACAATATCTAAGATAATCTCTTAAAAAGTGCAAAAGTGTGGAAATAATCAAAGGTTGCAATAAACACGAGTCGGATCTAAGTGATTCATCTTGTCTATCTGTTTTTACTTTTACTTTTATTTTTCAGCATTTTTAGTTTTTATTTTCTAGTTTAACGTTTTTCTAAACTTTTGATTTGATTAGACGTTGAGGATAAACCGGTATTAAAAGCTCTTGTGTCCTTGGACGACCTCGGTATCTTACCAACACTATACTACGCTCACGATGGGTGCACTTGCCCATATGTGTGTTTGGTGTTAGTAAAATATCATTTTTTTATAAATTTAAAACTTGACTAACGTGTAAAAAGGGATAAAAATATACGACACCACACGCGCATCAAGCTTTTTGGCGCCGTTGCCGGGGACACAAGGATATTAAGAAAGCTTAAAATCGACGGCCTAATCAGTTTTTCAAAACTTTTTCTAAACGCGCACATTTTTTTCTGCATTTTAGTTAGTTTTGCATTACAGAAACCTGAACACAGGCCGTGCTCATTGAACACAGGGTCGTGCTGCATATTTTTCATAAAACACCTAGATACAAAGTCTAAACACGGGGTCGTGCTCACTGAACACACCCCCGTGCTCAACGAAATCAGTAACTTTAATTCAAACGCCCAGATACAGATATTGAACACGGGTTATGCTCGCTTAACACGGGGCCGTGTCCAGCCTCTGTTTTCGTTTTTGTTTTTGTTTTCTGGTCTCGAGACTTTGTTGTGGTCTGCTGAGTGATTCTTATGGATCAATACTCAGGAGGCTACAACTACACCTATGAGGAGGATGATTATAGGAAAGACTATTGCACCAATTGTGGTGACCCGCACTCGGTACAATATTGTGACTTATTTCAACCATCCACTTCATACGCCTACTATGAGGAACCCAGGTACGAGCCATCAACTTCATACACATCCTTTGAAGACCAAAGGTATGAACCTTCTCCCTCATAATCATATTTTGATGAACCAAGGTACGAGCCTTCATACTCATACTTTGAGGAACCAAGATATGAGCCACCACCTTCATATGCTTATTATGAGGAACCATGGCGTGAACAACCCACCTCATATGAGTATTATGAAGAACAAAATTACGACTCTTATCCATCATATACTTACAATGAAGAACAATGGTGTGAACCATCTACTTCATATGAGTACTATGAGGAACAAAGGATCGAACATCCGGATTCAAGCTTTGAAAATCTCGATCCTTACTCTATCGCCGATGTAACCGATAGGATACTAGAACACCTTAAAACTATTGAGCGTTGCATAAAAGAATCTCGCGCAAGGGAAGAGGAGTCCCGCGCTAGAGAAGAATTAAAAAAAAAGAGATAGTTGAAAGTGTAAAAATGGAAGAACAAATAAGTGAAAAACCGACACATGAGTTAAACAACGAAAAAGGTGAGTCCGACAACGTTAAAATCCAAGAAGAGTCTAATTTTGAACAAATTAATCTCTTGTCACCTTCTTTTGAAAATCATTGTTTAGTACCCACTCATGCTAAGTTTTTAAAAGAGTTAAACACTAGCACTAAAATTGACGAAACGTTAAGTATTAAGTTAGCAAATGATCAAACTTCACTAATAAAAGAAGATCCATTTGAAATCAACATTAAACCGGTTCCATGTTTTTTTTCAAAATTTCTTTATTAGTAATGTCACAATTGATAAAGATCTTTGTGTTAACATAATGCCCAACTACATTTTCGAAAAATTAAGTACTAGTGATTTTTCTCCACTTCAAATACCCATTTTTCTATCTAATCGGAAAATAATAAAATCAATCGGTGTAGTTGAGGATGTCTTGGTTCAAACAAATCAAATGGTAATCCCAACTGACTTTGTCATCCTCGATGACGCTCCTCTAGTGTTGGGATGACCTTTTGTAAAAACCCACGAAGCTTTGAAAAACCGGAAGTACAACAATCTATCTATTCAAGGGGCATTTAAAAGAAGCATTGATCTTGAGCGTTCAATGAAATATCCTTTCGGCAATATTGACCCCCTAATTGAAGATGAAGATGAACCACCCGATACAAGTGAAAAGGTTGACCACTTTGTTGAAGAAGAGGTCGCCATAGAACAAACTTTTAAAGTTCTTGATCAAAATGAGCAACCAAATAAGGAGTCTCCTAAAGACCCACCTCTTGAGCTCAAAGAACTTCCAAAAGGTTTGGAATATGCTTTTCTAGACAAAGATGGTAAATCACCTGTAATTATTTCGTCTAAATTAAGTAGTGTAGAAAAAGAAAAATTAATTAAACTCTTGAAAAAACACAAAAATGCGATCGCTTGGAAACTTGTAGACATTAAAGGAATAAGCCCTTCCATGTGCACACACAAAATTTTAATGAATGATGACTATAAATCGGTAATACAACCACAACGTCGAGTAAATCTAAATGTACAAGAAGTGGTTAAAAACGAAGTCATCAAATTACTTGACGCCGGACTTATTTACCCTATCTCCGATAGTCCTTGGGTAAGTCCCGTTCAAGTAGTTCCAAAGAAAGGAGGTATGACGGTAATAACTAACGAAAAGAATGAATTAATACCAATGAGAACCGTCACAGGATGGAGGGTATGTATACATTATAGACGGTTAAATGAAGCAACAAGGAAAGATCACTTTCCTTTACCCTTCATTGACCAAATGTTAGAAAGATTATCCGGTTATAAATTTTATTGTTTCTTGGATGGTTTTTCAGGTTACTTTCAAATCCGGATAGCACCCGAAGACCAATAAATTTTATTGTTTCTTGGATGGTTTTTTAGGTTACCCAAACCACCGTAGGCAGTTTACAGCAAGATGGAGCTCGTTCTCACGTTCGTTTCGCCTGGTCACACGCCCAAAACGGACCCCCGTAGCCCAAGTTAGAGCCATTTTAGTGAAGCCCCTTTTGTTACGCGATCTTGGGCCTCCAAATACAAGATGGCCCGCTCCTCCACAGTTGGGCCCACATCGTGATGCCTTTCGGACTCACTAATGCACCTACAACATTCATGGACCTTATGAATCGCGTTTGCAAACCGTATCTATACAAGTTTGTCATTGTTTTCATTGATGACATACTTATTTATTCAAAGAGTCAAGCCGATCATGAAAAACATCTCCGGTGTATCCTTAAACTTCTGCAGCAAGAGAAGCTCTACACCAAGTATTCCAAATGTGAGTTTTGGCTTAGAGAAGTCCAGTTTCTTGGACATGTGGTAAGTGAGCGTGGTATCCAGGTGGATCCAGCTAAGATTGAAGCGATTATGAATTGGCAAGCGCCTAAAACACCTACAGAAATTCGCAGCTTCTTGGGTCTAGCAGGATACTATAGACGTTTAATTGAAAACTTTTCAAGGATTGTTGCACCTCTAACTTCGTTAACTCGCAAGAATGTCAAGTTTGACTGGGGTCCCAAGCAACAAGAATCTTTTGAGATCCTCAGGCAGAAATTAAGCAATCTTCCTGTGTTGACATTGCCAGAAGGGATTGAAGAGTTTATTGTGTACTGCGACGCATCGCACACCGGTATGGGTTGTGTGCTCATGTAGAGAGGCAAAGTCATTGCCTATGCTTCACGATTATTAAAGGTGCACGAAAAGAATTACACCACCCATGATTTGGAATTGGGTGTCGTTGTATTTGCACTAAAACTTTGGAGGCACTATCTATATGGAACCAAGTGTGTGATCTATTCTGATCATAAGAGCCTTCAACATCTGTTTAATCAGAAGGATCCTAACATGAGGCAACGCCGATGGATGGAAACATTAAACGATTATGATTGTGAAATCCGATCTCATCCAGGCAAACCGAATGTTGTCGCTGATGCCTTGAGCAGAAAGGAAAGGGTTAAACCAATAAGGATTAACGCTAAAAGCATCAAGTTAAGAAACGGCTTCAATGAAAGGTTGTTAGCTGCTCAGAAGGAAGCTATTTTAGAATCTAACTTCCCGAATGAGAAGTTAAGCGTAACTGTTGATCAATTATCATATGGCCAGGATGTAAACCTTAGATTAAATGGTTGAATCTGTGTTCCAATTTATGGAGGACTTAGAGATGTAATCCTTCAAGAAGCCCATAGTTCTAAATATTCGGTACATCCAGGCAATGATAAAATGTACCAGGATCTAAAGGCAAATTACTGGTGGATAGGTTTGAAGAAATCTATAGCTACTTATGTGGCTAAATGTCTGACGTGCGCACAGGTTAAAGCCGAGCACCAGAAGCCGTCAGGTTTGCTGCAACAACTTGAACTTCCCACTTGGAAGTGGGAAATGGTAACTATGGATTTTATTACTAAGTTACCAAGGTTGAAACACGGGAATGATACGATTTGGGTTATAGTCGACAGGCTGACCAAGTCAGCTCACTTCTTGCCTATAAAGGAAACGCACAGCTCTGATAAGTTAGTTCAGCTATACGTGGATGAGATTGTATCTCTCCATGGAGTGCCAGTATCTATTATCTCTGATAGGGATTAATGTGTGTAAAATGCAACATATAAATTACATCAAATGAGGCATAAAACTAACCCTTTTTTAGTTCTAATGTTGGAAAAAGTGTGCTTTTGTCTTCCTTTTGTATTTTCAGGATTAGATGAGCGCAAATGAATAAAAGAAGCAAAAATACAGCAAAATCTAACATAATTACAAGAAAAGGAATAAATAAGGCTTGCCCGACCCCTCGACAGCATATTCCCAAGCAAAAACAAGAGATCAGAAGGTTGAACACGCCCCGTGCCCAGCTACACACGGTCGTGGTCAACGCTAAGATTCGCAGAATCCAAGCAAATCTTGATAGTACAGATACGCTTCTGCACACGGGGCCGTGCCCAGCGGACACGGGGGCGTGGTCAACTAATGCAGACAAACTGCAATTAATGAAGAAATAGAAAGTGGATGGACACGGGGCCGTGTCCAGGCTTCTGTGCAGGCTATAAATAGAGGTGTTTGGTTCACTTCAAAAGCATCCCTTGACAAACCACCTCTCTCCCACTTCACCCACACTCCACCACCATCACAACACCCTCATCCACCACCATCATCCATCATCCATCATCCATCATAGATTGTGTGTAGTAGTCTCGGGATCCAAGATTGATAGTAAGAGTTCTTGACAATCAAAGGCCATGTTTGCCTAAGTCTCTTACATCACTTGGTGAAGACAAGCAATTAGTGTAATACTTTTGTTTTTTAATCTTTTCGCAATTTTTATTTGGTTTTGTATTAATGACTTTAATAACTAGTTTCTTATGTTGAAGGTGAAACTTCCTTATCATTTGTCCGTGGTGTCTTGGTGTTATTTTACTGTCTATATAAAATAAAAGATTTACACCATTCATATCTCTACTGTATATATAGAGATATGTTGGCTACCTGGTCGGGTGTTAGGAAACTTTATTTGTAAGTATTGAAGAAAATCACAATCAACTGGATCTATGAAGAGATTACAGTCCTGAAGATCACAAACAAGAACAAGAAGATCAGATGGGATAATTGAAATGCACAGCATCTACTTCAAGGAATCACAAGTTGATCTAGACCAGAATTGGATTATCAGAGAATGTCATTTCTGATGGATCTGATGATATTTCTGATGAAATATCATCAGTTTCTGACGATTCTGATCATCAGGATTTTTCTGATGATTTGTTCATCAGAATTTCTGATGAAGTGGTTTATCAGAATTCTGATGAAATACCCCACTTGTCTGAAATTGGCTCTATCTTGCCACAATTAGCGAAGGAAATTGACATTATTGGATATCATGATGAAAAAGGCAACTTGAACGTTGGATTCAATGAATATGTCAATTGGCCACTTTTTGCAGGACTTATTGCATGAATAAACTATTGTTATTCATGCACCCAGCCTTCTATAAATAGAAGGCTCAACCAGGAGAAGCAAAGTGAGTTTTGAAGCTTATCATTCATACATACATCAAAACTCCATTGCCCTCTCACCCACAGAATTCAAGATTCATTTGTACTAGATAATAATCTTACAATCACCTTGTAAACCATTTTGTTTCAAAGTGATATAAACTTGATAATTCTGTAGGTCTTGTTTCTTGAAAGTCTGATTTCCATTTCCGCACATCTTTTTCACATCTACTGAAATCACTTGCCATATTACGTGAAAAGAAGTTGTTAAGGCCATACTGGGTCCAACAATTGGTATCAGAGCAGATTGAATAAACTATTTTCAAACGATCAATCGCTCATCTTCTTTTCTCTAAATATGGCCAGCTTTCAATCCTGGAATAATGCTTTTAACATTAGTTCTATGTCCAAACCTCCGACTCTGGTCAGAGAGGAATACCCCCAATGGAAAATCAGGATGGTCAATTTCCTTAATGGGCATGACCGAGCTCTGTTTCAATCCATTAAAAGGGGTCCACATACACCAATGACAGATATACCAGCTATTCCAGCAACTGACCAATCACCAGCAATCCCTGCCTCCCGCGCTCCCAAAAGTGAAATAAACTGGAGCACGGAAGACAAGGAACTGGTGGCTGGGGATGAAAGGGCAAAGTCACTTTTAATAATGGCCATCCCCAATGACATATTTTCACAAGTTGATGCATGTGCATCAGCTAAGTAAATATGGGATCAGTTGGAAAATCTTTGTGAAGGAGGAGAAAGGATGATACATATCTAAGATTAAATGAAAGCATGTGCATCAGCTAATGTCTCATTTTATGAAAGGTTTAAAAGTTTGCCAAATGAAAGATTAAATGATACGTATCTAAGATTCACAAAACTTTTAAACGAGCTAAAGAAATTTGGAATAACTAAGTCAAATGATGAAAGCAACATAAAATTTCTTGATGCCCTTCCTAGAGAATGGAGAAGTCTTACAATGACTTTGTCCTCAACTTTAGAACTAGGAAACATGAGTCTCCATGACTTATACAGCATCTTGATCCCCAAAGAGGAAGAAATATTTGAAGAAATCATTCAAAGAGGGGGATCTATAGCTCTTATCTCAAACTCACAAAGATCAACAACTACCAATGATCCACAACCATCAAACAACCAAAATCTTGAAACTTCTGATACATCATCAGACTTTTCAGCTTTTGCTGAAGCAATAGCACTGCTCACCAAAACATTCGAGCAGAGGTTGAGGGGAGGTAGCCAGAGGTACCAGAGAAGTGACAGAGGAAGGATGGATGGGAGATCTAAAGAGGAATTTAGATCTAAGGATAAAGGGAAGGCTGAATTTGTGTGTTACAAGTGCAAGCAGAGAGGTCACTATGCATCAGAATGCAAGACCAAAAAGCTCAAGGATGTTGCTTACTATGAGAAAAAGCTTGAAGAAGCAAAGAAGCAGCAACAAGTTAGCTTAATTGCAGGTACAGATACATGGTTATCTGATGATTCTTCTGATGATGAAGAAGAAGAATTGGCAAATTTCTGCCTCATGGCACTTTCTGAAGGTCTACCAGAAACTTCAGAACAAAAGGACCATCATGTGCAACAGATCTGGTACTGCGACTCAGGAAGCTCCAAGCACATGACTGGGGACAGGAGCTTACTCAGCAACTTTGTTTCAAGGCTGGGTAGAATGGTAAATTTTGGAAATGGAGTGAAAGGGAGGATCATGGGATATGGATGAATAAGGTATGGATGTCTGACCATAGAGAGAGTAGCCTATGTTGAAGGCTTAACAAATAATCTGCTATGTTATGGTTAGTTCAATGATAAAAATTACTCAGATAATTTTATCACCAGAAAAATGCTTGATAAATTGCTTTAGTGATAATCAAAATCATATATCTGATAAATCACCAGAAAATCTGGCAACTTATCAGAAATTCTGATAAAGTCATCAGAAAATCTGATACAACATCAGAACACCTGATAAATCATCAGAATTCTGGTGAATCATCAGAAAATATGCTGGATAATCAGAATTATCGTAGTTCATTAAAACAAATTGCTGCATGTTATCATCCTTATTCATATCTCTTGACAGTATATTCATAAATTGTACATTGGCAATTTTTTTTAAACAGAAAATTTCTGGGAACTCGTTAATATGGAACTTTCTCTCTCCATCATTAAATACACCCCATCATGTATTAAGAAGATTGAAGTGACATATTGGTAGGCTACAATGATACATTACCATAAATTGGCCGCCTAAATCATTTAATGCAAGTGAAGTGGAGAAGAAACTTATCTCTGTTATTTTTTTTCTGTCCTCTGGTAATCATTAAAATAACAGAGATTGCAGTGAAGAAAATCTACAAGTTGGTAGCTTCCATTTATGGCAAATATTAAGTTTACTATAAATAATCACCACTTTTAGTTAAAATCTGTCTTCTTCACTCCTCTTCTTCACCTCATATTCACACACACTCACAAAATGAACACCATCAAATATGAATGCTTCCCACTTGTTCTTTATCCATATCATAACCTTAGATTGAGGACCAATCTGGAAGGTCCTCAATGGGAAGGGTGTCAAGTTGTGCTTAAGATGCTCATGAGTAGCAACTTGAGCTATGCCCTCACTGCTCATATAACTGTTCATCCAGAGATTCTTCAAATCTTCTGGAAAAATGCAACATTATCTGAGTATGAGAACAGGGAACAGATGGCCATCAAGATTGAGGTGCTAAATCAAAAAATTCTGTTAAATGAAGCCACCATCAGGACAGCTCTTCAACTCAATGATGATAATAACGTCCTGATTTTCACAAGGGCTCAGAAGGATGATGTCTTGAGGCAAATGGGTTACCATACGCAAACCCAACAACGAGCAATCAACAAACATGGCTTCATCAAGCCATGGCAATATCTGGTCACACAGATGGGTGCATGCTTTTCAAAGAAGGTCATCAATCATCATGAAGTATCCCTTAGATTAATGGAGCCTATACTGGCACTTGTACTCAAAGTACCTTACAACTTCTCTCATTATCTAATGAGTGATTTTGCAAGTAATATGTGGGTTGGCAAGCCATTCTTGATGTATCCTCGTTTTCTGACAAAGATAATCACGAGCCAGCTAGACTTTGCAGGCATTCCTGCAAGTTATCCGAGAGCTGATATGAGACTTCAAGAAAACATGGGTCTCAGCATGCTTGTACCCACCAACCACAACTTTGGGTTGATAACTGATCTATTGTTGCTCCTGGAAATGGAACATGGTGAAGGCATAGATATTGATTAGGTTTTGTTTGCTTTGCTTGTACAAAATTTTCTCTGTTAATATTATGTGCTTGCTTGTTATCTGATTTATGGTTTATATTTTTGGGAAATGGGTAAATATGAAATGATCATCAGAAATCAAAATTCTGACTTAAAACTCAAAGTTTCTGATGACAGGAGATAAAATCTGGTAATTCAAAAATGGATCTAAATTTTTTCTGGTAAAACTTCAATAATAAAATGCTTTAGAAAATATCAGAAAAACGCCAAGAGACATGGGCACCACCAGAAAAACAAATGTGAGTCTTCTGATCCTATCTCATTCCCTCTCATCTCAAAAAAAAAAAAAAAAAAAAAAAAAAAAAAAAAAAAAACTTCAAAATCTGTTGGAGAAAGATCACAAGTTTAGGGGGAAAACTCAACCAAGAAATTAGGTTGAAAATTCTGTTGACTTTTGTTGACCACATAAAAGGTCAACAGAAGCCAGAACAAAAAGGGCAATACATATGAGCAATAGAATTTATGTTAAATTTCTGATGACATCATCAGAATGGGACTTTTGACTTACAAAGAAAAGAGGATGCATATGAAGGAAGATAATTGGACCTCCTATCTAATGGGGTCCACAAAGATGAAAAGGTGTCATAGAACCGATAGTTTTCTCCAATCAAAAATCAGTTCAACACTTTCATGAAGAAATGATTGAAGAAACTACAAATTGGAGGGACAAGTTGAAAAGGCATAACCACGATTACATGATAAACCATCTCATTAATGTCTTGATACCCACGATCCAACGGTTACTTTCCGAACCAATAACTCGAGTTACACGATCTAACGGTTATAAAGACATTTAATGAGCTCTTAACCACCATTACATGCCACGTTCTAAAACCCCCTCAACTCCATACACCCACAATACTCTGCTGAAACACTCCTATATAACACACACTTAGAAGAAATTCAAAAATCACTCACCTTCCTCACAAAAACTTCAACCCTGAAAATCCCCTGTATCTCACTTACAATTCAAAAATCCCTAAAATTCAAACCCTAACTCACAAAGATCAAAAATGGCAGAAGTAAACCTCAACATCCCAATTGTTCAACATGAAGTACCTTTTGTTGAAGATGCAGAATTTCTACCAATGAAGGATAACAATCTGCTGATGAATACAGAGCACTCGGAGTATGACATAAGATGTCAACTTTTGGTAGAATATCTCACAAAATGTCCAATCTCAGGAGCACTAACAAAAGGAAGAAAGGTACCAGAAAGGCTGCTACAGCAATTTGTTCACACTTTTAATGAAGTTGAAGAAAATCAGGCCTCTGCTCATGTATGGGGAAGTGTTTTTGTAACATTGACTCCTGCAAGAGTAAGAAAGTGGCTTGAACTGCCTATTCTTGATAGCTATGTTGAACCTCCAAGCAAAGAAGAATTAATAAGCTTCATCATTGGGCTTGGCTACAAGAAGAAGGATATCAACAAAATTGGAGCAATTAGAACAAGTGAATTGCCAGCCATCTGGCAAGTGATGATGGAAGTGCTAAACAAATGTCTCACCTCAAAGATAGGGGGAACTGATCAAATCAGTCAAGCTATTCTGACAATCATGTATGGACTCATAACTGGGTTCAAAATTGATTATGGGTCAGAAATTTTCAACCTACTCAAAAGGTCAATCATCACCACAAATGGAAGAATAATCTCACATCTGCCATATCCAAGGTTAATCTCTATTTTCATATCTGAAACATTTGCTACAAGGAACATGGAAATTCCAATTTTGGAAGATGTTTGGAGTTCAAACACCATGAAAGCCTGGAGTTCCAATCATGGATGGGAATCGGACAAAGATATCCCTGTGTTACCAGAAAGCATGATATGCCTCATTGCACCAGACTCACAATACAGAATACAACATGAAGAACTTCTGACCAAATCAGATTCTCCAACAGAAGAGCCCAGCAGAGAAGTTGTGAACTGTTCTTCATTAACAGAAAAAAGGAGATGATGAGAAGTCCTAGCCATCAGAAAAGGAGGGTGCAGAAGGAGGAAGAATTCTGGAGATAGCTAACTTGGAGATAGCTAACTCACCAGAAAACAAGAAAGAACATGCTGAAAGTCAACAGATTCATGAAGCAGGAACTCATCATGAATTTGCAACTCATCAAGAACATTATGCAGAATCACATATTGCTGGAGAAACGCATGCTGCTGAAATTGAAGCCACTGAAGTCATACATTATGATGAATCTCACATTGCTGTAGAAAGATTGCAGTATAATGTTGCTAGATTAGCAAAAGTCGATCTTCATGAACTGAAAGCCCCAATTCCACAAGAAAGACAAACAAGGAGATCAGAAACTCCTCAACAACAACCAGAAACCATTCAACAAGTTCAAACCAAACAAACAGAAACTTCAACAGCTCAAAAACAGAAGCAACCCATGGGTCCACCTCCAGATAAACAAAAGTTACTCATGGGTCCTCCACCGAATGTCCCAAAGCCAGACACATCAAGGGTACAGCAGAAAGACCATGTTCCAGTTCAGTCATCTTCTACAGCCATCACAGGAGAAACAGAGTTAAGCATAAGGATGGATACAAGAGAAAAGAGAAGAATGGAACTTTAAGTGACTTCCTCAAAAAGGTCAAGAAAATAAATGATAGAAGATTCAGAAGGGAACATCCGAGAAATGGATGTGCTAAAAGGTGACTTACACACTATTATATACCCTGAAGAACATCTAAAGCATTACTATTGGAAAGGTCCAGAAGACAACCCAAAGAGACCACTCTCTCCAATAAGTAAAGGTATTGTTGAAAACAGAAACAATGGAGGTTGGGTAATTCTACACAAGCACATGACCAATCCAATAGGTTATGAAGCACAAAACAAGTATACCCTGATCAGAAAAGATAACAGTGAACAAAAGGTTACTGATGCAAATCTGGTTGATGAAGAATATCATTGATGAAATGAAAGGTAATTCAGCTGTGATCAGAAGAGCCCTTGAAAGCCTCAAAAGTACAGGAGCAAAGCTATACAAAAGGGCTGCACTGGCAGACTTTAATCTATGTATCAATTTTGAGTACAGCAACAAGGTGCTAATACCTCCTCCCAACACTTCAATTCCAGCTGAAATCCCTTCCAAACTAGTGAGAACTGGAGCAATCTTTGACCAACCAGAAATGTGTGTAGTCTTCAAAGATGCTAATGAAGAGAAAGCTCTATTCAGAATCAGTGATATATGCAGGTATTCAAATCAAACTCTAAAATATATAAGGAACTGCATGAATGAAAAACAAGAGTAGCTCAAGAAGAAGGGAAAGAACAATGAACAGCTGAGAAAAACAATTGAAGAATGCATTGAAAACTGGATGGAAGCAAGAGGATGGTACAAAGAAATGTACAAAGAAACTCAAAAGGCAATAGATCACAAGAAAAGGCTGAAACCAGGAGACAAATACAGAAGTGGAGTGAAGATCAATTAATGAATTGATAAGATTAAATTCCTGTTTTTGAACAATATTTTATTTTTGTCTGATTTACGGTTGGTTTGACTATGTTCTATGTTTCTGAACTTAGTTGTTTTTAAATTTCTCTTTCAAGAAAGTTGTTTATGTTAGATATAGAGATAGTTCATTTTCTTACAATACTTAGGGGGAAACTGTTAGGAAACTTTATTTGTAAGTATTGAAGAAAATCACAATCAACTGGATCTATGAAGAGATTACAGTCCTGAAGATCACAAAAAAGAACAAGAAGATCAGATGGGACAATTGAAATGCACAGCATCTACTTCAAGGAATCACAAGTTGATTAAGAGCAGAATTGGATTATCAGAGAATGTCATTTCTGATGGATCTGATGATATTTCTGATGAAATATCATCAGTTTCTAACGATTCTGATCATCAGGATTTTTCTGATGATTTGTTCATCAGAATTTCTGATGAAGTGGTTTATCAGAATTCTGATGAAATACCCCACTTGTCTGAAATTGGCTCTATCCTACCACAATTACCGAAGCAAGTTGACATTATTGGATATCATGATGAAAAAGGCAACTTGAACGTTGGATTCAATGAATATGTCAATTGGCCACTTTTTGCAGGACTTATTGCATGAATAAACTATTGTTTATTCATGCACCCAGCCTTCTATAAATAGAAGGCTCAACCAGGAGAAGCAAAGTGAGTTTTGAAGCTTATCATTCATACATACATCAAAACTCCATTGCCCTCTCACCCACAGAATTCAAGATTCATTTGTACTAGATAATAATCTTACAATCACCTTGTAAACCATTTTGTTTCAAAGTGATATAAACTTGATAATTCTGTAGGTCTTGTTTCTTGAAAGTCAGATTTCCATTTCCGCACATCTTTTTCACATCTACTGAAATCACTTGCCATATTACGTGAAAAGAAGTTGTTAAGGCCATACTGGGTCCAACATCGGGGGTTAAGGGAATGGTTTGGTAAGGTTCTTGCCTTGTTCAGTGTATAGATCCTGCAAGGACTTGGTTCAAGCTTACTAGGACCTCCTTCAATACCCACTGGTATTGGATGGCGGGGGTGCGAATGGCTTGGTCCCCTCATATTTAAACTACTATTAATACATTAATCTGGCTACTTGGGATTGTATCCCTGCTGACTCAAACCACTTAGCCGAGGGTAACGTCACCTTCAAAAGAGGGGCCTACCACATTACGCATTAATAACTTAATTAATTATCTTTCAATAATCCAACCCTTTAGGATTGCATCCTTGCTGACTCAAACTACTGGGTTGAGGGTAAAGTCACCTTCAAAAGAGGGGCCTACTACTATAACTAAGATAATCTCTTAAAAAGTAAAAAAGTGAGGAAGACATCAAAGGTTACACTTAAGGCGAGTCGGATCCAAGTGATTCATCTTGTATATCTGTTTTTATTTTTGTTTTTATTTTTATTTTTATTTTCAGCATTTTTTTGTTTTATTTTCATGTTTAAACCTTTTTCTAAAATTTTGATTTGATTAGACGTTGAGGATAAACCGGTATTAAAAGCTCTTGTGTCCTAGGACGACCTCGGTATCTTCCCAACGCTATACTACGCTCACGATGGGTGCACTTGCCCATATGTGTGTTTAGTGTTAGTAGAATATCGTGTTTTATAAATTTAAAACTTGACTAAAGTGTAAAAAAAAAGGCTAAAAATATACATAAAAATATATCACACCTAACGCACATCAAGTTTTTGGCGCCGTTGCCGGGGACACAAGGATTTTAAGAAAGCTTAAAATCGACGGCCTAATATGTTTTTCAAAGCCTTTTTAAAACGCGCGCACATTTTTTGCATTTTAGTTAGTTTTTGCATTTACAGTAAACTGAACACGGGCCGTGCTCACTGAACACGGGACGGTGCTGCACATTTTTTTCAAAACTCCCAGATACAGAGTCTGAACACGGTGTCGTGCTCACTGAACACTCCCCCGTGCTACACAAAACCAGTCACTTTTATTTAAACGCCCAGATACAGAACCTGAACACGGGCCGTGCTCACTGAACACGGGGCCGTGTCCAGCCTTTGTTTCTGTTTTTATTTTTGTTTTCTGGTCCCGAGACTCTGTTGTGGTCTGCTAAGTGATTCTTATGGATCAATACTCAGGAGATTACAACTACACCTATGAGGAGGATGATTGTAGGGAAGACTATTGCACCATTTGTGGTAACCCTCACTCGGTACAATATTATGATCTTTTTGAACCATCCACTTCATACAACTACTATGAGGAGCCCAGGTACGAGCCGTCCACTTCATACACACCCTATGAAGACCCAACGTATGAACCTTCTCCCTCATACTCATATTTTGATGAACCAAGGTATGAGCCTTCATACTCGTACTTTGAGGAACCAAGATATGAGCCTCCACCTTCATATGCTTATTATGAGGAACCATGGCGTGAACAACCCAGCTCATATGAGTATTATGAAGAACAAAGTTACGACCCTTATCTATCATATACTTATAATGAGGAACAATGGTGTGAACCATCTACTTCATATGAGTACTATGAGGAACCAAGGATCGAACATCCGGATTCAAGCTTTGAGGATCCAGATCCTTACTCTATCACCCACATAGCCGATAAGATAATAGAACACATTAAAACTATCGAGCGCTGCATAAGAGAATCCCGCGCAAGGGAAGAGAAGTCTCGCGCAAGGGAAGAATTAACTTGTAAAAAAGAAGAGATAGTTGAAATGTAAAAATGGAAGAACAAATAAGAGAAAAGCCGACACATGAGTTAAACAACAAAAAAGGTGAGTCCGACAAAGTTAAAATTCAAGAAGAGTCTAATTTTAAAGAAATTAATCTCTTGTCACCTTCTTTCGAAAATCATTGTTTAGTACCCACTCATGCTAAGTTTTTAAAAGAGTTAAACACTAACACTAAAATTGACGAAACGGTAAGCATTAAGTTAACAAATGATCATACTAAGCTAATAAATGAAGATCCATTTGAAATTAACATTACACCGGTTCCATGTTTTTTTTCAAAATTCCCTTATTAGTATTATTACAATTGATAAAGATCTTTGTGTTAATATAATGCCAAACTACATTTTCTAAAAATTAAAGTGTTGGTGATTTTTCTCCACTTCAAATACCCATTTTTCTATCTAATCGGAAAATAATAGAACCAATAGGGGTAGTTGAGGATGTCTTGGTCCAAACCAATCAAATGGTAATCCCAACCGACTTTGTCATCCTTGATGACGCTCCTCTAGTGTTGGGACGACCTTTTGTAAAGACCCACGAAGCCTTGAAAAATCGGAAGTACAACAATCAATCTATTCAATTAGGGGCATTTAAAAAGAGTGTCGATCTTGAGCGTGCAATGAAATATCCATTCGGCAATAATGACCCCTAATTGAAGATGAAGATGAACCACCCGATACAAGAGAAGAAATTGACCACTTTGTTGAAGAAGAGGTCGCCATAGAACAAACCTTTGTGGTTCTTGATCGAAACGAGCAACCAAATAAGGAGTCTCCTAAAGACCAACCTCTTGAGCTCAAAGAACTTCCAAAATGTTTGGAATATGCTTTTCTAGATAAAGATGTTAAATCGCCTGTAATTATTTCGTCAAAATTAACTAGTTTAGAAAAAGAAAAATTAATTATGATTTTGAAAAAACACAAAAACCCGATCGCTTGGAAGCTTGTAGATATTAAAGGAATAAGTCCTTCCATGTGCACGCACAAAATTTTAATGAATGATGACTATAAATCGGTAATACAACAACAACGTAGAGTAAATCCAAATGTCCAAGAAGTGGTTAAAAACGAAGTCATCAAATTACTTGACGCCGGACTCATTTACCCAATTTCCAATAGTCCTTGGGTAAGTCTCGTCCAAGTAGTTCCAAAGAAAGGAGGTATGATGGTAATAACTAATGAGAAAAATGAATTAATACCAACAACAACCGTCAGAGGATGGAGGGTATGTATAGATTATCGTCAACTAAATGAAGCAACAAGGAAAGATCATTTTCCTTTACCTTTTATTGATCAAATGTTAGAAAGATTATCCGGTCACAAATTTTATTGTTTCTTAGATGGTTTTTCAGGTTACTTTCAATTTCCGATAGCACTCGAAGACCAAGAAAAGACAACATTCACATGTCCCAATGGAACTTTTGCTTATCAACGCATGCCTTTTGGTCTATCTAATGCCCCTGCAACCTTCCAACGTTACATGGTGGCCATCTTCCATGACATGATAGAAAAGACAATGGAAGTCTTCATGGGCGACTTTTCTATCTTTGGAGATTCATACGACCAATGCCTCATTAACCTTGAACGAATGCTATCCCGATGTGAGGAAACTAACCTCGCCCTTAACTGGGAAAAATGCCATTTCATGGTAACGGAGGGAATAGTACTCGGTCACAAAATCTCAAGCGAAGGAATGGAGGTTGATCGAGCAAAAACAGACACTATTTCTCGATTACCACCCCCATCCTCCGTTAGAGCTATCAGAAGTTTCCTAGGGCATGCCGGATTTTATAGACGATTTATCAAAGACTTTTCTAAAATCTCAAGGCCTCTAACAAAATTACTTGAAAAAGATGCCCCTTCAATCTTTGACAAGGATTGCAATCAAGCATTTCTAACACTAAAGGAAATGCTAGTCAATGCACCTATCATGATAGCGCCTGATTAGAAATTACCTTTCGAAATCATGTGTGATGCAAGTGACTTTGCAGTTGGAGTCGTCTTGGAACAAAGAAAAGATAAGCATTTTCACCCAATTTATTACGCTAGTAAAACACTTAATGATGCAAAAGAAAATTATACAACAACAGAAAAGGAATTACAAGCCGTGGTATTTGCTTTTGATAAATTACGTTCTTATCTTGTTCTTTCTAAAACGATAGTTTATACAGATCATGCAGCCATTTGATATCTCTTGAAGAAACAAGATGCTAAACCAAGTTTGATTCAGTGGATTCTACTCCTCCAAGAGTTTGACATTGAAATAAAAGACAAAAGAGGAGCAGAAAACACCGCAGCAGATCATCTTTCACGTTTGGCAGACCCAGCTTTGGAGGCAACCAGGGACGAGCAAATCAATGAAAAATTCCCAACAGAGTCCCTGGAAATGGTGGAATACCGAGAAGAGCCATGGTATGCCGACTATGCTAACTACCTAGCTAGCGGTATAGTCGCAAAAGGATGGCCACATCATCAAAGAAATAAATTCTTTGCCGATGTAAAGCGTTATTTTTTGGAAGATCCTTATCTTTTCAAAATGTCTGCTGATCAACTCATCCGTTGATGCGTACATGGTAGTGAAGCAAGGAGAATTCTCTGCCATTGTCATGAAGGTCCATATGGAGGACATCATGGTGCCGCTAGTACCGCACAAAAGGTATTTGATTCAGGATTTTATTGGCCAACCATTTACAAAGACGCCCAAAGTCTTGTCAAGACATTTGACGCTTGCCAAAGATCAGGTAATATTTCTTCCAAAAACGTGTTGATGCACAAGAATGTCTGTTGACTGCATCTTCATCAAGTCTTAAGTCAAGAAAGTCAAGAAAGTCAAGATTAGGGTTTTTAAAGTTAATTTCGCTTATGTGTACATAGGTTATAGATGATTTCGCTCTTATGTCACTAGGGTATTTCGCTTATATGTCATATGGTGATTTCGCTTATGTGGTCATGACATAAAAGCGAAATCAGTTATATGTGATTTCGCTTTTATGGTATGCCATATGAGCGGAATCAGCTCAACTATATATACCTCACATGTGTTCATTAGAGAGGACATTGGAGCGGAATCATCTCATGTAATCGGTACTGAAACTCTGTCAAATCGAATTCAGAAAAGCAATAAAGTGAAGGAATTGAAAGGAATAGCTGTTGTTACGTTACGTATTCTGATTCCGCCTTTATACGTAATGATGAACTGCCTTGACTGATCGTTTAGGGTCACGACACGGTCCAACAAGTGGTATCAGAGCTTCAGGACGAGGAGTTCATTCTACTTCAGCTGATTCAACATTATTCTCACATTTCTACTCAATTTCTCTTTTATTTTTTCGGATTAAACAAGTTCCTATGGATAAAATGAGTTGAATCTCAAGTATATTGAGCGAAATTATCTGTTAATCAATCCGTAATAATATCAGATCTTAAAACAAAGTAAAAATAAATCAATTTTAACAAAATTTCAATCGGTTCACGAACAGAATTTTCAAACTCAGATCTGGAACGAATTTGTGGTCGAAATTGAACATATTACATATCATTGTGATCGGAATTAAGTGTAGTACAACCCTTGAAAGTATCAGATTGAAATTTGGCTTAAAAATGGATAAAAACGTGATTCCGCTTTTGTGAACATCGAGTGTTAAAAGTGATTTCGCTTATCCGGACACTACTGATTTCGCTCATACGGACAAGTAGTGATTTCGCTCTTGTGGACATAGTGATTTCGCTCTTGTGGACTTAGTGATTTCGCTCATAAGGACAATCTTCTGATTTCGCTCATACGGTCATATGTGATTTCGCTCAAAGGGACATCAAGTGATTTCGCTTATACGGACAAAAGTGATTTCGCTTTTGTGTCACATTGAGTGATTTCGCTTATCAGTCAATTTGACTGATTTCGCTCGTGTGTCATTATTTTTCAAAATTTCAAAACTTGTCTAAGTGTTTGATAATCTTGCAGGTACATTCACGATGGATGATCTTTTCATGAACCCGTTTAGCGATATGTACGCGTTCGCTGGAAATTCTGGAAACGATGATTCTTCGTCAAGCAATGTGAATGATAACAAATCAAAAGAGAAGAAAAAGGAAGCTTGGGAATCGGAAAGTGCTTTTGGAACATTCAATAAACCCCCAAAGCTAATGGCTATTGAGGAATACAGTCGGTGGTCCAGAAAGTTTGAAGACTGGATGATGGCATTTGCATTTCCAAGTTGGAAAAGTCTGAAGAACGGTTATGAAAACGGAAACAAGTATGGTGAAGCCTTAACATCTTCTGATGAGGTTGAATCTTTCGTAGCCGAACAAAAGTGTGTGGCATTGTTATTTCAATCTGTTCGGGAGGATATCATCTCATTGATAGACTATTCAAATGCTAAAGATCTTTGGCCAAAGTTAGAAAAGAAATGTATAGGTAGTGAAGAAATCAAGAAAAATAAAATAAAACTACTTAGGAAAGAGTTTGATATGTTTGGATGCTTAAAGAATGAATCAGTGTCAAAAATGATCGAGAGGTTTGGGCACTTGAAGCTAGAGTTAGTTAGACATGGAATTAAGTATTCTGATGATGAGCAAGTAGACAAGTTGTTCGACTCGTTGCCAGACGAGATGGAGTGGAGATATTATGCTCTCATGCTTAAGAACACTATTCCTTCTGAATTGTTGAAACCAGATTTGGTGATTGAGAAACTTGAAAGTCATGAACTGGAATTGAAGAAGACATACAAAGTTAATCATTCATCTTATCAACAGAATCTGGATCTATACTATCCAAAAAGCATGATGCCAAAAGCAACTTCACCAAAAACTGCGTTCTCTGTTGAAAATGTGTCGACAGCCAGCAAAGAAAATCAAAGTGGTCAAAGCAGTGGAAGTCATAATGGTTATCACAGTGGATCTTCATCTTCTGGAAGTCATTCTGATGCAAAGAATCGTTTTCAATGCAACATCGCAATAGACTTGAAGAATGCTCAGAACTTTGATGAGGAATCGGCCAAGCAGCAGATGATCTTTCTAGCATCGGTGTTGGAATCGTATGAAGGGTTGGTAGCTGGGAAGATAGGCAACACAAATCTGACAAAAGAAGATTACGATCAGATTGATCCGGAGGAAATGGAACTGATCGATATTCGTTGGGCTATGGCAAGTGCTGTTCGTCGTGCACAAAGATTCATGGAAATTACTGGCAGAAAAACAATTGGTGGTGCTTCTACTAAGCTGGGGTTCGATAAATCCAAAGTGACATGTTTCAAGTGTAAGCAGAAGGGTCACTTCAAACGAGAATGCCGAAACGCTTATGCTGATGAATCGGAGAATCCTTTCAGAGATGATTACTACAAGAAGGCAATTTATCACCAGAATAAATACGAGCCGCCTAGATTGAAGCAGGTTGAAGACAATAAAGAGAAATCTAGAGCTCTTGCAGTGATTTACGATGATGAGGGGTATGATTGGAGTCAGGAGGTTCTACCGGAAGAAGATGCGGTTGGGTACGCATTCATGGCGAAAAATGAACCTATTCCATGGAAAGATGATAGAACTGAAGAGCAGAAGTATAGATACAGAAAGATGATTTCGGAAAACAAAATGATTAGACTTTCTGGTATCTATTTGGAAGCAAAGAGAGCAAACAGATGGGATCCAGACAGGGAGTGTTATCTTGATGAATATGGAAATATTGCAATCGATCACAAAACTCTCGATCTGGAAGTCTTAATCAAGGAAATGAAAGATAATGATGAGTATTGGCAACACAAATGGTGGGGAACTCCAACAGAGAAAATGAAAGAGGAAGCGAAGAAAGAAAAAGAAGAAAAAGAGAAAGAAGAGATCGAAAAATCAAAGAAGATTGATACTGGAGTTATCGATACTACGCAGGAGTTGACTGCAGAGAACCTGGGAAAAATGGCTGACAAAGTGCTGGCTGCTAAGGCACTTGAGGTAGACTCTAACTCCGTGTCTGAGTCAAAAAGCCAGGTCAGTTCAGATGTGTCAACAAATGCGTCAGGTAAAAAGATCGAAGGAAATGCTGATTGCAAAAATTGCAACAAAGAGTGCAAATTTTGTAATACTGTCACGTATCTCAACGGTGAGAAAATTAAAGATCTGACAGCAAAGGTCAGAAGCGTTGAGAATCAGATTCTTGGTCGTGACAAAACAGTTAAAGCTTCAACTGAACGGATAAGAGAATTAACTGCTCAAATTGAAACTGATAAAATTGATCATGACAAACTTAAACAAGAAAATGAAAAGTTGATTCTTGAAAACCGTCAGATTTCTGAAAATTTTGAAAAACTCAAAAGCACAATGAAAGATTGTGATGATCGAAATGGTAAAACTTTTAAAGAAAATGAACATTTAAAAGCAGTGCTTAGAGTCAAAGAAGAATCAATCAACCAACAACTGGATGAAATCGCTAAACTGAAATTTAAAGTTCAAGAGGCTGTAATCGAAAACGAGCGAATCCAGTTGAAGCTTAACAGTTACAGCTCCGCAAGCTTTGTTTTGCAACATATCATTCCCAAACCCATCGGGAAAGACAAAGCGGGCGAAGATGTGTATTGTGATGGAACTGGGGTGGGGTTTCATCAAGTTCCACCACCTGTTCTTGATAATTACACTAAAAAGCAATCTGGGTTGGTTGAAATTGAGGAAGAGAGTGAAGTTAAACTTCCGGAGAACATTGATGTTACTTTTTCTACATCATCTGATGATAGTGTTCAGACTGAGATTGTTAAGAGCACAGCTGAAAGTGTTTTGAATAGTGATTCAGCTGAAGATGATGGGTGTTTCTTAGACAAATACATTCAGAAATCAAAGTCCAAAAACCACTTAAGTGATGAACCGGATCTTGTGATGTACAAGATGGCTGGATCTGATAAGTTGTATTCGGATTCTGAGTTTCCCATTGAGAATGTTAATGTGAAAAGGTTGACAAATGTTTTCAAGTTAGTTGAAGTTGAGTTGTCAGAAGTGAAAAGTTTGTGTCAAACAAAAAGGCAAATGAATTTTGAGAAAGATAAAGCTTATTACAAAAAGCCTGTTGTTCCACCGCGTTTTTATAATAATAATCGAAACAGTTGGTCGGGTGGTTATCAAGGTGGTAATAGTTATCAGAAGAAGAGTTTTCAAAACAAGAGGTTTGCTGAAAAGAAGGTGTTTGTGAACAGTTCAAGTTCACTTGCTGATGAGGAAAATGAAATTTTTTTAAAATCAAATAAAGAATTCTTTGAGAAAAGAGCTTCACATTATCAGTCTGAAGGTACAAGTCGAGTTGTTGATACTCGAACATGTTTTAGATGTAATCAAGTGGGTCACATTGCACGAAAGTGTACTAATGTGAAGCCTAAGACTGAAAATGTGAAGATTCAACAAAAGAAAGTTGATGTGAAGGGTAAATCATCAATCGTTGTTGAGAAAAAGGGTGTGAAAAATAACAACATCAAAGTTAAAAATGAACCTGTAAAGAAAGTGGTAACTAAAAATGACAAGTTGTATAAACGGGTTGCGTTATCTCAACAAGTTTGGAAACCAAAAACTGAAACGAAAATTTCAACTTCTGAAGTGAAAAAGGCTGAAGAATCAATTTCGATTGATTATGATGCAAATTTTCCACCTTTGAAGGCTGAAAATTTCAAAATTCAAATTGCGAGAGTCAAGTTTACACCTAAGGCTGATGAGGCCTGGGTGGACACCATGTTCGAATAAGCAGTTTGAATTGCCGGAGCTTCCTGGATTGCGAAGCATGAATCGGCATCTTTATTCTAGTTGGTTAAAGTGAAGTTTTGTTTTGTGCAGGATCTTCCACAACTTGTATCCAGATGGATCATGGATAGTGGTGCATCTCGACATATGACAGGAAAAACCGCGTTGCTGTATGATGTGAGAAATATTAATGGTGGTTATGTGGGATTTGCTGGTCATGAAGGTGGTCGAATTGTTGGTGAAGGAACGTTATCCAATGGGATTGTGACGTTTGAGAGAGTTAACTACATCACTGAGCTGGAGAACAATCTGCTTAGTATCTCGCAGATTTGTGACAATAAGTATACTACTCACTTCACTGATAAAGAATGTTTGATTTTGAAACCAGGTTTTGTTATCCCTGAAGAATGGATTATCATGAGGGCACCTAGAGTGAATGATTTATATGTGTTAGATATGAGTGTAGCAACCACAACTACTGGTCAAGCACATTGTTTTGTGTCTAGAGCAACTGAGAAAGAATCAAAATTGTGGCACCGCAAGATGGGGCATATTCACCTAAGGAAGATGAATCACTTGGTGCACAATGATTTGGTATTGGGAGTTAATATCAAAGGTTTTCATCTGGAAGGGGAGTGCATTAGCTGTATCAAAGGCAAGCAGAAGAAAAAGTCACACCCTACAAAACAAGTCAATTCAGTTTCGAGACCTCTGGAGAGACTTCACATGGATTTGTTTGGTCCTGTGAATGTTAAAAGTATTACATGAGATTACTATTGTTTGGTCGTTACTGATGATTATTCCAGATTTTCGTGGGTTTCTTTCTTGAAGACGAAAGATGAAACATTTGACAGTTTGATGGGTCTGTTCAGGAAGATTGAGAATTTGTACCAAAGGCGTATCAAGAGAATTCGAAGTGATAATGGTACTGAATTCAAGAACAGCAAGATGGAAGAATTTTGTGATGAAAGAGGTATTTTGCATGAGTTTAGTGCTCCGTACACTCCGCAGCAGAATGGAGTTGCAGAACGTAAAAACCGGACTCTAATCGAGACGGCTAGAACTATGCTCGCAGATTCAAAGTTACCAATTAATTTTTGGGCTGAAGCTGTTTCCGCCGCATGTTATACGCTCAACAGGGTTCTCACTGTCAAGAAGTTCAACAAAACATGCTTTGAGCTAATCAATAACCGTAAACCGAATTTGAAGTATCTAGAACCGTTCGGGTCACCCTGTACGGTTATAGAGCCTTTTGGAAAGTTTGGTCCGAAGTGCATTGAGGGTATATTTGTTGGTTATGCAAATCCGTTGCGACGTGTCTTCGTTCCAAGTGAGAAGTGAGAAGCGGATTATTGAAGCTGCAAATGTTGAATGTCAAGGTTATACTATGCCGCCGCAGAATCCTGGTGATTCATGGCGTTATCATTATGACAAACTTTGGGATTCGTTTGACATGAGAGAAGAATCAGAGGATGATGAAGATTTCTTTGATGAGTTGGATATTTTGCGTGAATATGAGTCGCAAATAAGGTTCCCAGCTGAGTATTCTACGAGACCACGGGAAACTTCCAATGACGATGAAGCAGGTCCAAGTAATGCTGGTGAACATGATGATGTCCAACAGAATGAAGTTGCTCAGGATAATCAGTCGGTTCAGAATGATAATCTAGAAGCTGAAAACATGCCAGTATTTGATCATGGTGATTCAGATTCTGAGGGGGAGCAAATTCAGATTTCAAGTCAAACAAACCAAGTTGGTGAACAAGATGCAGAATAGAATGTTACTAATCTGGAGGGAAATGTAGATGTTCCAAGCGAAGTGATGCCGCGAACTTTTTCATATCATCCAGAGGAGTTGATCATAGGAGAATTGCAGACAGGCGTTCGCACTCGAAATCAGATTGATAAAGGGCTTACATGTTTTTATACAAAAGTTGCTCCTTTGCAAACTGAATTCTCATTGAGTTGTTTTATCTCGCAGGTTGAGCCAAGAACTTACAAAGAGGCGCTTACTGAAGACTCTTGGGTCAATGCTATGCAGGAGGAACTTAGTCAATTCGAAAAATTAGGAGTGTGGAAGTTAGTTGATTTGCCGGATGGTCAGAGAAAGATTAACACCAAGTGGGTGTTCAAGTGTAAAAGGGACGATAGAGGATTTGTTGTAAGGAACAAAGCTCGACTCGTTGTTCAGGGATATAGTCAACAGGAGGGTATTGATTTTACCGAAGTCTATGCTCCTGTAGCACGACTAGAGGCAATCATAATTTTCCTAGCATTTGCGTCTTGGAAGAACTTCAAAGTTTATCAGTTGGATGTTAAATCGGCTTTTCTCTATGGGAAGGTTAAAGAGGAGGTTTATGTCGGTCAGCCACCGGGTTTCACCGATCCAATCCACAAAAACAAGGTCTACTTATTGGACAAAGCGTTGTATGGTTTACACCAGGCCCCGAGAGCTTGGTACGAGACTTTGTCTCAACACCTACTAGCCAACAAGTTCATTCGTGGAAAAGTGGATGCCACTCTCTTCACTAAGGAGGTCGATGGTCATCTTCTGATAGTTCAGATTTATGTGGACGATAAAATCTTTGGGTCGACAAATGAAAATCTATGCAAAGATTTTGAATCAGTGATGAAGCAAAAGTTTGAAATGTCATCAATGGGGGAGATGAAATTCTTTCTGGGTTTACAAGTTGAACAACTTCCTGAGGGAATTTTCATTCATCAGTCAAAGTATGTTCATGATATTCTAGAGAAATTTGGGATGTCAAGTTCTACTCCAGCTGCTACCCCACTTGCAACAAATCATGGGATTCACCCAGATCTCACCGGAGACAGGGCTGATGAAACGTTTTACCGATCCATGATAGGTTCTTTAATGTACCTAACTGCTTCACGTCCTAATATAATGTACCCAACGTGCCTCGCAGCAAGATTTCAGTCTAACCCGAGAGCATCGCATATGATTATTGTGAAGAGGATATTGCGCTACCTAAAAGGAACTCCTTCATTGGGGTTGTGGTATCCTAGAAAAGGCGATTTTACGCTCGAAGGGTATTCCGATTCGGATTTCGGATGCTGCAAAGTCAATTCAAAATCAACAACTGCAGGATGCCAGTTCTTTGGTCCTAGATTGGTTACCTGGCAGTGTAAGAAACAAACGTCTGTGGCGTTATCTACATGTGAAGCGGAGTATGTTTCTGCTAGCAGTTGCTGCTCTCAGATCTTGTGGATACAGCAACAGATGCGCGACTACGGTTTGCAGTTTCTTAACACACCTCTTTTTGTTGATAATGAGGCCGCAATAAATATAACAAAGAATCCAGTACATCACGCTAAAACTAAACACATAGAAATTCGTCATCACTTTATTCGTGATTGCTTTGAGAAAAAGTTGATACGAATTGAGAAAATCCACACTGACGAACAGAAAGCTGATTTACATACCAAAGCTTTTGATAAAAATCGGTTTAAATATTTGTTAAAACTGAATGGTATGAAGCTTATTTCAGTGTCGGATGGCATAATTGGCGTTGATGAGAGTACTGTTGCGGATGAAGATGAGAAACAATCTGCAATGGTTTGTCGAATTTTTACTTGTTTTGGTATTTAGGGGGAGTAGATGTTTGTACATAGTTTATTTTCAGAAAATACAAAAACAGTAAAAAATGATAAAAATACAAAAACATGATAAAATCTGAAAAAGAGCTTGTGTATATAGGGAAAATGATAGTACATCGGCTAGACGATTACAGTATGCTAAAGATTTGTAAAGAATAAATGAGTTAAACAGTCTCACTGATGATGTGTCGATAGGTTTTCACACATTTAGTAGATTTATTCGGGATATAAACCTAAATTTCAAACTTGTGAAATTCGTGGGGAACACTACTTGGATATATAGGTAACCCCTGAAATCTCGTTTGAAAGGTCTCTTAATCTGATATACTAGGTCTTTATACTCAATGATGTCTGGGGTATTATTCCGGGACTTCTGCTGAACGGTGGTTCTGACCTAGTCCCTGGCTAATACTTGCTGCAATGCTTGAAACACAGCATTAGACCCTCAGCATGCTGAAACAATAAAATTGATAAACGCTGCTGTTGTATGCAAAAAGATCCTCTAAAGGGGACACACCGAAAAGTCGAAGCTGATATCTCTCTGTGTATACGGAAGTATCGACCTGAGATCCCTCGGCCCTCGCATACCTAAATTATATACAGATATCATTGTAGTATACTCACCTGTAAGACTGATTATTGGGATTCTGGATACGGGAGTATATTCAAGAGGTGGGACACATGAATGATCTAAGTTCATAATTCATCTAAATCGTATCCTGAGTAGATTGAAATTTGTGTGGGAATTTAAGATGGATCAGTATATCGACAATCGAGGTGAACTGTTTAAGTCTGAGAATGAAATGAAGCTTAACGGTACTTGTGATTTGTCTGAAAAGCTGATATGATTCCCTGACACGCTCGCCAAAAATATGTTTGTAAATAGTTTACTTTGTTTACTTTCTACAATTTAAGTTTTCTGTATTTCATTTCTTAGTTTAGAATACTTTATAAAATCCAAAAAGATTTTATTTCTGCTTTATTTTCCGACAAACCAAAGTGGAGATTTGATTGTTGGATTCTCAGATGATTGAAGCAGATGCAGGAAATTCTGGACTGAAGAATGAGGAGAGCTTATCTTTGAAGAAGTTTAAATTGTTTGAAAAGTCTAATACAAGTTCATTAATTTGATACTTGTTATTTTCAGAAAATGTATGAATTTGTTGTTTTAAAATCAGTATTGATTCGTCAAAAGATCAACCAGGGTCATTAATTTGGACTTGATAGATTAATCAAGTGATCAGGGTCATTAACTTGGACCTGAATACTTGAGTGGATTTCTAAAACTGATTAAGTTTGTGAGTTATGTTTGAAAGATAGAATTGTAATGTTTATTGGTTGAGTAACAGGTTTTGGACTTCATTATTCCCAATGGAAGTTAATTGTCAAAGCTTGAACCAGATACCTCAGATTCTAGCATATTGAAAGGGGGAGTCTGTGAAAGGGGGAGTCTGGACCAACAGCCAAAGGGAAGATGGAAGTTAGAGACAGGTTATGTTTCTGAAGTTTGTAAAGACAGAGAGTTAGAGAAAAGACTAAGACTGAAGACTCAGGAGCTGAAGACTACGTCAACATCCAAGGGGGAGTCTGTTGATGCACAAGAATGTCTGTTGACTGCATCTTCATCAAGTCTTAAGTCAAGAAAGTCAAGATTAGGGTTTTTAAAGTTAATTTCGCTTATGTGTACATAGGTTATAGATGATTTCGCTCTTATGTCACTAGGGTATTTCGCTTATATGTCATATGGTGATTTCGCTTATGTGGTCATGACATAAAAGCGAAATCAGTTATATGTGATTTCGCTTTTATGGTATGCCATATGAGCGGAATCAGCTCAACTATATATACCTCACATGTGTTCATTAGAGAGGACATTGGAGCGGAATCATCTCATGTAATCGGTACTGAAACTCTGTCAAATCGAATTCAGAAAAGCAATAAAGTGAAGGAATTGAAAGGAATAGCTGTTGTTACGTTACGTATTCTGATTCCGCCTTTATACGTAATGATGAACTGCCTTGACTGATCGTTTAGGGTCACGACACGGTCCAACAAAACGAAATTCCACAAAATAGCATTCTTGTTTGTGAAATTTTTGATGTGTGGGGACTCGACTTTATAGGACCTTTCCCACCATCAAAAGGAAACAAATATATACTGTGGCGGTGGATTACTTGTCTAAATGGGCCGAGGCCGAGGCACTTCCAACAAATGATGGAAGAGTCGTGGTAAGATTTCTGAAAAGATTATTCTCTCGTTTTGGAACACCAAAAGCTTTAATAAGTGATAGAGGTACCCATTTTTGCATCCATCAACTTGAAATTTTTTTAACAAGGTATGGGGTCTATCACCGGGTCTCAACGGCATATCACCCTCAAACAAACGGACAAGCCGAAGTGACTAATAGAGGTTCAAAAAGAATACTCGAAAAAACCGTAGGGTTAAATAAAAAAGAATGGGCCGATAAATTAGACGATGCTTTATGGTCTTTTCGAACAGCGTACAAAACAACAATAGGTATAACCCCATATAAGCTAGTCTATGGAAAAAGTTGTCATTTGCCAGTAGAAATAGCACACAAGGCCTACTGGGCAATTAGAATTGTAAACTTAGACTTAGAAATTGCAGGTAAAAATAGATTCTGCCAATTAAATGAATTAGACGAATTAAAGAATTATGCATACTCTAACTCCAAAATTTATACGGAAAGAATGAAAAATTTGCATGATAAACACATTAACCCTAATGAATTTCGGGTAGGAGATCAAGTTCTATTGTTTAATTCACGACTTCGATTATTTCCTGGTAAATTAAAGTCTAGGTGGTTAGGACCTTTTTCCATCACCCATATTTTCACACACGGTGCAGTCGAAATTAAATCTTGGAATGGAATTCCATTCAACGTCAATGGCCAACGGCTAAAGCTTTATCAAGGATTCATCGAGGATGAAGAGGAAGAAATCTCGCTTCAAACAGTCGAAGAATGAAACAAAGGTTCAAGCATCAACATCATACCTTGTAAGTTACGAACATCAGGAAAACATCTAAATCGGTAAGATTTCTAAAACCAAGTTTTGGGAAGCAAGGCACTCACACGAGCACTTAAAAAAATATTTTTAAAATTGACCGCCCACGGGGCCGTGTTCGCGCAACTGTCGGGGATAAAACCCCTTTTCTAAATCAGTTCTTCCTTCCACACGCCCCGTTTTCCCAAAAACTCTCTGGTTCTGGCGAATTTTTCCGCAGATTTCAACGTTTCTGTTTCTTCTAACAACGTCAAGGTATGATTCTATCCTTATAATTAGTTAGTTTAAGTACTTGCATGTAGTTTAACATCAAAAATTTGGGGAAAATCTAGGGTTCTTCAACTTGAACCGAATCAAACCCCAAATTTTTGCTTAGATCTGTTAGTATTATTATAGATACATGTTATAGGAAGTAAATCAACATGTATTGTTTATAGATTTGCCCGATTTCTCACAAAAACCCCAAACCCTTGTTTTTTAACCGAAAAAGATGAAATTGAAGGGGTAAACGGTTTGTTTTAGGAAAAACGGCATTTGGGGTTTCATTTTCGAGGAAAACCGCCCCTACTGAACCAAAAATTTTCAAGTTTTCGGGACCGGGTTGAAAAATGGAAATTTTGGGAAATAGACTCCTGGACATAGGGTCGTGCTCAGCGAGCACGGGGTCGTATCCAGCCAAATTCAGACAAGCATGGGGCGTGTCCACTGAACACGGGGTCGTGTTCAGCCGACTGTTTTCAATTTTCTTCGAAAATTTCACTGTTTCGTGCTAATTGTTTGGTGTTTTCTTTCAGATGGCCAAGAAATTTACCAGATTCAACGCAAGTGAGTTGGCTGCTAAGGCGCGGTATGATGTGTTAAGAACTAGACCCGAGGAAAATCCCCGACAGGTGTGCATGGACACTCTTGCAGCAGTGAACCAAATAGACCGCTTCAATAACATTGTCACCAGCCCACTACAAGCTGCTCTTTGCACTCGGCTTCACTCCGTGCATGAATACAACATGGAATTTTACAGCACGTTCGTCTTCAAGATAAGAGCGGATCCGTTTGACAATGAAGGGTAGAGTTCCGTTGTGGAGGGACTATGTACTCGATCTCAATCGCACAATTTAGGGCAACTGTGGGGTTGTACTCGGAAGAGGATGCTGGAGATGAAGAGAACACCGGAGGTCTTCGCAAGATTCCGGAAAATCAACGCCATGCTGCTTGGGCTCAGATCGGGGAGGGAAACTATAGCCCGATCCGAACTAAGAGCACAATGTTGAGGGACCCTCTCTATCGCTACATCCACAGGGTCCTTAGCTACTCTCTCTGCCAGAGACACGACAGTGGTGGTGTCGTAGGGTTACATGATCTGCTAGTTCTCCATTGCATTCACAACCATTCCAACCTTGATGTTCCATACCTGCTACTCCGTAACATGCACTTGAACAAACTTGCTACTCCCCCGACTCCTATCATGTTTGGAGGATGGATTTACCGCCTTTTCAAACACTTTGTGAGGATGCCGAGGTCCTTTCAAAAGGGACCGTGGTCGGGGAAAGTGGACATGGTCATTTTCCGCTCCATGAACTTGATCTATGAAGCGGATGACGGGACGGTCAGATTTCAAACGGTTCAAGGGCATGCAAGGAACCCACAAGAAGCTCTTGTCTTACACGCTCCACACATCCGTCTTCCTCCCCAATACCACTACCAGTGATGTGTGCAAAATGCAACATATAAATTACATCAAATGAGGCATAAAACTAACCCTTTTTTAGTACTAATGTTGGAAAAAGTGTGTTTTTGTCTTCCTTTTGTATTTTCATGATTAAATGAGCTCAAATGAACAAAAAAAGCAAAAATGCAGCTAAATCTAACATAAATATAAGAAAAGGAACAAACGTAGCAGGCACGACCCCCCGACAGAATCTTCCCAGGCAAAAACAGGAAAACAGAAGGCTGAATACGCCCCGTGCTCAATGAGCACGGGGGTGTGCCCAAGTGTCTGCAGAAAAGACAAAGTTGTAGAAGCTTCTATCACCCACCACGGGGGCGTGCCCAGCAGACACGGGGCCGTGGCCAACTCTAAGATTCGCAGAATCTGGGGAAATCTTGATAGTATAGATACGCTTCTGCACACGGGGTCGTGCCAAGCGGACACAGGGGCGTGGTCAACTAATGCAGACAAACTGCAATTAATGAAGAAAGAGAAGGAGGATGGACACGGGGCCGTGCCCAATGGACACGGGGCCGTGCCCGAGCTGCTGTTCAGGCTATAAATAGCGGTGCTTGGCTCATTTGCAAACCATCCCTTGGCATACCACCTCTCTCACACTTCACCCACCCTCTACCACCATCACAACACCATCATCCACCACCATCATCCATCATAGAGTGTGTGAGTCGTCTCGGGATCCAAGATTGATCGTAAGAGTTCTTGACAATCAAAGGCCATGTTTGCCTAAGTCTCTTACATCACTTGGTGAAGACAAGTGTCTAGTGTAATACTTTTTATTTTTAATCTTTTCGCACTTTTTATTTGGTTTTGTATTAATGACTTTAATAACTAGTTTCTTATGTTCAAGGTGATTCTTCCTTATCATTTGTCCGTGGTGTCTTGGCATTATTTTACTGTCTATATAAAATAAAAGATTTTCACCATTCATATCTCCACGGTCTATATGGAGATATGTTGGCTACCTGGTCGGGGGTTAAGGGAATGGTTTGGTAAGAGTATTGCCTTGTTCAATGTTTAGATCCTGCTAGGACCTGGGTCAAATTTAGTAGGACCTCCTTCAATACCCACTGGTATTGGATGGCGGGGGTCCAAACTCTTTGATCCCCTCATATGTAAGCTACTATTAAAATTTTATCCCGGCTAATTAGGACTGTATCCCTGCTGACTCGGACTACTTAGCCGAGGGTAACGTCACCTTCAAAAGAGGGGCCTACCACATTATGCATTAATAACTTAATTAATTATCTTTCAATAATCTAACCCTTTCGGATTGTATCCTTGCTGACTCAAACTACTGGGTTGAGGGTAACGTCACCTTCAAAAGAGGGGCCTACTACAATAACTAAGATAATCTCTTAAAAAGTGCAAAAGTGCGGAAATAATCAAAGGTTACACTAAACACGAGTCGGATCCAAGTGATTCATCTTGTCTATCTGTTTTTACTTTTATTTTTATTTTTCAGCATTTTTAGTTTTTATTTTCTAGTTTAACATTTTTCTAAACTTTTGATTTGATTAGACGTTGAGGATAAACCGGTATTAAAAGCTCTTGTGTCCTTAAACGACCTCGGTATCTTACCAACACTATACTACGCTCACGATGGGTGCACTTGCCTAACGTGTTTTATAAATTTAAAACTTGACTAACGTGTAAAAAGGGCTAAAAATATACGACACCACACGCGCATCAAGATTTTTGGCGCCGTTGCCGGGGACACAAGGATTTTAAGAAAGATTAAAATCGGCGGCCTAATCGGTTTTTCAAAACGCGCACATTTTTTTTCTGCATTTTAGTTAGTTTTGCATTTACAGTAACCTGAACACGGGCCGTGCTCATTGAACACGGGGCCGTGCTACATATTTTTCATAAAACACCCAGATACAGAGTCTAAACACGGGGTCGTGCTCACTGAACACGCCCCCGTGCTCAATGAAATCAGTAACTTTAATTCAAACGCCCAGATACAGATCTTGAACACGGGTCGTGCTCGCTAAACACGGGGCCGTGTCCAGCCTCTGTTTTCGTTTTTATTTTTGTTTTCTGGTCTCTAGACTTTGTTGGGGTCTGCTGAGTGATTCTTATGGATCAATACTCAGGAGGCTACAACTACACCTATGAGGAGGATGATTATAGGAAAGACTATTGCACCAATTGTGGTGACCCACACTCGGCACAATATTGTGACTTATTTCAACCATCCACTTCATACGCCTACTATGAGGAGCCCAGGTACGAGCCATCAACTTCATACACATAGTTTAAAGACCAAAGGTATGAACCTTCTCCCTCATACTCATATTTTGATGAACCGATGTACGAGCCTTCATACTCATACTTTGAGGAACCAAGATATGACCCACCACCTTCATATGCTTATTATGAGGAACCATGGCGTGAACAACCCACCTCATATGAGTATTATGAAGAACAAAATTACGACCCTTATCCATCATATACTTACAATGAAGAACAATGGTGTGAACCATCTTCTTCATATGAGTACTATGAGGAACAAAGGATCGAACATCCAGATTCAAACTTTGAAAATCCCGATCCTTACTCTATCGCCGACGTAACCGATAGGATACTAGAAGAACTTAAAACTATCAAGCGTTGCATAAAAGAATCTCGCGCAAGGGAAGAGGAGTCCCGCGCTAGAGAAGAATTAAATAAAAAAGAGATAGTTGAAAGTGTAAAAATGGAAGAACAAATAAGTGAAAAACCGACACATGAGTTAAACAACGAAAAAGGTGAGTCCGACAACGTTAAAATCCAAGAAGAGTCTAATTTTGAACAAATTAATCTCTTGTCACCTTCTTTTGAAAATCATTGTTTAGTACCCACTCATGCTATGTTTTTAAAAGAGTTAAACACTAGCACTAAAATTGACGAAACGGTAAGTATTAAGTTAGCAAATGATCAAACTTCGCTAATAAAAGAAGACCCATTTGAAATCAACATTAAACCGGTTCCATGTTTTTTTTTTCAAAATTCCTTTATTAGTAATGTCACAATTGATAAAGACCTTTGTGTTAACATAATGCCCAACTGCATTTTCGAAAAATTAAGTATTAGTGATTTTTCTCCACTTCAAATACCCATTTTTCTATCTAATCGGAAAATAATAAAATCAATCGGTGTAGTTGAGGATGTCTTGGTTCAAACAAATCAAATGGTAATCCCAACTGACTTTGTCATCCTCGATGACGCTCCTCTAGTGTTGGGATGACCTTTTGTAAAAACCCACGAAGCTTTGAAAAACCGGAAGTACAACAATCTATCTATTCAATTAGGGGCATTTAAAATAAGCATTGATCTTGAGCGTTCAATGAAATATCATTTCGGCAATATTGACCCCCTAATTGAAGATGAAGATGAACCACCCGATACAAGTGAAAAGGTTGACCACTTTGTTGAAGAAGAGGTCGCCATAGAACAAACTTTTAAAGTTCTTGATCAAAATGAGCAACCAAATAAGGAGTCTCCTAAAGACCCACCTCTTGAGCTCAAAGAACTTCCAAAAGGTTTGGAATATGCTTTTCTAGACAAAGATGGTAAATCACCTGTAATTATTTCGTCTAAATTAAGTAGTGTAGAAAAAAAAAATTAATTAAACTCTTGAAAAAACACAAAAATGCGATCGCTTGGAAACTTGTAGACATTAAAGGAATAAGCCCTTCCATGTGCACGCAAAAAATTTTAATGAATGATGACTATAAATCGGTAATACAACCACAACGTCGAGTAAATCCAAATGTACAAGAAGTGGTTAAAAACGAAGTCATCAAATTACTTGACGCCGGACTTATTTACCCTATCTCCGATAGTCCTTGGGTAAGTCTCGTTCAAGTAGTTCCAAAGAAAGGAGGTATGACGGTAATAACTAACGAAAAGAATGAATTAATACCAACGAGAACCGTCACAGGATGGAGGGTATGTATAGATTATAGACGGTTAACTGAAGCAACAAGGAAATATCATTTTCCTTTACCCTCCATTGACCAAATGTTAGAAAGATTATCCGGTCATAAATTTTATTGTTTCTTGGATGGTTTTTCAGGTTACTTTCAAATCCCGATAGCACCCGAAGACTAAGAAAAGACAACATTCACATGTCCCTATGGAACTTTTGCTTATCGACGCATGCCATTTGGTCTATGTAATGCCCCCGCAACCTTCCAACGTTGCATGGTGGCCATCTTCCATGACATGATAGAAAAGACAATGGAAGTCTTCATGGATGACTTTTCTATCTTTGGGGATTCATATGACCAATGCCTTGATAACCTTGAACGAATGATATCCCGATGTGAGGAAACCAACCTCGCCCTTAACTGTGAAAAATGCCATTTCATGGTAACGGAGGGAATAGTACTCGGTCACAAAATCTCAAACGAAGGAATGGAGGTTGATCGAGCTAAAATAGACACTATTTCCCGATTACCACCCCCATCCTCCGTTAGAGCAATCAGAAGTTTCCTAGGGCATGCCGGATTTTATAGGCGGTTTATCAAAGACTTTTCTAAAATCTCAAGGCCTCTAACAAAATTACTTGAAAAAGATGCCCCCTTTCATCTTTGACAAGGATTGCAATCAAGCATTTCTAACCCTAAAGGAAATGCTAGTCAATGCACCTATCATGATAGCGCCTGATTGGAAACTACCTTTCGAAATCATGTGTGATGCAAGTGACTTTGCAGTTGGAGCAGTCTTGGGACAAAGAAAAGAAAAGCATTTTCACCCAATTTATTATGCTAGTAAAACACTTAACGATGCACAAGAAAATTATACAACAACTGAAAAAGAATTACTAGCTGTGGTATTTGCTTTTGATAAATTTCGTTCTTATCTTGTTCTTTCTAAAACAATAGTCTATACAGATCATGCAGCCATTCGATATCTCTTCAATAAACAGGATGCTAAACCACGTTTGATTCGGTGGATTTTACTCCTCCAAGAATTTGATATTGAAATCAAAGACAAAAGAGGAGCAGAAAACACCGCAGCGGATCATCTTTCACGCTTAGAAGACCCAGCTTTGGAGGCAACCAGGGACGAGCAAATCAACGAAAAATTTCCAACGGAGTCCTTGGAAATAGTGGAATACAGAGAAGAACCATGGTATGCCGACTATGCTAACTACCTAGCTAGCGGTATAATCGCAAAAGGTTGGCCACATCATCAAAGAAAGAAATTCTTTGCTGATGTAAAGCATTATTTTTGGGAAGATTCCTATCTTTTCAAAATGTGTGCTGATCAACTCATCCGCCGGTGCGTACATGGTAGCGAAGCAAGAAGAATTCTCCGCCATTGTCATGAAGGTCCATACGGAGGACATCATGTTGCCGCTAGTACAGCATGAAAGGTATTTGATTCAGGATTTTATTGGCCTACCATTTACAACGACGCCCAAAGTCTTGTCAAGACATGTGATGCTTGCCAAAGAACAGGCAATATTTCTTCCAAAAACGAAATGCCACAAAATGTCATTCTTGTTTGTGAAATTTTTTATGTGTGGGGACTCGACTTTATGGGACCTTTCCCACCGTCAAAAGGAAACAAATATATACTTGTGGCAGTAGATTACTTGTCTAAATGGGCCGAGGCCGAGGCACTTCCAACAAATGATGGAAGAGTCGTGGTAAGATTTCTGAAAAATTATTCTCTCATTTTGGAACACCTAAAGCATTAATAAGTGATAGAGGCACCCATTTTTGTAACCATCAACTTGAAAAAATTTTAACAAGATATGGGGTCTATCACCGGGTCTCAACAGCATATCACCCTCAAACAAACGGACAAGACGAAGTGACTAATAGAGGTTTAAAACGAATACTTGAAAAATCCGTAGGGTTAAATAAAAAGGAATGGGCCGATAAATTAGATGATGCTTTATGGGCTTTTCGAACTGCTTATAAAACAACAATAGGTACAACCCCATATAAGCTCGTCTATGGAAAAAGCTGTCATTTGCCAGTAGAAATAGCTCACAAGGCCTACAGGGGAATCAAAAATGTAAACCTAGATTTAGACTTTGCCGGTAGAAAACGATTTTGTCAATTAAACGAATTAGACGAACTAAGGAATTATGCATACTCTAACTCTGAAATTTATAAGGAAAGAATGAAAACTTTGCATGACAAACACATTAAACCTAATGAATTTCAAGTAGGCGATCAGGTTCTATTGTTTAATTCATGACTTCGATTGTTTCCTTGTAAATTAAAGTCTAGGTGGTCAGGACCTTTTTCCATCACCCATATTTTTTCACACGGTGCAGTAGAAATTAAATCTTGAAATGGAATTCCATTCAAAGTCAATGGCCAACGGCTGAAGCTCTATCAAGGATTCATTGAGGATGAAGAGGAAGAAATTTTGCTTCAAACGGTAGAAGAATGAAAACACCAACATCATACCTGGTAAGTTACGAACAAACGGGTTGACATCTAAATCGGTAAGTCTTCTAACCAAGTTTTTGGGAAACAAAGGCACTCACACGAGAACTTATATATATATATATTTTAAAATTTCCCGCCCACGGGGCCGTGTCCGCGCAACTATCGGGATAAAACCACTTTTCCAAACAGTTTCCTCATTTCCACACGCCCCGTTTCCCCGAAAACTCTATGGTTCAGGCGATTTTTCTGCAAGATTTCGACGTCTCCTCTACTTCTAACAACATCAAGGTATGATTCTATCATCATTAGTAGTTAGATTAAGCATTTGCATGTAGTTAAAACATCAAAAAATTGAGGAAAAATCTAGGGTTCTTGAACTTCATCCGGATCGAACCTCAAATTTTTGCATAAATCTGTTAGCATTAGTTTAGATTCATGTTACAGGAAGTAAATCCACATGTATTGTTCATAGATTTTCCCGATTTCTCACAAAAACCCCAAACCCTTGTTTTTGAACTGAAAACGATAAAATCGAAGGGGTAAACGGTCTGTTTTGGGAAAAACGGCACTTGGGTTTCATTTTCGGGGAAAATCGCCCTTACTGGACCAAAAATTTTCAAGTTTTCAGGACCGGGTCGAAAAATGGGATTTTTGGGAAACAGACGTCTGGACACGGGGTCGTGCTCCCTGAGCACGGGGGCGTGTCCAGCTTTTTTCTGACGAACATGGGGCGTGTCCGCTGAACACGGGGCCGTGTTCAGCCGACTGTTTTCAGTTTTCTCTGAAAATTTCACTGTTTCGTGCTAATTGTTTGGTGTATTCTTTCAGATGTCCAAGAAATTCACAAGGTTCAATGCAAATGAGTTGGATGCTAAAGCAAGATACGACGTGCTTCGAACCAGGCCGGAGGAATACCCACGACAAGTATGCATGGATCTCTTAGCAACAGTGAACCAGCTTGACCGGTTTAACAACCTAGTTACCGGCCCACTAAGAGCCGCCCTAACCACTCGACTTCGCTCAGTCCACGAGTATAATCTGGAATTCTATAGCACATTCGTGTTCAATTCAAGAGCCGAACCATTTGATAATGATGGGGTAGAATTCAGATGTGGAGGGACTAGGTACTCTATCTCGATGGCGCAGTTTAGGTCGATAGTTGGGTTGTATGCAGAGGAAGATGCGGGTAATGAAGAAAACACCGGAGGGTTACGTGAATTATCAGAAACCGAACGCCAAGCCGCTTGGGCTCAAATAGGAGAAGGGCACTACAACCCAAGCAGTACTAAGAGCACTAAGTTGAGGGACCCACTTTACCGTTACATCCATAGGGTCCTCGCTTACTCTCTTAGCCAAAGGCATGATAGCGGTGGCATTGTAGGGTTGAGAGATCTGGTGGTCCTTCATTGCATTCATACCCACAACCACCTCGATGTTCCGTACCTCCTGCTCAGAAACATGCATTGGAACCGGCTCGCTACACCACCAACCCCTATCTTCTTCGGGGGTGGATATACCGTCTCTTCAAGCATTTCGTGAACATGCCCAGGTCTTTCCAAAAGAGCCCATGGTCGGGAAGGGTGGACATACACATCTGCCGCTCCATGAACTTGATTTATGAAGCCGAAGACGAGACAGTTAGCTTCCAAAGAGTCCAGGGACAAGCATGGAACCCGCAAGAGGCACTCGTCCTTCACGCTCCAGACTTTCAGCCTCCTCCTCAATACCAGTATCAGCCCCATGGTGATCCGGGCCAATCCTCCTCACAAGGAGGCGGTTTTCCTAATTTTTAAAGCTTACATGACTTATTGCAGGAAAACCTCATGTGCACCAGGAACACCTATAACATGGCGAGCAACACGTACACCCGGGTCGGAGCAATTGAGAGAAACATCTCCGACATACAGGATGACATTGGGAGTATCTGGGAGTACTTGGCGGGGTATGGAGGAGGAGATAATGATGAAGACGAGGATATGGACTAGGCGGGAGGAGTAGAGGTAGGACCAGCTGGTTGGTGGTCCCACAGGTTAACCCTCTTTTCTTATGAACAATTTCCGGCCTGTGTGCCGTGTGTTGAACAATTTACTTTCCTTTAACACTTTTTATTTTTCTTTTTAACTTTGTGGTATAGATGTTTGAACATTGGTAATTTAGGATGCTTGCTATGGTTTGGTGTAGTGTTTACCGATAAAACAGGTACATACGAGGCTTAGAGTACTAAACATTAGTACTACTAAACCCGGGACAGCAAAACCAAAGCCAGAAACCTGTTTTTCACGGGGTCATGTCCAACCGACACGCCCCCGTGCCCATTGCCCCAGACCTGCTGTTTGTGAAAATTCTGCAGATTTTTGCCAGACACGGGGTCGTGCTCATCCGACACGCCCCCTTGTCCACCTTCTGTAAGTTATCGTTAGTGGCACTCTGACCACGGGGGTCGTGTTCATCCGACACGGGGCCGTGTCCAAATGCCCAGTAACATAAATTTTTGCTTTTTCACACCTTTTTTACACATTCAATCAACCTAAAAATTTATTTTTGGGACACATTGAGGACAATGTGTAATTTAAGTGTGGGGGGATGCTAAAACCTTGAATCTTGCAAGTTCTAATTACAAGCCTTACACAAAACTCTATTGGAACCTCTAATCACCCCAAATTTTTTTTCAAATTTTTTTCATTTTTTTTACTTGTCTAGGTTTCATTTGGGAATTTCAAGTTCTAAAAAAGTTATATTTTTACAAATTTACAACCGATAGCGTCGTGATAAAAAGTACCAACATAAGAAAATTATGAAACGGCATAACAAGTTTAGTTAAAATTTGATTATATATACTTGATCACATAAAAAACCCATTCACACAAAAAGTGAGTTTTGAGCCTTTATTGAGCATAAAAATACATATCTTTAAACTAAATGCTCATTTTTCATTTCTTGTGTGAATAGCCGCTTGGTTCTTACAACTCTAGAACTTGCCACGACGATACATTCCCGGTCCTTACCAACTTAAACCCGAGTAAGTAAATGATGGAGGCATTAGGACTAACCCTTTTTATTTCTACACCATTATTTTTCTTTTTTTTACCACATACCCAAAATCCCCCTAGTTAACCCCTTTGAGCCTAAACCTTTTCATTTCTTAACCCAAAACAAACACCCTTTTACCCACCAAAACCCTTTTTATTTTTAACCCTTTATTTTAGTAACAAAGCTCGGTTTTTCCTATGATTCCTTATTAAAAAAAAATTTGATGATGAAGCCAAAAGAAATAAACAAACAAGTTTATCAAGAAGAACTTTGTTTGAAAAAGTGCTTCATCAAAATAAAAAGTTACAAAAAAATAAAAAGTCTTACGAAAACCGACGCTTTTAACGCCTTTCGCCCTTTTACCAACTACTAACCCAACCACCTACCTTTAACCCAAGCCTAACCCTTCACCCAAAAGTCCTCTTGATATTTACAAAGGTGTATAGTTAAAAAGGAGGAGGATTGATTGCTTGGCAGGCTTATGGTAAGAGTAAGTTCCACGCCGCTCTCGAGTGATTCACTAAAATTGTTAGTGCAGTTGTCTGTCGACTTCATCTTCGTTCGAGTCTTAGATTAGTAACGAAAGATCAAGTCACGCAGTTCGAGTTAAACAGGAAACAAAGGTGAACAAGCCAGTTCAAACGAAGTGGACAGCTCAAACGAAGTGGACTGTTCAAACGAAGTGGACAATTCAAACGAAGTGGACTGTTCAAACGAACTGGAAATGCCTGTTCAAACGAACTGGAAATAGTATAAATATGTGACTTGAGTTTTTCATTTGTAACTTTTAGATTCCGGTAGTGAGGTGCTGCCGAAGTGTCTCCAAATCTGTAAACACGTTATAATCAATATAAGAGACAGTTAATAGTGAATATCAAGCTGAAACAAGATCTGATTCATCGAATTCCGCCTTTGAATCAGTTTAGAGCTCTTCTGAAGACTCGTTCAGATCGATTCTCGATCCTACAAGTGGTATCAGAGCTCAGGAGGAAGAGCTCTTGATATTTCAGCTCGATTTCATTAAGAATTCTGACTTCTACACCTTTCTGTCATGAATTTTCAAAAATTAACCAAGATTTTCAGGATAAAATGGATTGATTTTGAAGTATATTGTGCGAAATAGTGTTTTGCATAATCTGTAAAAGTTTCAGACCTTAAAACAGATTAAAACGTAATCAATTTGTTCTAAAACCGACCAGTTCGTTTGAGACTTGTCCAATTTACACGAACAGAACTTCAAACTCAGATCTAAGACGATTTACTGGACGGAATTGAACGGAAATCACATCATTGTGTTTGGAATCCAGAGTAGAACAATCCTTGAACACATCAGAGTCTAATCCAACCGAAAACGTGATCATTTTGAGAAAATTACATCAGATCGTTTGAACAATGTTTCAGTTCGTTTGAGAATTTGCATCCAGTTCGTCTGAAAGTCATACGAATCCGTTTGAAATCAGCAGATTTCAGTTCATACGAAGGTTGTCAGTTCGTCTGAAGTTTGACCTCAAATCGTTTAAATCTCAGTTCGTCTGATTCGCTAGTTCGTGTGTACTTCAAATCGTTTGAACCTCAGGTCGTCTGAATCACAGTTCGTCTGAAGTCGTCAGTCCGTTTGAAAGATTTTCAGTTCAGAGATTCAGTTCGTTTGTTCTTCGTTCAGGTCGTCTGAAACAGTTATTCAGGTCATTTGTTGTCAGTTTGCATGTGAGGACATTTAGAAAATCAAAGTTCATTATTGAGGTCCAATCAATTGATCTTGAATGAATTAAAAGATGTCGACTAAGTGGATTGTAAGGTCCAATGAGAATTGAATATTGTTGTGATGGATTTTAAGGTGTGCATGTAACTGGTGTCGACTAGAATATATCGGGTCTTGTAATGTTATCAATTAGGGTCTCGTAAATTGAAAGAATTGATGTTGTCGGCCATTTTGTTTCAACCCATGTGATCAGACATTTACATGTGTGCATGTGAAGCCTCGTGAATAAAGTTGTCAGCCCACGTGATCAAGATAAAGCGGCATAATCAGATTTGTCTTGATTTGATATTGTTGGTCATTTGTTATACATATTGCATAAAGGAGAAGTCTCGGCCCAAGTCATAGTTCACGGCCCAAATTATAGTCTGGTTGGTTTAAAGTGTCTCGGCCCATCATACAAGATAAATCCCAAATTTTGAAGGTCCAAACAGTGTGGTCAGTTAGCTTGAAAAAGTTCAATACATTTGAAAGATAAACCAGTTTATTTGAAAAGTTTGTGTTTTTGTGAACTCTCGAAATCAAAACATGGATGATGGTTATTGGAGTGAAAGAATAAGAAAGTGTTTGGAAAGAGAAGCCAAGAAAAAGGAGAAAGCTAAAGAAGAATCTAAGAAACTTGGAACTTCGAATTCTGAATCAGTATCAAAGAAAAAGATTGAAACAAATGCAACTATCTTTGATCAGTCATCAGACGAAGAGAGTGATGATAAAAATGTTCAAGTTGAGAAGAAACAGATTGAAAAAATTCCAATTTTGAAGGTCGAGAAGAAAGCTGATGATGAAAAGATTCCTGGAAAATGCTTAAATTGTGAAAATGTTGAATCAGTATGCTCCAAGTGTGACAACTTTAAGACTGACAATGACAAACTCTTGAAGGATGCGGAAAGTTTGAAATCGGAAGTCGAGAAGTTGAAAGATGAGAAGCAAACTGATGTAAAACAGATTCTGGATTTACAGGGAAATTGTGAAAAGCTTAAATCTGAAAATGTTAAACTGTTAAATGAGTTGAACAGTTTAACATCAGAAAACAAAATTTTTGAAGATAAAATTAAAAGTTTTGGAAATGAAAAAGTAAAAATTGAAAAAGATTTTCAAAGTCAAATAAAAATTTTAGAAGATGAGAGAGATATGTTTGGTAAAAACAATTTTGAAAAACAAATTGAAATCAATTCTCATCTTGAAAAGATTATTCGACTTGAAAAAGAGGCAGAATGTGCTCAAAAGAAAATCAATGAATGGGAAGAAAAGTTGAAGGTGTTTGTGAATACTTCAACTATTCCTTGCCCAAAACCTGTAAATTCGGTTCCAATAAGTGACAATGTCACAAACTTTGACAATGTCAAAGTTGAAGATTGTGATGAAAAATCTGATGATGAAAACGAAAAAATTGAAAAAAAGAATTTGTTTTTGAAATTAAAAGAAAATTTTCAAGAAACTGTTTCACAATCAACTGAAAATGGAGAATGCTCTAAGCAAAAACCTTTGAAGAAGAAAGTGGAACAAAAACAAAAAGAGAAAATTTTGAAAAATGTTCAAAAAGAAAATAAAAGTTCATCAGATCAATCATCCAATCGCATTCAAAAATTACAAAAAGTAAAAATTCAAAATTCAAAAATTGTTGGTAATAAGTGGTGCAGGTCGGACCACAGTGCTTCAAAGCCAAATCCAGCTTACAAGAGGAGAGATGGATATCACCAAGCCAAACAGTGCTATGATCTGAATGTTTGGACTGAAAATGGTGATTGGTACGATAACAGAGTGTGTTACAGATGCGGCTATCAAGGACACATTGCTGTTAACTGCCAGAGTGGGAGGTTTGAATCAAGGAGATGCTTTAACTGCAACATCATTGGCCATATTGCTAGAGATTGCTCAATGAGATCAATGAGAAGATCGAGGGTTGAATCTCAGAAGCAGGTAAATATACCAGTCTCTGTCAAGCCCAAAGAACAGAAAGTTCAAGAACAAAAAGTTCAAGAACCAAAAGTAAAGCTTTCACAGGGGCAGAAAGACAGACTAAGGAAAAAGAGGAAGAAGGCGAGAGAGTATCTGGAGAAGATATTGTCCTCGGGTTCATCTGTTGGTAAAAATAAGAGTTCTGATGAATCAACTTCCTCGATGGCAAAGTCAAGCAAGACGAATTCATCTGATACAAATCTGAGGACGAAAGAAGAAAAGAAGAAGAAAATGGTCGGCGATGAGTCTAACGTATCAAAGTCAGACAAGCCACCTTCAGGCGATGAATCTGACAGGTCAAAGTCAGACAAGCCATGTGCAGGCAATGATTCTGGTTCGTCAAAACCAGAGGAGCCATTGGTTGAGGTAAAAATGGAGAATTCAGGTTTAACAATGGATGATGCAAATTTTCCACCATTGTTGAACAAGAATTCGAAATCACCCAAGGACCGTCAGGCTTGGGTGAATCTGTTTAAATGAAAAACCTGACTTGCCGGAGATCCCAAGTTGGTAATCGTGGATCATGAATCGGCATCATTCTTTATCATGTTAAAAGTGTTTTTGAAAAGCAGGACTTGCCGGAACTCCCAGGTTGGTAAGCGAGGAGTAGGAATCGGCACCTTGAGAATTCAACCAACAAATGATGTTTGGTTGAAAATGCTTGATTGGATTGATTTTACAAGTGGTAAATCAGGGACATTAAGTTGTATCTGATTTCCTACATGTGGTTGAAAAACAATGTGATGAACCAATCCCCTAACTTTACATGTGGTACAATAATCAAACTTATTTTCCGGAAAAACCATTTGATTAAAACAAACTTAAGTGTTTTGAAATCAATGGGAAAATAGTTTGTTGTGAGGAGGAGTTCTGATTGTTTATGCCAAGTGGATGGCGAATTGAAGTGATTCGATATCAGTTGTCAAGTTGTTGTACAGTTTATTTTCAAATTTCCTAAAATGTGTTTGCATTTTAGGGGGAGTAAGAAATTTTAGAAAATCCAAAAACATTAGAAAATTTGAAAAAGCCAAAAACATGATAAAATGATAAATGAGTTTTTGTTGCATAAAAGAGGAAATGATAGTACATCAGTGGACTATCACAACATGCTAAAGAATTGGAAAGTTAAAAGTGATAAACGGTCTCACTGATGATGTGCCAGTAGGTTTTTGCACATTTAGTAGATTGTGACGAGATATAAACCTAAATTTTAAACTTGCTTATATCGTGGGGAAACATCTCTTGGATATATGGGTAACCCCCGAAATCTTGTTTGAAAGATTCCTTTTTCTGATATACTAGGTCTTTATACTCAGTGATATCTGGGGTATTATTCTTGGACTTCTGCTGAATGGAAGTTCTGACCTAGTCCTCGAATAATACTTTCTGCAATGCTTGAAACATAGCATCACCCTCAGCATATATGATAAGACAATAAAATTGCTTAGCAATGCTGTTGTAAAAAAAGATCCTCTAAAGGGGACACACCCAAAAGTTGAGTCATGATCTCTCTGCTGAACGGTAGTTCTGACCTGAGCTCTCATGATTCTTCATAATTTATTAACCCCTACAGATATCATTTGTGTCATAATTACCTGTAAGACTGAATATTGGGATCTGGATACGGGAGTATATTCTGAGGTGGGACACGCGATTGAGTTTAAGTGCTTAAAACATTAATTTCGTATCTCTGATCAGTTGAACTTTGTGTGAGAATTTAAGTGGACCAGTATACTGACAATCTAAGTGAATCATTTAGAACTCAAAATGAAATGAAGCTTAACGGTGTTGGTGATTTGTCTCAAAAACTGATATGATCCTCTTACACAAACTCACAAAAATATTGTCTGTAAATATTTCTTTACTGCATTTTATTCTTTTCAAAAATCCAAAAAGATTTTAGTGTGTTTTAGCATAGTTTTTGAAAAATACAAAAAGATTTTCGACAACTGATGTTGAAAAGCTGATATTCAAAATTTCAAGTGCTGAACATGATGAACTAGTTTGGGAGTGTGTGTATTGAATTGAGAAATTTATTTTGAGAAAGAAGTTTGATTAGTTAATCGAGATCATTAATTTGAACTTGATGTAACTTTTTCAGTAAGTTTTTTCTTATTGTTTTTAAGTAAAAACTTATGTGGTGGTGAGAAAATGTGTGCAGGAGTTGAGCTGAACAGAATTAAAGCCAGGATGTGATCTCTAGGTGATAGCTAATTCCAGACAGCGATCCAATCATCATGAGAGGGGGAGTCTGAAGAGGTTAGAGCCAAAGAGAAGATCCTGGTCCATGCTAAGAAAAAAAGGAGATCGATCAAGATTGAAGAGTCGTCATGTTGAAGACTCTCACTGAAGATTCCGTCAACATTCAAGGGGGAGTCTGTTAGTGCAGTTGTCTGTCGACTTCATCTTCGTTCGAGTCTTAGATTAGTAATGAAAGATCAAGTCACGCAGTTCGAGTTAAACAGGAAACAAAGGTGAACAAGCCAGTTCAAACGAAGTGGACAGCTCAAACGAAGTGGACTGTTCAAACGAAGTGGACAATTCAAACGAAGTGGACTGTTCAAACGAACTGGAAATGCCTGTTCAAACGAACTGGAAATAGTATAAATATGTGACTTGAGTTTTTCATTTGTAACTTTTAGATTCCGGTAGTGAGGTGCTGCCGAGGTGTCTCCAAATCTGTAAACACGTTATAATCAATATAAGAGACAGTTAATAGTGAATATCAAGCTGAAACAAGATCTTATTCATCGAATTCCGCCTTTGAATCAGTTTAGAGCTCTTCTGAAGACTCGTTCAGATCGATTCTCGATCCTACAAAAATATATCTTCGGCCGAGTGTTGAGTGATCCCCCGTGAGGTATGTGAACTTGTATATAAATAGAATTTTAAAAAGGCATGTTATGCCCTAATAAGTAATTTATCTTATGTAATGTTTTAAATAAATCATGACGAATAGGATTGTAAATAAATAAAAATAAAACTTAATAAGGAATCTTGGAAATCCCGACACTCTATGACAAGCCCAAAAACCTTCTCTTCTACCCTTTCCGTTTGGGAGTGTATAGCCACATTATAAAGAGTTTTGCTTGAGGACAAGCAAAGATTCAAGTGCGGGGGTATTTGATGTGTGCAAAATACAACATATAAATTACATCAAATGAGGCATAAAACTAACCTTTTTTTAGTACTAATGTTGGAAAATGTGTGTTTTTGTCTTCCTTTTGTATTTTCAGGATTAAATGAGCTCAAATGAACAAAAGAAGCAAAAAGGCAGCTAAATCTAACATAAATACAAGAAATGGAACAAACGTGGCATGCCCGACCCCCCGACAGCATCTTCCCAAGCAAAAACAGGAAAACAGAAGGCTGAACACGCCCCGTGCTCAATGAGCACGGGGGTGTGCCCAAGTGTCTGCAGAAAAGACAAAGCTGTAGAAGCTTCTATCACCCACCACGGGGGCGTGCCCGGCGGACACGGGGCCGTGGTCAACTCTAAGATTCGCAGAATCTGGGGAAATCTTGATAGTACAGATACGCTTCTGCACACGGGGTCATGCCCAGCAGACACGGGGGCGTGGTCAACTAATGCAGACAAACTGCAATTAATGAAGAAAGAGAAGGAGGATGGACACGGGGATGCCCAATGGACACGGGGCCGTGCCCGAGCTGCTGTTCAGGCTATAAATAGCAGTGCTTAGCTCATTTGCAAACCATCCCTTGGCACACCACCTCTCTCACACTTCACCCACCCACCACCACCATCACAACACCATCATCCACCACCATGATCCATCATCCATCATAGAGTGTGTGAGTCGTCTCGGGATCCAAGATTGATCGTAAGAGTTCTTGACAATCAAAGGCCATGTTTGCCTAAGTCTCTTACATCACTTGGTGAAGACAAGTGTCTAGTGTAATACTTTTTATTTTTAATCTTTTCGCACTTTTTATTTGGTTATGTATTAATGACTTTAATAACTAGTTTCTTATGTTGAAGGTGATTCTTCCTTATCATTTGTTTGTGGTGTCTTGGCATTATTTTACTGTCTATATAAAATAAAAGATTTTCACCATTCATATCTCCACGGTCTATATGGAGATATGTTGGCTACCTAGTCGGGGGTTAAGGGAATGGTTTGCTAAGAGTCTTGCCTTGTTCAGTGTATAGATCCTGCAAGGACCTGGGTCAAATTTAGTAGTACCTCCTTCAATACTCACCGGTATTGGATGGCGGGGGTCCAAACTCTTTGATCCCCTCATATGTAAGCTACTATTAAAACTTTAACCCGGCTACTTAGGACTGTACCCCTACTGACTCGGACTACTTAGCCGAGGGTAACGTCACCTTCAAAAGAGGGGCCTACCACATTATGCATTAATAACTTAATTAATTATCTTTCAATAATCCAACCCTTTAGGATTGTATCCTTGCTGACTCAAACTACTGGGTTGATGGTAACGTCACCTTCAAAAGAGGGGACTACTTCAATAACTAATATAATCTCTTAAAAAGTGCAAAAGTGCGGAAATAATCAAAGGTTACACTAAACACGAGTCGGATCCAAATGATTCATCTTGTCTATCTGTTTTTACTTTTATTTTTATTTTTCAGCATTTTTAGTTTTTATTTTCTAGTTTAACATTTTTCTAAACTTTTGATTTGATTAGACGTTGAGGATAAACCGGTATTAAAAGCTCTTGTGTCCTTGTACGACCTCGGTATCTTACCAACACTATACTACGCTCACGATGGGTGCACTTGCCCATATGTATGTTTGGTGTTAGTAAAATATCGTGTTTTATAAATTTAAAACTTGACTAACGTGTAAAAAGGGCTAAAAATATATATAAAAATATAAGACACCACACGCGCATCAACCAGCCCCATGGTGATCCGGGTCAATCCTCCTCTCAAGGAGGTGGTTTTCCTAACTTTCAGAGCTTACATGATTTATTGAAGGAAAATCTTATGTGCACCAGGAACACCTACAACATGGCCAGCAACACATACGCCCGGGTAGGAGTGATAGAAAGAAATATCTCTGACATGCCGGATGATATTGGGAACATCCGGGAGTTTATGGCTGGCCACAGAGGGGATGATGATGAAGACGAGGACATGGATTGAGCGGGAGGAGTTGGAGGTAGCATCACACGGTTGAAGGTCTATCAGGTTAACCCTTTTTATCTCATGAACAATTATGTGGCCTGCGTGCCATTTGTTGAACAATTTACTTCCCTTAACACTTTTTAATTTTCTGCATTTCTTTTCTTTTTATTTTGTGGTATGGATGATTAAACTTTGGTAAATTAGGATGTTTGTTATTGGTTGGTGTGGTATTTATTAGTAAAACAGGTACCTACGAGGCTTAAGGCACTAAACAATAGTGCTACTAAAGCCGGGACAGAAGAACTGAAAGTAGAAACCTGTTTTACATGTTTGTAGTTTATCCACACGGGGTCGTGCCCATCCGACACGCCCCCGTGTCCACCGCCCAGACCTGCTGTTTGTCTAATTTTTGCAAGATTTCTGCCCAACACGGGGTTGTGTTCACCAGACACGCCCCCGTGTCCACCTTCTGTAAGTTCTCGTTATTGGCAATCTGACCATGGGGCCGTGCTCATCTGACACGGGCCGTGTCCAGATGCCCAGTAACATAAATTTTTGTTTTTAACACACCCTTTTATACATTCAATCAACCTAGAAACTTATTTTTGGGACACATTGAGGACAATGTGTAATTTAAGTGTGGGGGGATGCTAAAACCTTGAATTTTGCAAGTCCTAATTACAAGCCTTACACAAAACTCTATTGGAACCGCTAAACACCCCAATTTTTTTCAAAAACTTTTCATTTTTTTACTTGTCTTGGTTTAATTGGGAATAACAAGTTCTAAAAAGGGTATATTTTTACAAATTTGCAACCGATAGCGTCGTGATAAAAAGAACCAACATAAGGAAATTATGAAATGGCATGAAAAATCTAGTTAAAATTTGATTTGAGTTAAAATGACCGAATTGGCCTTCTCGTTAACAGAAAAAACGGATGAAGTTAACCCAGTGGACTAAAATGGCAACTGTGAAACCTTTTTGGACCCACAGGTTAAAAATGAAACCTTTGGACTAAACTGGCAAAATGGCCCAAACCACAGGGACTAAAATGGCATTTAACTCATTTGATTATATATACTTGATCACATTAAAAACCCATTCCCACAAAAAGGGAGTTTTGAACCTTTAATTGAGCATATAAATACACATCTTTAAACTAAATGCTCATATTTCGTTTCTTGTGTGAATAGTCGCTTGGTTTCTTATGACTCTAGAACTTGCCATGACGATACACTCCCGGTCCTTACCAACTTAAACCCAAGTAAGTAAATGATGGAGGCATTAGGACTAACCCTTTTTTCTTTCAACACCATTATTTTTCTTTTTTATACCAACTACCCAAAATCCCCCTAGTTAACCCCTTTGAGCCTAAACCTTTTCATTTTTAAACCCACAAAACAAACATCCTTTACCCACCAAAACACTTTTTCATTTTAGACCCTTTATTTTAGTAAAAATCTCGGTTTTCATGTGCCATTCCTTATCATTTAAAAAAAATGAAGTCTAGCAATAAACAAACAAGTTCCTCAAAAGAAACTTTGTTTGAAAAATGCTTCGTTTGAATAAAAAAAAGTCACAAAAACAAAATGTTTTACGAAAAACGACGCTTTTTACGCCTTTCGCCCTTTTCTACTAACCACTAATCCAAAACCACCTACCTTTAACCCAAGCCTAACCCTTCCCCAAAGTCCTCTTGATATTTACAAAGGTTTATAGTTAAAAAGGAGGAGGATTGATTGCTTGGCAAGCATATGGTAGAACTAAGTTCCATGCCAGTCTCGAGTGTTTCACAAAAATACATCTTCGGCCGAGTGTTGAGTGATCTCCCGTGAGGTATGTGAATTTGTATATAAATGGAATTTTAAAGAGACATGTTATGCCCAAATAAGTAATTTCTCTTATGTAATATTCTAAATAAATCATAACAAATAGGATTGTAAATAGTATAAAAATAAAGCCTAATAAAGATCTTGGAATCCCGACACTCATGACAAGCCCAAAACTTATCTTCTACCCATTCCATTTGGGAGTGTAAGCCACATAATAAAGAGTTTTGCTTGAGGACAAGCAAAGATTCAAGTATGGGGGTATTTGATGTATGTAAAATGCAACATATAAATCACATCAAATGAGACAAAAAACTAACCCTTTTTTTAGAACTAATGTTGGAAAAAGTGTGTTTTTGTCTTCTTTTTGTATTTTCAGGATTAAATGAGCGCAAATGAACAAAAGAAGCAAAAATACAGCAAAATCTAACATAATTACAAGAAAAGGAATAAACGTGGCATGCCCGACCCCTCGACAGCATCTTCCCAAGCAAAAACAAGAGATCCGAAGGCTGAACACGCCCCGTGCCCAGCGGACACGGGGGCGTGCCCAAGCGTTTGCAGAAAAGAAAAAAGCGTAGAAGCTTCTATTCCCCAACACGGGGGCGTGCCCAGCTCCACACGGTCGTGGTCAACGCTAAGATTCGCAGAATCCAAGCAAATCTTGATAGTACTGATAAGTTTCTGCACAAGGGTCCGTGCCCAGCGGAGACGGGGGCGTGGTCAACTAATGCAGACAAACTGAAATTAATGAAGAAAGAGAAAGTGGATGGACACGGGGTCGTGCCCAATCCACACGGGGCCGTGCCCGGGCGTCTTTGCAGGCTATAAATAGAGGTGCTTGGTTCACTTCAAAAGCATCCCTTGACAAACCACCTCTCTCCCACTTCACCCACACTCCACCACCATCACAAGACCCTCATCCACCACCATCATCCATCATCCATCATAGATTGTGTATAGTAGTCTCGGGATCCAAGATTGATAGTAAGAGTTCTTGACAATCAAAGGCCATGTTTGCCTAAGTCTCTTACATCACTTGGTGAAGACAAGCAATTAGTGTAATACTTTTATTTTTTAATCTTTTCGCACTTTTTATTTGGTTTTGTATTAATGACTTTAATAACTAGTTTCTATGTTGAAGGTGAAACTTCCTTATCATTTCTCTGTGGTGTCTTGGCGTTATTTTACAGTCTATATAAAATAAAAGATTTACACCATTCATATCTCTATGGTCTATAAAGAGATATGTTGGCTACCTGGTCAGGGGTTAAGGGAATGGTTTGGTAAGCTTCTTGCCTTGTTCAGTGTATAGATCCTGCAAGGACCTGGGTCAAGCTTACTAGGACCTCCTTCAATACCCACTTGTATTGGATGGCGGGGGTGCGAATGGCTTGATCCCCTCATATGTAAACTACTATTAATACATTACCCCGGCTACTTGGGATTGTATCCCTGCTGACTCAAACCACTTATCCGAGGGTAACGTCACCTTCAAAAGAAGGGCCTACTACTATAACTAAGATAATCTCTTAAAAAGTACAAAAGTGCGGAAGACATCAAAGGTTACACTAAAGGCGAGTCGGATCCAAGTAATTCATCTTGTCTATCTGTTTTTGTTTTTATTTTTATTTTCAGCATTTTTTAGTTTTATTTCATGTTTAAACCTTTTTGTAAAATTTTGATTTGATTAGACATTGAGGATAAACCGGTATTAAAAGCTCTTGTGTCCTTGGACGACCTCGGTATCTTACCAAAGCTATACTACGCTCACGATGGGTGCACTTGCCCATATGTGTGTTTAGTGTTACTAGAATATCGTTTTTTATAAATTTAAAACTTGACTAAAGTGTAAAAAAAGGGCGAAAATATCCATAAAAATATATCACACCTAACGCACATCAGGATACAAGATACACATCTCATTTTTGGAAAAGCTTTCAGCAATCTTTAGGCACTCGTTTAAATTTCAGCACTGCATATCATTCTCAGACAGATGGCCAAAGCGAGCGTACGATTCAAACGCTTGAGGATATGCTCGGGGCTTGTGTTATTGATTTGGGTGCAAGTTTGGATGACCATCTTCCTTTGATTGAATTTTCATACAATAATATTTATCATTCGAGTATCCAAGCCGCGCCTTTTGAGCCCTTGTACGGAAGGAAGTGCAGAACGCCAGTTTGTTGGGCGGAGGTTGGAGAAACCCAACTGTCAGGACCTGATATAGTCCTCGAGATGACGGATAAGATTGTTCAAATCCGTGATCGTCTCAAAGCTGCCAGGGATAGGCAGAAAAGCTACGCGGATAAAAGGCGTAAACCCCTGAAATTCGAGGTAGGTGATAAAGTGCTACTCAAGGTGTCACCCTGGAAAGGGGTGGTGCGTTTTGGAAAGAAGGGAAAGCTGAGCCCAAGATACATAGGACCATTTGAGATCATCGAATGTTTCGGAACTGTAGCCTACAAGCTAAATCTACCTGATGAACTCAGTGGCATTCACAATGTATTCCATATCTGCATTTTAAAGAAATGTCTAGCTGATGAATCGCTAGCAATGTCGCATAAGGACGTGCAGATTGACGAGAGCTTGAAGTTTGTTGAAAAACCTTTGTCGATCGAGGATCGACAGGTTAAGAAGCTTCGAAGAAAGCATGTGCCGATTGTGAAGGTAAAATGGGATGCCCGTAGAGGCCCAGAATACACGTGGGAGGTTGAATCCACGATGAAACAGAAATACCCTCATTTATTTCAGTAAATCTTGAGGTTGAGATTTCTTTTAAGGGGGTGAGGATGTAACACCTCGCAAAATCATGTCCAATATAATAAAAACACGTGTCATGAACTTTACACGTGTAATGAATTGATTTTGAGGGACTAAAGTTGACAAACGAAGAAAGTATGTATGTGAAAGGATCCAAAGTGTCAACAATTGAAAACTATGCCTTTCAACAACCCTACACGATGTTTATACTCTTAAACGAAAATTGTGAAACGTATGAAGCCGTTGGTGAAAGAAAGTGAAAGTTTACAAGACACGAGGGTTAAACGTGTCAACATGTTAAATTAATACCTCTGAGTGACCTTTTAACGAACCCGGGGCTTCGTAACGATTAATTATACTCTCAAGAGTAAGTGACGAAAAATTCACGAGGTTTCGATATCGTTTGATATTAAAAACATTCACATTCGTAAATAAAGGGTTAAAAGCGTCAACGAAGCAAAACTAGTGTTTTCGGTTATCATTTAACGAAACCAGACCTAACTATGTTTGGTTATATCCTAAAGATCATCCAAATATAAATTTCATGAGTTAAAAGTGCTTGAACTAGAAGTTATTACGTTTTAAAAGGTCCAGGGGTTAAAACTGCCATGTTTGAAACTTATATTGCTGGTCACCCTAGGGGTGGCGCTGCGCCACACCAAAGTCCCCCTGCCGTCGCGTGAAGCGACGGCCTAAAGTTGACAGCCAGCATGCATAAGTGAAGGTTCTGCGTTTTCTTCACCATTGCATGCAATATCTCGAAACTAGGGACTATTTGCTGGTTTCTAAAACCACTTGGGACACCAATAATCATCAGAGAACAACACTAAACACCTGGAATGATCAGGAGGTGCTCTCAATTGCTATAAATAGAGGCTTTGGGGCAGTTCCATTCACTTGCACTTGAAAATTTCTCCTACTCTCAATCTCTAAAGCTTTGGAGCATTCTCTGGAGCATCCTAAGCATAAAGGAAGCTCTCTTAAGTCTAATCTTCGTGCTAAGGACTCTTGTAAGCGTTCTTATTTTCTGTAGTTAAGATTTTGTTGGTGCATTCATCTGTCGTCTTCGTCTTATGTCGAGTCTCGGGTTCGTTGCGGTTTTGTTCAAGCATGATGTCATGATGACATCATCAATGACATCATTTACACTAAAAGACAAGACTTGCATGATAACAGAATGATACATGAGGCTTTCGCTTGAATTTGGAATATTGTATGTGTTAGATTCGCTTGAAAACGTCAAACTTTAAGGTTTCGCTTGAAGATTATTAGTGGGTTTCGCTTGAATTAAATTGTATGGTTTCAAGCGAAACATGTTCACTATAAATAGGGATGAGGTCTATTCATTTGTAAGTGTTCCGAAATTCCATACCGAGGTGCTGCCGGTGTGAGAACTGATTGTAATCGATAGTATATCAATATAATCAGTGTTTAAAGTGATAAGCAAGTTGTTTCGACATCCGTTTCTTAGTTTCCGCCTCTGAATCGGACTAAATCTCTTCTGAACGACTCGTTCGGGTCGCAAAACGATCCAACAAGTGGTATCAGAGCCCAGGAGGAAGAGATCTTGCCAAAACCGCCTGTTTACGTCACTTTTTCTGATTTCTACACCTTTCTTTCACAAATTTGAAAATTTTTCACGGTAAAAACGGCTCAAACTTTCACATATTGTGCGTAATCATGTTTAAATGAATCCTGGAAAGTTTCAGCACTAAAATCAACGTAAAAACTGGTTATAATCATCTGCTCGCTTGAAATTTGTTCGCATTTGCTGACATCATCTGGGCTTTCGCTTGAGTTTACACTTGAAACGCCCTTTCGCTTGAAAAATTTGGTGTTGTTTGAAGCGAAACACCGGCTTTTGCTTGAAATTGACGTGTTTCGCTTGAGTGTGTGCATCGATTTGTGATTAAACAATTAAAAGGGTGTCAGCTAAGTGGGATTGGTATTTGTGAGCATGTGAAATATATCGGTTCATGTGATTTGGTATTGAAACTGACACACCGCTTGAAAGTTAGTAAAAGTGCATAGTGTATTGTGTGACACATTAAACAAGGTTACAGTAAGTCAGAAATTGAAATCACAAGTTATCAGTTTGCATGTGATTATCGTAAATTATAGTTCAGATTGTGAAGTCATTAATTCGGTTTGCATGTGAGGTTTGTGTGGATCAGTGAATATATGTCATAAAAATTGTCTACTTGTGAGTTTCGATATAATGAATGTGTTGTGAATTGTAGTTGTCGGTTTAGTGGACTTTGAGGTCCAATAGGATCATTTGACAAATTCATATTCAGCACTTGATATATTATATTCATAATCGGCACATTAGACTTTGCATGTGGAGTTATCATTGAGGTCGGCCCATGTGAACATAAAAAAAAAAACAAACAGATGTCTGATTAGTGAATATATTGGCCCAATCATAGTCTTCGGCCCATGTGCTTTGGTTGTCCTAAAGGTGCATCGAGTTGTCTTGAAAATATAAGTTTCAGTCCATGTGATCATTATGTTTAGAGGCCCAATGAGATTGTTTCATCTTTGAAGTCGTTGGTTCATATGATCAGAAGTTGAAATGAATTCAGTGTGCATGTGATTTGTTTTAGAGCTTGTTGACCATTTGTGACTGTAAGTGTTGAATTGAGTGTTTGAAAAAATTGTTTTGAAATATGGCGAAAATGTTTGACGAAAAAGAAAACCATGATCTTGAAAGGATAAATGATTGGTATCGAGGGTATTTCAGTAGTCATTATCAAGGTTTGTCCAAGAATGTTTGGGTTAACCGGTTTGAGTATTTTCTGTGTAAGAAAGATGAAAAATTAGTTGGTATGGAGAAGCGATTTGATTGTTTGATTGACCATTTGAAAGAAAACAAGATAGTAATATCAGAAGCTGAAATGGTATCAAAGTTTGCTAATGCATTACCAGCTGAATGGGATGATTTTTTGGAAAATCTAAGAAAGAATTATAGTTTTTCAAAATTATCTTTAAATAAATTCATCAGTAAACTTACAACACATAGATATGATAATGAAGAGAAAAAGAAAGAATTGTTGAATAGGATAGAAAATAATTTGGAAAAATTAAGTTTGGATGTGGTTGTAGAACTGAACAAAAGAGTCTGTGTGTGTCTTAGTGCAAAAGATGTTATGAAATACGATATGAAGAGGGGTTGTTATATTGATGAGAATATGAATCCTCTTGACTTCGTTAAAATCTTTTGTGCAGGAACATACAAGATGAAGACAGAGCAAGTTCAAAAGAATGAAGAATCTGTGGAGATTGATTCCTCAAGTTCTGACTCAGTGTGCTCCAAATGTGACAACTTTAAGACTGACAATGACAAACTCTTGAAGGATGCAGAAAGTTTGAAATCGGTAGTCGAGAAGTTGAAAGATGAGAAGCAAACTGATGTAAAACAGATTCTGGATTTACAGGGAAATTGTGAAAAGCTAAAAGCTGAAAATGTTAAACTGCTAAATGATTTGAACAGTTTGACATCAGAAAACAAGAAGTTGAAAGAAAATGGAAAAATTTTTGAAGATAAAATTAAAAGTTTTGAAAATGAAAAATCAAAGATTGAAAAATATTTTCAAAGTCAAATAAAAATTTTAGAAGATGAGAGAGATTTGTTTGGTAAAAACAATCTTGAAAAACAAATTGCAATCAATTCTCATCTTGAAAAGATTATTCGACTTAAAAAAGAGGCAGAATGTGCTCAAAAGAAAATCAATGAATGGGAAGAAAAGTTGAAGGTGTTTGTGAATACTTCAACTATTCCTTGTCCTAAACCGGTTAATTCAGTTCCAATAAGTGACGATGTCACAAACTATGACAAAGTCATAGTTGAAGATTGCGATGAGAAATCTGATGTTGAAAATGAAAAAATGAAGAAAAAGAATTTATTTTTGAAGTTAAAAGAAAAGTTTCAAGAAACTGTTCCACAATCAACTGAAAAGGGAGAATGCTCTAAGCAAAAACCTTTGAAGAAGAAAGTGGAACAAAAACAAAAAGAGAAAATTTTGAAAAATGTTCAAAAAGAAAATAAAAGTTCATCGGATCAATCATCCAATCGCAATCAAAAATTACAAAAAGTAAAAAATGAAAATTCGAAAATTGTTGGCAATAAGTGGTGCAGGTTGGACCACAGTGCTCAAAAGCCAAATCCAGCAAACATGAGGAAGGAATATCACCAAGCCAAACAATGCTATGATTTGAGCATTTGGGATGAAAATGGTGATTGGTACGATAACAGAGTGTGTTACAGATGCGGCTATCAAGGACACATTGCTGTTAACTGCCAAAGTTGGAATTATGAGACGAGAAGATGCTTTAACTGCAACATCAGAGGTCACATTGCCAGAGATTGCCCAAGGAGATCAAATGAAAGATTGAGGGTTAATTCTCAGAAGATGGCAAAGAAACCAGTCAATGTCAAGCACAAAGAACAGAAGGTTCAAGAACCTAAAGTTCAAGAAAAGAAAGTGAAGCTTTCTCAAGGGCAAAAAGACAGACTGAGGAAGAAGAGAAAGAAGGCGAGAGAGTATCTCGAGAAGATCTTGTCCTCGGGTTCATCTGCTGGTAAAAATAAGAGTTCTGATGAATCGACTTCCTCGATGGCAAAGTCAAGCAAGGCGAATTCATCGGATACAAATCTGAGGACGAAAGAAGAAAAGAAGAAGAAGAAAATGGTTGGCGATGAATCTGAGGTGTCAAAGTCAGACAAGCCACCATCAGGCAATGAATCTGACAGGTCAAAGTCAGACAAGCCATGTGCAGGCAATGATTCTGGTTCGTCAAAGCCAGAAGAGCCTGTTGATGAGGTAAAATCTGAGAATTCAGGTTTAACAATGGATGATGAAAATTTTCCACCATTGTTGAACAAGAATTCAAAATCACCCAAGGACAGTCAGGCTTGGGTGAATCTGTTCAAATGAACAACCTGACTTGCCGGAGATCCCAAGTTGGTAATCGTGGATCATGAATCGGCATCATTCTTTATCATGTTTGTATAATGTGTTTTTGAGAAGTTTTGCAGGACTTGCCGGAACTCCCAGGTTTGTAAGCGAGGAGTAGGAATCGGCACCTTGAGAATTCAACCAACAGATGGTAAATTGGTTGAAAAACAGGTTTGAGTTGTATGTTTGTGATGGTTAAAAGTGGTTCAGAAGTTGAATTAGTTTGATCTTACAAGTGGTAAATTAGGGACATTAAGTTGTTTCTGATTTCCAACAAGTGGTTGAAAAACAATGTGATGAACCAAATCCCTAACCTACTAATGGTTTTACAAAATCAACAAAACTAATTTTCCGGAACAACCATTTTGATTAAAACAAATTTAAGTGTTTTGAGATCATAATGGGAAAATAGTTTGTTGTGAGGGGGAGTTCTGATTGTTTATGCCAAGTGAATGGAGAATTGAGGCAATTCGATATCAGTTGTCAAGTTCTTGTATAGTTTGTTTTCAAATTTCCTAAAATGTGTTTGCATTTTAGGGGGAGTAAGAAATTTTAGAAAATCCAAAAACATTAGAAAATTTGAAAAAGCCGAAAACATGATAAAATGAAAAATGAGTTTTTGTTGCATATAAGAGGAAATGATAGTACATCAGTGGACGATCACAACATGCTAAAGATTTGGTAAGATAAAAAGGTGATAAACGGTCTCACTGATGATGTGCCAGTAGATTTTTACACATTTAGTAGATTGTGACGAGATATAAACCTAAATTTCAAACTTGCTTATATCGCGGGGAAACATCTCTCGAATATATGGGTAACCCCCGAAATCTCGTTTGAAAGATTCCTTTTTCTGATATACTAGGTTTTTATACTCAATGATGTCTGGGTATTATTCCGGGACTTCTGCTGAATGATGGTTCTGACCTAGTCCTTGGATAATACTTTCCGCAAATGCTTGAAACATAGCATAAACCCTCAGCATGCTGATGAAACAATAAAATTGATAGTCACTGCTGTTGTAGCTAAAAGATCCTCTAAAGGGGACATACCGTAAAGTCGAAGCTGATATCTCTCTGCGTATACGGAAGTATCGACCTGAGATCCCTCGGCCCTCGCAGTACCTAATTTATGTACAGATATCATTGATCTCATAATTACCTGTAAGACTGAATATTGGGATCTGGATACGTGAGTATATTCTGAGGTGGGACACGCGTTTGAGTTTAAGTAATTAAGACATTAATTTCATATCTCGAAGCAGTTGAAATTTGTGTGAAAATTTAAGTGGACAAACATACTGACAATCTAAGTGAATCGTTTAAAACTTAAAATGTAATGAAGCTTAACGGTGTTGGTGATTTGTCTCATAAACTGATATGATCCTCTTGCACGAACTCACAAAAATATTGTTTATAAATATTTCATTTCTGTATTTTCTTGATTCTTCAAGTAGTGTTAGTTATTTTCTTTCAGAAAATCCAAAAAGATTTTAGTGTGTTTTAGCATAATTTTTGAAAAATCCAAAAAGATTTTCGACAACTGATGTTGGAAAGTTGATATTCAAAATTCCAAGTGCTGAACATAATGAACTGGTTTGGGAGTGTGTGTACTGAATTGAAAATTTTTGATTTAAGAAAGAAATTGAGTTTTAGTTAATCAGGGTCATTAATTTGAACTTGATGTAACTATTTCCAGTAAGTTTTTCTTATTGTTTTAAGTAAAAACTTATGTTTTTGATGAGAAAATGTGTGCAGGATATGAGCTTAAACAGAGATAAAGCCAGGGATTGATCTCTAGGTGATAGCTAATTCCAGATAGCGATCCCATCATGATGAGAGGGGGAGTCTGACGAGGTTAGAGCCAAAGAGAAGATCCTGGTATATGCTAAGAAAGAAAAAAGATCGATAAAGACTGAAGATTGAGAATACTCGACATTTAAGACTGGTCAACATCTGAGGGGGAGTCTGTTGGTGCATTCATCTGTCGTCTTCGTCTTATGTCGAGTCTCAGGTTCATTGCGAAGATTGATCAATCATGATGTCATCATATTTAAAGATAACATCATAATGGTGACATTAATGATGACATCATCACATAACAACATCACGTGAAAGCACAAATGCACATGAAAACAGAATGTTATGTTTGTAAATTGATGTGTTTCGCTTGAAGACAAAAGTCAGTTAGGTTTCGCTTGTATGGTAAACTAGTAGGTTTCGCTTGAAGTTAACTTGTCCATCTTCAAGCGAAAGCATGTATAGTATAAATAGGGATGAGGTCTATTCATTTGTAAGTGTTCCGAAATTCCATACCGAGGTGCTGCTGGTGTGAGAACTGATTGTAATCGATAGTATATCAATATAATCAGTGTTTAAAGTGATAAGCAAGCTGTTTCGACATCCGTTTCTTAGTTTCCGCCTCTGAATCGGACTAAATCTCTTCTGAACGACTCGTTCGGGTCGCAAAACGATCCTACAGATTTTATTAGCTTAATGACCGAAAGTCAAAGATATCGTAATGATGCTTTGACTTTGTGATTAATCACTAACGGTCCAGCCATTATTCGAATTGAAAGTGGCTATGTGTTGGTAATTAAGTAGGTGATAATCCCTTAAAAGGGCATCTTCTAATTATCACGTTATCTCAGTCAATTGTCGGGTCAAACTACTTAACAGAAAAGTCAAACGAGTCAGTTTTTACAAAATAACCCATAACTGATAATGTAGAAGCTATAAAATATATATTTTCACTTAAACAACTTGGTAAATAATATAAGAACATGTTTAGGCATGTTCAACCCGACAATTCTGAGTATTAGGCTCGGTTCGCAACCGAAAGTCGCAAAAGTAGACTTTTACTTTAACTTTCAGTGCTTAAAATTGACTGTTATGCCCTTATATTATAAAAACGAGATTTTTGAAAATGTGAGAGGACAAAAAGCTTTATTACTGATATATAAGTATGTCCTAAAAATTTGACATCAGTTTCAGGTCTAAAATAAAAGCTATGCAAGATATCGTAAAACAAAAGCTTTTTGTTAATTAAATTGCATTTTTGGCATAAATCGTATTTAAACCCACTTTTTGGCACCAAACTTTCTACCCACTATTATGATATAATATTTAGGGATTTTTTAAAAATTTTATCAAATTTTATACTAACCATAGCATAGAGTTCTAGCATAAATTCGGTAATTGACGATAATGCCATTTTTCTTAATAAAATGAGTTTAACATATGATTTGCATACCAAACCTTTTACTACTAATATCATATGTTAAATAAAATATTTTAAGTATTATAGACTGATCAAAACTTCAGAATTTTATAAACACCTTGAATACCGTCGATTAACGACTTTTACGCTAGTTGGGCGCATAGTATGGTTTAAAACCATATTTAACGCCTAAGACTTGTTACCTACTGATTTTATATATAAATTTTTATACTTTAACAGTAAGTATAAGTCTTGAACTCAGATTTCCAAATTTAACCTTAAAAGCATATGTGAAATGACCAAAATACCCCTACGGTGCATAGTTTGGCCATAAATGATTAAACACACATATGTATGATATGTTGCTGATATAACAACATAAAATAAATATTTTTACTAAAAATTTTAGACCAGAATCCCAGTTTGCTATTAAACCTCTTTTATAAACTTTAAAATGACCAAAATACCCTTTCGGGGCTTAAATTGGTTTTAAATTCGTTTTGGGCATAATGGAAGATATCCTACTGATGTCACAACATATTTTAAGCATAATTTGGAACTTGTATATGACTCATCTGATTACCCGTTATGCATATACGCGTTCGGTACGGTTTATGTAACTAGTTTGCATGAATTAGCCGAAACGGGTCAACCCTTATCATTTTTACTTCAAAATCTAGAATGTGTTTAGTTTACCCATTATAAAAAAGTCTTCATACTTGTTGGGTCTAAATCACATTCTAATCCGGTCACCGCTTAATCTTGCGTTTTGTACCGTAAATCTTTCTTTAAAACTAACCGGTCTAAGTGATAACTTAAATAAGACCCGTTAGGAATCTAATAGGTTAATAAAAACCTTCGTTCCAGATTAGGAGCCCAGTAAAAGCTACTTGCACTTGTTGATTAGAATATACGACTGAGAATAAATTACATTTTAGCTCAGGTAAATACTTTTAACTTATTTTCCCTTATACGGGCTTGGAATACGGTAAATTATTACCGCTTGGTCGGGTATTGAATATTTAATTGATGTATGTAAAATGCAACATATAAATTACATCAAATGAGGCATAAAACTAACCCTTTTTTAGTACTAATATTGGAAAAAGAGTGTTTTTGTCTTCCTTTTGTATTTTCAGGATTAAATGAGCTCAAAAACGCAAAAGAAGCAAAAAGACAGCTAAATCCAACATAAATACAAGAAAAGGAACATTAGTGGACTGCCCGAACCCTCAACAGCACCTGCCAAAGCAAAATAGAGAAAACAGAAGGCTGAACACGCCCCGTGCTCAGCCAGCACGGGGCCGTGCCCAAGAAGCAGCAGAAAAGACAAACCTATAGAAGCTTCTATTGCCCATCACGGGGCCGTGCTCAGCGGACACGGGGGCGTGTCGAAAGTACAGCAGGCGCATTTATTGTAATTGCGAATTACAATTAACGAGGAGAGAGAGTGTCAGACGGACACGGGGCCGTGCCCAGCGGACACGGGGCCGTGTCCAGCTCTCTGTTCAGCCTATAAATAGGAGTGCTTGGATTCATTTCATCTCATCCCTTGGCACACCACCTCTCTCACACTTCATCCACCACCCACCACCATCACAACACCATCATCCACCACCATCATCCATTGTCCATCGTAGAGTGTGTGAGTCGTCTCGGGATCCAAGATTGATCGTAAGAGTTCTTGACAATCAAGGCCATGTTTGCCTAAGTCTCTTACATCACTTGGTGAAGACAAAGTGTCTAGTATAATACTTTTTATTTCTAATCTTTTGCACTTTTTATTTGGTTTTGTATTAATGACTTTAATAACTAGTTACTTATGTTGAAGGTGATCTTTCCTTATCGTTTGTCCGTGGTGTCTTGGCACTATTTTACTGTCTATATAAAATAAAGGATTTTCACCATTCATATATCCACGGTCTATATGGAGGTATGTTGGCTACCTGGTAGGGGGTTAAGGGAACGGTTTGGTAAAGGTCTTGCCATTGTTCAGCGTTTAGAGGTCCTGCAATGGACCTGGGTCAAATTTAGTAGGACCTCCTTCAATACTTCACGGTATTGGATGGCGGGGGTCCAAACTCTTTGATCCCCTCATAAGTTAACTACTATTAATACTATAACCCGGCTATTTAGGACTGTATCCCTGCTGACTCAGACTACTTAGTCGAGGGTAACGTCACCGCCAAAAGCGGGGCCTACCACAATACTGCATTAATAACTTAATTCATTATCTTCCAATAATCCACCCCTTTAGGATTGTATCCCTGCTGACTCAAACTACTGGGGTGAGGGTAACGTCACCTTCAAAAGAGGGGCCTACTACAATAACTAAGATAATCTCTTAATTATGTGCAAAAGTGCGGAAATAATCAAAGGTTATACTAGATACGAGTCGGAACCAAGTGATTCATCTTGTCTATCTGTTTTTAATTTTATTTTTATTTTCAGCATTTTAGTTAGTTTTATTTTTCTTAGTTTAAAACATTTTTCTAAACTTTTGTTTTGGTTAGACGTTGAGGATAAACCGGTATTAAAAGCTCTTGTGTCCTTGGACGACCTCGGTATCTTACCAACGCTATGCTACACTCAACGATGGGTGCACTTGCCCATATGTGTGTTTAGTGTTAGTGAAATATCGTGTTTTATAAATTTAAAACTTGGCTAAAATAAGTGTTAAAAAAGGGCTTAAAATATATACCTAATATAAGTAACACTTCGCACGCATCATTAATCAATTAGTGGTTAAATCATTGAGATAACCCGTTTTAATCTGTTTTGTTTGATACAAAGCATTTGGGGGTTAATATGACCGTGTCCTGGATATCCTCGGCTCATTCATTTGAAATGGCCACGACTTAAGCATGGGATGTAGGGATACACCTAACAGTTGCGTATGTGAAACGGTATCTCACTTGTGAGGAAACTTCTTGTGGGCTTATACTGGTGGTGTGTCTATCAATCTTAACCCGGCTTCTAACCCGGGCTCTGAATGTACGACAAACATATAAATCTGTATACAAGATTATTTTAAATAATTGTCCCAAGTTGTAAAAGAATATTTGTGCCTTGTGCATTGAAATCAATTTTCTTTAATATTTTCAAAAGAGTTAGTTAATTGTATTTAACAGTGTAAACTGGCGTATTTTTCAAAAAGATTAAGTGCAGGTACTACACGAAATGGCCTGGAAACTCCTGAGTATTAGTTAAAGAGTCTTGCAAGCTCTTAATACTTTAAGTCTGTTGAACAATATTTACTTTCTGCTTTAGATCCGCATGTGGATCCATTATCGACTGTTTGTATAATATTTTATTATACTTTTCAAATTCGGTTTGTATTAACATTTTAGACATCCGTTGTGCATTAAACTGTTGTTAGGATCGGAGGCTCTCATGATTGTGTTTATTTGTATGTTTGGAATGATTTGTAAATATGAAAACATGTAAAGTGCAGCGGAAATGAAAACAAACTTTGTAAACACAATCAAATGGAGAAAATAGTTTGATAAACAATTGCTTCTCATAGAGTCAAAAGATTTACAAATCAAAGCAAAAGATTACAGATATGCTTACAAACTAAACTCCCCCTCAGCCTGATGCCCCAAGGTTGATTGCACACAAGATGAAAGGATTAGACATGAGGAGAAGAACTCGCTCAGTCAATCAAATGTAACAGTACAGGGTACTGTTACATTTATAGGCAAACCAAACCACTGAGGTATCTCAGCTGACGTCACCATGAAAGCGACGTCTAACAATCTAACAACCTGTATCTACTGTCCTTACACAAACACTGCTAACCTAACCACTGACTATACATAACACAGTTAATTCACCAAACAGATGCTCTCCTTTTATGTCAGTGCTTTCCTCAAGGTTGATCAGTCCTTGATTGAGCAGTGCTTTACCATCAGTAGATATGACCAGCAGTTGTTGAGTACCTCATGGATTTGACCAGCAGTTAAAGGACCAGCAGTAGTTGTATCTGAACAGCGGATAAAGACCATCAGTTGTTATAAATCACTTTCAAGGGGAGAGCAAAAGTGTAAACTGCTGCTTATTGTGAATCCTCTGTTGTGACCTTGTTTTGGCTTTACATTATCTGTTCCTCTGGTAGGGTTCAATCCCAACAATCTCCCCCTGGAACAGATAATGCCAAAACCCTTCATTATGCAGGACCTTTATTACTCATCAAAAGTGCCTTAGCTTGATCTTTGAATTCAGCTTCAAATTCCTGTGCACTCTGGTCATCCTCATCCCTACACAGTGTAAGTTCAAGGAGATCCTGCAAATCATGAACACTAAGGCATAGTGCTTCTTTCCTTGATATGTACTTCACATCGCCATTGGCTCTGACCAGGGTCAATACGTGAGTCTTTTGATCAGACATCCACTTTAGTATTTTTAAGCCAAGTGGGTTTCTTGGGAGAGACTTATTTGATGATGAGTTAAGAGATGATGGCCTTGAAAACACCTGCAGACTTTCAGACATTCTTTTGAAAGCTTCTTCAGTGACTTTGTCTGCTGCAGCTATATCTTCTGTAGTTTCTTGTTCAATAAGTTCTTGTCTTTCAGCTTCTGTCTTGTCTTTAGCAGTGTTTGGAGACGCAGGTTTGTTTAATGCCTTAAAAAGGCTTTGAAGCTTTGTTGAAGTTTCTTCTTTTAGACCCATTTTCGTGATGGTATCTTTGAAGTACTCTGCTTCCTTTTCTATTACCTCTTCTTCAGTCAGCTGTTCTCCCTCTTCTTGATTTGTTACAAAAGTAGACCGGAACAGTGTGTCAAGGTTTCCTATCTTCTGTTCAAGCTTCATTATTTGATCTTGCTTCTTAGAAGTGCCTGAAACAGTTATCTTTCTTTTCTTCAGCCTTTCGTAGGCTTCATCAGTCTGCTGTTTTGACCATTTTGATATGGCTTCAGCAGTATCCATTTTTGCATCCACCAGCTCCTTTTTCTTTCTTTTATACTCAGCAGTGAAGTCAGCAATGAGCTTTTTGAATTTGTTCCAGTTTGGAGCATTTTTCTTCTTTGTAGGATCATTCTTAATTCTGTCAATCCTCTTAGCCTCATGCTTTAGAGCGATTATTGGCCATTCTTCAAACTGTTTTTCTTCAGCAGGATAGAATTTTTCTTTCATAATGTAGGCAAGATATTGTTTTCTTAGCTCTTTGCGTTGTTCAGCCTTTTCTTTGATTAGTTCCTGTGCGAATTCTTCCATCTGTTTTACCTTTTCAAGGAAGAAATCCAGTCTTTTAGCAATGCCTTCTTCGCTTAGACGTTCACGTTCACTTTCAAATCTAGCTCTTGCTTTAGCTTGCCTTGCCTTGAGTTTGAGGTAATCATCCATATCCTCTGGTGGCATGTAGCCTATGAGTGAGGAGAATCTCCTTTTTGAAGGATCTTCTTCTGTATAGAAGTGCCTCATCTCATTTTTGATAGCTTCAAGTTCCAGTGGATGTTGTGCAGCATTAGGATCATGTGTACTCTCATCGGCAGGTATTGGCTTTCTTTTTCTGTTGAAGAGCTTTGGCTGTGAAGTAGGAGAGGTGAGAGCAGTGGTGGATGACTGACTAACAGCTGTTGAGACAACTGGTGTCTCAACATCTGCTGGCATTACAACTGCTGATATGTCAGCAGTTGTCTTCTGCTTCTGAGCAGGGGATGGAAGTGGTGAAGTAGTTTTTGATGGTGGTGATGGTGGTGGTGAATCATCATCTGATATGAGATTCCTTCTCCTTTTTAATGAAGAAGGAGCAGATGATATTTTGGGTGGATCAGTGGTGGTAGATTGGATAGCAGTGGTTTGTGACAGTGATTGACTGACAGTGATTGAAACAACTGGTGTTTCAATCACTGTTGTCATTACAACAGATGTTGTAACATCTGTTGTCTTCTGTTTTATGACAGGAGGCAGTGGTGATGGTATGATTTTAGATGATGATGGTGGAGCAGTAGTTGTAGTGGTGTGTGGTAGAGTGGTGTGTGTTGATGACATAGCAGCTGTTTGACTACTGACAGCAGTTTTTGTAACTACTGCTGTATCAGCTGTTTGGCTAATAGGTTTTGAGACCTGCTTTTCTTTTTCTTTTTCGTTTTCAGACTCAACATGAAGGCCATGTTCTATTCCCATCCTATTCATTTTTCCCAACAGCTTGTTATTCTCCCCCTTTTTGGCATTATCTGAAGGGGGGTTTACAAGAAATGGTATGGAAGAAGGAACTTTGCCAGAGGCACTTTGAATGCTAGCCTTTATAGCCTTGATATATGCTTGAGTGTCTTTAAATCTTGATTCAACCATGTTGGTCAGCATTTGTACTTGAATAGCATGCTTTTTGTCAGCCATATGTTGCTGTGCTTCAAGCATGGGTTGAAAAGTGTTCCAAAGCTCATTTTCAGCAAATGCATGTTGTGCAGGTGCTTGAGCAGGAACAGCAGTGGCTTGTGCTTTCTGAGCTTTTAAAATCTCTTGCACCATCTCTTTTATTTCAGCAACTGATTCTTCAAGTTTGTCAACTCTGCCCGTCAATTCCTGATATTTTGAATCATCACCTACTTTAGTAGGATCATCTGAATCCCCACCAGTAGTGGTTATATCAATGTGTGTCTTAGGGACAGAGTCCCAAAAATCACCCATTGATGCCCCTTGTTCTTGGTACTGGGGACTTCTTTCTTCAGCACTCGATAAACCTTTGATGGTACCAGTGGTTAGATCCAACTCACTGGTGGTTACCGAAGTTGCCATGGAAGAAATTGCCTTCAAGGGAGTCTTACTTATGAAACAACTGTCCAACTGAGGATCTGTTGATCCACCAGTTGTAGTTGCTGCTCCACTTGAACTACCACCGAGAGTTACTTGTAACTCAGGGGGTGTAACCTCCTCAATTGTTGCTGGGATAGCAGGAGTAGTAGCATCAGACCCAGTCACTTGTAGGGGTATACTCTCAGTGATAGGTGATAGAGAGAAACTGGTTTGTGTCTGAGCTATAGCAGCTGCATGCAACAAAGGTAGCATGGATTATGGCATTATTATTGGTGAGGGGATGGGGGTTGAAAGAGACATGTCCTTGGGATCAGGACTGAGGAAGATGGATCCGAGTGGATTCAGAGCTTCATATTGTGGTGTCCCTGTGCTTACAACCTGATCCTTTTGTGAGGATGCAGGAGGAGTTTTAGGCATGGGTTGAGATCTTTCTTCCAACTGCTGTGAGGAAGTAGCAGCAGTGGTTTGTGGTGACTTTTGTGTTGTCACAGGCATTTCCTCTGGGATCTCATCTTCCAGAGTTGCCTTTGTTTTGGGTTTGGTGGGTTTTCTGGATGTTTTTCTTTTGGTCTTTTTGGTTATGTCAGGTGTGGGTTTCAAAGCAGTGGTTGTGCTGCTATGATCACCTGGAGCAGTGGGCTCAGTAGCTGATACCTGAGGAGCAGTTGTAACCGCTAAAATCTGCTCAGGTACCCCTGCTTTTGTTTTTATTGGTGCCATCATCCTTGAAAATGTTTCTTTTGTTAAGCTTTTTACTTGACAATGAACACCTTGTTTTGGCAAATTTTCATTTTCCTTTACAAATTTTTGTTTGAAGTAATAACTCAAAAATCTTGGAAAAAGTAAAAATGCTTTGTTGTCAACATTTTTTACTAAGTCATTGAAGATTTCCTGGGAATAGTTGTAATCTTTGTTATTCAAAATGGCATACCCCAGGCATTGAATCTTCAATGGTATTTCATTAAATGATGTTGTTTTATTTGAAACACATATCAAAAGTGTGTGAAATAAAAATCTTGGAGCAGAAGGAAAATAACCTTTTTGTAAGGTATCAACCTTTGATTGTTCTGCATACCCCCTTTTTACGAAATCAGTTTTCATCTCGGCTTTCTCAAAAGAGAGTTTACCTTCCTGATCATTGAGATTAAAGACTTCAGAGATCGACTGTGGGGTTATTTGAACTGCTTTACCCTGTATTGAGGAGTTAATGGCTATGACTTTTCCGTCTTGTTTTTCAAGCGACGCCTTTTTCCAAAACTCTATCTGGGTTTGCAAGTAAATGGGAGCAACTGCCGTCAACAAAGTTTTGTACTTTGATGCAGATAATGTATCAATGATGGTGTCAAAGGTGTGATTATCAGTAGGTTTTGTGAGTAAACCCAGATAGTTGTGAGATTGTTTGAATGGTATTTCGATGGGTTCTTCGGCCGTTTGAGCGACCTCTTTGGAAGGTGATGGTGATTTAGGTTTTGGTTTTGATTTTGACTTTGATTTTGTCATTTTTGCGGAGAAGAACGTAGGAGGATTTTGGAGATTTTGAGAAGACGGGTTGGAAACTGCTACGAGAAGAGAATTTTGGAATTCAATTCGACAGTGTAAAACCCTGTTTGGGGTTTAGGGCAGGGTTTTATTTAAAAAAAATGATCGCTGATGTGGCAGCGGTTATTAAGATCTGAGGTCTAAAAACTGACCACGTGTCAAACACTGATGAAGTGGATGAAGTATGGAGAACATTTGTTTTAAGGGCCACTGACGTATCAAGCATCAGTGGTTACAACGGTAAAAATTATGGGCAGTGGATGATTTTTACTATCAGTGGATAAGATACTGATTTTGAGCATCAGTGCTTTTCAAGAAAATGAGGGATCAGTGGTTAACTTTCAGCAGTGGACAGTGTTTAGAGATCAGACGTTGGAACAAAACAGTGGTTAGGGTAAATAGTACAACTCTGAAGGACAGGTGTTTCAGCAACAGTTATGAAGATTTTCATTCAAGGTTTTGCCACATGTCAATTTTGAAAAACAGTGGTTTAGTACCCCAGATGATGAAAACTTTTTGCTAAGGCAACTCATTTTCGTTTAATATTCAATTAAAACATGAGTTCCTTAGTAATTCAAGCATGGTTTGCAATCAATTTTTGATGAAAATTTAAGAGCGAACCTGAGTATGACATGATCATGACATTTGCACCATTTCCTTTTGACCCATTTATGAGGACACTAATACCATCAAAAATAAGATATTACATCCTGACAGGAGCTGGAACTATTGCCAACAAAAACAAGCAAAAGTTCCAAATATATCCAAAAAAAAATAAATAAATAAATGATATATCCTAGTTATTTGAGAAAATTCTTTGAGGAAAAAAATGGTTAAAGGATTTTCTGAAAACAGCATCAAAAGGATTTGGTATAATTAAGCACATAATCACATCATTCTCAAGTTATTGAAAATGGTGAGTGTTTTGACTACAGTGGTAGAATATTTTAAGAACATTTTGACCACTGCTTGGTACCATTTTCTTTGTCAGTTGATTACAAACATGAGGACACAAGGACACATGAGTTTTGAAGATCCTGTTGTAGATCTAGTTACTATGTGATGATTTTGAAAATTTGTCTAGTCCTTTTGTAATTTCAATCACTGGGAACACTAATGTCACCTGAACTTTCTTGAACCGATGAGCACAAACAGTTGCTTAATGACCATTATTACCCCAAGCTTTTGACTCTTAAATGTTTTAAGTTTATACTCTTCTCTTTTGAATTCAAAAGTTTTTGAGATAAACACACTTCAGAGTTTTTGTGAATATTAGTCCAGAATCACTTTGCAGTAATGTTTTGAGAGACTTGGTCATGTTTTCATAACTTTTTCAACCAATCTCACACTACATATGATACGGACTCTGTTGACCCTTGATTTTCTTATTATTAACAGAGTTGATTTGTTCCTTTCGAGGATCTCAACCTGTTTTCAACACATAAGATCTGAATGACTAAAGTTATAATTTCCCTCTTTTTGTGTTAGCAAAACATCAATGTTTTTATGAACATGTGTTTTGTTAATTCTGAGGTTCAGACTTTAGTATTCATGGAAAACATCACAAAATTACACATCAACAATTGAAATTAATTTAGAAAATAGGAAGTAATCTCATAGTTTAACAGATATTTATTTCAGATCTAGAAACCATGAGTGTTTTGTGCATAAATTCACTTGTTGTGTGAAATTTTGTGTGTCATATGACATCTTGGTTGATTTACAGAGTTTTTGATTAACCACTTTGAACATGATTTACTCGGTACTCTGTTTTTCAACTACATACAACCAACCTTAGTATCAATGAATTTTGAGCCGAACTGTTATGTCAAATTGATTGTTAGATCGAACTTGACTGTCCGGGCTCTGATACCAATTGTTAGGATCGGAGGCTCTCATGATTGTGTTTGTTTGTATGTTTGGAATGATTTGTAAATATGAAAACATGTAAAGTGCAGCGGAAATGAAAACAAACTTTGTAAACACAATCAAATGGAGAAAATAGTTTGATAAACAATTGCTTCTCATAGAGTCAAAAGATTTACAAATCAAAGCAAAAGATTACAGATATGCTTACAAACTAAACTCCCCCTCAGCCTGATGCCCCAAGGTTGATTGCACACAAGATGAAAGGATTAGACATGAGGAGAAGAACTCGCTCAGTCAATCAAATGTAACAGTACAGGGTACTGTTACATTTATAGGCAAACCAAACCACTGAGGTATCTCAGCTAACGTCACCATGAAAGCGACGTCTAACAATCTAACAACCTGTATCTACTGTCCTTACACAAACACTGCTAACCTAACCACTGACTATACACAACACAGTTAATTCACCAAACAGCTGCTCTCCTTTTATGTCAGTGCTTTCCTCAAGGTTGATCAGTCCTTGATTGAGCAGTGCTTTACCATCAGTAGATATGACCAGCAGTTGTTGAGTACCTCATGGATTTGACCAGCAGTTAAAGGACCAGCAGTAGTTGTATCTGAACAGCGGATAAAGACCATCAGTTGTTATAAATCACTTTCAAGGGGAGAGCAAAAGTGTAAACTGCTGCTTATTGTGAATCCTCTGTTGTGACCTGGTTTTGGCTTTACATTATCTGTTCCTCTGGTAGGGTTCAATCCCAACAACTGTGATTAATTTTCTATGATGATATCAACTACGTCATGATAGTCCCCACCGGGGCCACCGGTAATACGTGGAAATATCGGGGTGTGACACTTGCAACCACCACTTTTCCATATGATTCACTGAACGAACATCTAATGATCAGTGGTGTCAGAGAAGTGAAAAATAAACATAACTTGAGAGTCAGGTACCAGAAAAGGCCCATTCTTGTGGCCAGATTAGATATTTGCTCAAAGTCTCTCTTGTCTCTTTTATCTCTGGACACAATCTCTTGGTGTGCTTCGTTACGTAACAGTGAATCGGAAAACAGTTTTTTCCGGCGAAACTCCGGCAAACCAAATCTCTTGGTTTGCCTTTTTACATAATTTCTTGGTCTGCTTCGAACAAAAGCTTAACAAATTAATACCCAGTAAGCGTTTTTATAAACCAAATCGGAAAAACAGTTTTTCTGGCGAAACTCCGGCAAACAAGAAAAACGAAACAGTGAATATTCGAATCGAAATAACGGTTAATTTCTAAATCCCTTTAACGTTTTGGAATAATCGAATACAAAAATCCTTGTTAACCAGGATCCAAGAAAGAAATCAGATTTATAAAACGATCTGATTAAGGTTTTTATCATAATCTAGAACGAATCAGTAATATTCGTTCTATCAGAACAGAACAGAGGGGACAAATTTGGTGTTTAGGGTAAAATAAGTTGATTTGGGAATTTTGACTTTTTCAAAGTCAGAATGGGGAATTGAAAGGGTTGAGAGGGAAATGATTATTTTACCCTCATGTGTATTGCACATGATATTTTTAACTGAGATTTCTAACCAAGTTGGTCTAAAGGACAAAACGTGCAAAATTTTGAAAAGTAAAGGACACCGCCTGTAAATTTTGGCCAAAAGGACAGCGCCTGAAATTTGATGTAAACATAAAGGACAAACCTTGTAATTTACTCTATTTTATCAGACAAGTTGGTTTTTAATATTTATTTATTATATTACAACTATAATAGCTTAGACCACTCCCAATGGTGACTTAGGTTGCCACTTGTTAAGTTAATATTGGTTTTATTAAAATAAATAAAAGAAAAAAGAAAATAAAAGTTACAACCTGGTCGTGTGAACGACTTAGGTTATGACCCAACTTTCCCAAATTTTGCTCAATTCTTTTGCCACTTGTCGAACTTTGGGTGGTCCACTATTTTTTTATTTCTTTTTCATTTATCATCTAAACTACTTCTTACCCTAATGAATAAATTACTCAAATAACTTGTCTTATTTAAACTTAAAAATAAAACTAAATGCACTGTATTTCCTAAATTTTTTTTCGAACATGTCGGTATAAATTTTATTGAAAAGAGAGTTTGTTTAAAAAATATTTATTTAATATAAATATGATTTAAATACACTTTGTAAATATAAATGATTTAAATACACTTTATTTTTATTCTTAAAATAATACCTTTTAAATTTTTGAAATAAAAATAAATATTATTAATATTATTATTTTTAATACAATAAAATATAATCATATATATATATAGGGGATCGCTAGAATGAGAACCACCACGAGTTATGAGAACCACGAGAACCGCGCCCCGCGGGTGGCCGTCGGCGACGAAATTTTTTTTACACCTAGATCCGTATATTTTAGCAGGGGGTTTAAATTTTCGGTTCAAACGGCGCGCCCGAGGGGGTAGTTTTTTACGCCCAAAGTTTGGGTTTTTTTAATTTTTTTAAATTTTCTTTTTTTTTTTACCAAACTTTGGGCGTAAAAAACTACCCCCTCGGGCGCGCCGTTTGAACCGAAAATTTAAACCCCCCGCTAAAATATACGGATCTAGGTGTAAAAAAAATTTCGTCGCCGACGGCCACCCGCGGGGCGCGGTTCTCGTGGTTCTCATAACTCGTGGTGGTTCTCATTCTAGCGGCTCCCTATATATATATATATATATATATATATATATATATATATATATATATATATATAGGGCAAGGATAAATCAAAAACACGGTTGAGTTGACTAAACCCTAGAAACCCAATAACCACCATTGATCATACTTGATGGATGGCTATGATTCACTCTTGCCCCATCAATTGCTTTTGTGTACTTTGTCTCAATTTTTTTAATGTATTTCATGTAATGAAGGGTAATATTGGAACAAAGAAAGTGCAGTAATGTAATAAAGTTATGTCACCCATTAATTTTCTAGAAACTCAATGTACTTTTCTTTCATTATTTTATGTTTTCTCTCTCTCTCTAATGATTTTTAGATTGTTTTTATTTCATTTTTTATGTTTCTATCTTACACTTTTGAATTAAATACTACGAATGATGTTGCATTGTGTTACATAATTTGCAGGTCCTATGTACTTTGTAAAACATGAAGGAAGATGGGCCAAAGGAAAGTTACACATTAAATATAAAAAGTTTGAAATCAATCCAGAAGTACAAACAAACATTATGGAAGTTACAACAACGAAAATGATAAATCAAGTAATGGTTTTCTACTTTCTAATTTCATCTTCACGAGCTATAACCTTAACTTGTAGCCTGTTAATAGTTCTCAATAGTCCCGGAATAATCATAGCAAATCGGGGGCACATGGGTTGGTCGACCCACCTTATAAACGGACATCCACTGAACTGTAAAAAAAGACAAAAATGGAAGATTAATCAAAACATTAAAACATGTTACACATGTATGACTTTTTAACTCTGAAACTGATTATCATTTTGTAACATAAAAAAATGTAACAACACACTTATTTTTACAATAATCTAAGAAAGTGTAACAATGCACTTTATTTTATGTAAACGTACATTATTTATGTGACACGGAAAAATGTAATATGCATTTTTTCTTGAACAAAATTTACACAAAAAATTGATAAATCAAGAAATTAAAAACATTCATCTTCTTGAACAAAAAAAAAACAAAATATCCAGAAAAAAGTTGCATGTAACAATACACTTTATTTTTACAATAATCTAAAAAAGTGTAACAATTCACTTTATTTTATGTAAACGTACATTATTTATGTGACATGGAAAAATGTAACATGCATTTTTTCTTGTACAAATTTTACACAAAAAAATTGATAAATCAAGAAATTAAAAACATTCATCTTCTTGAACAAAAAAAAACATATCCAGAAAAAAGTTGCATGTAACAACACACTTTATTTTTACAATAATCTAAAAAAGTGTAACAATGCACTTTATTTTATGTAAACGTACATTATTTATGTGACACGGAAAAATGTAACATGCATTTTTTCTTGAACAAATTTTACACAAAAAATTGATAAATCAAGAAATTAAAAACATTCATCTTCTTGAACAAAAAACAAAAAAAAAACAACATATCTAGGAAAAAGTTGCAGATCTACAAAATACAAAAAAAATGAAGAACTACACAACGCAAAAAAATTGCAAATCTGAAAAAAAAAAAACCAAAAACAAACATACTTATGGACCTGGAGGATCTTCTAGATTTGGAACATCATGTTTAAACATCGAACATCTTTTGGGTCATCTTCAACATCGAACCGCCATCACATCATCTTTAACCGGATCTAGAAGATGATCTTCTAGATTTGGAATATCATGTTCAAACATTGAACATCTGGATGATGATCTTCTAGACCTGGAGCATCTGGATGATGATCTTTTGAACTGGATCATCTTTTGGATTCATATCACTTTAAGAACTGGAAATGATATGAAGAAGAATTTTGAACTACACCATCACCAGGTTGTTACACTTGTAGATTTATAGTTTTGGTGGTTGATTATGAATGATTTTGATGAGAAGAAGAATATTGGTGGTTGATTATGAAGATCTTAGATCTAGAAATGGTTATCCAGAGAGAGAGAAAGAGAGATAGAAGTGTGTCTCGAAAGAGAAAGAGAAGTGTGTGTCAATGTTTCTATCAAATGTCAAGTTGTGCATTTATTGTCTTGTCTAGTGCAAATTTCCCAATATGCCCTCAAGCCAATCTCTTACAAAAAACCCGTGGCTACTTCATGTCCACACAATTGGGTTTCTTGGGTTTATTCAACTGGAGTGGGTTTTCTCCTTATAATTAGCCTATATATATATATATATATATATATATATATATATAGGAAAAGTGTAAAATACATTACGGCTTAACGTACATCACGTACGACAACGTGCGTGATTATGTGTATAACGTGCGTGATTAATGTTTTCATCATGCGTGATTAATGTTTTCATCATGCGTGATTAATGTTTTCCAACATGCGTGATTTGGGTTTTTTAGTTTATAACGTGCGTGATTTTGAAATGAAAGTGCGTAATTACCTGTCGTACGTGATGTACGTTAAGCTGTAATGTACATTAACTGGCCTCTATATATATATGAGTAGACTGCCATTTTGGTCCCTGAGGTTTGGCCAGTTTTGCCACTTTAGTCCAAATTTCAAACATTTTGCCATTTTGGTCCCTGTGGTTTCGTTTTTTTGCCATTTTGGTCCAAATTTCAAATTTGGCTAGATTCCCCAACTTAAAACCTTTTATTTTGTCTTTATCCTCAAGGGCATTTTAGTCATTTTGGAATTATTATAACACATTTTTAATTAAAACAATATAAATAAAGTACCCCATGTGTTCATCTTCCCCAAAAGCAGAAGACCACCACCGCCACCTCCTCTCTCTTCTCACCACCGCCACCTCCTCCCCCTTCTCACCACTGCCATTATCAACACCCACCCATCAACACTTGATAAGAATAAAAACGAAAATATGAAAAAGAAGAGGCTCGGACCTGTTAATAATAATCAAAACAAAGAGGAACCTTCCGCCATGGCTGCAAACATTGCGTGACGGAGCTAGTTCCGGCAACGGATTCAAGCACCACCACCGCCACCTCCTCCCTCTTCTCACCACCGCCATCATCAACACCCACCCATCATCATCATCGACTCTGAAAAGCATAACTCTGTACTATCACCAACAGAACCATCCCCACCACCAATCTTAATCCCATTCTCTTCAAAACCACCCCCAACATCCACCCTTGACCCAATTTCACCAGAAAACCCTGATCCAAACCCTAATTCCTCTGCACCTAAGCACCTACACTACCGTTCCGCCACCACCTGACCACCGCCGCTGCTAGATTCTTTCTGGGTTGCAGGAAAGACGGCTCCGCTGTTTATCGTCGCCGCCGCGACGGAGAGGGGTCGGCTCCCCCTTCTCCCACCGCTCTCTCTCTCTCTCTCCTAGTGCTCTCTCTATTCGTCAATCTCCTTCTCTCTACTCGTCTCTCACTTCTTCGATCTCCCAACCGACACCACCCACCACAGTTGGATGGTGGTTGTTGGGGTTTTGAGAGGATCGTGGTGTAGGTGGTTGTCCAGAGGTCAAGGCTGTTGGATGGTGGTGTTGGGGTTTCAGTGGTATGGTGGTGTTGGTGGCAGTGGGATGGTGGTGGTGGGGATGATGCGGTGGTGGGGGTGGTGGTGGTAATTCAGAAAGAGAGAGAGAGAGCAGAGTGAGAATAGGGTGGTGTGGTGTGGTGTCTGTATGTGTGTATTTTAGGCTATTATATATATAATTAGTTATAATAATTCCAAAATGACTAAAATGCCCTTGAGGATAAAGACAAAATAGAAGGTTTTAAGTTGGGGAATCTGGCTAAATTTGAAATTTGGACCAAAATGGCAAAAAAAAACAAAACCACAGGGACCAAAATGGCAAAAGGTTTGAAATTTGGACTAAAGTGGCAAAACTGGTCAAACCTCAGGGACCAAAATGGCAGTTTACTATATATATATATATATATAATTAAAACTTAGGTTGGGTTAGGTTGTAAATGTGTGTCAAAAATTAAGTTGGGTTGGTTGTGTAGGTGGAAGAGAGAGAAATTAGTTTTATATTAAAGGTTGGGTTGTGTTGGGTTGAGAATGAGGGTAGTCTTAAAGAAACAGGTCTTTACATTTTGGTTTGTATGCAGATTTCCCGCCGTACCGCGCAATGAGAACATCCTAGTTATAATAATAAATAAACGATATATTACAAATGAATAGGTATCTAATCGAATATAAGTTATAAGAAAGGATTCCAATTAATGGATTTCTATTATTAATATTAACATATATAAATATGTTAATAACATATAAATATATTAATCTCATATCTAAATTTTTTAAATACATAGTAATAGGGTAGGGTTCATGCGAGAACCGCGAGAACCAATATGAACAAAAAATACCTAAAAAATCCAAAAAAACACACATAATTTTTTTTTAATATTTTTCTAAGAAAATCGCTATATTCCTTACAAAAAAAATTTCGAGTAACAGTTATGGATGCACATGTGCATATGTATCATTTCTTGGACAATTTCCGTAATTTATTACCAGTAGTAGAAAAATGCACTTTCATTTACATTACCATCCGCAATACTGATTTTTACATTACCAATATTAAGAATGCACATGTGCATCATTATGTATAACCATGATATAACGTGTTTTGGTACAAAAAGTTTGTGATTTTAAATAATGAAGTATGCCCATATACATGTGTTTTAGATAGTTATATCTAGTGGTTGATGATTTGATTATATTTGTCACTTTATGATGTAACATGTTGTTTGGATGGTATAAAGGGTGTTGATGTACATGTAATAAAGTGAAATATTGGTAATGGTATTGTATTATGGATGGTAGGAGGCAATGGTATTGTATTACGGATGGTAGGAGGTAATGGTAGTGTATTATGAATGGTATGATAGATGAGAGAGAAAGTGTATTCAAAGTGGGGTACCAAAACACGTTATAACATGTTTATACATATAGATGCACATGTGCATTTATAGTGTTGTTAATGTTATAACAAGTTCATACATATAGATGCACATGTGCATTTCTAATATTGTTAATGTAAAAAGTAGTGTATTATGAATGGTAGTGTAAATGAAAGTTCAATTGTCTGATATTAGTAATGTATTACGGAATTTGTCAAAGAAATGACACATATGCACATGTGCATGGATAATTGTTACTCGAAAAAAACATTTGGGTTTTTTGGTGACGAAATATAGCGATTTTCTTAAAAAAATATTAAAAAAATTTGAGTGTTTTTTTTATTTTTTTTTAGGTATTTTTTGTTGTGCTCACACTGGTTCTTGCGATTCTCGCAATAAAGGGTGGTTCCTAACGAATCCTTCTCCTATTGTAATAATATATATAAATATAAATATAAACTATTATCACTAGATATATTTATGTTTTGTCATTTATTATTTTAGTTAGAGTAAACTGCCATTTTGGTCCCTGTGGTCTGGGCACTTTTGTCATTTTAGTCCAAATCTTAAACTTTTAAATCTGAGTCCCTGTGGTTTCACTTTTATTGCCATTTTATTCCAAAATTCAAAAACCCTCTTTTTTTTACTGTTGCAACCTGCCTATTTTGTCTTGTTGTTCAGGGGCATTTTTGTCCATCTGATTTTAATATAACATATTAATAATTAATAAACTAAATTAAATATATTTAACTCCTTTATACCCTAATATAAATAAACATTTACATATAGATCATCATCTTTATTGTCATCCTCCCCCAAATCATCACCCCCCCCCCCCCCAAATCATCTTACCCCAAATCATCACCGACATCTTGCCAAGACCAGAGACTTATAGTGATTTTCAGTTAACTTGGATATCAGAAAATGGTGGGTGTGTATCTATTTCTCATAAAACTCAACCTACAAGATCCATATGGTCAACAATCCCTGGTCAACCATTCATTTCTGTTGCAATGGCTGAAACAGAGGTTGAAGAAAGCAGGGGATCATTCATGATCAAAGATCGAAATGTTCGATTTTTATGTAATGATCAAACTATTGAAGATATTAAGTTTTTGAAAGAAAATGAACAAGATTTTGAATCTGGGTATGTTGAATTTGGATCCGAATACCCTGTTATTGAGGTTTTTGAATCTGGGTATGAACAAGATATTAAGGTTTTGAAAGAAAATGAACAAGATTTATGTAATCACCTTCATCTCCACCGCCACTCACCTCCGGCAATCCACCATAGTCACTCACTCACCTCCGGCAATCCACCATAGTCACTCACTCACTTACAGCAATCCACCATCGTCATCATCATCGTTCTTCGTCATCAGCATCATCTTCCCCAAAAAAAAACCTAATCCCACACATCGTTCATCACCTTCATCTCCACTATCACTCACCTCCGGCAATCCACCATAGTCACTCACTCACCTCCGGCAATCCACCATAGCCACTCACTCACCTCCAGCAATCCACCATCGTCATCATCATCATTCTTCATCATCAGCATCTCTTATCATCATCACTGTTCATCATCTCCAATCTTCACCACTGTGCATCGTCAACGTTCATCATCATCAGCCCTGGTCATCTTCCATCACCACACAATCTTCATCTCCGTTCGTCACATTCAACTCCGACACTGAACACCACCACACATCGTTCATCACCTTATTTTTGGGGAAGATTATCTGCTTCGATTTTGTGGGTTAGGGTTTTTTTTTTTTTTTGGGAAGATGATGGTTAAATAAGGGTATAAAGGAATTAAATATATTTAATTTAGTTTATTAATTATTAATATGTTATATTAAAATCAGATGGACAAAAATGCCCCTGCACAAAAAGACAAAATAGGCAGGTTGCTACAGTCGAAAAATGGGGTTTTTGAATTTTGGACTAAAATGGCAATAAAAGTGAAGCCATAGGGATCCAGATTTAAAAAGTTTGAGATTTGGACTAAAATGGCAAAAGTGCCCAAACCACAGGGACCAAAATGGCAGTTTACTCTTATAGTTAACTTTAAAATCCACTTTTAACACGAATATTTCATTATTATTATTATTATTATTATTATTATTATTATTATTATTATTATTATTATTAATATTATTATTATTACTATTACTACTAGTTCAAACAAATTGGAAGAGAAATCATATAGAAGCGTCAATATACTAAGGGAGAATCTATTGGTACACCCAACCCATCTATCCGCACACTTTTCCAATTCAATACGCATCGTATAGGCCTATACGATTCGTATTGAATAAAGTAAAAGACTTGGCAGACTGACAGGTGCATGTGTTGTTTGTGTGACAACTGGCACCAAGCCGGTAATTTCCGTACAATTTAAATTAATATTTAATATCTGCAATTATGTGCTTAAATGTCAACATTGTCTGATTACATGCTATACATGTGAATTCATGCACATTTTATACTTCAAATATCTCTTTATCCATTACTATTAGCGTTGCGTCAGAAAGACTAGTAAACTCACCGGTAACACACACTGTATCAGCAACTCTGCAGAAAGCAGTCAGATAATGGAATTAGGGCCTGGGAGTAGGTCCAACGTCTAAAATACATTAAAACCCAAGTATGGATACAAGGGTTAACATATACACTTTCCGGAGGCTAAAATATGCACTAAAAGGCACCCGAAACGCACTTTAAATGCAGAATTCTGCACAAAATAGCAATAAATCAGCTATAATCAGCTTTTTAACACATAAATAACATGCAGAATTCATGTTTTATTATCCAGAATACCCTCCTAAGTCTCGGGAAGTGAAAGTGTCAAAAAGGGTACACAAAGGACACTAAACGACGCAATTTAGCACTTTAACGAACCGGTATCTAACCGAACAACCGGACACTACCCGAAACATCAAAATTATACTAGAAGTATTGTTTTATTATTTCTGAGCTAGTTATGAGCCCCGAACACCCTAACACACTATATAACATATATTATGCATAACACTAAACACTACACTTGGTTTTCAACTAGTTAACATAATTTACCATTTAGCCACAATCAAGACCCCCCCCCCCCCCTTCATATTGACGGTCACAAGTGGGTCCCCCACTTGTGATTTCTTTTGATTTCACTTGATCTTCCTTGGATTCATTAAGATTTGCTAGAGATCTTGTGTTGTACTAATGAAACACAATACACATTGGATAAGAGATTTAGATGGTTATAAGAATTGGTTGAAGGTTCATAATCTCATATCTCACACCCACTCAAACACACACAACTCTCTCCCTCCTCTCTTCTTCCTTACGGCCGTGAGCCACCACCCACATCACCACCACCTTCATCCATTGATCATCCATTCCAAGTTCGTCCTAAGGTGCAAGAAGGTTTACAAGCAAGCTTGGTGGTCTTGGATCTTGAAGGACCTCTCCCATTTGCTTTTATCCAACACATTTATCATCTTCAACCTCTTGTGTTCATCCCTAGCCATAGAGCTAGTAGTAAGGCCCTTATGATCTCTTATTACTTCATATTTTGATGGTTAAAAGATGATGAACATTGTTAATCTTGAAGAACACTAAAGAACATGATCATGAATCTTTAACATAAGCTTAATAACATAAGAATACATGTTGATTGTGTTGATTTGCTTCTTGATGGTTGATGATTTGTGTTAGTAATGTTAGACATCATATGAAACCTACTAGATTGTGATTTAACACATGATCTAGTAAGTTAAGGTGATGATCTTGTGAAAGACCAAGATGATCATACTTTGTATACATGAACTTGAATGATGAAATTTGTTTTCATATGTAAAGATGATTTACACAAAATACAAGTCTTGTAAGTAGATGATTTCCAAAATAGTTTTCCAAGGAAACTAAGTTAAATCACAAGATTTACATAAACATTGTTTTTAAAGAAACCAACCATGTTCCTAGTAGTGAAACAAGTATAAGAATACATTGCTTACAAGAAAAATTCAAAAGAATGATTTTTGGAAAAATCATCTAGTAAGTTGTAAAAGACTAAACTTTACAAGAACGAGATTTACAAACAAATAACCACTTTTTAAAGGGTAACTAAACCTACCAAACACATTACCAAGATACTACAAGTTTTTATGAAAGTTCAAGTTCATGTTGTTAGGTAAAATTACTTGATTTTGGCAGTTGGTAAGTGTTGAATGAGTTGTTGATTGTTTGTGATGGTTTTAAAAGAAAATAAACACATGTTTTGAAAACATGGGAAACCTCCAATTTTAGGGGAAACCATGTCAAAATTTTTATAAAATTTTGACACTTAGAAAAATATAAGTTTTGGTGAAACTTGTTCTCTAAAAACTTACCTAAAAATATTTACCAAGGTTTCCCTAATTTTTGTAAATTTCAAGTTAAGAAATGATGATTTCTTCAAGATAAAAATTGATATTAAGTATGTATATTTTTGAGGAAATATATACATATTTATTGATCACCAAATTTTGTGCTAAGTGTATGTGATATGAATTATATGTAATAGTGTATTAGGACTTCAAAATACACTAAATACTCCTAAGGAGTGAAAATACAAAAATACACATACAACATGCTTAGACAAATACAAGAACATGTATTTATGAAAATATATTTCTTAAAAGATTATGTAACTTGGACAAGTTACGAACTTAAAATGTCTTTTTGGACGAAAATATATAACTCGGGTGAAAAATACAAGATACTTATATTTATTTTTGGAAAAATAATATAAGTAAGATACATAGTTAAAAATATAAAATTATTTTTAACAACAAAGAAAACATACATAAAAGATGGTGACTTGTACTTGTGCGATACAAGTCTAGTGACTAACGTTAATAAAACACGTATAGGTCACGACGCTATAAAAACAACCGGTGAAGTTTACGGCGCAGGATACGCAAAGTTGTGAGTTCATGTCCCACTTTTCTTTTAACTGTTTTCAGTTTTTATAACTTCGGGGGTGAAATACATGTTGCAAGTGTTACAATGTTTACAAATGGTATGATGAATACAAAACTAAGGAATGATACAATAGATCATGTGACGAATAGGGTGCCATAAGCACCATTAATCAACAATATACCTAGACCGTAGAACAAAAGGTTAGATCTAATGGGTTTCAGGCAGCCACACTCTGGGCCACGTGCTACCTGGAGTGCTTTCGTGTCTCTAGTCGTGAATCGACAACTAAAAATGCCTATGGTTTGGATGCTTCCTATGTCGTTACACATGTTAGTGGCCTTGCAAACCACTAGCGATCTCGTATTCCTTACAATTACAGGACACAGTTTCGGATACGACTAAACAAAATACATACAATGTTTTCATACAAGTATTCAGCATTTATTACAACAACTGCATGAACTCACACCAACATTATGTTGACGATTTTCCAAAACTCACATGTATTTCAGGTAACTAAAGTGGATGTGTACGCGGTCTTACTCTTGCTCTTGGATGTTGTTTATGTTAGTAGCTATGTTGTGTCAATACTCCGGTGCCCTTTTTGCTGGGTTTGGTTGTTATGTCCCACTCCGTGTGGTGATATAAGGACCAAACCTTTATGTTCGTCTTTTAAATAAAGTTGTAAACTTTTCAGACAATATGCTGTCTTGTGATGTAGACACTTAACCTATGTTTTTAGTTATGTGATGTTTTGGCATTTGGAGTTATTTTTGTAGGATCGTTTGCATGACCTTAACGAGTCGTTCAGAAGAGTTCTAATCAATACGAGAGGCGGAAACTAACGTATCGACTTCGAATCAGCTTGATTTACACACAGAATCACTTTTAATGTCTTGTGTATTGATTTGACAACAATTACAATCAGTAGACACGTCGGCAGCAGTTCGGTACCGGAAATCAGAATCATTACAAATGAATCAGCACATCAGGTATTTATAGGAGGTGTGATTTCGCACGGAATGAGCAAACACTATTTCGTGCGAAATAGCTATGATCATTCCGTACGAAATAGCTTCTTGCTATTTCGTGTGAAATGACTTCACACCAACATTTCTCGTTTTGCGTGCCCTGATCTATCTAAACAAATACAAGACTCGACACACGAAGTCGACAGACATATGCACCAACAGACTCCCCCTTGGATGTCGACGATTCTTCAGTACTTGTCTTCAGAATATCGAGTCTTCAGCCTTTGTCAGTCTTCGGGCTTTTTATCATTCAAACTCCCCCTTGAATGTTGATCTAACAATCTTCAGTCTCCTCTTTTTATCACAAGTTCAGAATCGCAAACTGGCTCTTGAGCTTTCTAATTCTCTTGATCAGATCTCTTGATGACTTTAGATCTTTAGCATCAGCAAATGCACAAACCTGCACAGACTCTACCCAAAAATAAATTTCTCAAATTTAACAATTTAACAATTTTAATCACTGTAAACCACTTGTAAAATCAATCTCAAAATGATTTAACATTTAAAAATTCTGATGACCGCTTGTAAAAATATCACTCAAAAATTGGTTTCAACTTAATGAACCATTCTATCATTTCAAAATCAATTCTCATTTCATACAAACTCTCCCACCCTGTTGTTCATCATGTTTAGCACTTGGAATTTTGAAAATCAGCTTTTCATCATCAGTTATCGAAAATCTTTTTGAATTTTCCAAAAGTTTATGCTAAAACACACTTAAACTCTTTTTGGGTTTTTGATTTTAAAGAAATGCAGAAAAGAAATATTTACAGACAATATTTTGTGAGTTTGTGTAAGAGGATCATATCAGATTCGAGACCAATCACTAGCACTGTTGAGCTTTAAACACTTTCAGAATTAAACAGTTCACTTAGATTGTCGATATACTGGTCCACTTAAATTTTCACACAAATTTCAACTGATTCAGGATACGAGTTAGGTGAATTAAGAACTTAAACTTATTCATGTGTCCCACCTCTTGAATATACTCCCGTATCCAGATCCCAATATTCAGTCTTACAGGTGAGTATACCACAGATGATATATGTAAGGGGTTAATTGCGAAACTTGAGAGCTCATATTTTTTTCTGAGTTGAAGGCTCGACTTTTGGTGTGTCCCCTTTAGAGGATCTTTTTTACAACAGCACATGATTTAATCTTTTCGATTTTTCATCATTTTTATGCTGAGGGGAGGCTTTTATTTCAAGCAGCAGAAAAGTATTATACGGGGACTAGGCCATTGCTTCCGCATTATCAGAAGTCCCGGAATAATACCCCAGATATCACTGAGTATAAAGACCTAGTATTTCAGAAAGAGGGGTCCTTCAAACAAGATTTCAGGGGTTACCTATATATCCAAGTAGTGTTCCCCACGAAACAAGCAAGTTTGAATTTAAGTTTATATCCCAAAAAAGTTTACTAAATGTGTAAAAACCTACCGGCATATCATCAGTGAGACCGTTTAATGCTATTAATACATTACATTTCTTTAGCGTATTGTGATAATCCACTGATGTACTATCATTTCCTCTTTTTACAACAAAACTCATTTTTGAATTTTTCATATGTTTTTTACTTTTCAAATTTTCTAATTTTTTTAAAATTTTACTCCCCCTAAAATCAAAATTATTTCAAATTTTGATTTTCTGAGAAAATTTGAAAACAAACTGTTCAAATAAAGTGACAACTGATTCGAATTGCTTCAATTCTCCAACCACTTAGCATAAACAATCAGAACTTCCCCTGACAACAAACTATTTTCCCATAATAATTTCAAAACACTTAAGTTTGTTTTAACCAAAATGGTTTTCCGGAAAATAAGTTTTGTTGATTTTATCACTTGTAAAATCGGGGTTATGATCATCACATTGGTTTCCAAAAACCAAATGAATGAAAGTTAAATCAGGTTCAACTTAATGACCTTTATTAACCACTTGTAGGTCGAAAACACTTTTGAATTTCTCAAGAAAGATGCCGATTCCTGCTCCACTCTTACCAACCTAGGAGCTCCGGCAAGTCAGGTTTTTAAGTAGAAAACTCTGTCACCCAAGTCTGACCAACATTGGGTGATTGTGAGTCATCTTTATCCCACCACCTTTTAGATTTGTAGAAATCTATCACACATTTAACCTTCCCGTCAACCATCTTCCCAAAGATATGTTTGACTTTCCCATTAAAAACCTTATCAGCATCAAATTCTTCTTTATTAGCGAAGAATTGATCTGAAATCTCAACCTTACCAACTTTCATCTTCAAGTTTTCTTTTGACAATGGTGGAAAATTTCCATCGTTCAATTCAGGAACGGAATTCTCAACATTTTTTACAACAGATGACTCCTCTGATTTTATGGAATCAGATTCATTGTCAGAACTACTTTCTGATTTAACAACCCATCTTTGTTTGTTTAAATCGACTTTTCTTTTGTAAAAGTGTTTCGAAATTTCATCAGTTTTTAGAATCGAATTTTCAAATAATGTAACTTTCTCAGTTGGTTGTTTCTTTTCATCAATATGTTTTTCTTTCAATTTTGAGTTAAAAGAAACTCCCTGTTTTGTGTTGTTGAACTGTTGGCAATTCCAAGCAATGTGTCCAACTTTTTGACATTTGAAACAGGTTCTTCTGTCAACTCTCGGTGCAAACTTTTTCAAAATCTTCTTTCTTTCAGCAAGAAACTCTTGGTTTGATTGTTTCCAGAATGGTTTCTTCTGCTCTTCTTCACAACTTGTTCCTGAAACAAATTTAGGTTTTGGTTTATAATTTTTCTCATTTTTATAATTTTCTGGGGAAATGAAACCTAATCCTTGTTTTTTTGAAATTACCATTATGGTTTGGTTTCATTTGATAACCTGAACCATAACTGTAACTTTTTTTCTTGTTCAATCTCTGTTGAACTCTTGAAGTGTAGTTTTTAGATTTTTCAGGAATATTTACATCTTTTATTTCAGAAATATTAATTTCTGTTAGTTTGAAAACCTGTTTGGTCTTTTCAGTTTTGACAATTCTTATTGGAAATTCTTCATCAGAATATAATTTCTCCGAATCATTCAAAGTATATGCCACTTTGATTGGTTCATCATTCAAATTAGATTTTGATAACAAAAATTCTTTATTATACACCCGTTTGACCGGTGAACTCGGACTCTTGTCTGATGAACTTGAACTTTCAGATTTAGACTCCGACTTTGACTCTTCATCCATATCCAACACCTGATCGACCACTTTCTTTAATAACTCAGACTAATGATCAGTGTCAGACGCTGTGAATGTGACATCAATGTTATCTGGTAACTCATCAATGGTATCAGACTTTAACTTTATATTGAGTGCCTTATTTAAACGTTCCTCATTTGGCTTTCTGGGAGAATAACTTTCCCAGATCGGAGGCGGACACTTGTTATACTTGACACTTTATTTCTTACCAGTATCATCTTCCGTCTTTTTATCTTGAAAAACTTCAAGACCTGCAACAGTAGGATAAACTCGATCAATCAAATAATCACAAGTTGTATAACTCAACAACAATCGTTTGATTCTTTCACTTTCAATCTTTTCGAGTTCCAAATCTTGCTTCAGCTTTGCACAATCTTCAATATACTCATTGATGACCTTCTGCTTTGTCATTAATGTTGAACTCATCATTGTCTGAGCAGCTCCCATTTCCAGGTTTGTTTTGTTCAAACTATCAACTGTTTTGTTTAGAACATCATACGATTCTTTTACGTACTTAACATCAAACATCAACTTTTCTTTCAACTCTTCTAGTTCACGATACTTCTTATCTTTCTCTTCACACTGTTTGCAAGATTCCAAACATTTTAGACAGGGTTTCATGATCTCGACAATATTTTCTACTTCAACGATTTTTTCAACTTCTACTATTTTCTCAACTTCGACGATTTTTTCAACTTCAACTATTTTCTCCACCACATTCTCAATTATTGGTTGTTCATCAAATTCTGCTTTTACCTCACGCTCTTCATCTTCGACCTTTTTTGTTGAATTTTCTTCAACTTTTGTTTCTTCAGCTTCCAATTTTGCCTTTTCTTCAGCTATCCTTTTTTCTTCAAACTCTCTTTTCATTCTAGCATCCTTCTTCTCATTAAGCATCTCGATCTTATCTGCAAAAAACAAATTAAAACTGAATGAGTCTAAGCTTTTTCTGGCATTATTAATGTACTCCTCCTCATCATCAGTATCTTCATCACTTTCTGATGATCTGAAAATCTTTGTTTTTTTGGCTTAGATTTGACTTCTTCTTCTTCCAGGATTCAAGCAACTAATCCTGAATCAGCCAGAATGTATTTGTCCCAGCTAAATCCCTCTGCCATTTTTTCATCATCTTGATTAACAAGAAAAGCTTTCTTCCTTCCGTCTTCAATAGCACGGGATGATGATGGTTGTTGAACAATCTGATGAAAAATTGATTTTTGATAATAATCGTTCTTTCCAAATGGATCTTGTCTTCCGGTTGCTTCTTTATTTTTACATTCTCGTTTAAAATGCCCTTTTTCTTTGCAACAAAAACAAGTAACCTTTGATTTGTCAAACCCTATCGGAGATGCAGCAATTTCACGAAAATCATCTCTTCCGGTGATTTGTATGAATTTTTCTGCTCTTCTTACAGCACTTGCTAAACACCACTTGATGTCCATCAATTCAAGTTCCTCTACATCAATCTGGTCGTAATCCTCTTTTGTCAACATTGGATTTCCGATCCTTCCTGCAATTAAACTCTCATACGATTCTAACATAGTAACAAGTGATGCCATGTGTTGCTTAGCCATTTCTGGAGAAAGATTTTGACCATTTTGAATATTCAATGTAACATTGCATTGCAGATTTGTTGAGTTCTGTAGTTGAGGACTTGGTGTTGTGTAATTCGGATCAAAATTTGAATACGATGACGAATATCCACCACTCTGAGTTACTGTGCTACCATTTGTTCCAGAAGAACTATCAGCACTGAAAGCAGTCTTAATCTTTGGACTCGGAGTAGTTTCAAATTTGTTTCCTCTGTAGTATAGACTAACATCTTGTTGAGCATTTGGATTATTCATGATAGCAGTTTTCTGAATATCCAATTCATGTTCTTCAATCTTCTGAATGAACTTAGCCAAATTCATACTTTCAGATTTTCTCATATGTTTTAAGATCAACAAATATGTTCCCCATTTATTCTATGGTAAAGCATCGGCTAGCTTATCAACCCATTCATCGTCGTCTTTCTTTATTTCCATTCTTCCCATTTCCAGAACAAGATGACAATATCTATCAATAGTCATTTTTGTTGTTTCACCTTCAAGAGCTACAAACATATCAAATGATTTCTTTAGTAAAGCTTGTTTGTTCTTTATCATATCAGCGCTTCCCTTAAACTTGTTAATCAACGCCAACCAAATTGATCTAGCAGTATTGTCATGTTGAAGCAACACAAAAATATCTTATTTTATGGATTGTTGGAGAAGACTAATCATCAATTTTTCACTGGTGTATTTCAATTTCTCACCCTCTGAATAATCACTGAAAGCTTTTTTAATCCCACGTTCATTTTTTGGTTTAACATAATCTACATCTAACGAACACCATGCGTCAAACTTATAGGCTTGCACCCAGTTTTCAAAACGATTTTGCCATCCTTTAAAATCTTCAATGTACATAAGATTTGGCGGTTTTTGGTAAGTTCCCGTCTCATTCTCACTATAAACAGTTTCAGCAGCTGTAACTGGAGCAACTGGTGTAGCAAACGCATTATAAAACTCTTCTTCCATGTTACGGTACAAAGTTTCACAAATTCACAAATTTCAAATGAAATACAAATTCAAACGAAATGCCTTTGATACGAAATACTCTTTGGTGCGAAATGAGCCCTGGTGCGAAATGAACTATGATTTCGTGTGAAATGAGTAACTTTCAAACGAAATAGAGTGATTTCGTACGAAATGAAAATCTGATATGCCCTTTTCATGCGAAATGAGATCCAAAATGTCCTTTCCGTGCGAAATGATGGTTCCAAGGTGTATTTCGTGCTAAATGAATGACCTGATTCAAACGAAATAGACTATTTCACGTGAAATGCTGCTGATGTCATATTTTCGATCAGTTTTTGATAAAATTGATCAAGTTCAAGGTCGATTTTAGGTCCAATTCTTTCAAGGATTCATTTAAACAGTGTTTCGCTTATAATGTGTGAAATTCAATCCATTTTGACCATTAAATCTTGTTAATTTTGAAAAAGAAGATGTAGAAGTCAGAAATTTTGGTGAAATCAGGCTGATTTGGAAAGAGCTCTTCCTCCTGAGCTCTGATACCACTTGTAGGATCATTTGCACGACCTTAACGAGTCGTTCAGAAGAGTTCAAATCAATACGAGAGGCGGAAACTAACGTATCGACTTCGAATCAGCTTGATTTACACACAGAATCACTTTTAATGTCTTGTATATTGATTTGACAACAATTACAATCAGTAGACACGTCGGCAGCAGTTCGGTACCAGAAATCAGAATTGTTACATATGAATCAACACATCAGGTATTTATAGGAGGTGTGATTTCGCACGGAATGAGCAAACACTATTTCGTGCGAAATTGCTATGATCATTTCGTACGAAATAGCTTCTTGCTATTTCGTGCGAAATGACTTCACACCAACATTTCTCGTTTTGCGTGCCCTGATCTATCTAAACAAATACAAGACTCGATACAAGATGAAGTCGAGAGACATATGCACCAACAATTTTTACGAGCATGTAGTATGTTTACCATTCGTATGCAATGAGAACCTTTCAAGATCACACCTCATGCTTCCGCCTTAGAAAGGGGTGTGACAGTTTGGCGGGTGGCTTAATACACATCGTATAGGCCTATACGATGTGTATCAAGGCACTGAATTTTTTAAGTTTATTTTTTGGTGTGTTGTGTCGAATGCGAACCCGAGAAACAAAAGGGATTTCGAGCAGTTGGTCGATGACATGATAGATAAAGATCTTGACACGATCATATCCATTTTCAAGTGTTAGGAAACGAAAGGGATTTTGAGCAGTTGGTCATTGACGTGATAGATAAAGATCTTGACACGATCATATCCATTTTCAAGTGTTAGACTAGATAGTCCAAGATGAAATATATTAAAACCATCCAAGCCTACCAGTCTACAATTATGGTGAGATTTTTCAAGTTTGCATAGTGGGAGAAAAGACCAGCACCCTTGTCAGTATTGTTATAATGCAATGAGACATAACTGAGATTTAAGCGGCGTGTTCCGATCAACGTTTATCGACATTGTTATAGGTGATGAAGAAACCCTAAAACGGAACATAATCCCAAATTTTCTAGAGAAGTGCTTTTATCATGTGTCATATGGTAACAACTACCAAGGGGATATGGAAGTTATTGATACAGACTCTTGATTCAGATCTCTATTCGGTCATCTTTCCGAGCTTTTACAGACGAATATGTGGTTCCCAATTTGTAAAATATTATGTCAGTGGGAAATGTTTTAAAAATCAGATGCAACTTTGCGGCATACTTACCTTAATCACATCTTCCATGGAGTCACAGATCCGACAATAGGGCCCACAAATCTTATGCCCACCGGAGACCGACCTCTGGATTACACGTTCTACAAAAACAAAACATAACCCCAGATTGTCTAGAGAAGCGCTTTTATCATGTGTCATATAGTAGCAACTTTACGGCACGCTTACCTTAATCACATCTTCCATGGAGTCATGGATCCGACAATAGGGCCCACGGATCCATGGGTCACGTGTTGAATGATCAAGAGAAACTTATTCGAGCTAACTGCCGATATCTCATCCTTCTTATCTTGTTCAAAGTTTCTACGACGAAGTTTTCTCCATCGCTAATTTCTCCACTCACCGTGAAATCGAACAGTTTCTTCATAGATTCCGTCCGGTTTCAAAGCCGGTTGAGGATTACAAGTGTTCTAGACTCGTTCAAGGCATGCTTGTTTGTGTGATTTACAGAAATAAGGATGAAACTCTGTATTTTGATGCCGTTGTTGACGTTGTATGTATTTTATCTCTAATTTAGGGCTATTTTATAAAATTATCATAGGATGGTAACAACTACCAAGGGGATAATGGATATGGTAACAACTACCAAGGCGGTAGTTGATATGATTAGACACAATGGTTCTCCAATTCCAAAAACTTATTCAAATCTCTATTCGGTCATCTTTCCAAACTATAACACACGAAAATGTGGTTTCAACAAATTGGTGTGATTTGGTAGTTACCTTAATCACATCTTCCATGGAGTCACGGATCCGACAATAGGAATCATTCAGTTGAGAGGAATCATTCCAAGATCAATTCCAATTGTAGTTTTTTCAACTCTCCTGTCCATTTTGAAACAAGTGGTTATAATTAGGGGTGTGCAAAAAACTGAATTAACCGAACCATAACCGAATTAACCAACAAAACCGAACAAAAAAAACCGAACCAAATAAAAAACCGGTGGGTCGGTTAGTGTTTTTTTTTTTTTGAAAACCGAAAGTAGGGGTCGGTTATGGTTATCATTTTTTCCATATCCACCATAACTGAACCGAACCGACATGTAATAAATCTTTGTAGGATTTAGGACTTTTCACTATATTTTTAAAATTTTATGTTTTTGACTGAATTGAAGATTTTGTGTATTTATTGATTTTTCATATCGTTTAGTGGTTTTGGTTGAATATTTATTTGAATTTATGGAATGTATCATATCACTTTATTTGAATATTCGATAATAATTTGTATTAATATTATAGAGTATATGTATTTTTTAATACTATGTAATATATACTAATATATACAAATATGCAATAACAATTTATTTTATGTTAAAAAAATTAAGCTATTTTTAGCTATGCTAAATACACGGTTAACCACCCATAACCGACCCGCAATAACCATCAAAACTGAATAACCATAACCACCATAACTGATCGGTTATGGTTATGGTTATTCATTAACCGACAACGCGGTTATGGTTATGGTTTTAGGTCAAAACCGACCCAAACCGACCCATGCACACCCCTAGTTGTAATGATGGGACCCTTAATTTGAAACGCATAATGTGCGTTGATTGGATTGTAGATATTCTAGAGAAAGCAAACCGGGTATACATTCGTTGCATACATTCATATTGTTAAGACAACAACAGATAATGAACGAATTGTTGGACTTCTTGTTCCAAATGCAGCTGAAGAAACCAGAGCTGTTATCTCGGTTGTTCAGTACTTTTCGTGATAAGTACAATGTTCATCTTCGTTATCCTTTTCTTACTACAATTCAAGCCGGCACGAATGCTAAACATACTGTTATTACATCCGAAACGATTCAAGTGAGTCCTATGAAGCAAGTGTATGTCTATTCAATTGAGAGGAATCATTGCATTACATCCCCATTGAAAAACAGAATCGATAAATTTAGGGAAAATGGGGTTGAAAGATGGTAACCCAACAGTGGAGGCTCATTCTTCAGCTTCAATAAATTCAGGGGTATTCTCAAATAATGTTTCCTAGATGTTTGAAGACCAACAAAGGTCCAAAGTGCTGCTTCTTCGTCTGCGTGACAGAAAGCTACCTTGCAAAATTAAAAAATTAAATCGACACCTTCAATTGAGAAATTCATAGTTTAATACGCACCATATAGGCCTATACGATGCATATTAATCAACGAAATTACTGAAATACCCCTTTTTATAAATTCAGGGGTATTTTTGAAAAAATTCAAAGTTTAATACTTATCATATAGGCCTATGCGATGCGTATTAAGGCCATATACGATACAACATAAGCCTATACGATCGTATATGGCATAATTTGAAAATTTGTTTTATCGTGTTTTCCTCGGTTCGATGCGTATACGTGTCATTTTTAACGAACTTTCGCATATTTTGTCATTTTATGACGTATACCTTCAACATGCGTCGTTTCGATGACCTTCGGTTGCTTGCGATTATCGTATTATATGATTACGTACAGTTTTGTTTGAACTCCACTTGTATTGTATAGTGTCGTGTTATATGTATACGCGTGTGGAATTATCATTAGTTGCGTATTTTGACGTATTTTTGACTATTTTGACGTATTTTAACATATTGTTGCGTATGTTATAGTATTTTGATGTATTTGGGTGTATTCTGACATATTTTCGCTTATTTTAGCTCATTTTTTGCCTGGTTTTAGGTTATATTTATGTATTTCGGCGTATTTTAACGTATTTCGGCGTATTTAAATGTATTTCGGCGTATTTTAACGTATTTTGGCGTATTTTAACGTATTTCGGCATATTTTAGCGTATTTGAGTATTTTTGCGTATTTTAGAGTATTTTGGCGTATGTTGACTTATTTTAGTGTACTTTAGAGTATCTAGCGTGTTTTCGCATATTTTAGCGTATTTTGACATATTTTAGTGTATTTTCGCATATTTTAGCGTATTCTAAAAATCACTCTAAACCTCTCTCTCTTGAAGATCATCGGATCTGCATCAAGAAGGATAACGCAAACAAATTCTCCATAGGTTGTTATTCAGATCTCTATTCGGTCATCTTTCCAAACTGCAACACGCGAATGTGTGGCTTCAATGAATTGGTGTGACTCGGTAGTTAGATAACGATAAGTTTAAACTTTATAGTGTGTGATTTGACCAGGAAAGGGTTGGAGGTGATTTCTACTTTCTGAACGGACACATCCCAACAATTAACAACCACTAACCGTACTATAATTACATCCGAGATGATTCAAGTGGGTCCTATGAAGCAAGTGTCTGTCTATTCAATTGAGAGGAATCATTGCATTACATCCCCGTTGAAAAACAGAATCGCAGTCCTTTTCCTTCAATTTCCAGAACAGCCACCAGCAATACCAGTTTGTTACCAGTGTGGTTGCCGTGAGCCTGGGGAACTTTTAATAAGTTATCCCAGTTGTCAAATTCGTTGCGTGCATTCTTTTTAATAATATTGTACAAGCATGGTTCACGTTCAAATTCGTTGTGCGCATTTATATTGTTGAGACAACAACAGATAATGAACGAATAGTTAGACTTCTTGTTCCAAATGCAGCTGTAGGATACGTACTTAAAGGTTTCTCTCTAAAAGATGCAGCTTTACGGCATGTTTACCTTAATCACATCTTCCATGGAGTCACAAATACGACAATAGGGCCCACGGATCTTATGCCCACTCGCGGTACAACCAGGAATTACAAACCGCAACCGTTTTAGACTATGGGAACGATGGCTATGGGAAATACAAACCGCAATCGCTTGTGACTATGGGAAATACAAGTTTTCTTTTTGAGCTTGATGGATGTCCGTTATCTCAACGCTTCTTCTTACATTACTGATCTGGAATCAGAGAACAGTTGTGTATTTGCTTACTGATTATTGAAAAGATTTGTTTAAATCGTACTGTTACACCCCAACAATTTACATCCATGAACTGTACTGTTATTACATCCGAGATGATTCAAGTGAGTCTTATGGAGTCACAGATCCGGAGGCCCTATAGTCGGATCTGTGACTCAAGGGGATAATGGATATGGTAACAACTACCAAGGCGGTGTTTGAGTGCTTTTCCTTCAATTTCCTGAACAACGACCAGCAATACCAGTTTGTTATCGGTGTGGTTGTCGTGAGCCTGAGCAACTTTTAATAAGCTGTCACAGTTGTCAAATTCGTTGCGTGCATTCATATTGTTGAGACAACAACAAATAATGAAAGAATTGTTGGACTTTTTGTTCCAAATGCAGCTGATGAAACCAGAGCTGTTATCTCGGTTGTTCAGTACTTTCGTGATAAATACAATGTTCATCTTCGTTATCCTTTGCTTCCTACAATTCAAGCAGGCACGGATGCTAAACGTACTGTTATTACATCCGAGACGATTCAAGTGAGTCTTATGAAGCAAGTGTATGCCTATTCAATTGAGAGAAATCATTGCATTACGTCCATGTTGAAAAACAGAATCGATAAATTTAGGGAAAATGGGGTTGAAAGATGAAAAGTGATAACCCAATTGTGGAGGATCTCATTCTAAAGCTTCGATAAATTCAGGGGTATTCTCAAATAATGTTTCCTAGATGTTTGAAGACCAACAAATGTCCAAAGTGCTGCTTCTTCGTTCGCGTGACAGAAAGCTACCTTGCAAAATTAAAAAATTAAATCGACATCTTCAATACGTATCGTATAGGCCTATACGATGCGTATTACTTTTTTATAAGGGGACATTGTCAGCCTTTAACTGACTTAGAAGTTTGAACCAACCTTAATACGCATCGTATAAGCCTATACGATGCATATTAAAAGTGTCGATTTAATTTCCTAAGGTGTACCAATAATACGACCCTATACTAATAGCCCTTGGAAGTTCAACGTAGCATTTATAACCGGCCTTAGTTATCAACATTGCAATAGTACTAGTTGCATATACAAGTTAAAATACTAAAATCGGTAAAATAGTACATCTATAAAACTATATCATTAGATTCGTCACTTTTTATATAAAATTAAGTGTCGTAAACCAAAACTATAGTACCAGAATTACAACTAGAATATATAATAAAAAACTACATATTGAAATAAAATTACAAAACTAACCAGCAATTCAGATATAAAGTGATTTATCACATAAAAAATCACAACGGATTAAATCACTATAAGACCATCCCCAATGCAAGATGCTAAATGCAACCATAAACACGTCCAGTCAGCAGTTACATCAAATTTTCATAAATGTGACCAAAAAATAATTTTCTCTCCAACCACTTTTTACATTTTTTTACTTTTAATTACCAAATTTATTTAATAACTATTTTTATTTTTGTATTATTAAAATTAACAAAATTTATTATATAAACCAAAAATATGTTTTTTTATTCTAGTCGTTATATATATATATATATATATATATATATATATATATATATATGAGAAGGATCTGTTAGGAACCACCCTTTATTGCGAGAACCGTGAGAACCAGTGTGAACACAACCAAAAATACCTTAAAAAATCTACAAAACACTCAAAAAATTCTTTTTTTTTTACTTTTTTAAAAAGTCGCTATATGTACATGTGCGTATGTATCATTTCTTTGACAAAGTCGCTATATTTCATCACTAAAAAAACAAAAAAACAAAAAAAAAAGTCGCTATATTTCATCGCTATATTTCATCACTATATCATTAGATTCGTCACTTTTTAAAAAGTCGCTATATTTCATCACTAAAAAAACAAAAAAAAAATCGAGTAACAATTATCCATGCACATGTGCGTATGTATCATTTCTTTGACAAATTACGTAATACATTACTAATATTAGGCAATTATATTTTCATTTACATTACCATTCATAATAGACTACTTTTTACATTAACAATATTAGAAATGCACATGTGCATCTATATGTATGGATATGTTATAAGGTGTTTTGGTACACTACTTTGAATACACTTTCCCTTTCATCTATCATATCATCCATAGTACACTACAATTACCCCCTACCATCCATAATACAATACCATTACCTCCTACCATCCATAATACAATACCATTACCAATATTTCACTTTATTACATGGACATCAAAACCCTTTATACCATCCAAACAACATATTACATCATAAAGTGACAAATATAATCAAACCATCAACCATTAGATATAACTAACCAAAAAAAAACATGTATATAGGCCTATTTCATCATTTAAAATCACAAACTTTTTGTAACAAAATACGTTATATCATGGTTATACATAATGATGCACATGTGTATTTTTAATATTGGTAATGTAAAAAGTAGTGTAAATGAAAGTGGATTTGTCTACTACGGGTAATATATTACGGAAATTGTCCAAGAAATGATAAATATGCACATGTGCAATGATAATTGTTACTCGAAAAAAAATTGGTAACGAAATATAGCGATTTTCTTTAAAAAATATTAAAAAAAATTGTGTGTTTTTTTAGATTTTTTTACGTATTTTTTTATGTTCACGTTGGTTCTCGCAATAAAGGTGGTTTTTGCATGAACCCAACCCTATATATATATATATATAGAAAAAGTATATCGTACATTACGGCTTAACGTACTTCACGTACCACAACGTGCGTGATTTGTTCTATAACATGCGTGATTAATGTTTTCAATATGCGTGATTATTGTGTTTCAACATGCGTGATTTTGGATTTTTGAGTTATAACGTACGTGATTTTAAAATGAACGTGCGTAATTACCTGTTGTACGTGATGTACGTTAAGCCGTACTGTACATTAACCTTCCTCTCTCTCTCTCTCTCTCTATATATATATATATATATATATATGTACTACTTTAATAAGCATATAGGAAGGACAGAAATGGTCATTTGCCACTTTACAACCATTTGAAGCCCATTGTACAACCTTTAAAGCATGAAGGTGTTGAAAAATCCATTCAACACGCGGAGCAGCTCATACAAACTAACCGGATCTCTTTGACCCGTTTCACCCAAATGGATCCAATATATACTTTCTTTCACTCAATCTAAACCCTAATATTCATTTCATTCACATCCGCCCCCATCCTTCTTCTCTCTCTCTGGTGATAATACCCTTACTTCACTCAAACAAAACCACACGGACATAATTAATCTAGGGTTTCTCTCCATCTGTGCCTCTCCTCTCTCTCTGGCGATCAGAAGTAATCTAGGGTTTGCCTTGACGATCATATCAGAGGCCGGATCTCTCTATACGACGCCAGATCTGTGGTTGTGGGTGGAAGACGATGACACAAGGCTTGGTTGGGGGCCAGATTGGTACCGTTTTTTACCCTATCTTGTAAGTTTTTTTTAAATCTTTGTCAAATCTGTTATAATACTTTTAGATCTATGTTGGTTTTGTGATTTTTTTTAATGTTCTGTGAATGGATCAATGGAGAGAGTATATATTTTTGTATTGATTAGGGTTTTTGTTTTCTGGAAATGTGAATATAGTTGAAGACGAAGACCGATGAACAGGTGAAAGAGAGAACACTGCGGCTTGGTTCAAGAACCTTCAAATTCAGCCTTAGTGGTACCGTTTTTTACCCTATCTATAGTTTTGTTTGTTAAATTTTATATCTTTTAAGTTTTTTATAAACATCTTTGTCAGATCTGTTATAATACTTTCAGATCTGTGTTGGTTTTGTGTTTTTTTTTAATGTTTTGTGAATGGATCTACGGAGAGAGTATATATTTTTGTATTGATTAAGGTTTTTGTTTTCTGGAAATGTGAATACAGTTGAAGATGAAGACCGTGGGGTCTTCATTCTTTTGTGAGCATCATGTTGGCTGTTTGCTGGAGATAGTTGATTTCTACAGCTGCAGGTATTTGTTACTGTTTGGTTTTGTTGACGTGGTCAACTTTTTAATTGATTTATTAGAATAACTGAGCGGGTCGAATGAGTCAAAAGTGACCTCAAGAGGTCTTTAATGCATCAAAACGGTTTAAATGGTGCAGGGTAACTTATTAGGGCAGAGCAAGAGCAGCATGTGTTTGTTAAAAGAAAAGAAGTAAGTTTAAAACAGTTGATCCCTTAAAGTATCTTATTAAAACCATTGATCCCTTAAAGTATCTTAATATAAATAATTTCCTCCTTCGCGGGAATCACGAATCTAAATACCATACCTCAGTTTACTGATTTGAAAAGGAAGTTTTAGCCAAATATGGCGATAATTATAAAGGAAAACACATCTATCGTAAGTGTTTGGGGTGTTTCGAAGGACTTCCTCTTGCTTCAATAATAGCAGGGCGTGTGTATACAACACACGGAGGGGTTTTTCATAATATACCAGCTACTCCATCAAAACGGGCTATGAGAAATCTCGAATCCTTGTAAGGCATTTTCTTATTGTTTCATTTTATAGTTGTTGTATATACATATTATATTTAATTGAAGCTTCTGAATAATAGAAGGATTCAGGCCATTGGATTGGAGGGGCCAATACCTTCTAACATTACTCTATTGGAAAGCCTAACGGGCTATGAGAAATCTTGAATCCTTGTGAGGCATTTTCTTATTGTTTCATTTTATAGTTGCTATATATACATATTATATTTAATAAAAGCTTCTGAATAACAGAAGGATTCAGGCCAGTGAATTGGAGGGGCCAATACCTTCTAACATTACTCTATTGGAAAGCCTAACAAACTTGGTAGTAATTTCTTTTATTTATTCTTTATTTTGGTTGCAACATTGATCAAATATATGTGTTGGCTGAGTCAAGAAATGCAGGAGAATCAGTGACTTGAGAGGACGAGACACCCCCATTCCACCCTTTAGTAGTACAACGCGTTTCAAGAACCTGTAAGTTGATTCGCTTCTTTATAATTGAGTGTTACTGGTTTCTTCTCTTGCTTTAATGCAATCTGAACTCAATATTGCCAGGATCTTGAGGAGTTGCAACTTAATCGGCCAGTTACCAAAATCTCTTCATCCAAATTACTTACTTTATGCATGAAATTTCTTTGCATTGATAAAAAAGCACACAAATATATCTCCCCTGTTGTGAATCTTTACCTAGGCCTGATGTTGCTTCTTTTTTGAATGGTAAAGAAAGTATTAAACGGAAAGGCTATAAATTACATACTGAGGAAAGATTGTTACAGCATGTTAAGAAAAGACTATTCAATTTATTTTTATTTGTTTAGTTCTATAAATTACAAATTCACAAAACTTCATACCATCGTTAATTCTATTGTTCTATCAGAGACTTCAGCTTTAACAAGCTTAATGGATCCATTCCTGTAGGGTTTACTGAACTAAACCGCACCGACTTCATGTAAGTATTTCACTCTAATGTATTGTTAACCCACATACATCTTACTAATACATATTATGAACTTTTAGCTATCTTACTGGAAACTTGCTATCTGGAAGAGTGCTTGATTGGATGCCCACTTTTGGAGATGATATGTAAGTTTATCGAATGTAAAACGACCAATACTTGGTTCTTTTGATAGTTTTGCATTCCATGTTATCTGTGCATTGCGAATGTAAAAATTGAAACTGGGACAAGTCCCCTTGTTTGGTTGTTGAATAAACTGGTGATTAACAAGGAGAATTTTCTTGCAATGATTTGTCGTACACCAAGTTGACATATAATAGCCCTCTCAGCTGTCATGTGCGGGAGACGTAAGACCAACCTTATCTTTCTACAAAGTGTTTCTTTATAAACAAACTAAGTCTCGGGGTTTCTTTTATTTTATTGCAGAAATTTGTTTGCTTCATCTTCAGATGATACCATCTCGTAAGTTTCTTTGTATAAAGATTCGGCAACGTTCATTTCCATGTGATCAGGTGGTTCTTCATATTTTGATTCAACTGGAAGTCGATGGGGATTCAGCAACACTGGTCATTTTATGGATGACGATAATAACCGTGATAGTTATATTGTGGAAAATACTTCTAGACTCTTGATGAACAACACTGAATTGTACATGCAGACACGAGCGTCAACATTATCTTTGACATATTATGGTTTTTGTTTGCTTAGTGGAAGCTACAATGTAAGCGTTCACTTTGTCGAGATCTCTTTTACTGAGGACGAAACATATAGCAGCCTTGGGAGGTGTGTATTTGATATATACATTCAGGTGAACTATAATATTATAATATGGGATTCATATGTTCATTATAGCTTAAATAATTGTTAATTACTACTGTGTCAGGGTAGGTAATCTGGTTGAGAAGGATTTTGACATCAGTGAGAGAGCAGATGGGGTTGGGAAAGCAATCGTGATACCTTATACCGTAAATGTTACAAGCATTGGCGCAGGATAGAAGGGCTTGGGGGGGGTCGCCCGACCCCCCGAACTTCTCGATGCGTAGTGTTATGAATAGTACTTTCGTATAGGTATATAGGTTGTCACCCCCCCGGTTTCGGGAAAATTCGGGGGGGCGTGGCTTCGCCAATGGTTACAAGTGCTTTGGAAATCCGACTTTATTGGGCTGGAAAAGGAACAATATATATCCCATTCCGAGGAACTTATGGTCCCCTTATTTCAGCTGGTCAATCAAGCTGACCTGAATCAACCTGAACAGTTTCAACCCGCACATAATTACTCTTTTAACCTGTTTCCTAACCTGGCTCTCGGCCCATCTTTCCTAAATCTTTATATTTATGTTTTTGTTTTTTTTCCTAGAACTGGCAGCACCGTGGCGATGGAGTGAGGAAACAGTAAAAAAGAAGAGACACAAGTGGAGGTATATGCAAAGATTGAGGTCATTCTCTTGTTCTTTTTTTCATAAGTGTTTTTCAGTAATTTGTCATGACACAAGTTATTGTTATGCAGTCATGTATGACGCCCGACTTGATGATGGGAGCTTAGTTTTAAAATCCGAGGAAGTTGAGTTCATTGTGAAAGAGAGTAAGGCATATCACTCTTAAAAAACAGTTTCTTAAGGGATAGCAAGATTGGCGGGTTGGATAAGAGGTCAAAACAGCTCCAGTTGAAACACATGGGCCAGACTCATAAAATATGATATTTTACATTAAAAGAAATAATTTTTCGAAAATTTTCGGTAAAATTAACACTATACGTGAAAAATTGGCGGTGGGCGGGGCACCCGAGCCTCCATTATCCTCTGTCCATGATCCTACCTACTAATTGTATATGTTCGAAAAATTTCCTGGACATGTGTTTTGACACGACCCATGCATAATTTACCAAATCTGACCTGTAAGCTATGTTGCCAACTTGCCACCTTCTCAAAAGTTACTTGACAATGAGGTTTATTACATGAGATACTGACTTACTGGTATATATCTTCATCACACAGATCATTATGATGTTAAGATGCCTTGCCATCCTATCCTCTATAATCTAGCAGGTGTGTTTTTTATGTTTATTGTTTCGGCGTATAGATACTATGGTTCATAGCTAGCTAATTTACCAAGTTGCTTTGGACCCTTACAGTTTTAGATCCATTGGTGGAGCCTCTCTAATAACTTAGCTTCAAGCCAAAACAAGAGAGACCAGGGTCTGAGATGCAGTCACGTATTGATGCAGAAGTATAAAAGAGAGACCAGTTCATATAAAAGAGAGACCAGGGTCTGAGATGCAGTCACGTATTGATGCAGTAGTATGTTTCTAAAGCTTTTAATTTGCACAGTTAAGGATCATAACTCAAGTTTTCATGTTTTGTAGGTCGTCAAACTTCTAAAAGAAGTTTATGAACGTGTGAAATCGTTACTTAAAAAGGTTTGTGTATCAAGTTTCCATCAGTTTACATAGATAAATTAGTTAATAATCTGATTTTGTTTTACAACATGAAAAGTCATTGCATACTTTGGCAAACGCACTGCTGGAATACAAGACGCTAAATGCAGAAGAAATAAAGCGGATTCTTGAACAAGGGGAAGGAGGAGCGAATATGATGAAGGAGAACTTGTATTGGCATAATAGAAACTTGTGAAATTGGTTTGTATTGTATACGAAAGCCAATTGTTTGTATACTAAAGCCAATTGTTTGTGTACGAAAGCCAATTGTTTGTGTTGTGTTTTCCGTTGCATCGCGAATTTGGTTTTGGTTATGGCTCAAAATCGAACAGCCCCATACATACCCCTAAACTCACCAACCTAAGTGATATGTTTCCCGCTGCATCGCGCGGGTAAATGGCTAGTATATATATATATATATATATATATATATATATATATATATATATATAGTACGAAAAATAAATGTATTATATAAATTACTCTTTTTTAAAATGGTTCACATATAATAATCAATATGATGTAAAACTCGTTAAGCATAAAGTATATTATGTGCAACTCTTTATTGGATTAGAAAGAAAATGACCCAAAAAAAACAATTGCTTATTACTTACCTAGGCCCTACCAAGGGCGGATCTACGCTAGAACACCGGGTTTTTAGGAACCCATTTGATTTGTAATTTTAGCGAAAACCTATAAGAAAACACAGTAGGAACCCATAAATAAATTATGAGTGAACCCATAAACAAAACTGTACTATGTTCAATTGGTAAAACGCGCCGTTTTGAACCTCAACATGCCGAGTTCGATTCCAGCATCACTCATCATTTGTATTTTTTTGTTCTTTTTGCAAGACCCATATCAGTTCCATTTTGTTGTTCTTTTTTTAGGGTTAAACTAAAAAAAATAAAACGCTTGAACACATCATCAGACCTGCGAACACCAGTCTCCTCCCTCTCCAAATCTATCTCAATCTCTCAGGTGTGTTTATATGGTTTAATTTGTTTCAATAGTTTGTATTTTGTTCTTTTAATATGCTCTTATTTGTTTATAGAATCACTAATTTGTGATAATCAGAAACAAAATTTATTCATCCGAACCAGAAAAAAAAAACAATTTGTGTGGTAGTAAGTTAGACGTATTAAATTCAGACTTATTGTTTAGATATATTCTATGATTTTTGCGTTTGGAATTGGCAAAAAGTATGTGTTGATATGATTCTATTTCTGTTTATTTGATTTCTAATTTAGTTGGTACTTACACCTTCAATCCTTGTCTTATATTAAAGCCTGATTCAAAGGTATCTGATCTTCAATGGTGGGGTATATTTTTAGACATATAAGTTACTAAGAACTGCTCATTCACCTTTATATGCACCTAATAGTTTATAAGAAGTAACCATTACTTTTTGTTGCCTTTAGATAGGATGTTGAAAGAGATACCACCTAGTATGTGATATCGATCCACATTTGGTGGTTGAGATGAACCTCACGTAGACAATGAATCTTGCACAATGCATCCTCATGCTATTTAGGATAGGAATGCTAAGAAGTTGAGGACATGGGTCACAATTTTAATAAAAATTATAGTACATGTACCGTTTAGAAATCCTTACGAATATAACGTATAATACAACATATGTAATCAAATTGATTCAAACTATGGTCTTCAATAACAGCTTTAACCGCGTCTTCTTGTATAGTCCGTTGTGCTTTCAGTCCTTTGTGTATGCTTCAATGAAGTCTTGAACCGTCTTCTTGTACATTAATTTCCTACAAAATTAACAAACAAATGTTGACGGTTGTGGCTGAGACACGTGTTCAACATGTTTGATTATATAAAATTGAGCTTTCAATTCTGAGACTTAAATCATTATATATGTTAGGAATACGAGGCCACGGGGTCCGATAGTCAACACAATTATCTCAAAGCACAAATAACCCATGGTATTTAAAGGCCAAGAAACGAGAATAAGAATTAAAGATTAAGAATTAAAGTTCTTTTTCGTAATAAACAATGCCAACAACAATGGCCCTTCTCGCTACTTTCTCCACAATAGAGAAAATCTTCAACTAACTTTTACAAGTCCATTTCCATATTATCCCTAACAAACTACGAATACCGGAAAACAATCATTCAACATTTTCTTGACACAAACAATTTGTCTAGTTACGTTGATTGAACAATCACATGCGCTCCAAAACATCGACCTCCTACCAACAAGGTGACGGGACGTAAAAGAACCCGAACTATCCAACCTGGATCGCCGCTAATGATGCCCATTGTTGATACTATGTAAATATTTGGTTGATTTTGTGATGAAGGTGTGATTTTAGTAAGGTTTGCGTATGAACTTGTGATTGTGTAATCTATATGATAAGTATTGATGTTTGAATGAATTTGTGTAGATGATTTAGATATTTCTTTGAAGTTATGCATGCTAGATCTGTTTTGTCTATCATTAGGCTATATATCAATCTAGTCTAGGGTTGGAAACTTAGTAGGTAAAGGACAAACATGCTTGAAGGTTGGTAAATCAAATGGGTCATCTACCCGAATAATCTGATTAAAAGGATTTAGAAACTAGTAACGGGTTTGCTTTAAATTAAGTAACATAGATGGTAATTTGTTCGGTTTGTTAACCAACTGTTGCTAGAACAATATAAGAAACTCTTATATCACAAAGGGACGAGTAAATGACTTAGTTACTTAGAACCGGATAAGTATGTATGTATATAGCTTGTTTATTCGAGGACATGGGGTTAACCAAAGAGGGCTCTAGCTTCTTAACACTACACCCTCATCACTAGTGTAAACTATAATGAGCTTTTCCTAAAAACCATAATCAACTGCTTTTAAAAAAGTATTAAGATGATTCTGAACCTAATTGGTTATTTTTCTTATAACAGTTTTCAAAACTTAATCATTAGTTATTTTTAGTGTTTTCTTGATTATTAAAGTTACTTAGGTTAGATATTACAAAAGAGATAGGTTAATAGATTTCGTGTCTATGGATGGATACTTTGGTACTTACCTTAGCTATACTATATATTGATATGTACGCTTGCCTAGAACGTGTATAGATATTATTTGTGTTTTTACCTTAAAACTGGTCTGTGTTTGTGTCTAATTTATTTGTTACTTTCTAAGCACATCAAGTTTTTGGCGCCGTTGCCGGGGACACGTCACTATTTCACATCTATCTTTATAGTAGTAGTTTAACCACTTATTTAGATTTCAGTTTTCTTAGTTAGTTTTATTCTTTGTGTTTGTTTTCTACTTTCTTTTGTGTGTCTTAGTACTTGTTAGTGCGCTAGACTTTACTTAAGAATGGCGGCATAACGAACCATTTCGGATCATGTACGTCCCTATGTAGATGCGATTAGGCACACGCAAACACGCCGCCACAAACGACTTGTAAGCCACCGGCAGCAACATCGAAACCAACAAATCTCATCTCTTTGTTTCTTTCAATGTATCTCTCTCCACAAAACCCTAACCACACACATGTACACCTTTAAAAGAAGATGCAGACACAAACCCTCAAATCCAGCAAAAACATAAGCCAGCAAGAATAAAGCAACCAGGAACGTGTGGCATAGAGCAACGTTGCAGGAGAGAGAGAGATAACTGAGATGAAGAGACAAAGGAAAGAGTTTTAAAACCCAAACAAAACCACAACCCATAGATTTTCAAAACCACAATACAACCAATCAATGCACAATGTACAACTTGCATTGCATCAACAACTTACAATTTATATTATTTAAATTAAATTTAAATATCTACAAAAATAGTGTACAACTAATTATAAAAAAAAAAAAAAAAAAAAAAACCTTTAACACCAAAATAACTTCTAATATTCTAACATGGCTTTTGTATAATTAAAACTAACCCACCAACACATCACAAAGCCTATTAAGACCCACAAATTATATAGGTGTTTACACTTAACACTAACTCTTGACAAGACCCGTTAAGGCCATAATGTGTACAAGTAATCAATACACAAGTAAACACCAACTAACTTGTATAACCTAATATGATTTTGTGTAAACGAAACTAACTCAGCAACTTATGAAAAAGGCCGACAAATGAATAAAAGTACACTTAATGATACACTTGTCTTTAACACCATAAAAACTTGTTATTACCTCACGTGACTTTGTGTAACCTAAACCAACTCACTAACACATTATAAGGTTCACTAAGCCCGCAAAATTCTACAAGTAATAATCTACGAGTCTTTAACACCAAAATGACTTGTGACATCCTAATATAGATTTGTGTAACCTATACTAACTTATTTACACATAACAAGACTTATTATGGCCTAAAACTGTATAACTAATCATACACATGTTTTTAACACCAAAACAATTTGTTATGACCTTAATACACTTTTTTAACCTAAATTAAGTCACTAACACATGTAAATCAAAGTTATGATTCTTGTTGGAGTTTGGAGTTATCAGTTGTGTTTTATTCTAGGTTCTCTAAGTTGGGTTTCTTCTTGGAGCTCAGAGTATAGGATACATCAGTACTTAATATATTCATTAGGATACCTTCGGAAAAATAACAAAAAACAAGATGATGTAAATAAAATTTGGTATAATCAACTGTTTGTAGTGCTAACTCGGGTAAATATGAAAGTTTAACATCAGAATATGCAAAACCTATTACTCAATAACTCACTTATAGTTGGTTTCCATTTGTTTAATTAGAAGATTCAAATATACTTTATTCGTCAGGATAATCATGTAATGCCAGACATAAGATCTCTTTAATGAAATATTATTTTTTATGCATAGTACTTTATTAATTAATATAAATGAACGTTGCATTCACGGGCAGGAGTGGACCCACATTGAATGGGTCGGGGTCTCCGGACCCCAATGTTTTTAAAAAAATTAGTAGATTCGGTATATTAAATTTTATAAAGACTCCATAAATACAATTAGGTGGACACCATAGAGAGAAGAAAAGCTAGTGTAGTGGTAAACCTCCTTTAACAACAAGAGGTCATTATTTCAATTCTTGTATAGCCTGTTTTTTTCTGTTTTTTTTTTAATCTAGTTCAAACCTCGCTCTGTCCCGAACCGAACGATGACCGATCCGAAAATTTTAACGTGTTGATATGAAAATTTTGAACACCGAAAAAATGGACCCCATTGGAAAAAAATCTTTGGTCCACCACTATTCACGGGGTGAAAACATTATATAACATCTTAAAACAGAAAGTCGCCACCGACCACTTTCTCCATTTTTATCCTTTTTTGTCTTATATGATCAAATACAACTTTCTCTGTTTTGTGGTTTTTTGTCTTTTATATATATAGATATATTGTTTGATAGGGGATCGCTAGAATGAGAATCACCCCGAGTTATGAGAACCGCGAGAACCACACCTTCCGGGGCGAGTTGGACCAAAAAATTTTTTTTACAAGTAGATGTGTATATTATAAACCTATTCGTAAAAAAAAATTAAAAAAATGCCGTGTGGGTAGTTTTTTACACCACAAGTTTGGTGTTTTTTGTTTTTTTTGTTTTTTTTTTTTACACCAAACTTGTGGTGTAAAAAACTACCCACACGGCATTTTTTTTAAAAAATTTTTTTACGAATGTGTTTATAATATACACATCTAGTTGTAAAAAAAAATTTTGGTCCAACTCGCCCCGGAAGGTGTGGTTCTCGCGGTTCTCATAACTCGGGGTGGTTCTCATTCTAGCGGTTCCCTTGTTTGATAATACTAACTATATTATATTCTATCTATCTTAACTTACAACATGAGTGTATTTTCTAATAGACCACTTCTAACCTTTCATCATGTTACAATTTAAGTTCATTGCTTTTTCTATCCTCAAAGTTTCATAAAATGACAATTTTAATTATTAAACTACTACTTCATATTACAAATTTTACAAATTAATCATTCAAATTTCTAATCTTTCAGCTTTACCCCTATACCATCTATAATATACGTTTTTAACCTATTATTTTCTTCAATAATTTTCATTTGCTAATTTCTTTTTAAAAAAACTAATTTGTCATTGGCCTCCTTGAGTTTCTAAAGTTTCGAGTTTACCCCTTTCGTTCCTTTACTCAAAAAAACTAAGTTTTTACATGCGTTTTTTTTTAAATGAGTCCACTCAAATATAATACGTTTTGGTGCTTATTTTATATACGTTTCCAGTCGGTCCACGTTTCGCGTAAATGTACCAAACCGAGCATCGTTAAATATGATACATTTTCGTTCATTCGATGGTAAAAATTCGAGTTACTCTACATTTCGACCATTAGCAATGCAACAGAGATAAAATTACAATTATTATTATTATTATTATTATTATTATTATTATTATTATATCTATACTAAAACCATAGTCGCTGACGTTTACACCTCCCAACTTTGGTCCTTTCACTTTGCATAATACTTATAGTTGCCCCGTGATGTGAATGTGTTTTCTTTTTTTCTTTTGTGGTTTCTGTTTTTTTTTAAGCTATAATAAGCCCCTTCTGATTACACGTCGGTTATTTCTCTATACACACTTTATGTTTTTTTGGCACATTACGTTATAACTATACAATATAATTTCTATAAATTTGATTGTTATAACTGTACAATATAAATTCTATAAACTCGATTACTTCGCGTTTTGATTCAATATATGTTACATTGAGCTGAGCCGAGTACGTAAAAACATGAATTTTCATATGGTTAACGCATTACATAAAGTTTAGGCTAATCCATTTGATGTGTGCAATGGGCCCGCGGAGCATCGCCCGCGGGTCATATTACTAGTTATACGTAAACATGTAAACATATAAGTAGTGTATTTCCCGGTCCGATACTTGTAAGCACGTGTACATTCAGAGTGAATGTATGTGTTCGATCACAATTTGAACATAGTGACACTTTCATAACATTGTGACACTTTCATAAGTAACATAAAATTGTGTTGTATTCACAAAATACAATGTATTCGCCCATATGTTTTCAGCGATACTATTAGAAACTATGGTGTATATATTGAATGAATAGAATTGTGACTTGTCGTGTTTTAATTTAAAATATATTCATCACTAATAACATTTATACGTAATGTGATCTAAAGTTGATATTGACACTTTGCAACGAGAAAGCATATAAGGCTAAACTTATTATACGTTATCTAGAAACTTCAATAGTTTTCTACAAGTACAGCTAAAAGGTTTTTTCTTTTTTCTTTTTTTTTCATTCAGGTTAGGCGAGTTATTAAATTTTTTAAAATAGTCATACAACATAGTCGGCAAATTTTGACAATAAATTTATTTTCGGAGGCTTAAAAATAACAGAGTTAATTACACGGTTGATCATGTGGTTTCGATCAAATTATGGTAATCGTTTTTGTGTTTTTTTATTCGCAGACACCAATGTCTATCTTTCTTGCATTCCTACCACGACGCTAATGGGTTTAATTTTTTCTGTTAAATTCATGTAAAATTATTCATTTACTATTGGTTTTAACAAACAAACCATAGGACCAACCATGTAATTTACTCAAACTATTATTATGATCATTATTTTTTGGGTAAATTACACTTTTCGTCCTTTATGTTTGTATCGAATTGCAATGGATAGCCTTTAACTTCAATAATTACAGTCACAGTCCTTTATTTGAAAAACCTATTACACCCTAGGTCCTTTAGCACAAACCAGGTTAAAATTTTCAGTTAATTATGACATGTGCTATGCACATGAGGGTATATTAGTAATTTTACTCTTATGTACAAAATATCTATCTATTTCTTTCATTTTTTCAATCACACACAACCCAAACCCTTATCCCAATAATCTTTCTTCTCTCTTTATAGAACCGCTGTAACCTAAAGTCTCACCACCACCCCTTAATGATCTTGAAGCTCGATCTACTTGGAACATTTAGATGCTTATGTATCAGCCAGCCTTCATAACTGTCAATTTATCACCATCTTTGATTCATATTGCCAGACGAACCATTTCTACATCAGATTCATGGCGCAAAATCAAAGAGCTGTTCAATCAACAATTGTTTACAAACTAGAACTTGTATAAATCTCAGTTTCACTCTACGACAAGAATCGAAATCAGTTTCTGATTTCTGTGATGAAGCTAAGAATCTATTTGATTCTTTACAAGCTAATTGAGATCCAATCACTGAAGAAAGCCTTGTGGTGGTGGTGGTGGTCTGGCGGCAGAGGTTGAAACATTTATATATGCGATATGTGTAATTAAGTCTATATGAATTCTGTGTTTTGTAGATCTGATTTCCTTTTAAAGTGAAATGAATGATGCTTGTGACTTTTGAGGGTTGAAATGAAACTATAATTAGTGCTTTGACCTTGAATTGTGCTTTAAAGGGCCGGGACTCCAAACGAGGGTGCTGGGTGGCTACGTTCACAGCAGCTGTCGGACACCTGGCATCGAATTCTTCTGATTCCGGTCACCGGAGGAGTAATTGTTGGAATGCTGCACGGTTTACTGGAAATCTTAGACCAAATAAAGCAGGCAACTCCTGGAAATGGGTCAAGCTTTCTTTCAGTATTTTTTCTGTATTTGTTGCCGCAGTGGTGGACGAATGGGTTACTTCATTTGCACCAAATATTATTTTAAAGGTGTTTCACTGTGGGGGTGGCGTTGTCGCCGTGGCTCCGCCACAAGGGTAGTGGTGGCCGGTATTTTCTAGAGAGAGAGAAGAAAGAGTAAGGAAATAAGGATTTGGGTTGTGTGTTGTTGCAGACATTTCATAGAGGGAGAGAGGGCATGGATGTTTATTACACAAATGGTCCTTGGAGCAGTAAAAAGACGAATTTGCCCTTATGTGAAAAGCATATGACTAGATTTAACTAAAAATTTTAACTAGGTTAGAGTCAAAGGACCAAAGATGTAATGAGTTTGTCAAATAAAGGACTGTGACTGTAATTATTGAAGTTAAAGGCTATCCATTGCAATTCGATACAAACATAAAGGACGAAAAGTGTAATTTACCCTTATTTACCCTTATCTTGTTGTTGTTATTATTGTTATTACTAGTCCTTCCGTACTCAGACTGCATATAGCGCCATAGCCATACATGGCGCCCCATAGCGCCTCTCTACACCGTCCCCCGGAGCGTTATACAACCTAATTCCAGAATCTTGTTAAAGTTATAACGGGACGAAGGAGAAGGAATGAAGAAAATCGACCATTGTCAAGCGGTCAAAAAGAAAAAAAAATAATAATGTCCTAAATCTATATAGATATATATACATACCCTTTTAAATAAATAAACCCTACACAAAACCCATTCTACATCCAATAAACTCACCAAAAATACTCTTTACAATGTCTTCGTCTCCAACGGAAGATTCGTTTATCGATCTATACAAAAGATTTTTTTCTTACGAGGAAGCCGCGGAGTAGGAAGAAGCGGTTACGAGTGCGTGTGCCCTCGCGATTAACGCCTTGCAACATGTTAATCGTTCTCTCCCACGCTCGATCTTGAGGAGGGAATATGTTGTGCGAGACTGTGTAGCCACAAATGATCGTTTAATGAAAGATTATTTTAATCCTACACCAGTTCGCGGCCTGATGTTTTTAGGCTTCTATTTTGGATGAGCAAAAGGTTGTTTTTGTGCATTAACGAAGATTTGGATGGTAAGTATGACTACTTTACGCAAAAAAATGACGCGATAGGATGTCTTGGACTCACCTCAATTCAAAAGATAACTTATACGTTACGTGTACTCGCCTACAGAAACACGTATGACATCAACGACGAGTATTTGAAGATTACGTAGAAAACAACACGCGATACCTTGGAATATTTCTGCTACAATATATTTACTTATGCTTATATATATAATTTTTTTTTATTTTATTTAATACACTTATATATATATATATATATATATATATATATAATTTTATTTTATTTTATTTAATACGGTTATATATATCATTTTTTATTTTTAGGTATATGCCAATTATATGAAAAACGTTATTTGAGAAGCCCGACTTGGAACGACCTTCAACAGATCTACGAAGTACATTTATAAAAACATAGAATAGCCGACATCATTGGTAGTTTAGACTGTCGTCAATGGCGGTGGTATAACTGTCCAACCGCATGGCGAGGTCAACATACATTGGTGACCAGAAAGGACCAACGTTTACTTAACAAGCGGTTGCTCATACGACTTTTGGGTTTGGTGGGCCTTTTTTGGTCTCACTGGCTGTATGAACGACATAAATACTTTCGAGTTTTCATCATTGCTAGAGGTTTACATTTCGGGTACCATACCGAAAGCCGGGCTTCATGCAAATGGAAATGACTACGAGCATGGAAATATACTATTTGGCCAATGGTATATACCTGGAGTATTCAAATATTGTGAAAACGTCTGAAACGATATAAAAAGATAATATTTTAAGAAACTGCAAGAGTTTTTGCGAAAGGACATCGAGAGATGTTTTGGTGTTCTTCAACAACGTTGGCATTTTGTTAAAAATCCTTGTCCTATATGAGATAAAGAAAAAATTAGAATGGTGATGTATGCTTGTATCATATTGCATAATATGATCTTAAAAGACAAAGGAAAAGAAGTATGCCGAAACTATATTTCGGAAGATGTAGGAACGTAAGCAACAATGAAGGAGAGAATCTTAAACGGTCAACTCTTGCGTTCCAGGGAATTACATAACGCTCAAGGCGGATTTGGTCGAGCATGTTTGGGTGATTCGCCAAATTCAACACGATGGTGACGACGACGAGGACTCCGAATGCGATGCAGTAGAAGATTTCGAAGTTGAGGGCTTTAAAAACAAAGGTTTTAATGACGGAGATCATGAAGAAAAAGAAGGCGACAACGCCGATAAAGACGAGTAATATTAAATATGTTTTATTGTAATGTCTTTTTAGTTAGTGTAATGTTTTTCTAATTAAGGAAGTGTAGATTAAATAAAAAATAACAATAATTGAGTAATCGATATCTTATTCTCTACTTCCAAGCTGACCCCGCAAAAGTGAAAAGGTCTGCAAAAGGTTTAAAGGACTGACTATTTTACTAAAAGTGTAATCATTATGCTTAATTAATTCGTGTAAATGGGAAAAAGTAAATGATTTTTTTTTAACGGCAAGGAACGATATGCTAAGCACAGTGACATCGGACGTTATGGTCAAGGTCGACTACTTGACCGCCGCCAGTCCCTTGGCTATCCTAGATACGTGGAAACCCAACCTCCACTCGCCCGAAGGCACGACAATGGAATAATCTGTAAAATCTCGCCTCTTCTACAAGACGAACCGGCGCCACCCATATGTGCCTTTCACCTGGATGCCACATAAAATAATAGAGAGAGTGGGAGTCGAACCTAAGTCACAAGAAACACTAAGTCTTTCCCTAACCACTCCACCACTACCTCATTGGCAAACTAAATGCCTTGTTACACAATTAAGTAATCACAACTATAATTGTTAATGTATCTATTTAGTATGCTAAAAGATTAAATTTGTGACAAAAATAAGAAAGAACATGATTAGGACACATGTCATTATTTAATATATTAGATTAAGGGCAATTAAGTAATTAAATAAACAAATAAACCTAATTAAAGATAAAATTTAAAAACCCACATGCAATGCACATGCAAGTTTCCCCCGTCTTTTTTAAACGTCAATAACTTTTTATACGGAACTTTTAAAAAAAATTAAACCAAAATAACGAGTGTTTTTTATCTTTAATATAAGCACCATATTGCTATACTTATATAGAGAAAAAAATTACGTTTCAATCGAATGTTTTAATCCATGGTGTTTTCTCTATTTTGTTTTAATTAAATAGTGATTCAAGGCGTTGTGTTTATAGTAAAACTCCATGAACGTATATAAGACACCATAACATTGCAAATACCATTTACATTCAATTTCATTTTTATTTTCTATTGTGTTTTATTTTAGGAATTCAAAACAAATTATGGAATCTTGTAAAATAAAACACCTTAGAAAACAAGATTGAATATAAATGGTATTTGCAATGTTATGGTGTCTTATATATGTTTATGGTATTTTACTGTAAAACACGTCTTGAATCACTATACAATTAAAACAACATATACAATTAAAACAGCATAGACAAAACACTATGGAGTAAAACATATGATCGAAAAGTAAATTTTTTTCTCTATATAAGTATAACAATATGGTACTCATATTAAAGATAAAAAAACACTCCTTATTTTGGTTAAAACAAGACAGGAAACTTGCATGTGCATTGCATTCGGGTTTTTAAATTTAAAAATATTAAATTTACCTTTATACCCTTAATATAAAAAAATAATTATTTTAATGGTAAACACTATTTACAATTTTGTCATTATAATCTCAACAATTAGATTATAAATCAAAGAGTGTAGATTCCTTCTTAAACTTCTCACAAAACACAACCTTTTTACAATAACCCTACCCGCTAAATAAAAAATTTATATAACATTTATAACTGAAATAATATTCACTATTTTAAAATAATAAAGATAATATTAATGTTAATAATAAATATAATAATAACATCAACAATAATAAAACAATAATAGTTATAATAATAATAATAATATATAGAGTGAATTACACAGTTAGTTCATTTGTTTTTTTATTAAGAATAAGGGTGAATGAGTAATTTTAAATGGGTTTAACCAAAACAAAAAAAAAGTTACTCTCGTTAGTGTTGTTGACTAGAAATATAAGATTGGTAGACATTGGGAAGTGTCAATGTAACAAAAAAATCACAAGGATTATAACAAAAATTTGTCCAAAACTATTGACACCAACCATGTAATCTACTGTAATCCAACAATTACAAGGTTTATGATTTTTTTATTATACGCAATTTAAAACTGATTAGCTTTACCAATACTTTTCCATTGGTAATAGAACAATCATGGAGGGCATATATGGTGGGGTTCCATTGGGATTTTATTTCAGAAATTCAAATTAGATTATGGAGTCTTGTAAAATAAAACACCTTAAAAAACAAGACTGAAAGATAGAATGTAAATGATATTTGCAATGTTATGATGTCTTATATATGTTCATGGTATTTTACTGTAAAACACGTCTTGAATCACTATACAATTAAAACATCTATACTATCTATTAAGGGAGCTTAGATGATGACATAGAATTGACTACGTGTCAACCATTGAGGTATGCCACATTGGCCATGGTGATGTCATAAATCCGATTTATTTATAATATTAATCTGTTTTTTATTTGTTATGAAAATGAAAAAGTATTGTTTTTTTAAGAGGCAAAATTCAAAATTCAAAATCTTGGCTACAAGTTTAAAATTCAAACCATATCCATATAGTGTGTCTTTTTAATTTCTGAGATCTTTTATAAACTCTCAACTCTCTCTATAAAACTCGCTTTCTCTCTCTCTCTAAAATTCAATTTCTCTCTCTCTCTCTCAAATCCGGGAATCCCAAACACCCGATCATGAAACCATATCTGATTTTAAGAGCACACATGATGCGATTAGGAGGCTACAACAGGAAGAAGAGGCGATTACGAAGGCAAAGAAGCCGGTGAAGAAGAAGATGTTGACGGTAGTTGTGGCCTGAATAAAAAGATGACTGCTACAAGGATTGGTTGGGTTTCGCCGGTTGTGATAATGTGATGGTGTGGTTCAAGGAAGCGAGGACAAGGCGGCGGCTAGGGTTTCACCAGCAACACTCTTTTGTTCAATCTTGCATCAAGATTACAAAAATCACTTATCGGTATTATCTAATTACAAAAATCACTTTCAATTTATATCATCATTCATTTTGCAGTTTCCGAGATTCGTACAATTTTCTTCAGGTTTGTTCTCGAATTCCTGCACTCTTTTGTTCAATCTTGCATCAAGATTTTGTTTAACGGTGGTCTTGTGATGGCTTATTACAAGAACCAGACGTTTATTCCCTTCTTCAGAAGCTTCATTCAAGTTAGATGTGAGATCAGGGTTTAGATATCTTTTTATTATTTACCAGCAACTTTATATTTTTCTTAATGATTTATGAGTCTGTACATTGCATATTGTGTGTATGGCGTAAGAAATACAACTACCGATCAAAAAGTAGAACAACCGAAGGTTCGATTTGGAGTATTTCAGTATTTCGGTTTGTTTTTTATTACAGCAGATCGACAAAATAAAAACCTTTCCAGTTCATTTTGTTATTTAGGTTTTTTTAGTTTAAATCTGATTGTTCAATTCTTGTGATTGGGCGTTTGATGTCTATATGTTTTAGATTCAGTTTGTTAATTCATTTTTTTTTGTAGTTTATAAAGTTTTTCGTTTTGTGCGAACTAGGAGGTAAGAAGATATTTGCCACAAGAGGGTAACTTACATGATGGAAACATGGCTCCTAAGTAAAGCAGAAGGCAAGAAGATATTTGCCACAAGAGGGTAACTTTCTTAATCTATTCCTTTATGTTTCGTCTTATAACTTTCTTAATCTGTTCTTTTATGTTGGGCCATGCAGGTAATGTTTAATACTGCTGGAACTCAGAACGCGTCGTCTCTGGATGGTTAAAGAAAGCAGATTAAAGCAAAAGAAGCTTCAAAATCAGTTGAAAATTCAGTCCAAGTCTCATGAACTAGAGGTACTAGAAACTTAAATTGTGGAATTATTATTCTGTCCAAGTCACATGGAACAATATTCTTCTGCAATGATCCCTGATAAATAGTTGTCAATTTGTTTCAATATTTGCAGGTTATTGAAACATTGAACACCCAATTCGCCTCGGTCTGGCTCTCAATTTCTGTGTCTTTTACTATGAAATTTTGAACTCTCCAGGCCGCGCTTGCAGCCTTGCAAAACAGGTATGAACATCAAAATATCCGAAGAAATTTGGACCTATGGTTCGTTTCGGTTTCTTTCCATCTAAACTGACATGAATGCGTGTTTGTTTTCTTCTTTTTAGGCTTTTGATGAAGCAATTGCAGAGCTAGATACTTTAGGTGAGGAGTCTCACAAAGATAGCACCTTGATCATGCAACTCCTTCGTGACAACCTCACTCCATGGACCTCTGATATGCAAGTATGGATTTCGTTTGTCTTTGTTTCTAAATTCGACCCGTTTACTTATTAATAAGTTGTTATATCTCTAACGGGTTAAATAAAAAAAATAAACTGAGGCGTAGTAAAAGCTTGAATAGAGCCAATCTTAACCAAGCTTGAGTAGATACTAGAGTTCAGTTAATGAATTCAATTCCAACTGAGTTTCATCAACATCAAGTTCACATGTTTAAACGATCCTAATGTGTTTTTAATTTAAGAATTGTTGTTTACTTTTTGTAAACATATAATTACATAGCATATTATGACATAAGCAAAGCAAGTTGGGGTTGGAGCTGGATGGAGAGATGGATTGCGGTATGCCCGTGGGAGACTCGAGTCATTCCCCGACACATCACCTCAACTCGGGCAGCGAAAATGAATAAACCAGCTAAAAAGATAAAGCATGCAAAAACAAACATGTTTATTAGCGACGCATTGGTGCCACCATTCAGGTACTAAAGTTTATGCTTTTCGACCTGGGTTTGTTTTTAGAGAGATAATAAGATGATCTTTACTTATTGCAGATTATGCATACACGCTAAAGTTTATCCCTTTTGACCTAGGTTTATCTTTAGATAGGTAAAAATGTTCATTTTGGTTGCAGATTATGCATACACTATAAAAGTTTCTGTTTTTTTTTACTTCGGTTTTTTTTTATACGTACCAACTACGTATCTTTTTGGTTATAAAGTATCCATGCATACTATGTTTTTCTTATGGATTTGTATGAATATTCATCTATTGACATGGGTTTGTTTTAATATCGAATCAAGATTGTATCTTTTTAGTTACGAAATATTCATGCATGCTAAAGCTTATGTTTTTTACATGGGTTTGTATAGGGATGAGCAGATGGTACTCGATACGGTTCCGAACCAGTACCGAATTTCCCGGACCGAAATATTTTCGGTACCGACATTTTGGGTTTTCGGTACCGGTTTTTGCATTCAAATACCGATCCGTATCGGTACCAAACCGTACCGTACCGTACCAAGTATTTTCGGTACCGGTATTTTTGGTACCGAGCTCATCCATAGGTTTGTATATTCATAATGCTAAAGTATATATCTGTTGACATGGGTTTGTGTACTCATACATGCCAAAGTACATGCTAAAGTATATTTATATATGCAGATGTGAGTGTGTGAGAAACATGGTACCTGATCAAGAATTGTTAAAAAGGATCCGTTCAGGTCAGTTTTCTCTTCTTTTACTTTTATTTGCATCAATTGGTTCGCAATAGTTGTTTAGCAATAGTTTTTTTCTTCCTTTAATAGAAGTAATTTCGACATGTTTTGTTATGAATGAGTAATTCAGGCCATAACCTGTTTTCTTATGAATTGCAACAACAGCTTTTCCCACTTTAATCCCACCTAATTTAACTATTTTTTCATGAACAAGACCATATCAAGTTTGCAAATTATACGCTTGTTTCTGGTCTAGCTTGAGAGATCATAGTTGCTTAAAAAATAATAATTAGGTAATACAATTCAGCAGTCAAAGAAGTTTCTTTAGGAAAAAGTAATAATATCAAAATCAAAATCTAAAACTTAATTAGATTGTTGCTTATATCAATGTGTTATTCTACACAAACATATTTTACATGCACGATTCCTTTGTATCGTTTTGAATATTAAAAATAGCAAATTAAATTTTGTCGACTCCTTGCATTATATCATGTTATCTACCATTTTCTACCATTATTTGTGTGGAGAATAGCAATGGTTATCAGGTTACGCTTAAGTTAAAGCTTCGGGATTTAGTTTTAATACAGTTAAGAATACTAATGGTCTGGAAGGTTGTCGGTTGCTACTGGTGTTGGCAGATCTGAGCAGGGACACTGGTTACCAGTGCCAAATTTTTTCTATACCGGCACCCACTTTTTGGCATTTTCGGTACCGTGCCGGTTCGGTATGGTATGGTAAATGTAACACCCTTAAATTTTTCACTTGATTTTAATCATAGATTATAATATTTCAAATATAATATAGTTTAGGTATCATGATTTTTATAAACGAAGTTCATAAATAACATCATACTTTAGTCATCTACTGACTAAGTTAAAACATATCAAAAGTTGTTTAACAAGTGTTTACAATCCATACACAAAAGTATTAAAGATTTAAAACAATGCGGAAGCTTCAAAAGGTAGTGTTCGGTTCTTCATCATTCGCTTGATCGCCATCCGTAAGATCCACTTCATCATCTATGGTCAAAACCGTTAAAACATTAGTTTTGACATTATTATATAACATATTAAACACAAGATCCAACATTTAACTTTGTAGTAATAAAATAAAAAAAATAATAAATTTTTCTGTTTCACCGTAACTTACGGTGTCACCGTAAGTTACGGTGGGTTCTGAAATCATCTGGTTCACCGTAAAACAGGGGCGAACCATCGTAACCACCTGACCTCTACCGTAAGTTACGGTGCTACCGTAACTTACGGTAGTCCCTGGAAATCCATGTTGTGTTTGTCTATTTCATTATACTCAACCAAATTCTCGAATTTCGCTTTTCTAACAAACCATTACATTAAATTCTCATGTTTCTAACATGTTATACATTAACCAATATCAAAGATCAATCCATCATATTCCGAAGCATTAACCATGCTTTACTCGATTATTCGACCCGTTGGCTCGTCTAAGGAATCCTCCCATATGACGACTACCAACGAGTTCCAACCAAGTTTGACCAATCATTCAATATAGCGACATCTCTGCTTAATTCAAACCATTCTTGTTATAAAATTTGATTACATATTATATAATCACCAAAATCTACTAAATGTAACGGGTCAAGTTACATACCTTTAATGCAAGCCCTTCAAACGTGCGTCCCCACCGGTTTGCCCGCTAGATGCCCCGGCTTCCTTTCCTATAGAGTTCAATCACTTTATGTTTAGAACTCTATGTTTTACATACATAACGCACATTTTGTCATACTTCATAATTATGCGTTTTTAGCTTAACATTTTAGTTTCAAGCCTTCTTTGAGGCATTTCAACAAACACTATAAGGGCAGAATTCTTACATCTTTCATATTCATGTTTATAGCTTGCTAATTAGTTAACTTAACTTCAATAAAGCCTTCATATAGTATTTAAACATCATACTTTTCTGAAATCACTTTCTGAAATCGAATTACACTAGAACAATCATTCTAAACCCTAGTGTTCATCATCATCATGTAAAACCCACAACCCACCTTCAAAGTGTTCATGGAATTTCCTGAATTTTGGTCATGATTTCACATGTAGTTGGCTAGATTTCACTTCTAGACACCATATCAACTCTAATCTAACCACATAACACACATGCAACATCTAATTTCAGATTTTCCAAAATCATGAGAAATTCAAGTTGAGAGATTTCATCAGATTTTACATACCTTATAATCCTCTTGCGATGAGGATCACGATTTTAAGCCCTAATTTCGATTTCAACTTGAATTGAGACTTCAATTTGCAGATTTTAGGAAGTTTTAGGGTTTTGAATATGGGGTGTCGCCCCCTGCTCTTTCTTGATCGACCAGACCCTCCTTTTGGGGGTGTTTGGTTTGTTTAATTTGTTTATTAACAATTAAGTTTCAATTGTTACAACTTAAACCCCTCCACTTTTATCAATAATTAATTTAGTTGCTTTTAACCCTACTTTAAGTTATTTCTAGTCTTTTAACTAACTAGGTTAAAAATTTCTAGTTAGTAAATTCTCGTTTATTTATACTTCATGATTCTAATATAAAGTTTTATATTTTTCGGGGTGTTACAGTAAAATACCAATTTTTACTTTCAAATACCTTTTCGCTACCGGTACTTAGTTTTGAAGATTTTTGGTACCGGTACCACGCTCATCCCTAGATCTGAGTGGAAACCACCAAATGCGTCGACGGATCAACAACCGTGAATAGCGGTGTTGTTACATTCATGAAGAAGCTTCTCAAAGAACCTTAATTCCCAATTTGCCCTTTGACTATTAATTCCAAGTTTTGGTTAAGGAAGTGATGGTTTTATTTATATATTTTGTTTTTAAATGATAGATAATCTATTATATACAGGTCAGGCCAGTCACTTTGACTAAGAAAAAAAGCAACCTAGATGCAGTTTATCCTTATTCCTTAATGACTGAGAATGAGTTCCAGATTCGTTTAAGTAGAATCGATGTGCAACAAAGCTGATCACTCCTTCTGGTTTTCAGCAGAGCAGAGCAGTGCAGTGCAGGCTGCTTCTTCAACACTTGCGTTTTCTACGCAACTTTCTTATCAAATCCACCACCCTTAATTGTGTTCTTCCAGTTCAGAACATCATTCATTGGTAAGCTTCTTTCGTTCCATGTTTTATTGCTGTTTGTTTATCTAGAATTTGATTCCATTAGGTCCCCCAACTGTTTGTTAAATTTACTAACTCAACCTACCAGCTTTTATTTTATATATATATTACTAACTCAACCTACCAGCTTTTATTTTACTAACTCAAACACTGTCGGGTTAAAAACAATGTTTTCAAACACTGTTGAGTCAAAACATTGTTGTTAAAACAGTGGTTTGAAACCACTTTTGGGTTAAAACAGAGTTTTAAACAACTGTTGGGTTAAAACAGTGTTTGAAACCACTGTTGGGTTAAAACAGTGTTTGATACCACTGTTGGGTTAAAACAGTGTTTGATACCACTATTGGGTTTAAAACAGTGTTTGAAACCACTTTGGGTTAAAAACAGTGTTTGAAAACACTGTTGAGTCAAAACAGTGTTGTTAAAACAGTGGTTTGAAACCACTGTTGGGTTAAAACAAGGTTTGAAACTACTGTTGGGTTAAAACAGTGTTTCAAGCCATTGTTGGGTTAAAAACAGTGTTTGAAAACACTGTTGAGTCAGAACAGTGTTGTTAAAACAGTAAATGAAACCACTCTTGGGTTAAAACAGAGTTTTAAACCACTGTTGGGTTAAAACAGTGTTTCAAGCCACTGTTGAGTTATTTTTACCATAAAATGAAGTCGACAATATGCGTCGCGAATCCAGATGGAGCAACTTTGGTCAACTTAATTCACTCAGATCCCAATTATTTGCGGTATGCCCATGGGAGACCCGATTTAATCTGATTTTTTTATTAAGTTTATTAGCATACATTTAAGGATTTGAAAAGCCGTTGATGAGTTTTACTTTTAAGGATTTAATGGGTGCCACGTCCGAGTTTGGGAAAGAGTCCTTGCTGGCAGAAGGGAGGTGTGGGCCCGTTTACCGAGCTGTACTGCCAGGTGATATCCACGTGGCAGTGAAGGTGTTGGAGAGTGCTAGAGGGATGAGTCATGATGAGGCTGTTTGTATGTTTGAAGAGCTTTCGAAGCTCATTCATCCAAATTTGTTGTTTGTACGTTTGTTAATTTGTTTTTTAGCGAGGTACCAGACCTGTACAAGAAGCTGTTACTAATCAGTTGATCATTAATACTTTTTTATCTTTATGTGGATAGATTGTGAACTTAGCTGCTGCAAGAATCAACGGCATGGTTGAAAGACTAGAGTTGTCACAAGAAATAAGAGAGAGGGTACACTCTCTTTTTCAACAGATTCTGAGTCACCGAACAACGTTGTTGTTCAACCGCCATATTCACCAGATTGTCTTATGTTGTTTCTATGGAGTTGCAAAGGTTTGTTGCTGTTGTTACACATGTCACAAGTCAATTCTAACGTTGGCCTGTTGTAAATTATTACTAACTAATGTTATGGTTATAAACTACAGGTTTCCCAACTGAGCTTAACTTTCAAAGAAATCTGCCATGGCTACAGAAAACAACCACATTAACATTGTTTTATAAAGATATGCAACTAAACACAAAGAATTTAAATAATATATTATAATATGTTTTTTAGTATTTGATTCCGATCGTTATTAGAACAAACCCGTGTATTCACACGGGTGTACACCTACTATACAATTAAAACATCATAGACAAAACACTATGGAGTAAAACATACGATCGAAATGTAAATTTTTTTCTCTATATAAGTATAGCAGTATGGTACTCATATTAAAGATAAAAAAACACTCGTTATTATGGTGTAATTTTTTTTGAAAAAAAAAGTTACGTATAAAATGTTATTGATGTTTAAAAAAGACGGGTGAACTTGCATGTGTATTGCATGTGGGTTTTTGAATTTAAATATATTAAATTTATCTTTATACCCTTAATATAGAAAAATAATTATTTTAATGGTAAACATTATTTATAATTTTATTATTATAATCTCAACAATTCTATTATAGATCAAAGAGTGTAGATCTCTTCTTACACTTCTCACAAAACACAACCTTTTTACAATAACCCTACCCGCTAAATATAAATTTATATAATAATTATAACTGAAATAATATTCACTATTTTAAAATAATAAAGATAATATTAATGTTAATAATAAATATAATAATAACATCAACAATAATAAAACAATAATAATAATAATAATAATAATATAGAGTGAATTACACAGTTAGTTCATTAATTTTTTATTAAGAATAAGGGTGAATGAGTAATTTTAAATGGGTTTAACCAAAAACCTTGTTAGTGTTGTTGAGTAGAAATGTAATGTAAGATAGGTAGACATTGGGAAGTGTCAATGCAAAAAAAATCACAAGGATTATAACAAAAACTTGTTCTAGACTATTGACACCAACCATGTAATCTACTCAAAATACTAATGTAATCCAACAATTACAAGGTTTATGATTTTTTTATTATACAAAGTATAAAACTGATTAGCTTTACCTATACTTTTCCATTGGTAATAGGTCAATCATGGATGGCATATATGATGGGGTTCCATCGGGATTTTATTTTAAGAATTCAAAACAGATTATGGAGTCTTGTAAAATAAAACATCTTAGAAAACAAGACTGAAAGATTGAATGTAAAAGGTATTTACAATGTTATGGTGTCTTATATTCGTTTATGTTGTTTTACTGTAAAACACAACGTCTTGAATCACTATACAATTAAAACAACATATACAATTAAAACAGCATAGACAAAACACCATGAAGTAGAACATACGATCGAAACGTAAAAAAGTTTCTCTATATAAGTATAGCAATTTGGTAATCATATTAAAGATAAAAAACACTCGTTATTATGGTGTAATTTTTTTTTTGAAAAAAAAGTTATGTATAAAAAGTAATTGACGTTTAAAAAAGACGCGGGCACTTGCATGTGCATTGCATGTGGATTTTTGAATTTAAAAATATTAAATTTACCTTTATACCCTTAATATAGAAAATTAATTATTTTAATGGTAAACACTATTTACAATTTTACCATTATAATCTCAACCATTAGATTATAGATCAAAAAGTGTAGATTTCTTCTTACACTTCTCATAAAACACACCGTTTTTACAATAACGCTGCCCGCTAAATATAAATTTATATAATAATTATAACTAAAATAATATTCACTATTTTAAAATAATAATGATAATATTAATGTTAATAATAATTATAATAATAACATCAACAATAATAAAACAATAATACTTATAATAATAATAATAATAATAATAATAATAATAATAATAATAATAATAATAATAAGAGTTAATTATTGTTTTCGTCCATGTGGTTTGTCAAAAATTACTATTTCAGTCAATTAGTTTAAAAATTGTGATTTCAGTCCATGTGGCTGCACTTTCGTAACCATTTCAGTCCACCTCCGTTAACCCCATCCATTTATTATGTTAAGTACACGTGAATTGACCATAATGCCCTTATTAATAAAAAACAAAAAGATATCTAAATGAGTTAATTACTGTTTTCGTCTCTGTGGTTTGTCAAAAAATCACTATTTCAGTCCATGTGGTTTCACTTTCGTAACCATTTCAATCTAGTCTCCTAACACCGTCTATTTTACCATTAAGTTTTTAATGAAATACCTAAATTACCCTTGTGTTAATTAAATATGGACTTATATGATTTTATTATTTGATTTATATGATTTTATTGTTGTATGACATATGGACTTAAATTGGATTGCAGGGTTCGACCTACCATGGCTTCAATAGAAGTAGAAGTCTGGCATTATTTTTACATACATGGTTCCAGAATTTTAATTTTGGATTTTAGAATGAGAAAATGTATAGGTAAGCATTATTTTTCAAAGTTGGTATGTTAATTGATGCTGCTAGGAAGATATTAATTAGGGTGGGGTAATGCGTCACCGGACATTAAGAGGGTGGGGTTGTGATGCCGGAGAAGATGACTGGAAACTTTTGCCGAAAATGAGAGCAGGGATGGAGTGGGGTGGGGTAGCGTTGTGTTTTAACAAGTGGGTCCTAGAATACACTCTTTTAAATTTCCATGGTTTTTCTATTTAATTAACACAAGGGTAATTTGGGTATTTCACTAAAAACTTAACGGTAAAATAGACGGTGTTAGAAGACTGGACTGAAATGGTTACGAAAGCGAAACCATAGGGACTGAAATAGTGATTTTTGACAAACCACAGGGACGAAAACAGTAATTACCTCATTTAGATATCTTTTTGTTTTTTATTAATAAGGGCATTGTGGTCAATTCACGTGTACTTAACAGAATAAATGGATGAGGTTAACGGAGGTGGACTGAAATAGTTACGAAAGTGAAACCACAGGGACTAAAATCGCAATTTTTAAACTAATGGACTGAAATAGTGATTTTTGACAAACCAAATGGATGAAAATAGTAATTAACTCTAATAATAATATAGAGTGAATTACACAGTTAGTTCATCTGTTTTTTAAGACTAAGGGTGAATGAGTAATTTTAAATGGGTTTAACAAAAAAAAAAAGTTAACCTCATTAGTGTTGTTGACTAGAAATGTAAGAAAGGTAGACATTGGGAAGTGTCAATGCAACAAAAAAAATTACAAGGATTATGACAAAAATTTGTCCTAAACCATTGATACCAACCATGTAATCTACTCAAAATACTAATGAAATAACAATTACAAGGTTTATGATCTTTTTTTATTATACAAAGTATAAAACTGATTAGCTTTACCTATACTTTTCCATTGGTAATAGAACAATTATGTCTCTTAGACTATGTGTTATGGTAAGGTTCCACTAAAAAGGTGTCATGGAGAGGTTCTAAATGGGCTTTGGTTAATTGTTATTTTTTAAGTATATTTGTTTGGTACTTTAATATGTAGTTAAATATTAAAAAAATATAACTAAAACTTAAAAAAATAAATGGTCTGTAATCATCAGACCCAAACTGTTCGTGTAAGTTGAAATTCATAATGGGTCAGCAATCGCCGCTTTAGACTATTGGACTATCTCCAATGCAAACGGCGTCTTAAGACGCCCTTGGCTGCCTAATCAGCTGCCACATCATATTCTTACAAATTCTTAAAAATCCTTATAGATCCTTAAAAATCTCCAATTCACCTCCAACCATACAAATGTCCTTACATATCCTTACATTTTCCACATCATCACCCATTTTTTCTTTAAGTTTACTTACTTAAATTATTAAAATGTATTTAAATTATTACATGATTAGATAATAAATATAAGTAGCCAAGTAATATCAAAAAATAAAAAGTAAATAAAAACATAAAAAGCAAATGAATTAAAGGTCAGTGAATAAGAGCCCGTTCAAAAAAAAAATTCACTCTTTTTAGAAGTTGAAGTTTTAAAGGTTGGTAAACTCTTAATGGTAAATAAATGTATGGCATGAAAAGTTAATAAATTAGTTTAATTCTTCTTCAATAAATGTTAAAAGAAAAAGTATGATATAAAGAAATTGGCACATTAACCAAAATAAGTGAAGCCCTTGCAGAAGGATTTATCTTTTGAATAGATCAAAAGCAAATGTTCTTCATTGGGACCAAAAGTAAGGATTTTTGCCAAGTCATCTTAGATGAGGTTAAGGATCTCCCATTAGAGATAGTTTAATGGCTTGAAGATTAAAATATATTGCAACAGATAAAAAAAAGAAGATGGATTGTTTAGAGTATCAAAGAGATGAATTGTAGATATTTCAAACTTGTGTTGTTGGAACAAGTTAAAAAAATATTAATTAAATGTTACTATTAACCACGGGGGATCCCGAAACGGCCAACATCTCATTTTGGCTTACCTCTTGCCTGTGATCCTGACCAATAGTAGCGGATCTAGAAAAAACATTAAGAGGTAACTTTTAAGAAAAAGGGGTAACGAAATCGAAGAATCGTTGAATTTTTCCAAAATATATACTACCGCATGAGCGTAAAGGGGTAGCGGAGGCTACCCTATTTAAATGCTATATCCGCCTGATATTCACCAATTTATACATACTTTAATCCCCCATTTTATCCCCATTTTATGCGTTTTCGGCCGTAAAACCGTGAATCGGATGCTTAATCAGGTATACTTTTGTTTACAGGCCTAAAACAGCATGCCAAACAAGATGATGGTGAAAACGAGGACTTTCCGAGCGAAACGACAAAGCTGCGGACATTCTGTAAAGATTCTGACCTGGGTGTTTGGCACGGTCGTGCAATGAGTGGAACGACCGTGTGGATCCGACAATAAGGCTTTGCTCAGCAATGCACGCCAGTGCGATCCGGAGTGCAAGCCAATCCCGGAGTTGAACGACCGTGCGGATGGTTGCACCCCGTGCGGAACCGATGACTAGCACCAACCCGGAAAGGCACTGCCCGTTCAGATGTCCGTGCCACCCTTACCCGGAGATGCACGATCGTGCCACCAACGGAACGGTCGTGCGAGATCGAAGACTGGTCAAGATCTGATGATGTCATGCGGTATGGTGAACAGTAACTCCAATGATTCAAAAAGTGAACGGTCGTGCACTTTATTGGCACGACCGTGCGATCGCTAAATATTATAAAAAACATGCAGAAACGTTCTGTTCGTAACTCTGGATATTTTGGGAGCTCTTCAGGCGATTTTCAGGCTCCAGAGGCATTAGCTTTCACCCGGATTCAAGCCACATTGTGCCGATTAGCTCCGTTATCTTCCGGATTCTTAATCTAGTGCTTGTTTATGGTTTGATTCTCTAATCTTTCCATAATTTTGTTAATGTTTCAAGCATTTAGATTAATGTTTTATGTATTATTGTAAGGCTTTGGGCAAAAACACTACAATCCCTTGCTTAATTATAACCATTGGTATGTTAATTTTGTTTGTAATGACACTTGGAAGTATTTTCTATGTAAATCTTTGATGATTAGTTTGCAGCCTTGTTTATTGATGTTGATTTCTTGATTATAAGTAATTATGTTGGATGATTAGTATATGGTTAGTTGAGATAGTTGAAAGATGAAGCTTAATTAATAATGTATTAGTAGACTTTGAACATGCTTAACTTGTTTAACTTGTTTAAAATGTGTGCACCATGATACTAGAAATGGTTAGTGGTTTAATAAAATGTAATTATTGTTAATCAAGAAAGCTTTCCGTCACGTAAGGACCTTAACGGGTTAAATGGTGTTGTTATGAATTCTTGCCATGAATTGTTAGCTTAGTTAGTAGTTTAGGCCAAAATTGCTATCTTGGTGAATTTATATGCAAGATTTGTAAAATGAACTCGGTTGTGATTTAATCTAGTTTATGCTTGTCTCGGTGGTTGCATTATGTTTATCGGTGTCACTTTCCTTGATTAAGTGAGGTTAGAAAACTCCTAACGGATGCTAACTTATTTTTAAGAGATTTTCATAGACATTTATCAATTGCACGTTAAAGAACAATTTTAGGTGGTTAAAGTGTGTTTATCGTTTTAGCTTTCCGAATGATTGTCATGTTAGGATTCCCGAAAGGGATACTAATTGTCTTGAAAATGAAGAATTGACCAAATGTTTCTAGTGACAAAACCGACTTAATTCACATGCTTTGGTTGTGTATAAAGCAAGGCTATTTATCTAATTTCATATTTGAAGTCTATTATGTTTTTATAAGTATTTGTTTATGCTTATTTTTAGTCTTTATAAAATCATACAACTTATCTTTCTTCCGTTAATTTAATGACAAAGGTTTAGTATTATTCCCCCGTCCACTTCCTTGGATCGATACTTGGTTCTTACCGATACTTTACTACATATATGACGGGGTACACTTGGCTCTTTCGTGTGTGTTTTGATGTTGAAGTATAAATCACTTTTATAAATTTAAAACCGAATCGTGTGTAATTTCATTATAAAAATATGTATATACGCGCACACGTCACCGCCCATCCTCATGCCTCGATCCGCGCTTCTATGTGAAGGTGTTCGTAGCCCTCGGTTGGGTGATCCAGCACTATTAACGCCCCAATGGAGCCTAAGGTTTATGTTAAATTGTCTTTGAATAAAACAAAGGGTTTTGGTCTGTAATAATCCCAACTAGAGGTCTTTGGCCATAGACAGTCGCACTTTTAAATATTCCCCCCACCAGTCCCACCTTTCACCTATTTTTCCTACACCGGTCCCCCGTTAAAAAAACTTAACGGAGTTATTTTTTTTTCTAAATTACAAACAGTTTTTACGGATTTTGATCAGAACGACGATACGAGTCCATTGATGTAAAACTTAACTCGAAACGGTGCTCCAAACGATGAAAACGACGCTTCAATCCGGGTGTTTAAATTTCCAATTAACAAAAATCAAGTCATTTAGAGTGCCGTTTAGAGGTAAGTTTTACATTTGTATCGTCGTTCTGATCAAAAGCCCTAAAAATCTGTTTGTAATTTGGAAAAAAGCTTAACTCCGTTAAGCTTTTTTTTAACGAGGGACCGGTGTAGGAAAAATAGGTGAAATGCGAGACTGGTGGAGGGAATGTTCAAAGGTGGAACTGTCAATGGCCAATGACCTCTAGTTAGAATTATTACAGACCAGTTCTCCTAAAACAAATTCCTGTTAGATACGTTCCAATCTTAATTTACATTTTTCTTTACATAATATTTCATTATATCAATAGTTTTTAAAATAACATTATATCAATAGTTTTTAAAGTAATTCAGGAGTGCGAAAATTTGGAATATAGTTATCGTATTGAAGTCTTGAACTAGTGTTTAACCCCTAGGTTGGAAAACCCTGATAAGTATCAAGCAACAACAACAATCGTACCCAAAAAAGCCTACTAATAGTCAATAGAGATGCTATTGGTAGGATCTGGGAAGAATAAGATGTAGGTATATCTTACCCCTATTACTAGAGATAAAGATGTTGCTCGCAGATATATTAAGCGAACGTGATTAAAAACAGACAAAGTCATTAAACAAAAATGTGAATATATACTGTCTCGTGACGTAAAACTTAGATAAACTCAAACTTATATCAAGAAAGCTTTAACTTAAATAAAAAAAATCAAAACTTAAAGGGCAAAAAATGAAATATTCCAACTTTAGGAACTCAAAATGTAAACCACGTTTTCACCAACACAAAAATAATATGATTAAAAAAACCTCACCAGAAGACAAAAACAAAAGTACAATAAAACCAAAATCAAAACAAAACTCCTAACATCCTAATCTAAATTCTAACTGTTATAGTTTTATAGTAAAACTATTTAATATTGGCAATCTTATCCGGTTATAATTCGTTTTTTAAGGACTCCAAGGAGAAACTTCGTAAAATTGTTGCAAGCTGGTTAGTTTCGTTGGTAAGACTACTCGTTGTCGCTCACTTGACAATCAAGATTTATTCTCTAATATTACGATACTTACCGCTGACTAGAACCTATTCATCACCTTGCTCACTTGCGGCTCCCCTCACTTGAGCCTGTCACACACCAAAACACCCGCTCACCCAGGCTATCACACACCAAAACACCCGCTCACCCAGGCTATCACACTCACTTTGGCCACTCGCGTTTGCGCTTGCCTGACTGCGTTGTGGTGCTTGCGAGTAAGGTGGCGGACAACTTGGCTAGCGCCAGGTGCTCACCCCTTCCACAAGATGCAGCCTAAACAAATGTGCGACTGGCATTAGGGACCATATTTTCCCCTCTCTAGATTGAAGAACTAAAAATTTAATGTTCATCAATTGTTATGCATACTAGTGTTATGCGCCGTCCGCGTTGCGGGGCGTTAAACCTAATGAACAAGTGCTTTGCAGCTTCTTAGCACGAATGAAGATTACGATGAGTCAACCAAGTAAAATAAAACACTTCCATAGTTTTGAAAAAAAAAAACGATGGTAAGATTGCAATTTTAAACTGGGGCAAAATCGTTATTTTGAAATGATAGCAAAATCGTATTTTAAACTGAGCGCAAAAACGTAATTTTTAGCTGGGAGCAAAATCATTAGTTTATTTTGAACCTGGATCTAAATCGTAATTTTTAACTGAGGGTAAAACCGAAATTTTAAGATGGGGCAAAACCAAAATTTTATCTTTCTTTTGTAGTTATAGGTAATTCCCTTCTAGAAAACTTAAGAAATTTAACGATTTTAATATTTTAATTCATTCTTAAGTGCTTTTCGCCAAAATCCCAAAATTAAATTCAAGATGTGCATTTTCCCTACACAGCCGACCATCAACCTAATGTTCATAATCAACCCGTCGCCAGTTCAGAAGTTCTAGAACCATATGCAAGTGGTAGCTGTGTTATTCTTATTAACTATCGTAATTAATGTTAACAGACAAAATAATTGTCTAGAATAGTGCAACAATAAATCAACATTTTCGTAAATATCCGACATTACATTATAGGTAACCAAGGAAAAATATAGATAGTTTGGTATTTTCGGTACAAACCGGAGGACCTTCACGCTTCAGCAATTTGTTCAGTGGCAGGCCTAGGATTTATTTCAACAGGGCAAACGAGTGGTTTAACCAAACACTTAAGGGGAAAGATCGAGATTTTTGTATAAAAAAGACACTAAATTATATTACAAATTAAGATTTGATTTGTTAGTATTCTTTTTTTTTTTTTTGAACGGCCAACAAACTCAATCTCGAGCACTCTCGGGGCACCCACTGGACAAACGGAGTACTCCGAGAGTAACCCGAGTCCACCTCCAATTCCGGGGAAAACCCGGTAACCCACCCGCCCGTAGGCACGATGGTGAAATTACCGGTAAAACCCGTTTGGCTCAAGGATCCAACCCAGGTTTTCCTGGGTCTCCTATCATTGCCCACCAGTGCCTCACTCTGCACCAAGTGAGAGTCGAACTTGCATCTCTGAAGAGAAATGCAAGTCCTCCACCACTTGATCTAGAGATCATTGGCAATTTTATCTTTTGTTTGAAAATTTGTGACTTACATCTATCACTCCTAGAATTCTTTTCACTCCGTATTAATTGATGTCCATTTAATTGATGATAAATGCTTTCAATATGCATGCATTATATGAGAATTGAATATATGAAATATTTGTTTGGCAAAACATATGTTTCTAAATTAATTTAGAACCTTAGGATACCTTTATAACAACTGGAACAATAAAATATATCATTATCAACTAAAATATCATGGAAAGTTGAACGAGAGATATTTGTTTATGATTTAAAATAATGGACAAATTTTAATATGTGTGATATATTTTTGATTGGTTATCCCATGATAGAAGATTAATACACTATGAAGTAAAACATATGATCGAAAAGTAAATTTTTTTCTCTATATAAGTATAACAATATGATACTCATATTAAAAATAAAAAAAACACTCCTTATTATGGTGTAATTTTTTTTTGGAAAAAAAAAGTTACGTATAAAAAGTTATTGATGTTTAAAAAAGACGGGAAAACTTGCATGTGCATTGCATGCGGGTTTTTAAATTTAAAAATATTAAATTTACCTTTATACCCTTAATTTAGAAAAATAATTATTTTAATGGTAAACACTCTTTACAATTTTGTCATTATAATCTCAACAATTAGATTACAGATCAAAGAGTGTAGATTCCTTCTTAAACTTCTCACAAAACACAACTTTTTTACAATAACCCTACCCGCTAAATATAAATTTATATAACATTTATAACTGAAATAATATTCACTATTTTAAAATAATAAAGATAATATTAATGTTAATAATAAATATAATAATAACATCAACAATAATAAAACAATAATAGTTATAATAATAATAATAATATATGGAGTGAATTACACAGTTAGTTCATTTGTTTTTTTATTAAGACTAAGGGTGAATGAGTAATTTTAAATGGGTTTAACCAAAAAAAAAAAAAATTACTCTCGTTAGTGTTGTTGACTAGAAATATAAGATAGGTAGACATTGGGAAGTGTCAAACTGTCAATGCAACAAAAAAATCACAAGGATTATAACAAAAATTTGTCCAAAACTATTGACACCAACCATCCTCATGCCTCGATCCGTGCCTCTATGTGAAGGTGTTCGTAGCCCTCGGTTGGGTGATGCAGCACCATTAACGCCCCAATGGAGCCTAAGGTTTATGTTAAATTGTCTTTGAATAAAACAAAGAGTTTTGGTCTCTAATAATCCCAACTAGAGGTCTTTGGCCATAGACAGTAACACTTTTAAATATTTCCCCCACCAGTCCCACCTTTCACTTATTTTTCCTACACCGGTCCCCCGTTAAAAAAACTTAGCGGAGTTATTTTTTTTTCTAAATTACAAACTGTTTTTACGGATTTTGATCAGAACGACGATACGAGTCTATTGATGTAAAACTTAACTCGAAACGATGCTCCAAACGATGAAAACGACGCTTCAATCTGGGTGTTTAAATTTCCAATTAACAAAAATCAAGTCATTTAGAGTGCCATTTCGAGGTAAGTTTTACATTTGTATCGTCGTTCTGTTCAAAAGCCCTAAAAATCTGTTTGTGATTTGGAAAAAAGCTTAACTCCGTTAAGCTTTTTTTAACGAGGGACAGGTGTAGGAAAAATAGGTGAAATGTGAGACTGGTGGAATGAATGTTTAAAGGTGGAACTGTCAATGGCCAATGACCTCTAGTTAGAATTATTACAGACCAATTCTCCTAAAACAAATTCCTGTTAGATACGTTCCAATCTTAATTTACATTTTTCTTTACATAATATTCATTATATCAATAGTTTTTAAAATAACATTATATCAATAGTTTTTAAAGTAATTCAGGAGTGCGAAGATTTGGAATATAGTTATCGTATTGAAGTCTTGAACTAGTGTTTAACCCCTAGGTTGAAAAACCCTGATAAGTATCAAGCAACAACAACAATCGTACCCAAAAAAGCCTACTAATAGTCAATAGAGATGCTATTGGTAGGATATGGGAAGAATAAGATGTAGGTATATCTTACCCCTATTTCTAGAGATAAAGATGTTGCTCGCAGATATATTAAGCGAACGTGATTAAAAACAGAAAAAGTCATAAAACAAAAATGTGAATATATACTGTCTCGTGACGTAAAACTTAGATAAACTCAAACTTATATCAAGAAAGCTTTAACTTAAAGAAAATAAATCAAAACTTATAGGGCAAAAAATGAAATATTCAAACTTTAGGAACTCAAAATGTAAACCACGTTTTCACCAACACAAAAATAATATGATTAAAAAAACCTCACCACAAGACAAAAACAAAAGTACAATAAAACCAAAATCAAAACAAAACTCCTAAACATCCTAATCTAAATTCTAACTGTTATATTTTTATAGTAAAACTATTTAATATTGGCAATCTTATCCGGTTATAATTCGTTTTTTAAGGACTCCAATGAGAAACTTCGTAAAATTGTTGCAAGCTGGTTAGTTTCGTTGGTAAGACTACTCGTTGTTGCTCACTTGACAATCAAGATTTATTCTCTAATATTACGATACTTACTGCTGACTAGAGCCTATTCATCACCTTGCTCACTTGCGTCTCCCCTCACTTGAGCCTGTTGTGGTTAACCCCTGCTCGCCCAAGCTATCACACACCAAAACACCCGCTCACCCAGGCTATCACACTCACTTTGGCCACTCATGTTTGCGCTTGCCTGACTGCGTTGTGGTGCTTGCGAGTAAGGTGGCGGACAACGTGGCTAGCGCCAGGTGCTCAGTGGCGGATCCAGAAAGTTTTTTCAAGGGGTTCACTTTTCTAAGTGTCCGAACATAAAAAAATACGGAACGGTTCGACGATTCGGGTCGGGTAAAGTTCATAACATAATAAAAATACGATACAAGAATGAAAAAAAACATCGTCATGAAAAATTTAAAAACACGAAACATAAATAAGATAGTCTTTACGAATAAAATAAAAAGCATACCAACTTAACTTATCACCATTACCGACTTGGGTTTGTGGAAAATCATCTTTTTTCCCTTGCGGTTGACATGGACCTCTAAGCAAATATGTCCGTCTAATTTCATCTTTTTGACTAGGGTGATAAGATGAAATTGGTTTCCTCTCGGAAGGATCCCATGGAAGATTATCCATATCTAGTTTCAATGGTTTACTATTTGAAGATAATTATTCAACATTTGATGGTTGTCTTTGGAAAAAACTTAGAATTCCCCTTTGCATACTACCTAAATATCAAACAACAAGTTTCAAAAGATTACAAAGTTACATCAAACTAAATGCTAAATCACAAATTGCGAGAACAACTTGCAAACTACATCAAAATAATAGAGTTTTAATATTGAAACAATATCCAAACAACCATGTCAATTTCAAGAATGCATTGTTCAAGACACATCAAATTTCAAGTACAAACTAGATCGAATTCCACATTAATATGGTTTAAATTACTAAACGAACCTGAATTATTAAGAGACTAGAGAGTGATTGAGTGAGACTGAGGAGGCGCTGGTGGGGTTGTGTGGAGGCTGAAATGAATCCGGCGTCCGGCGAGGGTTGTGGCACGACTGCGACGGTGGCTGGAGGGAGAGTGGAGACAAGGGCACAAGGCTGAAGACGGTGGCTGTGGTCCTGTGGAGCGTGTTTTCAGTTACTGTTGTGTCAAAGAAAGGAGCAAGACCTAACTAAAGTTGAAACCCTAGATGTAATTTGTTTTTTAATTAAAAAAAAGAAAAAAAACGCAAAGAAGATAGAGGAAAACGGGTTTAAAGGGTTTCGAACTCGAGACCTCTTATTAAAACGCAGGCACAATTACCACTACACCAGTCTACAGATTTGTTTATAAGGTTCCCCTACAAAATATTAAGGGGTTCCTTCAGAATTTTGTATGTAGCTTAACACTATAAATTACAAACCAAACGGGTTCCCGGGAACCCCCCGAAGAAGTGTAGATCCGCCCCTGCAGGTGCTCACCCCTTCCACAAGATGCAGCCTAAACAAATGCGCGAATGGCATTAGGGACCATATTTGCCCCTCTCTAGATTGAAGAACTAAAAATTTAATGTTCATCAATTGTTATGCATACTAGTGTTATGCATCGTCCGCGTTGCGGGACGTTAAACCTAATATTTCTTAGTTTGATAACATGTACTTCTGTATTTTGGTTACTTGTACATGCTACTTATAACAAGATCTCAAAAACAAAAAAAAAAAAAAAATCAAGTCAACCAATTAAACCAAAACACAACCGTAGTTTTGCTATAAAAAAACTAAAATGATGGCAAGCATTTAATTTATAACTGTGGGCAAAACAGTAATTTGTCAGGACTAATGAACAAGTGTTATGCAGCTTCTTAGCACGAATGAAGATTACGATGAGTCAACCAAATAAAATAAAACACTTCCATAGTTTTGAAAAAAAAAACGATGGCAAGATTGCAATTTTGAACTGGGGCAAAATCGTTATTTTGAAATGAGAGCAAAATTGTATTTTAAACTGAGGGCAAAAACGTAATTTTTAGCTGGGAGTAAAATCATTAGTTTATTTTGAACCTGGATCTAAATCGTAATTTTTAACTGAGGGTAAAACCGAAATTTTAAGATGGGGCAAAACCAAAATTTTATCTTTCTTTTGTAGTTATAGGTAATTCCCTTCTAGAAAACTTAAGAAATTTAACGATTTTAATATTTTAATTCATTCTTAAGTGCTTTTCGCCAAAATCCCAAAATTAAATTCAAGATGTGCATTTTCCCTACACAGCCGACCATCAACCTAATGTTCATAATCAACCCGTCGCCAGTTCAGAAGTTCTAGAACCATATGCAAGTGGTAGCTGTGTTATTCTTATTAACTATCGTAATTAATGTTAACAGACAAAATAATTGTCTAGAATAGTGCAACAATAAATCAACATTTTCGTAAATATCCGACATTACATTATAGGTAACCAAGGAAAAATATAGATAGTTTGGTATTTTCGGTACAAACCGGAGGACCTTCACGCTTCAGCAATTTGTTCAGTGGCAGGCCTAGGATTTATTTCAACAGGGCAAACGAGTGGTTTAACCAAACACTTAAGGGGAACGATCGAGATTTTTGTATAAAAAAGACACTAAACATTTTCGTAAAATATCGACATCAGCAATATACATGGTGGCAGACCTATGATTTATTTATGGAGGGCGAACGAGTGTCTTAAACAAAACATTTTTTACGACCCCCCCCCCCCCCCCCCCCACACACACACCACCCTAACCCAACCCATAAGGTAGGTCCACCCTCAATGTGCATCAACGAGTCCATGGTCCCTCGGTAAAGGTGCTAACGGTCGGCAATCCACAGTGAAGTTTAGTGGAGAAAAGGTTGTGGGTAAATAATTCACCAACAGATGATCCACAAATTTCTCTTAGAGACTACCGTCGGATTAGCAAACTAACCAAGGTCGGATAGCGTGACAATATCATTGAACGACTAGTTAGCAACAAATGTGTTTCCAAAGGATTAGCCTAAAATATTTCAACGGCAGATTATTCCTTAGCTATTTCATTGATCAACTATGTCATTTTGTGTTGCTACTTTAACCTAGGGGTGAGCAATTACCGAAACTGAATCGAAAACTTAGGAACAGTGGCGGACCCAGGAATTTTTCCATGAGGGTGCGGAACATTTTTAAAAATTTTAGGCCCCTAGGTATATAAGTAAAAAAACCGGTTGTATCGGGTCGGGTCGGGTCATGTAAGACAAAAGAACATCAAACTAAATTTATATATTTGGCAAACACGTCAAACTTTGTACAAACATAATTAAAACGTCGCCCTACGGGTTTTCATTTTTTGAAATTTATCCAAAACATCATCTAAAGCTACTTTCTTAAGCAACTCTTTCTCTATATAACATACACAACTATCACTTAAATTCTCACCCAATCCGATTACGCAAGTCGGTCTTCACATTCTTCATTGCCGAAAAACATCTTTCAACGGTTGCGGTTGCGACGGGTAATACGAGAACAAGCTTCAATAACCGATATACCAATGTAAAAGTTACGTGAATATTTGTTGAAACCATTAACCTTACAAGACTTGACAAACCATCCAAGTTGGCGAATTGTTTATCTTTTTTCACAAAATTAAAGTAGTTTCCGAGTTGAACCGGAAGACTTCGTTTTTCCTCTTCATTGAAATCATATGGATACTTCTCGGCTAGCTTTAGTATATTTGGAATGTCAAATGCACTAAAATTATCACAAGGACTCAAACAACTCATACAAACAAGTAGTTCCGATGTTACCTCATTAAAACAGTTCCCAAATTCTTGTATTTGCAAATCAAGAACCGCATTGAAGCAATCATACTCGTAATAATGCCGATTTGTGATGTTCGTCTTTCTTCTTGGCCACCTTGGGTTAACATATTCATCATCCATTTTTTTCACCTCAAGTTCATACATGTCACAAAAGGAGTTAACCTTCTCCAAGAACTCATTAAAACCTTCCAACCTAAACTTTTCAAGTTGGTTTTTGGTGGAAGAAACCAATTTAACCGCATTCATCAGATCTTGCTCCTTTCTTTGAAGACATTGGGACAACGTATGTGTGATGTCTAGAATATGCTCCATCAAGTGTATGTAAAATACAAAGTCGTATTTTTTCATATCCTCTAGAAGTCCGTCAGCTTGTCTACTACAAGGAAGAGTCTGACCCGTTTCTACTAACCATCCAAGAACTTCCATAATGTTTGGATACAAAGAAATTAAACGGGAAAGTGTCTTGTAATGGGAATTCCAACGTGTATCCCCGGGCCTTGAAGTGTCATTTCTTGGTTCAACCCACTTCCAGTACAAAGTACGTCTTCCATTTTTTCCAATTGTCTTCTTTGGCTTTCACGAAGCATATCTTGTCGTTTAGAAGATGCACAAACGACATTTGTTAAACATGTTATCGTTTCAAAAACTCTCCAAATTGGTGTGTGTGAGCCACCGCCACAACAACTAGTTGAAGTTGGTGTGCAAAGCAATGAATATAAAAAGCCGAAACATTTTCCTTTAAGATTAGAGCCCTTACGCCGTTAAACTCGCCCGACATGTTACTTGCCCCGTCATAGCCTTGGCCTCTAATCCTTTTCAAACTTAACCCATAACGTGCCAATATATCATCAATTGCCGTTTTGAGTGTTATTGCGCTTGTCTCTTTGACATGAACAAGCCCAATAAAACGCTCCTTAACAATCCCAACTTTATCAACAACACGAATAACAACCGCCATTTGTTCTTTTTTTTGATACATCACATGATTCGTTAACTAAATCGGCACTCATTTGGAAACATTTGTTGCGTAGACTATTAACTAAACTAACATGTTTTTTAAGTGACGCATGTACCTTTTTCCAATTGTTATACCCACCGCACATAAATGTGTCTCTACGATCTCCGAAGTGGCTCCTAAACAAATAGCAACATAAGCAAAACACGCGATCCGATTTTGAGCTATACTCTAACCATCCCTTATACTCATGTTTATCATACCATTCTTCCTTAAATTTTCTTAACTCGTCACCTTGAAACGTTGTTTGTGGGAATTCGATACCTCTTGGTTGATACGGTCCTCTTAGTATATATGCCCTTCTAATCTCATCCCGTTGATTCACGTTATATGATTCTATCGACTTGCGATCATACGGATACGAAGGAAGAGTATCCAAATCAATTAGTTCGGAAGATGTATCCACTTTCCTCTTGAGAAATCGCGCCATAACGTCTCTACTCATGGTTCCTATCACTATCAAATTAATCCATGACCATAAGTTCATCGTTCCATAACCTTTTTGTTTAATTTTAACTTTCAACCATTCAAGCAATCAAGCCCTAGAATTGTTTAATCACCCCTAAAAATCATCTAAATAACATAATCATCATAAAAATCATCTAAAGCAACGACTAAACACAAGATTTTTCAAACCTATTTAAGAATTTTATTACCCCTTTTCTACCTTAATATCAAGTAAAATCATCAAAATAAACAATAAAACTTACCCTTTGAAGATCGCCGGTTGGTTTTGGTGCGGATTCCGGTCAGTTTCCGGCCGTGATCGACTGAATGTCGCTGCTGTGTTGCTGGACTTGCTGATGATGTCGATGGGCATGAGGCAGAAAGAACACAGAAGCCAGAAGGGCGGGATGATGGAATTATGGAAATTGAAGGGGTTTGGGCTTAAGTTTATTATTTTATTTAACTTATGTTGGGTAATGGACTAATGGGCTACAAATGTAAGTGGGCTAATGTATAAGGTTACATAATGGGTTAAGCTTTGGTTTAGGTTTGAGTAGTATAAGGGTATATAATGTATTAATATAGGTAGTTTTTTTTTATAAAAAAATCAGACTTTACTAAAAAAATTTATAATATAAATCCACAATATTTTTTACCTATGGTGTGCAGACGAAAAATTCCAAGGGGTGCGACCGAAAAATTCCAAGGGGTGCGGACGGGATTTTCGTCGGAAATTAACATAAATTTTTTTTTCTCGGGGGTGCGCCCGCCCACCTTGGCATGGGGGTGGGTCCGCCCCTGCTTAGGAAAGTAAACCAAAATTAACCAAAAACTAAATAACCGAATTAACCCAAAACTGATTATCAATTTTTTTGTAACCTATGTTAACCGGTGTTAACCGAAGTCAGTCATTCGTATTTTCATATATGTCTAGGTTTTATATCACCATTTCATGTTTTATACATCCATTTCATATGTTTCTAAGCAAAAATTTTAGCACAAGTTTGGTTTTATTTTTAACCAAAATTAACATAACCGAACCTAAAATCGTCAAACCAACCGAATAAACCGAACCAACTAAACGAAAACCATTTGGTTAATAGAATAGATTAACCTATGCCTTCGATTTCAGTTAAGGCGAATAACCGAACCGAACCATGCACATTCGTACTTTAACCTAGGACATTTAGGGCGATCATAATTTTAATTAAAGCGGTTTTATTAGTTAAAAGTTAAAACCTTTGTAAAATAAAAAATTACAATGGTGCAAATTAACCGTTTATTTTTATTAATATTTTACAGTGGTTGTAGTTTAATGTGACAATTTCAACTTAATTAAATATATATTTAAAATATCATTTTTAGTGTTTAGCCTAACCGGTTTATAAGTGGCGGAACCAGAACATTATAGCTGGGGGTCACAGTAGCTTTTGTTATATTTACGTTCCTTGGTAAACAACATAACACAAATTGATTTTTCATAAGTCTATATAATAGAACAAAAACCAAAACGTATTTAACTCAATGGTATCTTAACTTGTTAAATGATGACACCTCCCCAAGAGGTTGAGAGTTCTAGTCTTGTTATAGATTGTGGAGTGAAACTATGTGTAAACTATATGCGTGTGTTAGTTGTCGCTCTAGAAAAATATATAAAAGAGCAAAAACGTTAATTGTAACTTTTACGATTCCCTATTTTAATACCACTGAAAATGGATTTATTTTCAAAATTTATTAAAACATTTTTTGAACAGAGTACAAATAATTATTTTATAGATCTTGAATTAAATAAAGTGATTTATAATACATATATGCAATAACTAAATAAAACAAAAGAGTAATGGAGTTAAAAAAATAAACATAAACGTAGGATAGTTATATAGATAAGATATAGAAGATAATTATTTTATATATGCTATTATATATTACTATATAATTATAATTATGTACATCACTAATATTAAACTTGCTTGACTAGACAACCATCTAAATATGTATAGATACATACCATCTAAATACTTATAGATACATACATATGTATGATGTTGTAGACTTGTAGCTAACACAGTAAGGGTTGTTTAAAACTATATAAAAACATAAAGGGCTAAACGGGAAATTAGAACTTTATTGTCATCTTTACAGCTTTGTCTTCTCCACAACTATCAGTACCACTCCCAAACATAAACTTCCGGTTTCACCATCGATTCTTATTATCCTGGTTCCGTAACTTCCTTTCTTCTCATCTCGTAAACGCTATCTCACAAATCTAATCACGGAAATTTGGGGGGTCAAACTAACTGAAAGCTATAGTAAATACCCATTAGTAGTTGACATTTTGGTTTGCCGGAGGGTTGGCCGGAGGGTCAACGGACCCCCCGGACCCCCCTCTTGTTCCGCCGATATTTAATCATCAACGGTTTTTGCTAAAATCATTTTAAACTGATATTAGATTATTAATGATATTAGATCATTGGCTTTTGTTATATGAATCATGTAAAAACAACCATGGATATTGTTGTTAAAAAAGGGAGACCAAAAGAAACATATTATCAAACAATTCAATTGGAACCATAAAGGTTTCAATTATCAAGCAAAATGCTTTCAATGTATATCAAAATATTATAAAAAGAGATTGGAAAAAATCAATTGCGAAGATGATTACGATTGTATTTTCTATTGATGGGTTTCCCTAAATCGTACTTTCTGAAAAAAAAAAAAAAAATTGCGAAGATTACTAGAGCTATTTTAGTGGCTACCATGTGAATTGTGATGTATATGGTGTGCGAGAAATAAGTTTATCTTCCAAGAAACACCTTTTTGTGTAAGACCTACGTAGTGTTTAGAACGAAGGAATTTTCATTTCCTGGTAAGAGCATCCCCAATAAGGTCATGCGTAGTGGGGCGCCATGTGGCCTCATAACGTCCCCATAACGCCCCGAACACCATTACGGGGGGCGTTATGAGAAAAAAATTTTGAGGAGCGCGATATGCATAGCGCGGTTATGTTGGAATCTTTCAAACTTTCCACCAATCAATTTTAAGCATTGTTTTTTATAATTAATTAATAAAATTGAAAATTAATATTTAGGTAATGATGAGTAGGGGCTTTATGACTACGGGCTTAAATGCATAACGCCCCATAACGCCCACCCACACACGTGGCGCGCCACGTGTCGCATAACGCCCCCAAAGGGGCGTTATGACTACGCATGGCCTAAGGGGCATTTTTTCTCATTTTTGAGGGTGCCTAGTTGACACCTGCCCAACCAATCAGATTCTTTCTCTCACTTGCCCCTCTCACAAACACATTTTTCCTCTCTCTCCTCTCTCCTCTCTACTCTCTACACTCACATAACTCACAATCATCCATTTTTTCTCATTTTTCCTCACAAACATCTTCACACCCTCTCTCCTCCACATCACACCCTCTCTCCTCCACATCACTTTCTCTCTCCCTAAAAACACCAAAATAGTTCCTTATTGTGGATGCTCTAAGGAGTTTTTTTTTTCCATTCGTTCAAGGACTGGAACATCTCAACTACTGTAATAATAATAATAATAATAATAATAATAATAATAATAATAATAATAATAATTATTATTATTATTATTATTATTACTATTATTATTATTATTATTATTATTATTATGGTAGAGGATCCTGTAAAAAGTCCAACTTTTGTAAGAAGTGTGAGAAATAATTTGGGAATGACAAGTGTCCCTTATCTTAATTAATTCAAAAAGGTATATTATAATTGTCCATTCTTATCAATTAATTGATTTCCAAAGATAACTGCCAAAAATATCAGGCGATATATTAGGGATGTGATTCGAATTCGATTTGTTCTATACATTTAATTGTTTACGGTAAGTTCTTGTTGTAGTGTTATATTCCCCAGTCAATAGTGTTATATTATGTACATGTATCTTTTAATATCCTTTTCATAGTGTTTTATCCCCATCAATATTGTTTATTCTGTATAGTGTCTTACAGGAAACAGATAGTGTTATATCTTTCTATAGTGTTTTATCATGTAATATACTGTTCCTTTCATAGTGTTTTATCCTCATTAATAGTGTTTTATTCTGTATAGTCTTGAATCATAGATGTTTAAAACACCACACCATGAACAATGTCTCCAGATAAAACACCATGACTTGAATCATAGTCATGATGTTTTAAAATCTGGGAATGTTTTTGTATTGATAAAACACCACGCCATGAACAATGTCTCCTGATAAAACACCATGACTTGAATCATAGTCATGGTATTTTAAAACCTGGGAATGTTTTGTATTGATAAAACACCACGCCATGAACAATGTCTCCAGATAAAACACCATGACTTGAATCATAGTCAATTTATCCAGTTGTTTTAAAACACCACGCCATGAATCTGATTATAGATCTCTTTATGATAACGTATGAAGAATATGCAACCAAAGACATCCTACAATTAAGGTGAATCATTAATACGTTGCATTGTGTTTTAAATTGTTATGTAGTGTGTTATAAATTTCAGGCCCATAATACGTTGCATTGTGTTTTAAATTGTTATGTTTGGTGTTTTTCTTACCAAAACATCATTCCTAAGTTCAAAACATGATGCCTACACATGAATTTCTATGCATTCTCACACTTCTCACGAAAAAGGTCTTTTTTACAGGAACCTCACCCCATTTGTGGATATGGGAGCTAATTATGCAAATAGCATTGTGGTGGATATGGGAGCTAATTATGCAAATAGCATAATTTTCTACGTATATGATCTTTTCTTGGCTTGTTAATGGGTAAAATGGAGCGAGGAATATTCATTATGTAATAAAAAATGGTTATTTCTTAACATTAGTATTGTTAATGGGTAAAATGGAGCGAGGAATATTCATTATGTAATCAAAAATGGTTATTTCTTAAACATTAGTAGCATAAATTTCTCTAAAACTGTAATGTAGCATATTAACCCCTAAATTACTTGTTTTGACCTATTGTGACTTGGCCCATTGAAGGCAATTAGTAGGGAAGTAGTGCACTTACCAGCAAACATCGTTTTATAACACCTAAATGACTTGCTATGACCTAATATGACTTTTTATAACCTAAAACAGCTCGTAACACATGATATGGTCCATTAAGGGATTTAAGGCCCATCAACACCGGACTGGGCTTTACCATCTAACTAGGATATTAACACCCAAATTACTTGTAATTACCTTATGAATTTATAAAACTTTGAACAATTCACAAGCACATGACAAGCCCATTAATAACACAAATCAGTGGACTTCATAAATAAATTGGCTATTAACACCTACGCCTAAAGGGAAGTCACAATAACATCCAAAGCAAACTATGTCCCACATAGTGACACCACCACCGCCACCCCTCTGCCCATTATGAAGACACCACCTTCACGAGGACACTGTAATTGTTTCACAACACAGCTATTTTTTTAAGTTCCCCTTACCTCTTGTAGAAATTCTCTACAAGCATTAAACTCAAAATAAATTTCATTATAGTTATCCTCAGACCCAGTTAAGAATTTATTGTAGTCAACCATTATTTTATATTGGAAACCTTAACCAGTTGTATGTTTTGCTACCATTGTTCTTTCCTTTAACCCTGAATACACATTTACTAGGTAGTGTTTTCCTCCCTTCTAGTAGCAACACCAAAGAAAACATTTCTTTCTTTTCAAGTAATCTAATCTTCCCATGGTCTTTTTCAATTGTATAAGCTATTTTAAAGTTAAGACTTGAAATGAGACTGGCTCACCATGCTCGATCAGTAGCAAATAGGTTGTTGATTGGTAGCATCTAACTGGAGGTATTGATTCTCTAGTTGACTTAGACTAAAAAAATATATAAGAGAGAATAATCTTAAACAACAATTGCTAATTGGTGTGTAATTGAATACTCCAAAGATTATATTGAACTCCCTTCCATAATAAGTCTAAATATGATGGTTGTATTAATACTCCAAAGATTATATTGAACTCTCTTCTATAACAATTCTAAATACGATGGTTGTATTACTCGTTATAGAGTTGAGAGAGATCATGATGATTGTATTAATCTTTACAAAGTCTGGCATTTTTTTCGAGATTTGCATCAGACTAAAGCTATTGACTGCATAGGAACTTTTTTTTGAACGACAACATACTTCTAATATACCCCTATTAAGTATTAACCACCGATACCTGCACCTTGCAAGATCTGAACCCTCCACCTCTAGGATAGAGGGAAAGAACCTTACCACCACAGACCACACCATGTCCTTTAGGGGCGACTGCATTGAAACTTTTAGCCCTCGATCAAGTACCATGGCTCATTATAGATTATTAACTTAGGTTGTAGCAAGACTTTTATGGATTTTTTTTGTAGTTGAGTTACATGTGTCTCTTCTTGTACCCTACTTTGTGGTGTGACAATATTTTAGCTACATAATTAGTTGTTGAGTTAATGTTTCATCAGCGTACAAAACTTCTCTGAGATTGATATGCATTTCATTTATGGCATGGTTATTGCTCCCACTCTTTGGGTTCAATATATACATTTCTATAGTTGATCAACTTGCTAACCTCGTAACTAGGTTTAACCCATTTTTGCTTCTCTTCTGGACCATGTTTCACGTCAGTGTCACGGTTTAGCTAACACGGCCGTTAGAGTATGAATGCGTTATTTTCAGTTATGTTTATTTGTTATGCTAGTTTATTATTATATTAATGTTAATCAGTGTTGTAGAAGGCGCTAGGCGCTAGTCGGGCGGTGAGATACCGCCTAGGGATTAGTCGGGATTAATCGGGATTAATCGGATTGGGATTTTTATATGTATTTTTTCAAAATTATATATATATACCCAATAATATAAAAATAATACTTCAAAATTCACATAAATACTTCAAGTTTCAGATAGTATGGTTCGATTTTGACTGATTCTGACCAATTTTGACCGCCTAGGACCGCCTGGGACCGCCTGGGACCGATTTTGACCGATTTTAACCGATTAATATAGGCCGATTAATCCGATTTTTGACCGCCTAGGACCGCCTAGGACCGATTTTGACCGACTTTGACCGACTCCGATTAATTGGCCGACTAGCTCAAAATTAGTCAGTAACTAGCCGCCTAGCGCCTAGGCGCCGATTAATCGGCCGCCTAGGCCGATTTTTGCAACACTGATGTTAATTATGGCGCTAGTTAAACTAATTCTTATAGTCTATAAATAGAAGTAGCTATAATTAGGATTAGTAAGAAAATAAAATGCAATAACTTCCTCACTATTATCTCAATTTTCTTTAGATCACTTCTATGAAATATGACATCTTGGGGTGTTTTTATATTACTCGCACACCCATCATTTGGTAGGAAACATTGTTATCTGCCATTTCGTGTGTTTCAAATAGGGAAGCATTAAGTAGAAGAGTATTCTAACGTTTGTGTGTTTAAAATAGGGAAGCATGAAGTAGAAGAGAATTCTAACTTGGGGAATGACGAATTTTACTATATAGAAAGGCAATGAAGTTTTACAAAATCAAACATATATCAACCCCATGTAAGTAGAAGAGTATTCTAACGTGGGGAATGATGAATTTTAAAATATAGAAAGGGAATGAAGTTTTACAAAATCAAACATATATCAACCCCATGTCCCCATGTATAGTTTTACAAACCATTAAAATATAATAAAGAGGAATATAAGATTCCGGTACAAAATGTTGGGTTTTCAAGGTTTCAATCACACAAAACTCAAACTCACGTACAAAGAATGTGTACTGCTTACGAAAACCCTACTTCTCATTCATAAAGAAAATGTACATTACATATATAGAATAAAACAAAGACCCACTAACCCACCAACTAATAATTAGAGACACTAATCCATTAACCCACTAACTTGATCTTGCTAAACACTTAAACATAAAAAAACGACTAATTAAGAAAACTTGACCCATTAAAAACTTACTGACCCAATTAAAGTAAATACTTCTAACGACCCGACTTGACCTGTCAAGATTAATCCAACACAAAAAAACGAATGTTTCACACATCTGAATTAGATCTATCTCTTCTGGAAATTGAAAGATTTGATGCAATAAGCAAATATAAACGCAAAAGCAAGAACTAATCCTATGTGAACTCCAGCGATTGCACCAAGAAAATCATGTTTGAAGCCGAAATACCGATTCATGTACCCCTTCACAGTCTCCCCGTTCGCAAGCAAGTCGTCATACTCACCAAACTGTGACACCACCATGCCGTAGATTGTCCACGCCAGCGGATTACCCCAGTAGTACCATCGCCACCACACAGGAATTTTCTGTTGCATTTGGATGTAAACAGCAATCGTTAAAATGGAAACAGAGATCAAAGGATGTTAGGAATTAGCATTAGCAAAAACGTTAAGAAACTTACAGGTCGAGGGATGATGAAGCCCGAAAACAGATTAAAAGCACCATAGAAAAAGAACGCGACGATGGCAGCAATGTTGGCATTGGGGGTGACTGCGACAGTCATCATCCCGTAGTATGTCATATACAGCAAACTACAGAATTGGAAGAATGTGTACCAAAAAAATTTGGCTGCTGTCCATTGGAATCCCATCATAGCGTAAACTATGAGACAGTAAACGATGGTTTGTGTGAAAACATAAGGTATCTCCACCAGTGCCTACATATATATAACACACGAAAGTTTCATCACATCAAAACTCGAAATGCGAAAATAACTAAAGTACACTTGCTAATATCATACAGGGTAGTCACCTGAGCAAGTGCGTATGGAAGAGCAGAATACATTCCAGCAGCTCGTTCTCTGTAAAAGACTGTACGTTCGATGTCTACGACTGGTTGCACTGCTGATGCATTTTGGACACTGAGGAAGAGAGCAGCCGCATACATGGAACCCATTGCGTTAAATAGTTCTTGTTGGGTTTTCCTGAAATTTTGAGTACCCATGTATGATCAATGAAAACTAATGTATCAATGTAACAAAACTGAAAACAAGAACCTATTTGCATTTCAATTAGAAAGCTCATGGCTAAAGGCTCGTTTGAAGCTCACTCAAATTTTAATATATATCAGAGTAAATTGCTATTTTGGTACCTGTGGTTTATAGCTCATTGCTATATTTTACAAATATGAAAAGTCTCGCAATAAATTGAAAAGTTGGTGTGTTATTTGCAAGACTTTTTATATTTGTAAAATATAGCAATATGCTATAAACCACAAGGACCCAAACTGCAATTTACTCTAAATATTAATTATAGATTGTGTAGTTTATGTATTTTATATTATATGTATGTTAACAGTTTTATTATTTTTTGGGTATTTGTATATATTAAAGGTGTAAAAAATACAAAACTTAAATTAAAATGAGCTAGATGGACGAGTCAATAAATGGCCAGGGCTAAGATAAACAAGCTAAGCCGAGCTGGTTCGGAGAGCTTCGAGCCCGAGCCTAGTCTTGCTCGGCTCATTTATAGTTTTAATTTCAGCTTTTTATTATACCTTTTACTACCAAGATCCCAGAACATAGTACCAAACATGATGGCGATAAAGGCTGTGAAAGCAAAACGGACGGCAGTGTAAGAAGGGTTCCGCCAGTAGGATTGTCGTTGTTTCCATAGGCAAGCAATACATTGGACAAAGAAAGACTGCGAGTATTGGGTCGCGAAATAGAGGTCTTTCGTAGCAGGACATGGTATGCTTAATTCAGCAATAAGGGCCTTGTTTCTCCTGTGTCAATATATTGATTTTATCACTAAACTTGTACACATATCAGACAATTGAAGTCACAAACTCACCTAAATAGTTCAGAATTTCGGTAGATTTCAGCAAAATCGACTCCTAATGCTAGTTCTTGAGATGATGTGCTGACTTCCAACATCCATGTTGCAGGGTTGTATCCATCTTTTATCTTCGCTACCCCGTCGATATCCTAATAAATGTAATAAAGATAAACAGGTTGTTAATCACTTACATTTTAATATAACTTTCTAATCACTTTATGTTATTGGTAGTTATTACTATTATAAAAATAATTAGCACTATGTCTTGTTATCAGTTTTAATTCTCTTAGCTACAACTTGTGTTGCCTGGTTTACTACACTTTACAAGTGGGGATTTTAGAGCCGGGGGTCTCAGTGGGAGCAGCAGCCTCTCTATGCCCTGGGATAGAGGAAAGTTTTGCCCTTCCCATCCTCCCCAAACCTTAAGAGTAACTTTTGCTATGAGCGGAATCTTACTGTGTACGTTTAGTTTGGTTGTTTGATCTCAGTTTAATCAGATCTTACCTCAAAGTACTTTATCAGTTCGCATGAATTCCGTCCTATAGGTCCAACATATATTTCTTCTCCTCCTCTTTTCATCAAGAACAGCTCATCGAAAGCTTCAAATATGTCAATGCTAGGTTGATGAATGGTGCACACAACCGTTCTTCCCGTGTTAACCGTGTTTCTAACTGTTCTCATCACAATAGCAGCCGCCCTCGCATCCAGCCCGGATGTGGGCTCATCCATAAAGATAATTGACGGATTGGCTACGAGCTCCACTGCTATGGTTAACCTTTTTCGTTGTTCAGTGGAGAGCCCATTAATACCAGGCAGCCCGACTAGCGCGTCTCTCAATGGATTCAACTCTACAAGGTCCATCACCTCAGCAACAAACATCTGAAAAAAAAAAAAATCACCATCAGTCATCAGATAATAGCATTAATTAGTTAAACAACCACAAATTTGTCTACATTTGACAAAATGTACACTAACCATTCTAGTGTTCTCGTCAACATCTGGTGACAACCTTAGCCAAGCTGAGTAGAGCAAGGATTCATACACAGTTACATGAGGCGAATGGATGTCGTTTTGTTCACAATATCCAGAAATCCGAGCGAATGTTTCTTGTTTCTTTGGGTACCCTGAAATCCTTATGTCGCCCTCAATATACCCGCCGGTTTTTCTTCCTGCTAGTACATCCATCAAAGTAGTTTTCCCCGCACCACTAACTCCCATTAGCGCGGTTAGAACGCCAGGTCTAAAAGTTCCACTCACGCCGTTAAGTAGTAGCAATCTATCTTCGTCCACTCCTTGTTCCCTCATTCTCTGTAAGAAACACCCATTGGATTTTAGTTAAAATGAATACTATAGATTGGATTACTGATTACAGCAAGAAATTAATATTAAGTTACCTGTGGCATATCCACGGAGTATTTGACATCATTGAAAGTAAGTGAAAGCGGTTGGAACGGTAGAATCATTCCTTTCTTCTTGCTTTGTTGGCTCCCAACCGTTGGTGTTGGCTCAACAACGCTCTCATCACTCTCATTCTGACTTGATACAGTCGGCCGGGATTTCCCAAAAGCTAGAATTCACAATAAAAGTCACATAATGGTTACTATGCTTACTATAAAAAAAATCTCACAGCTTGAGCCGAGGTAAGTTGGCTCGTTTAAATTAAAGCCCAATTTTAGTATGTGTATGTCTACACACACAAGCATCCGTTATAACCCCAAAAAAATTATATATAAGTCAGAAATTGTGCAGTTCATAAATTCTACATATGTTATATATTTTTTTGTATATATCAATATGTGTAAAAATACAAAATTTAAAAAAAATAAAAAATAAACAAGTTGATTCGTGTAACTTCAAGCCCGAGCTCAACTTGGCTCGTTTACGGCTCGATCCAACAAATAGGTGGTTTGTAAAAATGTTTTTCTCCATGCTTATGGGAATGTCTAATACTTAGTTCATATGTTTATGCAGATTAACCATCAGATGTTTATTGTGGTGATGAAAAGTTCAAAGCACCAAGATATAGAGAGAAAGCTACTCACGGTCAAGAAATTCTAGACATAGAGTGAAACAGATATTAAAGAGTAATACGAATCCAACCGAAGCCACAACCGCAATCCAATACCAATAAGCCTCTGCGAAGAACCCTCGGGAAGTGATGATAGTTTTCCCTAGTGTCGTATCGTTTATAGGCTGTAACATGCAAAATAATTTGAAAAATTGAGGTAATTGTTTGATACTTAAATCCATAAGCATATTAGAAAAATTAGAGTGACTTGCCTTCTTCCACCTGTCCCCAAGAAATTCATTAACCGCGATTCCATTCATCGCATACATCATCGGAGATACCCAATAACCCCATAGCCACCACTTCTTCACATCATCTGTAATGAGAAAATTGTGTTTGTTAGCTAAACAGGATAAATGTTTTGAGTTTTGTGTGTTTTTTACAAGCTAACTTGTATAAAAACATATAATTAACTATTACCAAACTATTAATGTTTTTCTACATATGGACGCTTGAGGTAATTAACAGCTAGTAAATTGGATATCAAAACAAAACTGAAAGTAGGTTAACTTAAAGTAAAAGGTTTGAAGCAATAAAATAACTACTTTATTTCATGTACCACAATATCCAACTAACATTTTGTTTTAAAATAAGGTTAAATATTTACGAAATTTGCTATAAAATGTAAAATGGACAAATAATTTATAATTATTTAAGAAAATTTAGTTATATTTTGAGAGAGGACAATTAATTTTTTCCTTACTAAATGTTTCTTACATGAAATAAAGAAAATTCAATAAAAGGTTGTTATATTTCTACACAATTTACCGGTTTTTATTCCCAAAGTTACAACTACAAAGTACCTCGAGATAGAACAAAGCCCCCCAATACAAAGACTAAGAGAAGCGCAAATGAACCAAATGTGTTCGCAACAATCATGTCCCGACCCAATGACCCAATGAATCGAAATAATGCAGAAGACATCTGATTAACCGCTAAAAGTAAAAAGAATTGCCGGATAAATCTACAAAACAATAAAAATAGATTCGTTAAAAAAACATAGAAGTAAAAACAATAATGATGTTGTCATCTTTGACTTTGAAAACTAACCTTGTGAATTGGGGATCATATCCAATTACATAGTAAGTGAGAATAGTCCATAAACCAGCTTCAATAAAAGAAACAGGAATCTTGACGATCCATGAAGGCAGAGCGTATGCCCATGACGGATAAAAAAGGAAGTCTCGTTGTTTGTAGAACACAGGAAGCTTTGCAATCGTCATTGAAATCTCAGACATCCCGTTGAACATGATCATAACCACACCGAAGAATAGGGAACCCAAATATATTCCTCCATTTTCTATGGTGTCTCTATGCATCTTGGTTCGTAAAAATACGGTCATAGACACTACCGCCATGACAAATAGCTGAAAACCAAGAGAAACAAATTGGTTATAATTAGAACTAACTAAGCAAGAGAATCAAAACCTTTTAACAAACATGATAACACTTGCTTGGGTCAATTTGAAGTAGTAAACAAATGAATTTCTCTTCATGAGCAAGATTTCTCTCTCAACGCAAGCTTTTAAGAGCTCTTTTTTGCTTAAACCGTATTTTTCGGTCGTAAGAGCAGCTGGGTGGCTTCTGGATTTTTCATACGGGGTGGAAAGATCATCCCCGAGTCTCTTTCCAACATGGAATGACTGAAATGACTCCGCAAATTCTTTGGCAGTCACGAAGCGGTAATGCTCGTCTCTTCTCATCCAGTATTGTTCTTTCCTTGATGTCACCTATGCCACAATTATAAAAGTATTAAAAGGATCACACATAGGGGCGAACCTTTAAGCAATAGTAAGGTTAGGTCAGGTTCAAGTTGTGAAAACAATCTCTTTTAGAAATGCGGGTAAGGGTGGTACATTAGGAAAAAAATTAAAGTTGTCATCATAATAGTTACTGAGCTATTCTATCACATAATTTGAGGGTTGTGGTGTTTAAATGAATCATGGAGAAAAATTGAACATACTTCTTGTAAGAAATCCGCAACGCCTTTCCTCTCGGGGCATTTGAATCCCATAAATTCAAAAAACTCTAGCACATTGTCGCGTGGTCCTTGGTACACAATTTTCCCATCAGTTAAAAGAATAATGTCATCAAATAAATCATAGGTCTCCGGGGCCGGTTGGAGAAGGGAAATGACAGCAGTTCCTTCAAGTATGTGAAGAAATTGTCTAAGCGATTTCACAATTTGGAAAGTTGTAGAGCTATCCAAACCAGTAGAAATTTCGTCCATGAGAAGAACCTTCGATGGTCCGACAATCATTTCACCTAAAATATTTCAAAAATCAGCCTAATGTTCAAGATAGGAATGTATATATCAAAACGAATGTGTTTTTACTGTTTTACCTGTTGTAACACGCTTCTTTTGCCCACCTGAGATCCCCCTTATCATTTGATCCCCTACCAAAGTGTCTGCACAGATGTCCAACCCCAACAACTTCACAAGAAATAACTTATGTTACAACTTAACAATTGTAAATGTTTAAAAAACATTACAATATAAAGTCCATACCTTGAGAGTATAATCTGTCACCACATTCGCCTCTTGTCCTTTAGATGCCGAAGCCTTCATATTTGAAAATGAAATTCACATTACTATAAAGGAAACATAAACAAGAGATATGTGTTCCCTAATATGGATCATGTTTTGTACCTTCATGAAGATATCAATATCAGGATCGGGTTTAATGTTTGCATCTTTCTCTCTTCTTGACAACTCTGCCAACATCTCTGCAGTTTGAAGTACAATCAACAAACTATCACAATATCTACAAAGAACAATTTAGAATGTAGCACAAAAGAAAATTTAATCTAACCATAACGTGATCCAACCCCTTGGCATCGTGCAGAGAAAGCCAAGGTTTCTCTGACAGTCATTTCTCCAATATGAGTATCATATTGACTAATATAAGCAGAGGTCCTTTCAGGTACAAACTCATGTAACTCATGCCCGTTGTATGTCACCTTCCCAGAACTCTATAAACACATAAAGAAACATATATTTGTACTTTAGTCCAGAACTATTATTCATGTTGTTTGTAACTATTGGGCCAAAACCAAAAAAGTTACATATTAACTGAAAATATTTCAAACCCGAAAAGAAGTCACTAGGATCAATAATTTACCTTAAGTTCCTTGTCGAGCTTACCAGCCAAGGCTAACAAGAGTGTCGTCTTCCCAGAACTCGGAGGGCCCAAAAGTAATGTCATTCTATAAGCATGTTTTATTATGTTAGACTGTGGGGTATGGGGCTTGGGTTGGGGCGTGGGTTGGGGGAAAACGCCCAAGCCACCACCCCTTGGGGCTTGGGTTTGAAGCCGGGCGTGGGGCGGGCTTGAGATCTGATGTGGCGGCCTCCTATTCGCTGTCCACCGCCAACCCACGCGGTGCACCCACGCCCCGCCATACCCCACGGACACGTCACTAGGCGGTGGGGGGGGGGGGGGGGGGGCTCGAACTCCACGTGTCAACTCATGCCCCCAACCCAAGCCCCACCATACCCCACGGTCTTAGATCTAGTAAAGCAAGGTAGGTAACCCACATAGGGCTGTTAAAAAAGCTCACTACTTGAGGCTTGCGCCAAGATCGGTTAGATTAAAGCTTGCTCGAAATCGGATCGTAATTTATAAATGAGTTGAGCTAAGCCAAGGTAAGTTAGCTTGCTCGATTAAATTAAAGCCCAAATTTTAATATATATATAATATTTAACCCAGAATATATAAGCTATACTTGTTTTTAAATATATCAATAGGGTAGGGTTCATGCGAGAACCACCTTTATTGCAAAAACCGCGAGAATCAATGTGAACACAACAAAATAAACTCACTACACCACCAAAAACCTAAAAAACCTAACCCCCACCCCCCAAAAACCTAAACCTCCCCCCCTCCCCACCCCCCACACAAGCTAAATGATAAAAACTAAAACCTCAAAAAAATCTTAAAAATCTAAAATACACACAATTTTTATGTTTTAGTAGCAAAAAAAAGATATTTTTTTTAAATTTTCTTTTAAAAAAAAAATATTAACGAAAAGTAGCGATCTAAACATAAAAAATATTAAAAGAATTGTTTTTTAGATTTTTTTAGCTATTTTTGGTTGTGTTCACATTGATTCTCGCGGTTCTCGCAATAAAGGGTGGTTCCTAACGGATTCTTCTCCTATATCAATATGTGTAAAATATTAACAATTGAAATGAATAAAAATTTAAACTAAACAAATTAGTTCAAACTTTTGACAAGCCAAACTCAATCTCAACAATTCATTTTGTTAAGATAAGCGAGCAGAGCCTGGACCCACCCTTGCTTGGCTTGGCATGGCTTGGCTCTGCTCGGCTAGTTTACAGCCCTAAAGAATTCCCCCCCCCCCCCCCCCCCCCCAAACGCCGTAGAGTTATATTATTTCTTTCCACTCACCTGCTAGGCTTTACAATCCCGCTAACATCGTCAAGGATGGTTATATGCTTTTTCGTATTTGGAAGCAGGTGGAATAAGCTCAATAACATCTAATGGAATACAAAAATAGATGCATGTTTTATCAAATGCATGGAGGAACTCATTAGAAATATTCAATAAAATTTTATGAATCTAGAGATTGAATTGTTTACCTCATATAAATCAATATGGAAGTTTATAAAACTAGGTAAAGCTCTGCTTCCTGTTTTAACGTCTGCCTCCACAGTCATATTCTCAAATCTAACTTCTATTGTTGGCAAATCAATCCCAACCCTGTGACAACCAACCGTCAATTAATAAAAGAAATGGACAATTTAACTTAGGTTGGAAATAAGTTTAAAAAATAATAATAAAAAAATAAAAAATAGAAATATACATAAAAACCATCTTTGCTTGTAAGTTATACAAGATTTGTTAGAAATTAAGGCCATTCTAGAGCTCGCGACTCGTCGCTCGGGTCGTAGCTCGCTCGAAAAAAAAAAAAAAAAAAAACTATCTAAAAAAACTCGATGTGAAACGACCTAAGCTGAGTCGGCTCATTTTGTACCCAAGCCAAGCTCGGCTCGGCTCATTGGCTCTTTTAGCTTCAAGCTCGAGCTCAAGCCGAGCCAAACGGCCTCGTTTAGTTTCGAGCTCAAGCTTGAGTCCACCCTGGCTCGAATCAGTTGATCATTGTCGCATCGTGGTCACATCTATCCTCTGCCATGACCCATGGACTCTGGAGGATTGGAGTGTGAGTTTAAGAGGCCCAAGCCCAATACTATTAAATCATTTCTTTGATGCAGAAAAAAAAAAAAATACACCACGTCAATTTGAAAAACCATAAACATAAAATACAAAAAAAAAAGTTAAATATCTAGTCTTCATTACCGTATGCTAGTCAAAGTGTGCATATATGTTCCACCAAAGTTTTTGATCCAAGCATGAGCAAATGACGTTTACAAGACTAAAAATACTTTATTTGTATACAACTCCGTTTTAATTAAGGAAAATATATCGGAATGTTCGCAAGAAAATTAAGCAAATTAGTGTATTCGGGTTTCTTTAAAAAAAATATCAAGTGCAAGAGAAAAATGACATTAAATGACAAAAATTTATTCAAAAAATATAATAAAATAAAATTGATCTCCACCATTTGGTCCCATTCCACGCACGGAAAAAAAAAGCAACAACACCGGTACGAGGTGGTGTTCCTTGGAGTGTCTACTTGCCACATTGGCCCTGCACCCTTGCGGTGCTAGTATATTCAATGGCCTAAAGACGCCGCCCTTGAAGTTTTGTGAAAAAAAAAAAGAAAGAGAGAGGGAGGAAAGGAGACAAATTGACATGACCACAAATATTCTTTCGTACCGTTGACGTGAAAGGAGTAACGCTGGCGTGGAGGAGAGAGGAATGATAATGGTCATAACAATGGTTTGCTAGACAATCAATAGTTTTCAACACAACATCAAAATCTTAAAGTCAAAACAACAAAAAAAATATAGGTAAATGTTGAATACCTATCAATTCTGTTCCTGAGCTTTAACAAGAACTTCTCATTATCTTCATCCGCGGTATTTACAAGCCTGTCAAGTAATCGCTTTCGCTCTTCGAAGCTAAGATTATCGACATCAACTTCTTGTGGAGGTCCGGTTGATCCAAAAAGCAAACCTTTCTTCAATCGATCAAACGTTGGAAGCTTTTCAAGAGAAGCCCATTTCAAAGCTTCTTCATCGTCTTCTTCACGAGTAGACCTCGAAAACACATCCATCCCAGTGTTCCTCCATAGAGAAGTACTTCCGGATCTTAAACTCCCCATTCTTCCATTATTGCTTCTTCTTGAACTTCCTAACCTTAAACTGTTACTAGCTTTGTAGATATCTATTCCATCCATCTTTAACACCAAGCAGCTAGATAAAAAAAGATCTTAAGTATATTTTTTGATCAAGAAAACATTTAAAGTAGTAAGAATCAGTCAAAGAAGAAAAAGGTATTCTCTCATGAAAGATGATTCCATTTAGAAAGAAAGCTGTTCATGACAGGTTAAATTTATCACACTTTTTGCAGTGTCTACATATATTTATATGGCGCGCGCGAACGATGGTGAACCTTGTGGAAGTCTGTTGGAATAATAATATGATCTTATGTTGCCCACTCCACCAATTGATATGCTATTTATATTTGCCATGTTATTCTCTGTTTATAATATAATTAAATATATTGCCACGTTCCATTAAATTATTTATCCAAATCATGAGTCGATGGTTGTGAATGTGATTTTGATTTTAAAATCGATTCTTGGGTCAAAATGTACACTTTTTCAAACGGGTGTGAGTTTGTTCCTACACAAACTCTAGTCGCAGATTATTAAACACTTAATTCAAACGGCGATTGCTTGCGGCCATTAGAAAACGAGTTGTCTAGTACTTTTTATGTAAAACTCGCGTTGCGGCGGGGCGTAAAACCATGCCAAGTTGCACCAATGCTAAACCACTGTCGGTGACCACCAACACCAGGAAAGCTCGTAAAAAAAATAAATAAAAAATAAAAAAATAACACCAAACGAAAGGCAAAGTAAAATCTTTGAACCACGTACGCCCGTTGCGACGTGTTAATGTGAAAAATTAGACCGAAACGTAAAACATAGAAAAAAATAACTAAGAGAGTCTAGGACCCGCGCGTTGCAACGAACTTGCCAAACAGGGAAAAATAGATGTGTTGCGACGGGCCTATCAAACGGGAAAAAATTGACGAAAAAACGTTGAACCCCACACGTACGTTGCGGCGTGTTAACTTGCAAAATATAGAACGAAACGTAAAACGAAAAACTTGCAAAAAAAGATGAAAAGTATGGGGCATCAAAGTTAAAAATCAATTTTTTTTTGAAAAACTATTCATGCTAAGGGCACAACTCTATAAAAAAAAAAAAACAAATCTGTTGCTTATTTATTATTTACTATGGTTTCTTAAAATCATCATACAAACTTCGATACACATAGTACAAACAACAATGCCAAGAATTGTTATAAATTTATAGTATACTGTGGCGGATCTAGAAAATCCTCATAGGGGCAATGTTTCAAAAAAGAGGGTAACGAAATCAAAAAATGTCAAATTTTTCCAAAATTTACATTATCGTTAGAGCGTCAAGGGGCAACCGGGGTTACCCCTTGTTACAAAGTAGGTCCACCCCTGATAATAGGTATTTTTATGTCTATATATTATGCATGTATCATGTATGTTTTATGTGTATATTTTCATGTATGTAACACATCTGTTTTATATATTTTATTTAGGATTTATATACCATGTATCTTTTTATGTATGTAACACGTGTCTATTTTATATACTAGTGGGAACCTCGCGCGTTGCGGCAGAGTCGATTCTTTACATCATTATACTCGTCTATTATGTTATAAATTGTTCTGCTTTATGTTAGGTTATGAATGACAATCACAGCATCGATAACTAAATGTTAACATAATAATGACAATAATTAAGATTAGTTTCTCGAGTGATGTTTATTACCTAGTAGAACTTTATGTGACATCAATATTCAATGCATCTTTACGTGATAGTATAACTTAGTTTAGTACATAAAAAATAGATCACACGGGTGATAGTAAAGGCTAAAAAATAGATCAGAAGAAGGGTGACAATGAAATTTCCAATATATTAGTAATAATACTAAACAAAGTTTTAAGAACATAAATGCTACTACTTTAATAAGGATTAAAAATATAGGGTCCATCATTTAAATAAAAGTATACATTTCACACTAATGTCTTCTGAGTATAAGTATATGTGTGTTTGTGACTATACTTACTTTAAATGTGTGACTATAGGAGCCTCTTGCTCCTGGAAGACCATAGTAGAAAATTCTATTAACCCATTTATGACAGCACCTGCAATTTGAAGAAATCAAGTTTAAGTTCAATGAGCAAACAGCTAAAACGACCGTTTCAACTATTTTAGACTTGTTTTCGGCTAGTTTAGACTGGTTTTGGATGGTTCGATCCGTTTAAAAATATTTTGACTGGTTTAGGCGGTTTTTGGCTGGTTCAGACCGTTTAAAACTATGCTCTCACACACCATATACACCAAACATTCGAGCCGAAACTCAAAATTTCATTTCTTTCACACAGTTGCGTTTTTTTCTAGTTGAGCATGTTGACTTTTAATATAATGCTGACATGGCATTGGGAAACCAATGACAACGATTACCTTCAATTAAATTTGAAGGTCTTTTCTAGGCTTCTCCAAATGAGAAATTAAACCGAAGTTGGACCTTTCTTTTAGCTTAAATATTATATATGGAGAATACTATTGGTTATGGGAAAAATATAAATAAAAATGAGAAAAAATATATTTAAGCTTAAAATGTGTTATACAAAAATATGAAGTTAAAAGATGAGCATATATGAAAACTTGAAAGTTAAAAAATAAGCATAAAATGATTATTTATTATATTGTTTTTAATATATTGGGTGTATTTGAAATTTTAACTATTTTTAAGGGCATAATATGATATTTTTAGTTTTTGTTGGGTATATATGAAAATTTTCAAGTTTGTAAGGCCATATATGAAATTAATCCAGGTTTTTTTAGTGAAATAAGTGATCTCAGTAGCCCGAAAAGGCAAGAAAGTATAGATGTGAATAAAAGCTACAATTTTATGATTTGAAATAAGGGTCAGCTAAAACTGATCAAATTTAAAGCAAGTTTGTTGTAGAGAAAATGAAACAAATTAATAATACAACTTAAAGCAAAATAAACTGACCTGGAAACTACCAATGCTTTCCTTCAACTCGACGTATTTACCAGGGGCACCAGTGAAAACTTCAGCAACATGGAAGGGTTGACTCAAAAACCTTTGAATCTTGCGAGCACGAGCAACGGTCAACTTATCATCTTCACTAAGCTCGTCCATACCAAGAATTGCAATAATATCTTGAAGATTCTTGTAGTTCTGAAGAGCTTTTTGTACACCACGAGCCGTGTTGTAATGATCCTCACCCAAAATATGTGGTGAAAGCATACGAGATGTAGAATCGAGTGGATCAACAGGAGGATAGATACCAAGCTCAGAAATCTGTAAAATAATGGAATTACTGACAAAATCAACATTTAGGCATGTTGACCTGTTTATAAGAAACAGGATGATCGGTGTTATTTGCCTTTATTAATAAAATGAGTAATATATTCGACCACTATTCGCCATCAATAACTATGTTTTAACTTGCACTAAAATATACCCGTTTTGACCATTACCCAACCTGTTTGACCCGTTCTTTTAAGGGAGAAATCAAACCTATCGGGATAACACGGTGGTAGCATCCAAGTGAGCAAAAGTAGTGGCGGGAGCTTGATCTGTTAAATCATCAGCAGGTATTATGATCGTCTAAGGTTCCAAACTTGTGCTTGAATGAATCTTGCCTCTGTAACAACATCCCATGGCCCTATATCCAACAACAACTACATATTTCAAAACAAACAAATAATCGGTTGTTACGATCTGAAGGTGTTGATTGAAATAGTTACCTGTCGAGCAGCAGCCCAAGCGAACAAGAATTTCCTGTCGTTCAAGACTCAAGAGCTTCTTCATATCAAAATTTCAAGTTCCCCTTGGCATGTTTTCGCAAACAGTTAGCATTCAAATTTTTTGTTAGTAGTTATTAAAAAAAAAGGTCTTTGACGATACCTCAATAAGGCAGTCCATTAGCATGGCTCTCATCTTCTCACTGATATTAGATTGGTGTGTTAACATATAGTTTGGTGAAACCATGCTATAACTCTGCAAATTAATGAACAAAACTTAATGTAGATAATGTGGATCCCTCTAATTATACAGTATAAATACATATTCGAAAATTTAACCTCATTTTTCGGTAATTAGCGTAATCTTTGACTTAGAATAAAACCTTGACAACTTTGACCAACAAAGCTAGCCCAACATGAAGCCAAAATAACCATCAGCCCAATGTGCAAACAAGAGAAAAAAGGAAATTAGAAAATTAATATAAGTAAAATAGTTTGGATTATAAATTGCGACATAATTTAACAATGCTTCAAAGCATGATTAATATATTTACCTTCAGAACACCAAATTCTGAGAAGGATGAAAACAAACATCCATAACAGAAACACGATGACCTCTCAGTACAGCTATTGGATCAGGTGGTGGTCTCATGCTCATTTGATCACAATTCTTTCATTCGGACATTATATCAAACACCTTGTGGGCACAATTTTGATAATGCTTAATTAATCTAACATACTATTATACAAATGACTCTTTTTTTTCTCATGGAGTTTACAGTGAATGTCAATGTTGAGTCTAGAACTAATCAAGCTGACATTTAAATAAAAGGGTGTCAAATTCTAGAACTTGTTGATATGAGAAAACGGGAGATAGATTCTTACTTATTTTTCTCCTTAGGTGACTGTCAGTGAGGGCAGAGTAAATCGTCGATCGTCGGTGGTGGTGGCAGGACTCTATTCCAGTGGTAGCGCAACGTGGAATGAGAATAAGAATGTTCAGGTGCTTCCGGGTTAATTGTGCCGGTCTCCCTATTGAACCCCCAATCCATCGTTGCTTGCTCCCTGCTGCAGAAACCTGGACCTGAAGGGGGATTTGAGAGGACGATTTAACGGGGGTTATGCATGCTCTTCAGTCGGTGATGAAGGTGAAGGGCAAGCATCTTCACTTTCCTGGGAAGATGAAGTGAAGCGGCGTGTGTTTAATACCTACGGCTTCTTTTACTATTTAGTATTTAGTATTTAGTATTAGGGTTCTAGAAGATGGCAAATTACCGATTATACCCCTTTGGTGTCTTAAAAATTTGGGTTAAATAGCTTAAACATTCTTGCACATGGTGCTTCGTAACTTGTAAATATGGTAAAATTACAATTTTGTACGTCACTTTTCCTTTATAATATATATTTTAGATTTTATTTCAAAATTATATACTATGTATAAAAGGTATACATTTTACTTAAAATTTATGTATTCCAAGTAGAATCAGTATATTCTGTGCAAAGTATATGTTTTATGTAATGTGGAAACATTGAATGATTTATTTCTCATTCTCTACTATTTTTTAGCTCAAAGTACTCGCACATATAAGTTGCCTATCTGCATACTTTAGGGTTTTATAAATGTCGCGTACAGGCGTGTATATGGCGTATAGGGTTGCACTAAAGTCGGGGTTTGAGTGGTGTTAGGCACATAGTTTGAGGGTTTATGTAAGCCAAGTACAGTACGACGCGATAAGGCAAATGAATTTAGATGGGTGAATTTGGTGGGTTTAGGTGTTATAAACTCTCATCCAGTTCGAACATTATACCGTTTCAAATATTATATCGTTAAAAACATTATACCGTTATTTTTTTTATAAACTCCGATATAGTTCAAACATTATACCTTTTCAAAATAATACAGTTTAAAATAATATATATACCGTTATTTTTATAAACTCCGATACGGATCGAACATTATATCGTTTCAATATTATATGGTTCAAAATATTATACTATTTTAACGTCAACGTTTGTTGATGCATTTTTTGTATGTAGCTTGTAATATTAATGATGTATATTTTTGTATGTATTTGTTTGACTTTTGTGTAAGTTGACCAACGTCAAACGACATCCTCCCGTCGTATGACTTGGTTTGTTTAGTGTAAACGATATGCTATTTCTAAACAACATTAGTTGTTGTTTGGAATGGCTATAGTCGTTTGATGTGTGCCTTTTTTGTTTGGGATCACCCAAACAATATAAGTTGTCATTTGGTCATGAGTCCACACGACATTGCTTGCCGTTTGGACCATGCACCATGTTGTTTGGACACCTGTTGTTGCCTATATACACAACAGGTTGTCACTTAGAAATGTTAGACTTGGACAAAGGGTTTTATATGAGAGTGTTTCATTTGTATATTGTACCAAAACTCTGCTAAAATCAATACTTTGGAATCTTATTGAGTATATCTTGTGTTATTGATTGTCTTATGCTTGGTTTGATGTTATAACTTGGATTCCACACCCGTTATTGTATTTCATAACAAGAAATCATTTTTGTTCAAGATCGATATCTGGGCTTACAATGTTATATCGTTTCAAATATTATGTCGTTTCAATGTTTACCATTTGAGTATTATACCGTTTCAATATTATTGTTTCAACATAATATTGTTTCAATATTAATGTTTCAAATATTAACATCTAAACATTATACCGTTCTCAACATTATACCATTTCAATATTCTATTGTTTAAATATTATTCCGTTTCAATATTCTATCGTTTAAATATTTTATTGTTTCAGTGTTTACCGTTTGAACATTATAATGTTTAAGTTTTATCATTTCAAATATTATATCGTTTCAATTTTACGGTTTAAACACATTATTATGAGATATTATGTAATACAAACAAACATCATGTAAGCGAAAACTAAAATACAACTGAATATGCATATAACAAAAGTTTCAGCATGCATAACAAAAGATAAACTACAAGTAAATACACTAGATAAAAAAAAGAACAAGAACAGATGGCTAGTCTATGGCTGATGCTGCTCCTGCTACTTGTCACACCCTGCTAGTAGCGGAAGCGTATTGAGTGTGACTTAAGAAAGGTAATCATTGCATCCAATCATGTAAACAAATAATAATAGACAACGATGCCACATACATTGATTTTTGGAACATAAGTTTACAAGTTCCCAAAAGTAGTTTCAAGTTTCATACACGTTCACAACGTTAAACATAACATAGCTATCAAGTTATATTATACATCAACCAAAAGACTGTTTTTGACATAAAAGCATGTGAGGTTTTGTCTCCTATATACCCATACGAGGTTGGGATATAAAAGACAAATCCTCCAAAAGCGGCATTCGTTGTCATGTCATTTCCATTTCCCATAGTGTATCACCGGCTTAAGTCTTGTTTACGAAATTCATGTAATTTTAAAAAGTCAACAAAAGTTGAGCGAGTTCATGTAGTTATTGTTATCGTATGAAATCTCATTTTTGTAATCTTATAATGAAATCATGGTATGTGATTAGCATTCATGGAGTTTTAAAGATCTATTAGTGTGTCGCGAACACCCTGACATATGTACCATAAGTAACTAACCAAACCGAGATAACTTTGACATCATTAGGATCACAAAAGCACTCTTAAGGCACCAACCAGGAGTGGAGCACGTCTCAAACTCTATAGATCTATACCTTTTGCACCTAGGTCACTAAGTGATTAATGGTTACTATTGTCATCATCCTACTTATGCACATTGATCGTGTTATCATCTAAACCAATAGCTAACATACCGTTTGTTATGACATGTATTTCCCCTTGATTGTTTTAAACACAAAACATTGAAATCATTGAAAGGAAGGACATGAACTCACAAGTTTGTGTTCCGTGTATCATACAACTGAAATTTGAGCGTCCATACACGTGAGTAACCTACATGTGTGCTAACTTTATTAGACACTTAGGTCTTATTGGACCTCGTACAAGTTGTTGATCTTGAATTCTTATTATGTTTTCACTTGTCATAATTAGAATAACTTCATATTTTTGTAGTGTTGGTAGTTTGTTTGTTTGATCGTTATATATATATATATATTTGGTATATGTTAAATTGTGTATGAACGGGCCTCGCCCTTCATATGTCCTCGTGCCTTGCACGCATGTCCTTGGGCCTAGCCCATTTCATGTGTGTCATCGGGCCTAGCCCATGTCTTTATGTCATTGGGCCTAACCCAAGTCTTTTATGTTATTAGGTGTCACACCCCGACCGCGTAAAACAACAAATCGCGACGGAATCGTCGGGGAGTGTTGTAACAGAATCATTGTTTCAAAACACACGGAAATTTGAAGTTTCGTTTTATTAAACATTAAATATTTACATCGTCTTGAAATCTAAATAAACAAGTTAAACATAGTCTATCATTGTTTTTAAGTCACTAAGGCCTCGTCCATTCCTATGTGAGCATGCATCCTAGCAATCAACATCATCCAACAACACCTTAAACATATGTAAAAAAAACAAAGTCAGCAAAGAAATGCTGACGAGTACATAGGTTTTGAGAGTGTCGGATTCATGGCTAGTTTACATGTTGCAATACCTAATTTAAAAACCTTGTTCTGAAAAGTATAGTATTGCGACATAATTAATCAACCCAAATCAAGTTGGTTATAATTTATAAAATCTCGTAGCCATGATTCTTAACCCAAAACATTTATTTAATTAAATCAAATTGTAAAACATCTCGTAAAAACTCGTTAATAAATCTCGTATGGTTTATATTATTTCGAAAACATCATTGTGTGACATCGTTTCAGAATCGTTTACCCAAGTAAACTAAATAACGCCACGGTATGTAATACGATGAAAACACTTATATATAAGAAGTACCAGCGGCGTATCTACCATGTTTTCATCACATTACACCCGTCCCGTTATCTAATCATTAACCAAAAACCAATCGTTTACCCAAATCGTTTAACTCGTTAAAAATCGCTTTAGTCGTTTAAATCATTCTCGTTTAAATTGTGAAAACTACTTTGGTCGTCTCGCTAATAACATCCAAACCTTCGTGACTCGACTATCTCAAAGCTCGCATTAATAAACCACCAAAGGGTAAATTAACAATCACAGATTCAGTCGGTACCCACCTAACCCACACATAACCATGGGTGCAGTCTGATAACGGGATTTGTCAGATCCTATGGTACCATAACCTAATATTGGTCGGTTCGGCCAAAACTAATGAATGTTATTCGTTATGTAATTACAACCAACAAGTTAATCTACATTATCGAAATCGTTATTAATTTAATATAAACCATTTTAATCATTTTCGAAACCATCGTTAAAAACATCAAAATCATTTAACACATATGAATCACCCCAAAACATTTGAAAACAGTAAAATAGGGGGACTATGTACTCACATGAGAATGCTTAGAAGTCTTGAACAACAACCAAGCAAAGCTAGAGGGATCACGGAAATCAATCGGCACCTAATATAAGTAACTATGTAAATAAACCGGACCTAAATCAGAAGATCGGATAGGATGAGGTTTCATAAACCAAATGAGTATTGGATCTCATATGACATGGTTTAACAAAACCTACATGCTAAATCGAATCCTAACCTAAGTGCTTACGACCCATTACGAGTCGTTTAGGTAGCTTACACTACTTTAACGCATCGTTTGCGTAAAAAGCGTTCGGACCGCCTAACTAGTCCTATGACAAGTATTATATGCCTTAACAAGTCTAATAATGTTGCCTAATCAGTTTAAATGTCTAAATTTATGTTACATATGCTTAAAATGAATTTATGCGTAAAAATGGCATTTTGGTCATTTACCTAAGGCATATAAACTACCTATCATACAACTACTTAAACGAAGTGACCATAAGGTATAACCTCGGAAGGTTATTCCCTATGCAACTATGGTCACATGATACTTTTGTTCGGATCCTAATGATCGACCAAACAGGTCTAGTTTGAAAGTTTAAGCGGTGGTTTAGACCGCTTGACTTACGACTCTACACAAGCACTAAACTAAAAGTGACGAGTTAAACATGTTAAAACATGTTTAACGAAGTTAGAAAACAAGTTTTGATATCAAAACAAAGTGTTTTAATACCCAAGAGTAGTTTGGTTACAAAGTACGCACGAACACGCATTTTGGCCGAAACTACGACTCGTCACTACACCTAATCAACGTGGTAATCAGTAGGTATAGTCACAAAGGACTATGACCATCGTGATTACACTCACGCTACAAAGTTCAAGCGAACTTCGTGTTGACCATTGACCGGTCAAAGCAGAAAGTCAAACACGGTTTGACTTTCATGCTAAAAACGCATAAAAGCACGAAAGAATACTTACAAAGGGTCCACGCTAGGAAGATATGATCTATAAATTCTCAGGTATGAAGCATTTGAGCTTCAACTTAGAGAATTATTCAGATCATGAGTGAATTGAAATGAAGTGGGGTGGGGTTTATATAGATTTCGTAGAACCGTTAGGATCGTTTCTTGAAATCCGAGCTTCAATCTTGGCCCTCCATGTGTGCCCATTGTTTTAACATACTAGGGGCATCCAAAACCAGTCCATAGATTCAAAGAAACCATATACAAAACAAAAGAGCAGCTGGGTTTTGCTAAAAATGGTTTCTTCTGAATTGGAGGGGGCTTACGGACCGTAAAGGACCTCATACGGTCCGTATAGGCATGTGTTGCTAGCAGCAAGTTTGCTAAATTGGCAGAACAGGCCCCTGAGACTCCAAACTTGATTTTTGATGCGTTTTGGCACGTTTAAACCCCGTTAACCTCATTTCAAGGCCCTAAAATGAAGTTAAGTATAGGGAACTTAAAATATGCTTAAAAACATCTCGGATGTCGGTTCGTTTGGTCGTACGATTGCGTTGTTCGGTTAATTACGACGGAAGTTGTAACGGACGCAAAAAACGATCCAAATTACGCGACGAATGAAATTTTATCATGCCAATCACTAAAATAAAATATTTTAATGATTACATAAATTTTTAGATGTCCGGATATATTCAGAACGTAAGATATGCGCGAAAATGCAAACTTATGCACTTTTTGACGCTTTTAGTCCTAGTTAATCAAATAAGTTTATTTTTGCGCACCAAACACCTCAAAGCCTATTTCTAAGCTATGTAAAGGATATTTAGGGCACGTTTAACTTATGATCATATTCCGGAATGTTCGTTATAGTACGAATCGGCATACTTTCGCAGTTTGTCGAAATTAGTCCCTGTAAGCGAATAAACTTGATTTCGACACACCAAACCTTCCAAAACTTTTGTCTAAGTTATGTAAAGGTTATTTAAGGTATGTTAAGCCTATTTCACTATCCCAGAGTGTTTTTTGCGTTAAACTGATTACGTTTACGCATCAGTTCGCGTATACCTTTCTTGAAAGCGATTTAGAGCTCGAAATCGAACGAGAATTGATATGTGCAAATGATACACACATTTATACAAATCCCAAGTATGAAATACAATATTTCATTGATTTGGTATTTTTTTGATAGCCGTTGAGGCACAGATGTCACAGTCTCCCCTACTTCAGGAAATTTCGTCCCGAAATTTATTTAGAGGAAACTTGTGAGAACTCGAAACATGAAGTCGAAAAGATAAAACAATACTGGTTAGGGTTCTGAACTTCTAGTAACTTTAAATAACATCATGCTTGAAATGTAAGAGGGACACTTATATACAAGTATATGAAGCGCCATTGGTGCGTCCACCGTACCTCCATTACATTGTTCACGTTTCGTTATTGTTGCCATTATAGGTTCTTACACATGATAAATCTTACTGGGGTTCCTGTGCACTGAATTTCATAATTATGTACACGTCCATAATTACATAATTCCTTGCATAGTCCGTACAGTGTATTTTATAATGTGTAGGGGAAAACCAAATGAACAAACCTGTGATGAGCGTGACTAGACCATCCTAGGGTCCTTTTTATTTAAATCAATAAATGATCTTTTTAAATAGACCATCAAGGAGTCTTTTCAGTTATATCATCACATGTCATTCTTAACCAGATTCTGAATCAATCTTTTTAACTAGACCACTCAAAGGGTCTCTTTCGAATTATGGAGTGGTACTATATAATCCAAGGGTCTTAACTATTACGTAGAAGCCCATTGAGGATTTAAGGTAGTACCTTTTGAATATCCTACTATGAATCCCTCATATGAAGATATGGAAGATTCTACGAGGATTTGGATAACGAAAATCAGATCACACAAAAACATAAAAGAGAACACATAAACACATAATCACATAATTGGCCTTTAATTTGTTATCTTTGGACACGGGTATTTAAAGCACACCAGGAATCCAATACGTGGATTTCATTTGGCACTTTAAACATTTTCAAGAATCTAACTATGAAGATAGGAAGATCTTAATAGGAATTCAGCTTGTCCTTATTGAATTGTAATGTACGTATTAAGGCGTAAAGGAATCCAATCAGGGCTCCGATTTGAGCGATACACTTCCACAAGGATCTAATTGTGAAGATAAGAAGATCCTATATGGATTTTGGAATGTGAAAAGCGGGAGACGCTTCGAAACCTTGCACTAGACGTGCTTAAGTCGATACACGAGGTAGAATCCTCATGAAGTTGAGGTGATAGATATGCCAAGGCGACATATGAAGCAGAATTTGAAGGTTAGGTAATACGAGCAGAATGCTTTTTCGAAAACTATGCATGGGGTTCTTTTCAGAAATACGTTTTAATGTTTTTGAAATCCTACATAATACTTTTGAAATCATAAAGTAGGCGTATTAGGTAAGTATATTTATAAAATGTTTTAAAATCATGCGAGATAAATTTTCAAATTATGCATAAGGATTTTGAAGATATGGATAAAGCCTTTGAAATCATGCGCTTGATACATTAAGTAAATATATTGTGTTAAAAATCGTTTTCAAACTATATGAAATATTTTGAAATCATGAGGGTTGTTTTGGAAACCTATACTATGTATGTTATGACAAATCAGAATGAAATGATATGAGATTGAAGAAAGGTATCCTTAGTTATCTAACCAAGGATTTAAAGTGATTACTCAATATATCACTTATTTTCTGTACTTCATTTCTTAGAATGAAACGAGCACTTAGAATTTTCGAGGAAATCATGAGCGATCATATGAACGAGAGAATTACAAATATGGTTCTTTGGTGTAGGTATCGTAGGGGTATGCCATACACTCATGCAACTATATTTGTACATCAGAATTGCAAATAAAGATTTATTTATAAACAAAATCGATTGCTTCAGAGTTCAAAGAAAAACACTAGAAACATGAACATAAGATTCAGATTATTCAAAGTAGCAGCTTCTTCTAATCGGCCAAATGCTCATCCGTGGGTCAGATTTGCATTGACAATCTTTGGGTATTTGTCCCTGACATAACCCACCTCACCATAGGTGTAGCAAGTACCAGGAGGAAAATGAGCTCTTGCTGGATCTGCTTGTGCAGCAGTAGGATAGCAAAACGGCACACATTAACCAGATGTCCGCATTGTCCACAGTTGAGAGATTTTCGACATTTGACACTGGCATAGTGGTGGAGGTTACACTGATTGCACAAAGGAGAAGTTCCCAAGTACGGCTTCTTGGTTGGTGGTGCTGCCACCTAGCTAGGTTCTGCTTGATTTGGTGTAACGGCTACGGGATCCTTTGGAGCTTTATGCTTCTTTGACTTTTTCGAAGGCTCGGCTTCTGTTTCTTTCAATGCTTCTTGGGTGGCTTCATTATTGAGACGAGACATGGCGACAGCCAAATCAACAGTCTTCAGGATCACTTCGCCTATTCGCTGGGCAAATTTGGCAGTTTGCTCGGACATTTGAGTGTCGCTGCGATGAAGAGACATTCTGGAGGAAATGAAAGACATAGGAGGAAACAAGTGAAATGTTATCGGATAATCAAAACAGAATGACAACGCTTAGAAATTGCGATCATTTGTTTTTTACCTAAGGCAAACAAATGAGACGGTGATTAATCAAAGTAAACGGGTCATATTAATGTATCACTGAAGACATGCTTGCCTATAAGTGAACACTCACCCCAAGAGTTCCCAGGTAAGTGTGACTGGTCCGATACTGCGGATTTGTACGAACACTCTAGCCTTAGACAGAAAATTCAGGGTACAGGCATTCACCCTTCCAGTTTGTACGTGTTCACATTATAAGACCCAAACTTTGATGAGATTTTGAAAATTTAGAGGGTTCAAAACCTAGTAATCAATCATCCTAGATAATATGATTGGTTTTCAAAGCGGATTTGAAATTTGTGTTCTGGTTGTGGTTGTCACCTAAGGATAAGTGACGGTATTGTTTTAAGATCTAAACACAAGAATCTTGTGTTAGGGTCCTAGGAAGGTTATAGACTAGGTCAAAGCATTACTAATAACCTAATTCCCTATAACCATGAGCTCTGATACAAACTTTTCTGTCACACCCCGACCGCGTAAAACAACAAATCGCGGCGGAATCGTCGGGGAGGGTTGTAACAGAATCATTGTTTCAAAACACACGGAAATTTGAAGTTTCGTTTTATTAAACATTAAATATTTACATCGTCTTGAAATCTAAATAAACAAGTTAAACATAGTCTATCATTGTTTTTAAGTCACCAAGGCCTCGTCCATTCCTATGTGAGCATGCATCCTAGCAATCAACATCATCCAACAACACCTGAAACATATGTAAAAAAACAAAGTCAGCAAAGAAATGCTGGCGAGTACATAGGTTTTTGAGAGTGTCGGATTCATGGCTAGTTTACATGTTGCATACCTAATTTAAAAACCTTGTTTTGAAAAGTATAGTATTGCGACATAATTAATCAACCCAAATCAAGTTGGTTATAATTTATAAAATCTCGTAGCCATGATTCTTAACCCAAAACATTTATTTAATTAAATTAAATTGTAAAACATCTCGTAAAAACTCGTTAATAAATCTCGTATGGTTTATATTATTTCAAAAACATCATTGTGTGACATCGTTTCAGAATCGTTTACCCAAGTGAACTAAATAACGCCACAGTATGTAATATGATGAAAACACTTATATATAAGAAGTACCAGCGGCGTATCTACCATGTTTTCATCACATTACACCTGTCCCGTTATCTAATCACTAACCAAAAACCAATCGTTTACCCAAATCGTTTAACTCGTTAAAAATCGCTTCAGTCGTTTAAATCATTCTCGTTTTAAATTGTGAAAACTACTTTTGGTCGTCTCGCTAATAACATCCAAACCTTCGTGACTCGACTATCTCGAAACTCGCATTAATAAACCACCAAAGGGTAAATTAACAATCCCAGATTCAGTCGTTACCCACCTAACCCACACATAACCATGGGTGCAGTCTGATAACGGGATTTGTCAGATCCTATGGTACCATAACCTAATACTGGTCAGTTCGGCCAAAACTAATGAATGTTATTCGTTATGTAATTACAACCAACAAGTTTATCCATATTATCGAAATCGTTATTAATTTAATATAAACCATTTTAATCATTTTCGAAACCATCGTTAAAAACATCGAAATCATTTAACACATATGAATCACCCCAAAACATTTGAAAACAGTAAAATAGGGGAACTATGTACTCACATGAGAATGCTTAGAAGTCTTGAACAACAACCAAGCAAAGCTAGAGGGATCACGGAAATCAATCGGCACCTAATATAAGTAACTATGTAAATAAACCGGACCTAAATTGGACGATCGGATAGGATGAGGTTTCATAAACCAAATGAGTATTGGAACTCATATGACATGGTTTAACAAAACCTACATACTAAATCGAAACATAACCTAAGTGCTTACGACCCATTACGAGCCGTTTAGGTAGCTTACACTACTTTAACACGTCGTTTGCGTAAAACGCGTTCGGACCGCCTAACTAATCCTATGACAACTATTATATGCCTTAACAAGTCTAATAATGTTGCCTAATCAGTTTAAATGTCTAAATTTATGTTACATATGCTTAAAATGAAATTATGCGTAAAAAAGGCATTTTGGTCATTTACCTAAGGCATATAAACTACCTATCATATAACTACTTAAACGAAGTGACCATAAGGTATAACCTCGGAAGGTTATTCCCTATGCAACTATGGTCACATGATATGTTTGTTCGGATCCTAATGATCGACCAAACGGGTCTAGTTCGAAAGTTTAAGCGGTGGTTTAGACCGCTTGACTTACGACTCTACACAAGCACTAAACTAAAAGTGACGAGTTAAACATGTTAAAACATGTATAACGAAGTTAGAAAACAAGTTTTGATATCAAAACAAAGTTTTTTGATACCCAAGAGTAGTTTGGTTACAAAATACGGATGAACACGCATTTTGGCCGAAACTACGACTTGTCACTACACCTAATCAACGTGGTAATCAGTAGGTATAGTCACAAAGGATTATGACCATCGTGATTACACTCACGTTACGAAGTTCAAACGAATTTCGTGTTGACCATTGACCGGTCAAAGCAGAAAGAATACTTACAAAGGGTCCACGCTAGGAAGATATGATCTATAAATTCTCAGGTATGAAGCATTTGAGCTTCAACTTAGAGAATTATTCAAATCATGAGTGAATTGAAATGAAGTGGGGTGGGGTGGGGTGGGGTTTATATAGATTTCGTAGAACCGTTAGGATCGTTTTCTTGAAATCCGAGCTTCAATCTTAGCCCTCCATGTGTGCCAATTGTTTTAACATACTAGGGCATCCAAAACCAGTCTATAGATTCAAAGAAACCATGTACAAAACAAAGGAGCAGCTGGGTTTTGCTAAAAATGGTTTCTGCTGAACTGGAGGGGGCTTACGGACCATAAAGGACCTCATACGATCCGTATAGGCATGTGTTGCTTGCAGCAAGTTTGCTAAATTGGCAGAACAGGCCCCTGAGACTCCAAACTTGATTTTTGATGCGTTTTGGCACGTTTAAACCCCGTTAACCTCATTTCAAGGCTCTAAAATGAAGTTAAAGTATAGGGAACTTAAAATATGCTCAAAAACATCTCGGATGTCGGTTCGTGTGGTCATACGATTGCGTTGTTCGGTTAATTACGACGGAAGTCGTAACGGACGCAAAAACGATCCAAATTGCGCGACGAATGAAATTTTATCATGCCAATCACTAAAATAAAATATTTTAATGATTAAATAAATTTTTGGATGTCCAGATATATTTAGAACGTAAGATATGCGCGAAAATGCAAACTTATGCACTTTTTGACGCTTTTAGTCCCTGTTGATCAAATAAGTTTATTTTTGCGCACCAAACACCTCAAAGCCTATTTCTAAGCTATGTAAAGGATATTTAGGGCATGTTTAACTTATGATCATATTCTAGAATGTTCGTTACAGTACGAATCCACATACTTTCGCATTTTGTTGAAATTAGTCCCTGTAAGCGAATAAACTTGATTTCGACACACCAAACCTTCCAAAACTTATTTCTATGTTATGTAAAGGTTATTTAAGGTGTGTTAAGTCTATTTCACTATCCCAGAGTGTTTTTCGCATTAAATTGATTACGTTTACGCATTAGTTCGCGTATAACTTTCCAGAAAGCGATTTAGAGCTCGAAATCGAACGAGAATTGATATGTGCAAATGATACACACATTTATACAAATCCCAAGTATGAAATACAATATTTCATTGATTTGGTATTTGTTTGATGGCCGTGGAGGCACAGATGTCACATTAGGCCTAGCCCATGTCTTTTATGTTGTTGCGCCTTGCCCATGTCTTTATGTTATTGGGCCTAGCCCATGTCTTTTATGTCATTGGGCCTAGCCCATGTATTTTATGTGACTAGGCCTTGCCTATGTATTTATGTTATGTATTAATGTTATTAGGCCTTGCCCATGTATTAATGTTATTGGGCCTAGTCCATGTATTAATGTTATTGGGCCTAGCCAAACTTGATTTTATGAGCCCATATATTAGTATTCTTGCATTTTTGTAAAATTTACTAAGTATAGAGTTTTAAGTATATTCATATACTTAAATAAATTCACTTGCTGATTTTTATACCTCCTAACCTTCCGGATTTTTGTTATCGTAAATATATATATATGCCCGTTGAGTGTCTAAAAAATACATTATTTTTAGACGCCTCATCGTAGTCGTTTTATGTATATATTTTCGTGTCGAAAATCGCCCAAGTGTCGTAGTAGCTCCGCGTGATGACGATACGCCCGTTTGTCATCGACGACCATTATATATCCTTTTATTGACCGATTAGTTTATATGTCTTATTTGGTCGGTCGAAATATATTTTAGTTCTTAAGAATATATTCTTATGATTTCGTCTGTTGTCCAAATTGTCCGCTCGTCCATTTATTCATTTTGGGATATAATGTAAGTAGGGTTTATATATATCCGTTAACTTAGCACTTCTTGGTAATTTGAGGATCTTAATGTATATGTATTCATGTGTATTTTTATACTTGTCTCCTTACAGGTATTTTCTTAGTATCATTTGTGTATTATTTGGATCACCCTAGTTTTATCTAAATACATACACTTAGCACATAAACATATACACTTTGATGGATTTTCTAAGTGTGTGTGTGTGTGTGTCTATATATATATTATATATATATATATATATATATATATATTCAAGTTTCCATTTTTACTTATAAAAATTATTATAAGTATTTAGAAACATGCTTAGGTGTTCAAACTATCGCAATTTTTATATAACTTGTTTTATATAAAAACCAAGTTTACTAGTGTTTTAAAAATCTAGCTTCAAGTCCATTCTATGTTTTATCTTACAAGAACAATAATCAAGTTTACATATATGTAATGCTCATGATCTTGAAGATGATGATCATGTACGATTTAAACATATACATGTTTAAATCATATTTTTAAATCTAATATGACAAGATTAACATATCTATTAAATACTACAATAAATAACCAACAAGATCATCATAAATCTCATCTTTAACCAACTAATCTTAACATAATCAACAAGATTATATTAACTAGTTATCACTAATCTACATAATTAACACATAACAAATTATGTTTTTGAAGATTATTATGTTTGAGATTAGGGTTTTTGGTTTGATTTTTCTTTAATTTCAAGATAATCAACTTGTACTTCTATAATCTACACTTAACAAGAAGCTTAAGAAGAGATTAAGTTCCAAGAAAAGTCCTTAATGCTTCTCCATGCTTAACACATGCTTAGATGACATTGAAATGCCTTGGAAGTGAGTAATTTATGGTGTTTAATGGTGGTGTATGGATGCCTTCTTTGAGTCCTGAACAAGGGGGACAAAGATGAAGGTTTTGTTGTTTGAAATGTGTTGTGAAAAGTTGAGGAATGGTGTATTGTATGAATGTCAAAATGATGGTGAAGTATGTAATCTTTTCAACAACAACTCCTTGAACACCATGCTCCAAATCTTGCAAGATTTTAACAAAGATAAAGTGGGGTGGGACCACTTGAGTCCACCAACATGGAGGGGGGTATTATGTAATTTTTTTATAAAAATGTTAAAAATCTAGATATTTTGGTGTTTAAGTAAAGTGTGGTGATTAGGGGTTTCTTGCACCATTAGGGGGTAACTAGGGATTCAAAATGTTAATTGTCGTTAACTAGTTCACTAGACTAGTAGAAATTCTATTTTCGACACATGGATGATAACTGTTTCGTGGGTCGGACTTTTCTTGAGGTTCGACACATGGAATGTGTCGTGTACGTTATTGAGTTCCTCTGGCAACTTTAACTTGTAAGCAACTGTACCAACCTTTGCCAGAATTTCAAAAGGCCCAATGTATCTCGTGTTTAGTTTTCCGTGCTTCTCAAATCTAGCTAGGCCATTCCAAGGCGAGACTTTTAGCAAAACTTTGTCTCCGACCTCGAAGGATAATGGTTTGCGTCTTCTATCCGCATAGCTCTTTTGTCTATCACGAGCCGCTTTGATACGATCTCGTATTTTTTGATATCTTGTCAGTAGTCTCTTTGACTAGTTCGGGGCCAATAAGTTGTTTGTCACCGACTTCCACCCAACATAGCGGTGATCGGCACTTTCGTCCATATAATGATTCGAAAGGGGCAGCTTCAATGCTCATGTGATAACTGTTATTATATGAGAACTCTACCAAAGGTAAATGAGTATCCCAGTTTCCGCCTAAATCCATCACACAGGCACGAAGCATGTCCTCCAAAGTTTGGATGGTTCGCTCGCTTTGGCCATCGGTTTGCGGATGAAATGATGTGCTTAGATCTAAACGAGATCCAAATGATGCTTGAAATGATTGCCAAATCCTTGACACAAGGCGACCATCTTGGTTGGAGATTATTGAAACAGGCACTCCATGACGTGCCACAATCTCCTTGAGGTAAAGTTCAGCTAACTTCTCGGTACTCTCTTTCTCGCGAATCGGTAAGAAGTGAGCTGACTTGGTTAATCGATCAACGATAACCCATATCATGTTATGACCTCAAGAGGTCTGTGGTAGATTTTTAATGAAATCCATTGATATTTGTTCCCATTTCCAAACGGGAATCTCGGGTTGCTGTAATAAGCCAGACGGCTTTTGATATTCGGCCTTAACCTTTGCACAAGTTAGGCATTTCCCAACATAGGTCGCAATATCTCCCTTGAGATTAGGCCACCAATAGTATTCTTTTAAGTCTTGATACATTTTATCAGATCCTTGATGTATTGAATATTTCGCCTTATGTGCTTCGTCCAGTAACAAGTCTCATAGACCACCAAAGTATGGAATCCAGATCCTTCCCATGAAATATAAAGTTTCATCCTTGTTCTTTTCCATTTGTTTCTCCAATCCCCGTAATGAATCGGCTTGAATGTTTTCCGGCTTTAGAGCTTCTTGTTGTGCATCATGCACTCAATTAGTATAGTTCATTTGAATTGTTAACTCTAAAGCTCGTACTCGTAATGTTTTGACTCGTTCTTTCCGGCTCAAAGGATCCGCCACAACGTTTGCCTTGCCCGGATGGTACTTAATTTCATAGTCATAGTCATTCAACAATGCTACCCATCGCCGTTGGCGCATGTTTAATTCCTTTTGATTGAATATATGTTGAATACTCTTGTGATCGGTGAATATGGTACACATAGTACCATAGAGATAATGTCACCAAATCTTTAGAGCAAATACCACTGCGCCTAGTTCTAGGTCATGAGTGGTATAGTTCTTTTCATGAGCTTTTAACTGACGTGACGTATACGCGATGACTTTTTCACGTTGCATTAACACGCAACCCAAGCCTTAATGCGATGCATCAAAATACACCACAAAGTCATCGGTATCGTCCGGAAGTGATAAGATTGGCGCTTTGCATAGTTTGTCTTTGAGTAATTGAAACGTCGTTTCTTGTTTTTCACCCCAATCGAACTTTTTATCTTTTTGCGTGAGAGATGTTAGTGGTTGAGCAATTCTATAAAAATTCTCAATGAATCTCCGATAGTATCCCGCTAAACCCAGAAATTGTCTTACTTCCGTTGGGGTCTTTGGATCATTCATGTTCTTTATGGATTCTATCTTAGATGGGTCAACATATATTCCGTTCTCGTTCACCACGTGACCGAGAAATTGAACTTCGCAAATCCAAAATTCGCATTTCGAGAAGTTGGCATACAATTGTTCTTTCTTAAGTAGCTCTAGAATAGTCCTCTAGTGTTGTTCATGTTCTGCCTCGGTTCGTGAATATATTAATATATCATCAATGAATACGATCACGAACTTGTCGAGATATGGCTTACATACTCGGTTCATCAAATCCATGAATACGGCAGGAGCGTTTGTTAAGCCGAAAGGCATAACAAGGAACTCGTAATGGCCATAGCGAGTCCTAAATGCCGTTTTAGGAATGCTTTCCTCTTGAATTCTCAGCTGATGATGTCTGGATCTTAGATCAATCTTGGAATAAAAGCTGAACCTTGTAATTGATCGAACAAGTCATCGATCCTCGGTAAAGGATACGATTCTTTATAGTTAGTTTGTTTAATTCTCTATAGTCTATGCACATCCGAAAGGTTCCATCCTTTTTCTTGACAAATAGCACCGGTGCTCCCCAAGGTGAGAAACTCGGTCTAATGAATCCTTTGTCAAGTAATTCTTGAAGCTGAGTAGATAATTCTTGCATCTCCGAGGGCATCAATAGATATGGAGCTTTCGCCACCGGTGCAGCTCCTGGCACTAGGTCGATACAGAATTCAACCTGTCGTTGTGGAGGCAGTCCCGACAAATCTTCCGGAAAGACTTCGGGATGATCCTTCACTACAGGTATGTCCTCCACCTTGCGCTCCTCGGCCTTCTTGTTAACCACATGGGCAAGAAAGGCGGTGCATCCTTTTCTCAAACATTTTCGAGCCTTCATGCAATTAATGATTCGTAGTGGTGTATCTTGTTTCTCCCCATGAACTACCAAATGTTCTCTGTCGGATATAGGGATACGAATGATCTTCTCGTGACTTATCATTTCAGCTCGATTATCGGATAGCCAATCCATACCAATAACGACATCGAAACTACCTAATGGAACCGGTAATAGATTTATGTCGAACTTTCGTTCACCCAGTTCTGAGGTACATTTCTTAATTATTTCCTCCGACTCTACCAATTTCCCGTTAGCTAATTCAATCGAGTATGGAACATCTAATTTACTCGATTTTACCCCAAGTATATCTCTAAATTCTTTAGAAATAAAACTAAAATCTGTTGCAGTATCAAAAAGAATAGATGCGAAGTGATTGTTGATAGGGAACGTACCGGTGACCACATTCGGGTTCTGGCGAGCATCCTTAGCTCCTATCACGAAAGCTCATCCCCGAGCTTGGTTTTCTTTTGGGCAATCCTTCTTGAAATGCCCTTTGTCACCGAAGTTAAAACAGCCTCGATCCTTGGTATTTGTTCCCCGACGCGCATCAGTGTGATGCCCAAACCTGCCACATTTGGGGCCTCGACATTCCCCGTAGTGGTGGAAAGGGCATTTGTTGCACTTTGGCGCATTCCCAGTATAATGCTTCTTATCGGTATTGTTTGAGGCGGTGGTAACATATGCCTTTGCCTCTTTGACTCCTTTCGTGTTTTGCCCTTTGTTATTGTTGTTGTTGTTACTAGTGTTACCCCGTGAACCCTTCTTGAAATGAGAGAATTTCCTTTTGTTGGAGCTCATAGTCTCCACAGTGGTTTCCTTTTTGTTCACCCCAGAATTATCAAATTTTCCCTGACGCACAACCTCCTCAGTAAGGCTGACAACCAAATCAATCGCTTCACCAATTTCCGTTGGTTTAGAAGTGGTACCATACTTAGAATTTCGGGGGCAAGTCCCTAGATGTACCTCTCGATCCTTTTGAATTCGGGTTCCACCAGGTATTGAATCACACGAGACAAATCATGAAATTGCTGCGTGTGCCCCGCGATGTCCGAACCAATCATCTTCAAATTCCAAAATCCCGTCTCCAGCTTCTGGATTTCCAACCTCGAGCAATACTTTTTCCACATCAATTCTTTAAGTTCCTACCAGGTCAGGCCGTATGCAGCATTTTCGCCCTTAGTTTGGACCTGGAGGTTCCACCAAGATAGTGCTCCATCGATGAAGAGTCCAGTGACATAAGTGACCCTTTGCTCGGTAGGGCACTTGCTCATCCGAATGACCGAGTAAGTCTTCTCGGTCCAACGTACGAAAAAACAGCACCTCCCGTGCCATCAAAGTTCAGGGGTTTGCAGTCTAAGAACTGCTTATAAGTGCAACCTGAAATCATCGTATGCACAAATTCAAGAGTAAGTATCAAAAGCACGATTAGAATAAACGAGAGTATCGTGTAGTGTTATGAATAACCATGCATACCGGTCGGAGGGTTGCTCCAGAAGTACCTCTTGTCCCACCGCTATGCTCAGTGCGGTTGGCTCCGTATTGGGCGATTGCCTGGGAGATGCGTTCATTCAACTCTTGTTTGGTCGTCGGTAGCGGGTTTGTGTTCGTTCTTCGACGACGGGGCGGCATCGTCTTCTAGTATAGAATATCGATCGCCGTTAGACAAATATTTAACAATAAATCTTGTCAAGTATATGTATAAACTTGTCGGGTTTATATAAATAAGAATATATATATATATATATATATATATAGGGTGAGAGTTGGCTACAAAGTCTATTTTTCCTACAAAGTGTAAATATATATATATATATATATATATATGTATACAGGATGTAACCACACAATCGCGAGCATGCATGAACACACAAATCATCACAATAATCGTATAAACTCCACATGTAGGAAAACACCACATCATAAACAAAACATCAACCATAAGTTCACCATGTTATAACAGTACCAACCACAATATCATCACATCACCATAGTATCAACCACAACATAAAAGAAATACAATGTGAAATATTGAAAACATACTTTTATATATAATGACAACTTGTTACATTTTGTTCATGAAGATCAAAAGGACTTAGGGATACATAACCCTAGTCAGTACAAGTTTTACAATACCAAAGTAAGATTTTCTTCTACATTGTTTCTTCATGTCTTCAAGTTGTCTTCAAAAGTATGGATCTTCAAAAGTCTTTGTCTCCCAAAAGCGGGTAGACTCCTAAAAGATAACTACTAACATACAACTGAGGTGGAAAGGGCGGGGGTGGTGACTATGGTAGTGGTGGTGGTAATGGTGGGGGTGATGATGGTAGGGGTGGTAGTGGTGATGGTGGTGGTGGTGGTGCAAAGATAGCGGCTCTGACTACGGCTTGCTCAGTCTCGAGCTCTCTGATCCTACGGAAAAGAATAGTAATCCGTATCTATGACGATCGCTGCCTCTTCTCCATGGTAACTGAAGGAAAGTGCGATGGATGGTAGGGATCAGATGGGCTCATGCCTGGTGGTGGAATCCAGGCATGTACCCCAGGGTAGTAAGAAGTGTGTCCAGTGGTCTGGGACGATCCAGCAACATATGGATCCTGAAAAGTGTGGGTGAATGGCTAGTGTGAAGACTGTCCAATCTCATAATGAGATGGGGGATCCAGAGAATATGAGAATCCCAATAAATGTATAGGATCGGCAGTAGGGATATCGGGATGACTAGGAGCAACAGGGGCAGGTAGTACCAAAGAAGGAGAGGACACATGGGAGGGAGCAGTAGGGGCAACAGTAGATGCAGTGGATGAGATATCAATGACAGAAATGACAGGGGAGGGTATCTCGAGAATAGCTATGTCAAAGACCTCTCCGTCACCGAGGTCGTCCTCAATATGATCGACATGGAAGATCAGAATGACATCATCATCATCATCGTGGAACAATAGCGAGGGGTACAACTAAGTATACAATCTGGTGCTCCCCTCAAGGTGATCATAAATAATCATGGCATGCGGCGGCTACTGAATAGCTAGGACATCGTCCTCTAGTGGGGCGTGGTGCTCCAAATAGTCTATGAGAGCAAATGGTTGGAAATCATCCAACAAATCGTCGTCCACCAAAGAGACTTCATGATCTGACTCGTCGTCAAATGAGATAATCACGATGACGGGTCCATGCTCGTCGTCTGACACTAACTCCATCAGGTCCGCCTCTGAAATACCGGAAGAGGAAGACATCGGTTATAACAACTCTCCTAAAATTCTTAAAACACCCCTACATGTCCTAAAATACACCCCGTATATGAAAAATAGGCCCGAAATACCTTTAATTTAACAAAATTAATTAAAAACAAGAAATAAGGGGCGCTCGTGGGGCGCGACCCCCTTGTCTAAATCCGTCGCGGGCCGCGACCAGGTGGACCAGGCGCAACCCGATGCTGTCACGTGTCCCACTCGTGTTAAAGCTAACTCGTGACTGGCCAAGGCTAGGCCCTAGCCAGTCTAGCTCGCGGGGCGTGAAGACTTTGTCTTCGTCTCTTGCGGGGCGCAAGAAAGAGGCTGATCAGCCCTATAAATAGAGGCCATCGGCTTCATTTGAGAAATCGTTCAGAATCAAAATCTCTCTCAATTTCTCTAGTAGCAAATATAATTCCCGGGTATAATACCCACTAAATAGCGAAGCTTTGCCTCGATGTAAGTATTATAACCCCGATTACGTATTACTTACTCTGCCCGATTGATCTAGTGCTCCGTAACGCACGTCGAGGCTCTGCCTGACTTCGTCGTTGGAGTTCTGTTTCAGGAGGGGGTATAGCTAATGTAAATTGGGTTATTATACTAACGCGTGTGCATTGTTTAAATTTAATAGATTATAACCAGGAAGTCACAAGGAAATGCCTAAATTAGCAATGTGAGTAATCATTCTTTGTGTATAAACCTTTTTGTGAATAATTCCTCTTTTTGTAATTTTTTTTTACAAAACCTCAATTGTTTTGAATTATATTTAACAGTGATTGAGTATTTGTAAATCTACAATTATCGTCGATATGCTGGGGTTTTGTATACATTACTTGTTACTACACTGTGAGTAGTAGCATGACCACAAGTCAGGATTGATAGTACCGTGGGTGGTAATTAAAGTAGATGTAAACAAATGTAATTGCGGGTTGCCCTCAATGCTGTAAAATGATAAAACTTGTTTTGATTAAACTGGGATTCACTCACCAGTATTTCCCACTGACAAAATGTTTTAAACGCGTTTCAAGTAACAAAATTTGAAAGCCAAATAGAAGCCAGCTGGAGAGCACTGAAGGCTTGGAAAAGTAGCTATAAAAGTTACCTAAATAAAGAAGAAGTTTTATTTAAATAAATTAAGGGTTTGTCCCTATAAACATGTTGTAATGGAAACTTGGGTTTTTCCATGTATTTATTATTATTATAGAAATATGGTGTTTTGCTCTGATAAACTATTTCCTAACTACGGTCCTGATGTAAATTCCGCTACCAAATAAATAAACACCGATACCACCGAATGTGCGAACTCGCGGCCGCCTGCCTCCCGGGGCAGGGGTCGGGGGTTTTGACATCGGTCCTGGCAAATAATCCGTACAATATACATATATATATATATATATATATATGTTAGCAAATACATTTTTACTTATGATATATTTCATGCAATCACTATATCTCATGTTGTTTTTGTTCTTGTGTTTCCCTTGTAATCCTTAATGTTTTCGAGTATATTCCTTATAGACTAATCATGTATTGATCCTTGCTCGTTACTTATGATTGAGTTCGCGTGATAGATCCTCGTGTTATCGTAATATAATGAAAACCTTTTGTCATTTTTTTGTCATATTTCTGAAATCATTTTTATGATGTTATACACTTTGTTTTCATGTGAGAGCCAATAGTGATTGTAGACCAAACTTTGCAAAAGTTTTTCCCCGGTTCACTACAATCGGTGCTCTAATACCAATTTGTCACACCCTGATAGTAGCGGAAGCGTATTGCGTATGACTTAAGAAAGGTAATCATTGCATCAAATCATGTAAACAAATAATAATAGACAACGATGCCACATACATTGATTTTTGCAACATAAGTTTACAAGTTCCCAAAAGTAGTTTCAAGTTTCATACACGTTCGCAACATTAAACATAACATAGTTATCAAGTTATACTATACATCAACCAAAAGATCGTTTTTGACATAAAAGCATGTGAGGTTTTGTCTCCTATATACCCATACGATGTTGGGATGTAAAAGACAAATCCTCCAAAAGCGGCATTCGTTTTCATGTCATTTCCATTTCCCATAGTGTATCACTGGCTCAAGTCTTGTTTCCTGAAATACATGTAATTTTAAAAAGCCAACAAAAGTTGAGCGAGATCATGTAGTTATTGTTATCGTATGAAATCTCATTTTTGTAATCTTGTAATGAAATCATCGTATGTTATTAGCATTCATGGAGTTTTAAGGATCTATCAGTGTGCCGCAAACATCCTGACATATGTACCATAAGTAAGTAACCAAACCGAGATAACTTTGACATCATTGGTATCACAAAAGCACTCCTAAGGCACCAACCAGGAGTGGAGTGCGTCTCAAACTCTATAGATATATACCTTTTGCACCTGAGTCACTAACTGATTAATGGTTACTATTGTCATCATCCTACTTGTGCACATTGATCGTGTTATCACCTAAACCCATAGCTTACATACTGTTTGTTACGACATGTATTTCCCCTCGATTGTTTTAAAAACAAAACATTGAAATCATTGAAAGGAGGGACATGAACTCACAAGTTTGCGTTCTGTGTATCGTACTACTGAAATTTGAGCGTCTGTACGCGTGAGTAACCTACATGTATGCTAACTTTATTAAACACTTAGGTCTTATTGGACCTCGTACAAGCTGATCATCTTGAATTCTTATTATGTTTTCACTTGTCATAATTAGAACAACTTCGTATTTTTGTAGTGTTGGTAGTTTGTTTGTTCGATCGTTATATATATATATATATAATTATTAAACCATCGTATATATATATATATATATATATATATTTGGTATTTGTTAAATCGTGTATGAACGGGCCTCGCCCTTCACATGTCCTCGTGCCTTGCATGCGTGTCCTTGGACCTAGCCCATGTCATTGGGCCTAGCCCATGTCATATGTGTCATTGGGCCTAGCCCATGTCTTTATGTAATTAGGCCTAACCCATGTCTTTTATGTCATTGGGCCTAGCCCATGTCTTTTATTTTATTGGGCCATGCCTATGTCTTATGTTATTGGGCCTAGCCCATGTCTTTTATGTCATTGGGCCTTGTCCATGTATTTTATGTTATTGGGCCTTGCCCATATATTTATGTTACTAGGCCTTGCCCATGTATTAATATTATTGGGCCTTACCCATGTATTAATTTTATTGGGCCTAGCCCATGTATTAATGTTATTGGGCCAAGCTCATGTATTAATGTTATTGGGCTTAGTCCAACTTGATTTTATGAGCTCATATATTAGTATTCTTGCATTTTTGTAAATTTACTAAGTATAGAGTTTTATGTATATTCATATACTTATATAAATTCACTTAGTGATTTTTATACCTTCTAACTTTCCGAATTTTTTTATCCTCTATATATATATGCCCGTTGAGTGTCTAAAAATACATTATTTTTAGCCGCGTCATCGTAGTCCTTTTATGTATATATTTTCGTGTCGAAAATCGCCCAAGTGTCGTAGTAGCTCCTCGTGACAACGATACACCCGTTTGTGATCGATGACGATTATATATCCCTTTACTGACCGATTAGTTTATATGTCTTAATTGGTTGGTCTAAATATATTTTAGTTCTTAGGAATATATTCTTATTATTTTGTCCGTTGTCTAAATTGTCCACTCGTCCATTTATTCGTTTTGGGATATAATGTAAGTAGGGGTTATATATATCCGCTAACTTAGCATTTCTTGGTAATTTGAGAATATTAGTGTATATGTACTCATGTGTATTTTTATACTTCTCTCCTTACAAGTATTTTCTGGGTACCATTGGTGTATTATTTGGATCACCCTAATATTATCTAAATACATACACTTAGCACATAAGGATATACACTTTGTTGGTGCACAACGTCTATCGCCTACGTCATCAGTCTAGATCGTGTCATGTAATAGTTTAAGTGTTAGAAAATTAAGTTTATATGTAAATGGACCAGTTCGCACGAAGTGGCATGTGTAAGGCCAGGTCGCACAAACTGGAAGAAGACCAGTTCGTGCGAAGTGAACTAGTTAACTCATGCGAACTGTTTGGCCTATAAATAGGTCTGTTGGGTTTTTCATTTGTAACTTTCCAGAGAATCTTGCCATGAAGTGCTGACGAATTCTCTCTGTACGAAAACGTTTATAATCAATGGAAAACATGTTTAAAGTGTATTTCTGCTCTTCTACTCCTATTCTAACACTGATTCACGGTTACTAGTCTGTTTCCGCCTTTCTAGCAACTCAGATTTGACTCAGATTGACTCGTATTGATTGAATCTCGATCCTACAAGTTGTATTAAGGCTCAGGATGAGTCAAATATGTTGATATCAGTGTTTTGAACGGTTTAGAACTTCACACTTCTACTCTTTCTTGGATTTTTGGACGATTTCACGGACAAAATGGACTGAATTTTGGATATTGTGTGAAAAACAACATTTTAAACAATCCTACAAAGTTACAGACCATAAATCGAACTAAAAATGATCAATATGTGTAAAAAATGTCAATCGTGTGATTTGTGTGTCAGATCGTTTGAAATTTGTGTTCAGTTCGCACGAATTGAACCAAGTCGTTTGAAAATCCTGTTCAGCTCGCACGAGTTGGACCAGTTCGCGTGAAAATCTCAAACCATTTGACCAGTCCGCACGACTTGGGTGACACCTCGCACGAAGTGTGTGTCCAGATCGTGTGAACTCACCACTTCGCACGAATTGAAATTTTTTTAAACAAATTGTGTCACCTCGCACGAGTTGACTGTCCAGGTCGTTTGAAAACAGTTCAGGTCGTGTGAATCATTCCAGTTCGTTTGAAAAGGTCCAGTTCGTTTGAGAATCCAGATCGTGTGGAAATCAGTTCGCTTGAAAGTCTAAGCTTTCAAAACTTAAATTTTTTCGAAACATTTTTCAAAGTATAAAATGGATAATCAAGAGTTTTACAATGCGTTTTACGGAGGAGGTATGACTGTTCAAACTCCAGCGAGTATAGCCCAGAATGTGAATATGGAGAACGAACTAGGAACCATGCAAAAACCACCGAAACTGCTCCACATCGAAGAATATTCGGGGTGGCAGGATAGATTTCGCACGTGGGTTCAGGCGAATCACCTTGAATGTTGGTTGAAAGTTGAAACGAAATATGTAGTTCCTGTGAAAGATGTTGGTATTCCGAAAACACTTAACTCGTTAACTCCAGATGAGGCAGAAAGTTTTAAAGCTGAGAAGAAGATGGTCAGTATATTGCAACAGGCAATTAAGGAAGATATTTTGGTACTGTTACGGTATCAGAATGATGCGCAATCTATTTGGAACTCTCTTAAAATGAAATTTCTTGGGAGTGCTGCAATGATCAAAAGTAAAAAGGCATTACTGAAAAAGGAATTCGACATTTTTACTACTATCAGTGGAGAATCAACGAAAGAACTGATTGAGAGGTACTGTCACTTGGTAGTGGAGATGAAGCGTTTGAGTATAGATAAAACAGACAAAGAGTTGGTTGATAAGTTGGCTGACGCATTACCACAAGAAGTGTGGGGTACGTTCTTAATGGTTTTAAAGAACAACTTGGAATACATTGGTTTCAATTTGAGTACGTTTATCAAGAGAATTGAAGCTCAAGAACTTGAAATGCGGAAGATGAGTAAAATGAAATCTGCAAACGTACAGCAAGATGTTCAGCTTTACTACAAAGGAAGCTCATCTGCCACATCTATTCCGAGTCCAAAGATTCAAACTGCATTCAGTGCAGATTCTTCATCAGGAGTATCACAAAACACGTCCAACAACAACTTTTCACCGTTTCCAAACTATGAACCAAATCCTAAGGTTTAGAATTCCCAAGAACAGGTTTCTTCTCAAAGTTCTTCAGGCTCGAGCAATCAGAGTTACAGTCATGGGATACTGTGCAATATCGTTGTTAACATAAAAAACGGTCAAGACTTTACCGAGACAGCCGCAAAGCAAAATATAGCACTTCTTGCTTCCGTACTTGAGTCTTACGAGAGTCTAGTTGCTGGACGAATTGGTAACCCAGACATGACGAAAGAAGATTACGATCAAATTGATCCTGAGGAACTAGAACTCATCGACATAAAATGGGGTATGGCTTGTCTTGTGAGAAAAGCTCAGAGATTCATGGAAATTACGGGAAGAAATAGTCTCTTAGGTCCTGATTGTAAACTTAGATTCGACAAATCAAAAGTGACATGCTTCAAGTGTAAAGAAAAAGGGCACTTCAAGCGCGAATGTCCGAACAGAGAAGTTAATAACCACCAGAATCCATTCACCAACGATTATTACCGACATGCCATTTATCATAAAAACAGTCAACAACCATTCAATCCAAGACCTCGAATTGAGAACAGTCCATCCAAATCAGAAAAAGCTCTTTTGGTGAATCAAGATGATGAAAAGATTCTAGAAGGTTTCAGTTGGGATAAGTATGTTCCAGGAAATGGTCTTGCAATGATGGCTGAAATTATTTAAGAGCCGGAACCGGAGATCGAGGAATGTGTTGCTAAGGTTGAAATAGTCAGTGATGTGGTAAATGAAGAAAGTTTTGCTGATCTAGAAGAGGCGGCAGCAGCGGTCTATTATTATCAGTCTGAACAGGAGGTTATTGTTAATTCATTCAATTCTATAATGCCAGCTCATGTGTTTGATTCTTTTGCAGGTTTCTTTGGTGAACCGACTACGGGTTTTTGCCCACAGTACGAAGTTAAACAAACTCCAGTTCAAGAGATCATTGATGTCTCAAAGGAAATGAATGAAGAGACTTTGAAAGAAATAGCAGACAAAGCTCTCATGGTCAAACTGCAAGAGGTGGAACAAACTAAAACACCTTCTGATAACAATGAGACCAAAGATGCAACTCAAAAGTCAGTGTCAGTTGAAATGGAGTCAAATGAGAAGTCCGAGTCCGATGAAAAATCAGAAAATGTGAAGTCCGAGTCCGATGGAAAATCTGAAAATGTGAAGTCCGAATCCGGAGAGAAATCTGAGTCCGAGACCGAGACCGGAGAGATTGGTAAAACAGGAAGTAAAAATGATAAACAAGAAAATGCTTTTGAAAAAGTTGATCAAATTCTTGAAAAGCCATGCGAAAACTGTTTAAAACCATGCATGGATTGTCTTGAAAAAGACAAACAGTTTCAAGAGTTGAAAATTTTTCACGACAAATTAAAATTTGATTTTAATGATGTTAAAGAAGCTTATGACACTTTGTCACGATCAATTAAAGAGATTCACAATGAGAGCATAGAAAATGATAAAATTGTTAATATGCTCAAAGCTACGGTAATGGATAAGCAAATGTCGATTAACATTCATTTGGACAAAATCGCATCTTTAAAGAAGGAACTTGAACTGATGCGCATTGAGACAAAAAGAGTCGACAAAAAGTTGATCAGTTATCTCTCATCTTCATATGTGATTGATCAGATTGTTCCCCAACAAGCTGAAAAATCAGTTTTCAAAAATGTTCCACCCCCAATGTGATGGATTTTAACATGTTTATCAAAGCAATTTCATCCATATGAAATAAAAAAGCAGCGGAAATAATATTTAAAACATGTTACTTTTAAGATATAAATTTCATTTATATGAAAAATCCCAAAACCCGGATCCATATATGAACATGCATACTATCAAACACAACCATAGGATGTTTAGAAAACTACCTTCTTGGAGTAATAGATATGAAACAGATGATACTTCTTTAATGGTTGTCTTCAAGAGTAGAAGACCTCAAGCTTGTATACCCCAAGCTTCCAACAAACACCTTGAGATTAGCTTGGATTTTTAACACTAAAGATCATAACCCGAACACTTGAGAAATCCTTATGATGGCCGAAATTTTGAGAGCAAAATTACTAGTTCTCTTGTTTGATTTTTGCCATCTAAATCCTTTTAAAACCATGAGAGATGTGCACCTCCTTTTCACCCAATCAAATCCTCTCTAACACATGCAATTGCATGTAAGCTAATTGGACCAAAATCTTATCTTGGGAAGACAAGGGGGCGGCCCACTTGGGCATTTTATATAAAAAAAATAAATTTCTTTTATAATAAATTAAGTCTTGTTTAATTTTATAACTTTTATAAAATTATAACATCACATGTTATAAGACTTATACTACTTTTATTATGTTATTTAACCCATTAAATAACAAAATAAATTATTCTCTCAAAATAAATTATCCATATAATTTATTAGTTTCTTAAGTGTAATTATTTAGAAAACCAATTTCTAAATATTGTAAGTGTTAATATTTATTTGTTTGATCATATCACAAATAAATATTTAAGTGTTTGTCTATCTTGTATTTGGGTATGACTCGACTTGGATCATAACGTACTAGCCACATCAATCTAATATGTGTCTTGGGCATACAGACTCCAACAATCTCCCACTTGCACAAGATACATAGAAGATTGATGCAAGTAGTAAAGACCACCTAACTATAGTTTACTACCCCTAATACGTATGACTATATTTCCCATTCAATAACATCATCCCCTTCAAGTCCCTTACTTGAACATGATTTAGGTGAATCCATCATTTATCCTTTCGTTACAGATGTCATGTTAAATCCAGAGACATAGAGTGATCACTCTCTGTTGATTTAACTTTAGCAGGCCTTAGACATCTTACTCTCAACGAATAAGAGGAACAAATCCCTTCTTGACTACATACGTCTCTCACAATCACCTTGTACCACACCTGAGTTTAGCCTTATGTACTGCCTTGCTACAGACAGCTAAGAACTAGGTCAAGGTATAATACTTGGTGAATATCAAGACCCAATATGTATCTCAGGTCAGAGGATACTATGATATTCGCCTTTACTCAAAATTTACTTATGATCAATCACACATGATTCCATGCAGTAATATTTGAGAGCGAGTCAGTCCAATATTTGTATCCCACAAATATCTTTGAACTTTGGCAGCAACACTTTGCTCTATATTCATATCTATTGAATATCGACCAATCCAAATTCATAATAGTCTTACATTCATATTTGTTCCCACAAGTATGATCGACTACGGACATTTAGAATAATTAACTTATTCATGGATTTAAACATGCTAAAATGAAACGTAACTCAAAATACCATAAAAGAGTTAAATTAACAATTGTTTCAATATCCAAATACAAAATAGATCAAATCCAATCACTAGAATATCGAAGTCCTAAGGCACATGAATGACCCTCATGTTTTGCCCTGTCAAGGAGCTTCGTGAGTGGATCCGCAATGTTTTGATCGGTGTGAACTTGGCGGATACATATCTTTCCTTTTTCAACTTCATCCCTTATGTAGTTGAATCTCCGCTCGATATGTCTAGTCTTTTGGTGCGCACGAGGTTCCTTGATTTGAGCAATCGCACCCTTGTTATCACAAAAGATCTCTAGGGGGTCTTAAATGGTAGGAACCACCCCTAGGTCGGCTATGAATTTCTTCAACCATGCAGCTTCCTGGGCTGCCAATGAAGCGGCGATGTATTCTGATTCCGTAGTGGACAATGCTACCACGTCTTGTTTTGAGCTCTTCCAAGAGACTGCTCCTCCATTTAAAATAAAGACATACCCCGATTGCGATCGAGAATCACTTCGATCGGTTTGGAAACTCGCGTCCGTGTAACCCTTTACAACGAGTTCCTCCTCACCAGATCCATATATTAAAAACATATCCTTAGTCCTTCTAAGGTATTTTAATATGCATTTAACAGCCTTCCAATGACTGTTACCTGGATTTTGCTGGTATCTACTCGTCATGCTCAAGGCGTATGAGACGTCCGGTCTGGTGCATATCATTGCATACATGATGGATCCTATAGCAGATGCATATGGGACTCCTTTCATTTTCTCTTGCTCATCCTTTGAGCTTGGACATTGAGATGTATTCAATTTGTCCCCTTTTGAATAGGTACAAAACCTTTTTTAGAGTTCTCCATTTGGAACCTATTCAAGACTTTGTCAATGTATGCACTTTGGTTTAAACCTATCAAGCGCCTTGATCTATCCCTATAGACCTTTATTCCCAGAATGTAAGCGACTTCACCAAGATCCTTAATGGAAAAACAACTTCCAAGCCAAGCTTTTATACCTTCCATGGTTGGAATGTCATTCCCAAATAGTAGAATGTCATCGACATACAATGCTAAGAAAGTGATGATGCTCCCACTAGCTTTCTTGTACACACAAGCTTCATCGCCATTCTTGATGAATCCAAAATTCTTAATTTCTTCATCAAAACGGTGATTCCAACTTCTAGATGCTTATTTCAATCCATAGATTGATTTCTTTAACTTGCATACTTTGTCAGGATGTTTTGGATCGACAAAACCTTCAGGCTGAACCATATAGACATCTTCATCAAGATATCCATTAAGAAAAGCCGTTTTGACATCCAATTGCCAGATCTCATAGTCATAATATGCAGCTATGACAAATAATATCCTGATTGACTTTAGCATCGCCACTGGCGAGAAGGTCTCATCATAATCAATCCCTTGAGTTTGAGTGAAACCTTTTGCTACAAGTCTTGCTTTGTAAGTATCCAAGTTACCATGCATATCTGTTTTCTTCTTGAAAACCCACTTACTTCCAACTACTTTGGAGTTGAGTGGTGGCACAACCAATTCCCAAACTTGGTTGTCATACATGGATTGCATCTCTATGTTCATGGCTTTAAGCCATTTGTCACAATCGGATTTTGACATTGCATCATGGTATGTGGTTGGTTCATCTGAATCTACCACGTAGCATCCATCCATGAAAAATCCATATCTTTCAGGTGGATTACTAATTCTACCAGATCTGTGAACATTTTGTGTGTTCTGATCAACCTCTTGATCATTTTCAACAACCTCTTGTTGAGTGCTAGTATCAACCAAACGTGTATCGTCTTGTGGTTCTTGATCCTCCTCAAGTTCCACTGTTCTACCACTAGTTCCTTCCATAAGGAACTTAGCTTCTAAGAACTTACCCTTTCGAGCAACAAATACCTTTTGCTCGGTTGGATCGTAGAAATAATATCCTATATCATCTTTAGGATATCCTACAAAGATACACTTAGTAGATCGGACTTCCAATTTATTTGGGGTGTATTGCTTAACATAAGCTTCACAACCCCAAACCCTTAAGAATGATAATGATGGGGGATTTCCATGCCATATTTCAAAAGGTGTCTTTTCCACTTTCTTGGTTGGGGCCATATTTAGTATATGGACTGCGGAGAGCAAAGCATAACCCCAAAACGATAGAGGTAATGTGCTTCTAGCCATCATAGATCGAACCATATCTAATAGAGTTCGATTTATCCTTTCGGACACACCATTGTGTTGTGGTGTTCCAGGTGGAGTAAGTTGTGAGATAATCCCACAACTCCTAAGATGATCTTGAAAAGCACCACTAAGGTATTCACCTCCTCTATCGGTGCGAAGGACTTTGATTGTTTTCTTGAGTTGATTTTCTACTTCACTTTTGAAGTCTTTGAACATTTCAAATGCTTCATCCTTGTGTTTTAGTAAATACACATAACCATAACGACTATAGTCGTCGGTAAAGGTAATGAAGTATCTTTCACCATTCCTAGTCATCGGCTTAAAAGGACCACATACATCTGAATGTATGATACCTAGTAAGTCTTTAGCCCTTTCAAAAGTTCCACTAAAGGGTGTCTTGGTCATTTTGCCTTGTAAACAAGATTCGCATACATCAAATGAATTATCTTCATTTGTATTCAAAAGACCATTTTTCTGAAGTGTATGCATGCGATTCTTTCTTATATGTCCAAGGCGACAATGCCAAAGGTAGGAATCACTCAAATCCATTTTGAGTTTCTTGTTGGTTACTTGGTACATTGAGCTATCGTATGATGCGTTATCATGATATAATTTATAAATACCATTTAAAGACATAGCTTTAAAATAAAACACATCATTCATAGAAACATAAATGTCTTGGTTAACAAATTCAAATTTAAAACCACATTGTCTCAAAAGGGAAACATAAATTATGTTCCTAGTCAAACGGAGCATATAAAACATTCTTCAAAATAACTTCCAAACCACTTGGAAGCTCTAAAACGTAGTCTCCTTGAGCTTCGACATCAACCTTTGCTCCGTTGCCCATGAAGAGACTAGCGTCTCCCTTCTTGTAATGTCTATTTCTTTTGAACCCCTGCAATGAATTGCAAATATGAGTTCCATATCCAGTATCAAGTACCCATGTGCTAGAAGAAATAACATTAAGCTCAACATGTATCATAAAGATAGTACCTGAGGTTTGCCCTGCATCCCTCTTGTTTTTCAACTCTTTGAGATAGGTTGGACAATTTCTCTTCCAATGTCCTATCTCACCACATTCAAAACATGGGTCATTCATAGCAACCTTTTGCTTCTTCTCTTTTGGTTTGGCGGGTTCTGCTTTAGCTTTTCCTTTTCCCTTTCCCTTGACGTGTCCCTTTCTTTTAGCATAGGTTGCTTTAGAGTCGGGGTGGGGCCTCTTCTTATTGCCTCCTTCATTGATCGATAGGACGGGTAAAACCTTTTTGCCCATTCCTGCTTCGGCCGTTTTAAGCATTGCATGAAGTTCACCAATGCTCTTGTCCCATCCATTCATGTTGTAATTAATTACAAAGCTCTCAAATTTCTTTGTTAAAGAGTTGAGGATCAAATCCGTAGCCAACTCTTTAGAGACGGGACAATTTAGCCTTTCGAGGCGATCAATGTGGCTTTTCATCTTAAGGACATAAGATGATACCGATTGGGTTTCCTCCATTCGACATGCATGAAGCGCCCGAACAGTTTCGAAGCGTTCTACCCTTGCTTGTTGTAGGAACATTTCCTTTAACTGGGTAATCATGTCATATGCCCCGTGGTGTTCAAAATCCTTTTGAATTTTGGGAATCATAGTTCCCAACATGAGGCATGAGGCTTGCATGGAGTCCTCGGTATACTTAACCCAATCGTTGTAGGCTTCCACATCTTCCACGTTAGGTTCATCGGGAATAGGATCGTCCAACACATAGGATATCTTCTCTTGCTTGAGAACGATTCTCAAGTTTCGAAACCAATCCATGAAGTTGTTATGGTTGAGACGATCCTTTTCAAGGATGGTTCTTAGTGATAGGTTTCGGACGGTTTGGTTAATCGGGTTTGCATTGTTAGCGGCCATCTTCAAAATTTAACAAGTTCAATTTTAGTATTTTCGATATTATTATATTTTAATCATTAATACCCTTTTGTGTCTTAAAGACAATTAATAATTAAAATCTAGAATCCAACGTTACATTTAAATATTGGTTAGGTGACCTTTATCCCTCTATTTAAATTAACAAGGTAGTCAACGTTTGACAATTGCAACTCTTTGCAATTTCTAGCCATATGGGATCAGTTAAACATCTTTATGTTTAGTTGGCATGTTTAATCCCATCAACACCTTTGTTCCCCATGCTTCGGTGACCCTAAGTTCACGGTTTCCAAATCAAGTCGTCCAACTTACACACACGTGTGAGTTTATACACATAAGTGGTTAGGTAACCTTTATCCCACAAACATGGTAAACCCACCTCGAACATACAAGTTCCCTCAAATGTGGTTAGGTGACCTTTATCCTACAATAAGAGTTCCCAAGTGTTTCGAGTGTTGTATAAAAGGATGGTGTTTGACTTGTTTTATAAAAGGTTTTTTTTTAATATTTCAAAATTCTAGTTTAGAAAATATTATGTACCATACATTTGCATGCATTCAAATCAATGGTACTTTAGTGAAAACTAATTTTCAAGGTTCTTTTTAATAAAACCCATTTTATTATAAAATCATTATTTTTTAATAAAACCTTTATTAACCATTTTAATGATTTTGTTAAGAACCAATTTTACGCTTGTTGTTGATTATTAGTTTGTTAAGTCATGCATATCAACATATCATCTAAAACAACAAAATAAGCAACCAAACAAGCATATCATACATAACAATAGGTGCATAACCATAGCCAACTATTTTGACAACACCTGTTAGCCGAAACAAGTGTGCCAAAAGGTCCTTCCTAAGGGGTGAAAATTGACACAAGTAATGTGTCGTTTGAACTCCCACTTGATCCCGCATCCAAATGCTTCAAGTCTCCTTCTTGTGTTGTGATTTGTCCACCTTCTTTGATCTTCCAAAAGTCTTTTATTTTCAGCTCCAAACTCCTTTGGACTTCAAAAATGTGTTTTGGTTATCGGGTTAAAATCCCGTTGAGAACGATGAAGTTCTTTGGACCGAATATTATAGCCCAAACCAAAACCCATTTTGTGCATCTTCTTTTACAAAATATATCCTAATACATTTTTTTTTCTAGTAAAATAAAATGCACCTAATCTATTTATTTTACATGCCAAATGAAAAATAAATAAATTACATATCTTACAAATGGAAGAACAAAATAATAATTATTACAACCCATTGAATAATTAACAAAATAAATCACAACACAATCATTCAACACAAGGTCATGGCTAGGTTATGTGCACCAAAATATATATCCAAATATATATATATATATATATATATATATATATATATATATATATTAATTTCAAGAAGCATAAAAAATGGTTCCCTTTTAATAACCATTTTCGGCTATGTCCAAAAACCCGAAAAGGTAAGTTTTATCCAAACAAACAAATCATCCAAATGAAATAATTTTTCAAGATTCCCTTATAAATGTAAGAAAATAATCTTGAAAAACAAAGGGATAACCATATTAAAATTTTCGGCCATAGGGTTTTATTCAAACCCGGAACCCGAAATTTTTAATCTATTGAAGCATGAACTCATATAAGCGGCTCTAGATGCCATTGATGGGATTTTAACATGTTTATCAAAGCAATTTCATCCATGTGAAATAAAAACGCAACGGAAATAATATTTAAAACATGTTACTTTTAAGATATAAATTTCATTTATATGAAAAATCCCAAAACCCGGATCCATATATGAACATGCATACTATCAAACACAACCATAGGATGTTTAGAAAACTACCTTCTTGGAGTAATAGGAATGAAACGGATGATACTTCTTGAATGGTTGTCTTCAAGAGTAGAAGACCTCAAGCTTGTATACCCCAAGCTTCCAACAAACACCTTGAGATTAGCTAGGATTTTTACACTAAAGATCAAAACCCGATCACTTGAGAAATCCTTATGATGGCCGAAATTTTGAGAGCAAAATTACTAGTTCTCTTGTTTGATTTCTGCCATCAAAATCCTTTTAAAACCATGAGAGATGTGCACCTCCTTTTCACCCAATCAAATCTAACACATGCAATTGCATGTAAGCTAATTGGACCAAAATCTTATCTTTGGAAGACAAGGGGGGCGGCCCACTTGGGCATTTTATATAAAAAAAATTTCTTTTATAATAACTTAAGTCTTGTTTAATTTTATAACTTTTATAAAATTATAACATCACATGTTATAAGACTTATACTACTTTTATTATGTTATTTAACCCATTAAATAACAAAATAAATTATTCTCTCAAAATAAATTATCCATATAATTTATTAGTTTCTCAAGTGTAATTATTTAGAAAACCAATTTTTAAATATTGTAAATGTTAATATTTATTTGTTTGATCATATCACAAATAAATATTTAAGTGTTTGTCTAGCTTGTATTTGGGTATGATTCGACTTGGATCATAACGTACTAGCCACATCAATCTAGTATGTGTCTTGGGCATACAGACTCCAACACAATGTGGAATCATTATTCTCAAAAATATCCAGACGGGGTGGAAAAGGCATTGAATCTCAAATTGAGAACAAAGGAGAATGAGTTACCGGAAAACATAGATGTTACATTCTCTCCGTCTGACACCGACAACGAGTCACAACTGGTCAAAGCAGTTGTAGACCAAGTGTTGGGTGAAGAGAGTGATAACACTTATTTCGAAACGGTCAAAACTCATTTTGAAAATTCCAGTTCAGATTCTGAAGGTGACAAAAACTTTCTTGATAAGTTTATCCCAAAATCAGATAAAGTTTTGGATGACGATTCGATCATTGTGGTTTACACGATGACCGGAACTGACAAATTGTATACTGATTTTGAGTATCCGATTCAGAATGCGGACCTGGAAAATGTTGAAAAAGTTTTCAAACTTCTGGAAATTGATATCTCAGAAGTCAACAACAATTCGTTTCTTTCAAAACCGAAAAAATCTTTTGTTAAACAACAACCGACAAACAACCCGGGAAAGAAAAATGATCGGGTTGGTAACAAGAGACATGGTAATAATTTCAAAAAGAAAGGTGTTGGCTTTGAAAAGAAAATGGCTAAGAAAGAAGTTAAGCCAAAAGAAAAATTGAGTGAAGTGTTTGTTACTGGAAAGAATACAGAGGCCGAAAAGGATTATATCTTTAGTAAGCAAGCAGTTGACGATTTTATTGCGGCCAAAAAGATAAGAGATGAGACAAACAGATCCACTTTTGTTGAATATGACAAAAGAATCTGTTATCGCTGCAATGAAATTGGTCACATGGCAAAACAATGTGTCAAAAAGATAATAAAACCAGTTTTCCAGAAACCAAAACCAAAAGTTTCAAATGATGTTAAGGGAAAATCACCTATGGTATCCCCCGTGCGTATTCTGAAACGCGGTGAATCATTGAAGTCTGAAGACAAACCAAAATCAACTTTTGAAATTGGTGAATCTTCAAAATCTCAAAAGACTTCAAAGATTTATCCTAAAACAAAGACTTTCCATAGTCAATCGTGGGTGGAGAAACCTAAACGTTCTTTTGAGGAAAAGAAAATGGAAGAGGTTTTAAAATCTGAACCAGAAATTTTTGCAACCACAGTTGAGCAACTTGAATTTGAGTTAGACAAATTGATTGAAGAATTCCCACCTATCAAGGAAGGAAATCTAAAATCAAAACCAGAACCTGATGTTCCAAACGTTGTCTTTAACATTCCAAAACTTGACAAAGTAGCTCATGATATCGTCTTTGGTACTATACCAAATGTTGAAAAATCTTGGGCATCATTGTTTAAATAAATGTCTTTTGATATGTGCAGGGGCTTCCAAGGTCTATCATTTCTAAATGGATAATGGATAGCGGTGCCTCGCGGCACATGACAAGGATGTTATCACTGCTATACGACGTTAAATCAATCAATGGAGGTTATGCCAGGTTTGCTGGAACTCAAGGAGGGAGAATTGTTGGAGAAGGAATACTTACTAATGGGGTTGTCTCGTTTGATAAAGTGAATTACATTGCTGAGTTAGAAGACAATCTGTTAAGCATTTCTCAGATTTGTGACAAGTCGTTCACTGTTCATTTTACAAAAGATGAATGTCTTATTCTGAAATCAGGGTTTAAGATACCTGAAGAAATGGTGTTGATGCGAGTTCCTCGTGAAAACGATCACTATATACTAGACATGAGAGTTGCAACAACGACAGATTGGGTTCAAATTCAAATCTAATCAAATTCTTATGCTTGTGCAGGTGTTCAGAGGTCAATGCAAGTTCAGCATGAATAACGGAACAGCCTGGCACATGAGGAGAAAATCCTGTGTCTGTGGTTTAAAACAGCAAGTGATTGGTTTGAATTGTTAAAAATTTGAAATTTAAAAAGGAATACGCCGAAACCCTCACGGCTGAACAAACACATGATAAAACTAGATTGAAAAATGGTTTCAAAACGTTATAATCAAGTGGTTTGTAAATCATGGGGGTGCATGTGAGCTAAACAGAGAATGTGAAGCCGAGGTGGACGGCGATCAGAAGTGATCTGCGTCTAGTTGTCATGTTTTCTGTACAGTTTCTTTACTGCTTTTTGTAAAACCAAAAACACAAAAATATGTTTTTGATTTTAGGGGGAGAAAGTTTATAGAAAATACAAAAACATGATAAAATTTCAAAATACAAAAACATTGAAAAAGTCAAAAATGAGTTTTGTGTGAAAAAGAGGAAATGATAGTACATCAGTGGACTATCACAACATGCTAAAGAAATGGACAGTCAAAATGTTTTTAAACAGGTCTCACTAATGATGTGCCAGTAGGCTTCACACAATTAGTAGATTGAGTTCGAGATATAAACATAACGAATAACTGCTTATCTCTTGGGGAACATCTCTCGGATATACGGGTAACCCCCGAAATCTTGTTTGAAAGACTCTATTTCTGACATACTAGGTCTTTGTACGTGATGATATATGGGGTATTATACCAGGACTTCTGATTTTGTGGGAGCAATAGCCTAGTCCTCGTATAATACTTTGCACTGCTTTATTCTTAAAGCTCACCCTCAGCATAAAAAATGATGAAACATTGAAAAATACTAATCATGTGCTGTTGAAAAAGAAGATCCCCAAGGGGGACCCACCTAAAGTCGAGCCATCATCTCTCTGATTTTGCGGAAGCAATAGCCTGAGCTCTCATGGCCTCGCATTTAACCCATTACAGGTATCATTAGTGTGCACTCACCTGTGAGACTGAATATAGAAGTCTGGATACGGGAGTATATTCTGAGGTGGTACACGTGAATAAGTTCAGTTCTTAAAACACTAATTCATATCTTGAATCAATTGAAACTTGTGTAGAAGTTTAAGTGGAAAACAATACTGACAATCAGAAGTGAATTTGTTTAAGACTTAAAGTTAAATCAAGATCAACGGTGTTGGTGATATGTCTCAAAAACTGATTTGATCCTCTTACACAAACTCACAAAAAGATGTATGTAAATATGTTTGTACAGTTTATGTTTCTTAAATCCAAAAACATTTCCTGATTGTTTAGCAAAATGTTGTAAAATCCAAAAAGATTTGATATTTCATCTTATTTTTGACAACAGACGTTAGGGATCTGATGATCAAAGTCTCACAGTGCTAAATATGTTGGATCATATGGGTTGGTTAAGAAAAAGTTTGAGAAAATGTTGGTAATTGCTCATAACGTTTAAAAGTTCATTAATTTGAACTTAAAATGTTTCAAAATATCAGCGAGATCATAATTTGGTCAGCCAAGGTCATTAACTTGGACTTGGCAGGATAAACAGTTGACCAGGGTCATTAAATTGGACTTGGTTAACTGAGTGTGTTGGTAAAAAATTAAAAAGTTAAGAAATTCAAAAATTTTGGAAAAATGAAAGTTCACACGAGGTGATCAACTCGTGCGAACTGGCCAAACAGTTTCAAACAAGGCCAGTCCGCACGAACTCCTCAAACCGCCTCAGCACCAACTCGTGCGAACTGGATCCTCTATTTAAGGGGGAGTCCAGATCGCATGAACATCATTTCATCTGTCACTCCGCAGCAAACAGAAACCCTTCGAGCGATTTGAAGCGATTTGTCTGATTTCGTTGATTTCAAGCCTAAATCTTGTGAATCTGTGTTCGTAATCATCTTATAAGTTGGTTTGCTCAACTTATAACATGGGAAAGGTACTATTTGATGTTAATTTGAACCAGATCTCATGAAATTGCAAGAACTCCGATGAACAGGACCTTTGAACCTAGATCTAGGATGATTTTGTGGACTAAAATGAAAACAAATCACACCAACATGATCGGAATTCATTGTAGATCAGATCTAGGGTTTCAATTTCAGTATAAAAACATGTTTTTAAAACCTGTAAATTAACTGTGCATGTTCATGTGTTTCAAACGAAGTGACAATAGTCAGACCGTATGAAATGGCCAAATCATTTGAAGTATCAGGTTGTTTGAGATCGGCCAGATCGTATGAGATTCACATCGTTTGAATTCGATCAGGTCGCATGAATTTAGTCAGTTCGTTTAAAATTCAAATCGTATGAAATTGTTCAGATCGTATGAAATCAGTTCGTTTGAAAAGTTTAAAACACTTTGGCACCAGACCGCACGAAATGGTCAATTCGTATGAACACCAGATCGTGTGAAGTTAAGTTTGTTTTGAAAATTGTGAAAATTGTTTAACATGTTTGTTTATGTTTCAGGCATCGAATGTAGAATTTGATCCGTCATACAACATTTGTTGTGTCTATGATGAGACGTTACCAAAGATGGTTGTATTCAAGGAGATTTTGCCGCTCATGAAACGTTTACCGGTTCAGAAGGTGTTGACGAATCAGCATAAAGTTTTTAGATCTCATGTTGCTCATTTCTGGAAGAATGCTGTGTATGATGACGTAAATGATGTGATCAATTCAAGTGTCAGTATTGATGGTGAAGATAAAGAGATTATTATCACTGAACAGCTTGTCCGTGAAGTGTTAGAGTTTCCAGATGATGAAAATTCACCAACAGGATTTCCTGAAAGAATGGTCAAAGGTTGTATGCTGAGAATGGGATATAATGGGCAGTTAAACAAAGCAAATTACTTGAAAGCATGTTTTACGAAGCCATACAAGTTCTTTATTCATTCAGTGATTCATGCACTTAGTCACAGAAAAGGTGGTTACGATGTGATGAAAGATTATCAGATGTGTATGGTGACAGCTTTGGTTCTCAACAAGAAATACAATTTTTCAAGAATCGTGTTTCACTACATGAAAGATAACATTACTTCAGGTAGTAAAAGCTGGATGTATCCGAGGTTTGTACAAATGATGCTGGATCATGCTTATCTGAATCTGATAAAAGATGAAGAGAATGATCTCATGGTGTTAAATCACATGGATAATGAAACGTTGATCATATTATCCAAATATACCAAAAATTGGCCAGAACCGAAGAATAAGACAGAATTTTTCGGATTCATCAAAGATGAAAAATATGAAGATCCAGATCCTGTGAATCATTTGAACTGGAGGAATGATGCAGAGATGAAAGAAAAGAGTGCAACTGATGAATTAGCAAAGTTAGAAGATTTCAGTGAAACACGAAATGAGTGGTTTACAAAGGTTGAAAAAGAAAAGAAAAGAGGTGGAAAGAGAACTCCGAAAGCTCAAGCTGAGGAAGGATCATCTTCTCAACCCCAAAAGAAACGAAAGAAGAAAGCGGTTGCAACAATGTTGGTTGATGAACATGAAGAAGATGAGCCAGAAGCTGATGTAGAAAAAGAACAAAATCCATTATCTCCTGAAACAGAGCAATTGTTGAAAAATATTGATGATACTTTAGAAGTTGAGAAAGCAGCTGGTAAGAAAGTAGTTGATGATGAAGATAAGAGTTCATCTGGTACAGATTCTGATATTGATGCTCAAGCAGATCGTTAGACCAAAGAAAACTATGATCCAAGAGAGAGAGAGAGAGATCAACAAAAGAAGAGAAAGAGGAGTGTGGACGATGATGATGAAACGTATGCTCCACCAGAGAATGTTCAAGTTATATCACCACCATCTTCTGGAGGCAGAAAGAAGTCAACTTCAAGAAAGCGTGTTATAACTCCAGAAGCTAGAAAGTTGAAGTTCAAGATGAAAGTACCACCACCATAAGAACCACAAAACCCACCATCACCACCACAAAAACAACCATCACCACCACCACCACCACAACAGCCATCACCTGAACCTTTACAACCACCACAATCACTACCACCACATCATATTTCACTTCCTATCCATGAACAACCACCAATTTCTTCACCACACGTCCAACTAACACCACAAACCACACAACCAGCTGTTCATACAACTCCTGGATCGTCGGGTTTTAAAGATTTTCCACATATTCCAGAGAATATAGCTCTTGAAGATCTTGGTGATTTTAGCTTTGTACATGATGATCTTGTGAAGAAGCTGCATAAGAAGGTGGATGAAGTGTCGAGTGAGAAAAAGAAGTTGGAAGATCGTGTAAAGTCTGTTGAAACTGAAAATTCGTCATTGCTGAAGAAGATTGAAACTGATCAAGTTGAAATTGATATTCTGAAAGTTCGGGTAGCGGTATTGGAAGAAGAAAAGGCTCATAGGGATGAGCAGAATGAATATTTCAAGTTGAAAAACAAAGAATTAGAGGCCAATAACGCTAGAAAAGAACATGAAGCATATATGTTAAAGAAAGTGATTGAAGATTTGATCAGAAAGCCAATTGAACAGAAATTTGAAGAGATTGAACTTGAAGAAGTTAGAGCAAAGCGTAAAGCTAAACTAGAAGCTGAAATGAAAAATAAAGGCAAAAGTGTTCTTGAGGGTGAAGCTCAAGTGACTGAAAGGGCAATAGTTCTGACTGAGCCTTGTCCATTAACTTCAGTGTCTGGTTTGATTGAACCGGAAGATGATGAAGACGACGAAGATGAAGAAGATGATGATGATATTCTAAAAGATGATGCAGATGTTGTTTATTCTGTACATAGTGATGATGATGATGATGATGATGATGATGATGGAAGTGATAAGGATGATCAAGGCTCTACGGGTATCAAAGTGACTGAAGCGTCAAATGAAGAGAATATTGATGATTATCTTCAAGATGATGCAAATGAAGAATCTGAAAATGCAAGTGGTGAGGGGGAGCATAATGATGCTAAGAATGTTGATGAAAATGTTGATCAAAGTACAAGATTGATTCTACGTCTTGAACACGATGTAGAAGAAGGTGAAATATTGCATACGTACACAAGAGCTGAGATCATCAAGATGACGCATATTGAAGATAATGATTTTAACTTCGATTTTGAAGAAGAGTTGAATAAGTTTGATATCAATCAGCAACCTGAGTATCAGTACAAATACGTTGAAGAAGTTGATAACTATGACAAAGTAGAAGTCGACGACTGGAGTGATGAAGATCAGTCTGAGAATGTTCACGTTGATACTTCTAGCTTTCCAACGCTTGCTGAATTCTTCAGTTAAGCAAATGAAGATGAATTAAGAAGAAAGGTTGCAGAAAGTGTCAAGAATAAAAGTTTTCAAGAAATGTCAAAAGAAGAACGTCACGAAGAGAAAAAGAAGTGGTTCAGAAAGGATACAGAAAGAAAATTCAAAAGACCACTGAAGAATTACAAGAGAGATAGAGAAGTTTCTTTGGGAGATATAATAAGTTGGGGTTATTTGCCACAAGTGAATGCTTATGCAATCAGAAGAGAGTTTGGGGTTCAGTATTTTCAGTACATTCAAGACATAATGTCTCTGCCTTGGTGGGATGTCGAAGAGTTGCCCAAAGTCAGAACGTTATCTTATCCAGTCAGGGTTCATGATATGCCTACATGGGGATTGATGAAGTTTGAAGCTTTCAAAGAATTTAAACACTGGAAGTCACATCAACCTAAGAAAGTCAAGAGGGTGGATCCAGTTACAGGCATTGAAGAAACAATTCTGCAGATCAAGAAACCCAGAGTTATAAAGAACATTCCATTACCGAAGATGGAACATAATTTTCACGAAGGGTTTGTATGTTGGGTGTATAGTTGCTTGACGACTGAAGAAGTGATTGTTTACAAGGTTGGGAATGAAAGCAGATACATTCATCTGTATGATACAATGTGGATTGTGAATTGTTCTGCGAAGGATATCGAGTGTTTGTTTGTGAACAAGATTGGGTACAAAGCTGAAGATAAAGATAAAGCTCTGCAATTTCAGAAAGTTGCTACAATTTGTTTTCAAAAAGGCATAAATTATGAAAATATGTGGTTATCAAAGTGGAGAAAGATTGAGAAGGAAGAGTTTCTGAAAGCTGAGAAGGAGAGAAAAGAACGTGAAGAGAAAGACAGGATTGCTAGATTCACCTGTGTACAAAGGCTTGCTGAAGAGGAGAAGAGAGCTGCAATAGAGAAGGAAAAGCTCAGAAAGACGTTATTGAAGAAGCCAAAGCATCATGAGGAGAAGTTCAAGTCATTGTGAAGAAATGTTTTGAAGACAGGTTGACTGAAGACTGCGGCAATATCCAAGGGGGAGTTTGTTGATGCACAATGTCTATCGCCTACGTCATCAGTCTAGATCGTGTCATGTAATAGTTTAAGTGTTAGAAAATTAAGTTTATATGTAAATGGACCAGTTCGCACGAAGTGGCATATGTAAGGCCAGGTCCCACGAACTGGAAGAACACCAGTTCGTGCGAAGTGAACTAGTTAACTCATGCGAACTGGTTGGCCTATAAATAGGTCTGTTGGGGTTTTCATTTGTAACTTTCCAGAGAATCTTGCCACGAAGTGCTGACGAATTTTCTCTGTACGAAAACGTTTATAATCAATGGAAAACATGTTTAAAGTGTATTTTTGCTCTTCTACTCCTATTCTAACACTGATTCACGATTACTGGTCTTTTTCCGCCTTTCTAGCAACTCATATTTGACTCAGATTGACTCGTATTGATCGAATCTCGATCCTACACACTTTGATGGATTTTCTAAGTATATATATATATATATATATATATATATATATATTCCTAAAAATACATATATAGATTGTCAAGTTTCCATTTTTACTTATGAAAATTATTATAAGTATTTAGAAACACGCTTAGGTGTTTAACACTTAAACTTTTTATCAAATAGTTTGTCTAACCATGATTAAGATCCTTAAGTGCGATTAACCATTTTAATCACACTTTAACCCCCACTTAATCACGATTATAATTTTAGAAAATTTCGCCATAGTTTCCCCTAAACTATGGCGTTTCCCACGTTTTTAAAACGCGTTTAAATCACCAAATAGAGTTCCAAATCACCACCAATATATCAAGTTTCACCAAAAATCATTTTACAACAATAATCACATACTTTTTCCTTTCAAACTTTCATGAGCATTCACTTATAAAAAAATTTAAGACTTTAAAGTTAACCCATTTTTCAAGTTCATCTTTTATGAACATCATTTTCATACAAACTTGGTTTCACCCATTGTTATTCTCTAAAAAGTCTTGTAAAATTAGATAACATCCAAGATTATCAAAATCTCAAGACTTTTAATGGACTTCTTTTCATAGCAATTTTTATATAACTTGTTTTATATAAAAACCAAGTTTACTAGTGTTTTAAAGATCTAGTTTCAAGTCCATTCTATGTTCTATCTTTCAAGAACAATAATCAAGTTTACATATATGTAATGCTCATGATCTTGAAGATGCTGATCTTGTATGATTTAAACATATACATGTTTAAATCACATTTTCAAATCTAACATGGCAAGATTAACATATCTATGAAATACTACAATATATAACCAACAAGATCATCATAAATCTCATCTTTAACCAACTAATCTTAACATAATCAACATAATCAACAAGATTATACTAATTAGTTAACACTAATCTACATAATCAACACATAATAAGTTATGTTTTGTAGATTATTATGTTTGAGATTAGGGTTTTCGGTTTGATTTTTCTTTAATTTCAAGATAATCAACTTGTATTTCTATAATCTACACTTAACAAGAAGCTTAAAAATGGGTACGTAGAAGATGGCTTACAACTTTGCCCAAGTTTATTAAGAAGATTAAAAAGAGATTAAGCTCCAAGAAAAGTCCTTATTGCTTCTCCATGCTTAACCCTTGCTTAGATTAGATGACCTTGAAATGCCTTGGAAGTGTATGTGACACCTCGTGCTCTCGACCCCAATTGGTAATTGATTATTATTATTATTGTTGTTGTTGTTGTTGTTGTTATTATTATTATTATTATTATTATTATTACTATTGTTATTATTTATTAAGTAATAATAACCTGCATCGAGAGGAAGGTATCGTTTAACGTATACATAGATGTAATATAGTTACCGCTTATATTATTTACGAGCTTTTTCGTATAAAACGAGACACAAGTAATTAATTTGTTCATACACTTGGGCACAAGCCCAACCCAACTCCCTAAAGCTAAACCCTACACTATATACATCTCTAAAACCCTCACCCCTCATTTTAATCCTATTAAAAACCCTAGATACTCCTCAGCCACAAAAACACTCCATCCCATCCCCTGCTCCCTTCAAGTTCCGATCACCGAAGCGATTTCCAGCGAAGATACTCCGGCAAGCCACACCCCTAACCCACTCTACTCTCATACATACACCATCACCTACCTCCCTCTCCTTCGACACACAAAGCCGGCGAGTCCGACGATGCAATTTGGCAGCCGATGATGACCGACAAACTCTCCGGCGACAGTTCGTTTACCAGCGACATCCCAACACCCTTCTTATTCCACCTTCTCATACCACCCCACCCTCGCTCCTTTTATGTCTCTCTGTCGAGCAACAACAATAACAACGCCGCCACAGGAGGCAGTGACGGTTAATTCCTGTGGGTTTCGCAGCAGAACTTCGTTCTTTACCAGCCAATTTTTCTGATAATGACGATGACGGATGATGTTGATGATGAACCTCATGATATCGATGATGATGGTGATGACGGTGGTGACTGACGGTAGCTGGAGCCACACCGGAGACATCAGCCAGCAGCAGTGGTTAGGTCGGTTGCAGTAGTTTCAGTCTCGGTTCAGAAAGGAAGCAATGGCAGCCCACATTCTCACCTGTTCCATGCTTTCTCCGGTTAGTGTCCAAGATTTTTGTTTCACAATTTGTATGTCTATTAGTGTTTTGCATTCCTTGTAGTTTTTGAATCATGAAATGAAAGTGGATACTTTTGTGTGCTTGGCTACATTTCTTTATAATACGGTTTTGTGTATAGGAATGATGAGGGAATTGTAGTCTAGGGTATCGAGCACAAAGATGCTCTGAATACACGTAAAAACAGAAACGTAGGATGTTGAAGTTGTAGTATGTGTTCATCCTTGGTCATATTGCATTTTTGGAGATTTTTGGTTAGATGTAAATATGTGCTAATTGTGTAAGTGGTTAAGGAATTTTGTTATGAAAATCTTGTTTAAAGTTGATGTGCATACATGATTTGAAGTGTTAATAAATTTTGAGGATCTGTGATATATGTAGTTGTTAACTATTTTTGATGTGTATAAGATTCGGAAGTTGCCTTACCATAAATTGTTTTGGGTATAGAGGATTGTTTGAGTAAAAGTATGTGCGTATTTCCTTTAAAATGTCGGATGTCTAATGTTGATAGGATTTTGTTAATAGTTCCCTTTTTGAACAAACTGTTATGATAAAGATGTAGTATATGTCGCTTATACGGCGACGTTTTTCATATATAATGATTTAGAATAACCTGTTGTTTGATGTAAACATGTCACACACTCAGTAAAGTCACACACTTATTAAACCGCACACTTAATGTGTGCTGCACAGTCAAAGTACCGCACAACCTATGTACAACTATTTCTAGCACAATGTACAACACCAACTTTTCATGACCGCACACTTTCTAAGCAGGCCGCACACTGCAAGGTGGGCCACACACTTCAACTTGGGCCTCGACCTTAGTGGGCCACACACTACAGTGGGTCGCACACTAGTAAAAGCCCATGTTCTATTTGTTGAACTGTACATTTTTGCAGTACATTGAGTAATTATTAACTGAGATGATAATTATAAATGTCCATACATGTTAGTGTAATGTACGATAGTTGATACTTGTACACTACTTGATGAATACGTGTTAGATACGTGTAATTAATACGTGATTACTTGTATGCGTAAATTGTCCTAATAAGTAGTAACCATAATAGGATGTGGTTGACCAACTTAGGACAAATGCATTATCTACCGAGCAAAGAAAAGGTGAGTTCACAACTTTTTACTTAAAGCATGCGTTCTCGGTGGTTGGGAAACGGAACAAACAACATTTTCCCTGGTTTGGGATTGCTTACTATCTCCTTGTGTGGGATACGGGTAACATTTTCCCCTTGTGTGGGACACTCAGTTAATTACTATTTATATTGGATGCAACAAGCTTACTAAACGAAACTCTATCACGAAAGTCCCCAGTTTCTATACTGATTAGTCGTCTGGCCTGGTGAACGGGTTTAAGTTGATAGCGCTATTAGGTCTCGCCAACCTCACATCGTCCCTAGATACGATCGGGCGTGAACTAATGGGCTCTTGCAAACAGTTAATGATGATAGACATTGATAAATGGGGCAAATCACATAAACGTTGTCGCAACCCCCGACCCCTTGCCCCGGAAGGCGGGCGGCCGCGAGCTTCGCACATTCGGTGGTATCGGTGTTTATTTAATTTGGCAGCGGAATTTACATCAGACCGTAGTTAGGAAATATTTTATCAGAATAAAACACCTCATTTTATAAATATTAAACACATGGGTAAAACCCAAGTTTCTATTCATAATATGATCGACATGGAAGATCAGAATGACATCATCATCATCGTCAAGATCAATAATACGTGGAACAATAGCGAGGGGTACAACTAAGTATACAATTTGGTGCTCCCCTCAGGGTGATCATAAATAATCATGGCATGCGGCGGCTGCTGAATAGCTAGGACATCGTCCTCTAGTGGGGCGTGGTGCTCGACATAGTCTATGAGAGCAAATGGTTGGAAATTATCCAACAAATCGTCGTCCACCAAAGACACTTCATGATCTGACTCATCGTCAAATGAGATAATCACGATGACGGGTCCATGCTCGTCGTCTGACACTAACTCCATCAGGTCCGCCTCTGAAATTCCTGACGAGGAAGACATCGGTTATAACAACTCTCCTAAAATTCTTAAAACACCCCTACATGTCCTAAAATACACCCCGTATACGAAAAATAGGCCCGAAATACCTTTCATTTAACAAAATTAATTAAAAACAAGAAATCAGGGGCGCTCGTGGGGCGCTCGTGGGGCGCGACCCCCTTGACTAAATCCGTCTCGGGCCGAGACCAGGTGGCTATCAGGCGCAACCCGATGCTGTCACGTGTCCCACTCGTGTTAAAGCTAACTTGTGACTGGCCAAGGCTAGGCCCTAGCCAGCCTAGCTCGCGGGGCATGAAGACCTTGTCTTCGTCTCTTGCGGGGCGCAAGAAAGAGGCTGATCATCCCTATAAATAGAGGCCATCGGCTTCATTTGAGAAATCGTATAGAATCAAAATCTCTCTAAATTTCTCTAGTAGCAAATATAATTCCCGGGTATAATACCCACTAAATAGCGAAGCTTTGCCTCGATGTAAGTATTATAACCCCGATTACGTATTAGTTACTCTGCCCGATTGATCTAGTGCTCCGTAACGCACGTCGAGGCTCTGCCTGACTTCGTCGTTGGAGTTCTTTCTCGGGAGGGGGGTATAGCTAATGTAAATTGGGTTATTATACTAACGCGTGTGCATTGTTTAAATTTAATAGATTATAACCAGGAAGTCAGAAGGAAATACCTAAATTAGCAATGTGAGTAATCCTTCTTTGTGTATAAACCTTTTTGTGAATAATTCCTCTTTTTGTAAATTTTTTTTACAAAACCTCAATTGTTTTGAATTATATTTAACAGTGATTGAGTATTTGTAAATCTACAATTATCGTCGGTATGTTGGGGTTTTGTATACATTACTTGTTACTACACTGTGAGTAGTAGCATGACCACAAGTCAGGATTGACAGTACCGTGGGTGGTAATTAAAGTAGATGTAAACAAATGTAATTGCGGCTTGCCCTCAATGCTGTAAAATGATAAAACTTGTTTTGATTAAACTGGGATTCACTCACCAGTATTTCCCACTGACAAAATGTTTTAAACGTGTTTCAGGTAACAAAATTTGAAAGCTAAATAGAAGCCAGCTGGAGAGCACTGAAGGCTTGGAAAAGTGGCTATAAAAGTTACCTAAATAAAGAAGAAGTTTTATTTAAATAAATTAAGGGTTTATCCCTATAAACATGTTGTAATGGAAACTTGGGTTTCCCCATGTATTTATTATTATAGAAATATGGTGTTTTGCTCTGATAAACTATTTTCTAACTACGGTCCTGATGTAAACTCCGCTACCAAATAAATAAACACCGATACCACCGAATGTGCGAACTCGCGGCCGCCTGCCTCCCGGGGCAGGGGTCGGGGGTTTCGACATCGGTCCTGGCAAATAATCCGTACAATATACATATATATATATATATGTTAGCAAATACATTTTTACTTATGATATATTTCATGCAGTCATTATATCTCATGTTGTTTTTGTTCTTGTGTTTCCCTTGTAATCCTTAATGTTTTCGAGTATATTCCTTATAGACTAATCATGTATTGATCCTTGTTCGTTACTTATGATTGAGTTCGCGTGATAGATCCTCGTGTTATCGTGATATAATGAAAACCTTTTTGTCATTTTTTTCTCATATTTCTGAAATCATTTTTATGATGTTATCCACTTTGTTTTCATGTGAGAGCCAATAGTGATTGTAGACCAAACTTTGCAAAAGTTTTTCCCCGGTTCACTACAATCGGTGCTCTGATACCAATTTGTCACACCCTGCTAGTAGCGGAAGCGTATTGCGTATGACTTAAGAAAGGTAATCATTGCATCAAATCATGTAAACAAATAATAATAGACAATGATGCCACATACATTGATTTTTGCAACATAAGTTTACAAGTTCCCAAAAGTAGTTTCAAGTTTCATACACGTTCACAACATTAAACATAACATAGTTATCAAGTTATATTATACATCAACCAAAAGATTGTTTTTGACATAAAAGCATGTGAGGTTTTGTCTCCTATATACCCATATGATGTTAGGATGTAAAAGACAAATCCTCCAAAAGCGGCATTCGTTTTCATGTCATTTCCATTTCCCATAGTGTATCACTGGCTCAAGTCTTGTTTCCTGAAATACATGTAATTTTAAAAAGTCAACAAAAGTTGAGCGAGTTCATGTTGTTATTGTTATCGTATGAAATCTCATTTTTGTAATCTTGTAATGAAATCATGGTATGTTATTAGCATTCTTTAACACCCTAATATCTTTAACCTTTAAAACGACGCAGCGGAATTTCGAGTTTGAAAATTTCTTTCATGACATACATCTTGACATTCCAAAACTTCATATTATAATATAAGAACATAACTTATCGACACTAAATTACGTATTTAAACATTTCCGTACAATCTGTCTTGTGACTCGATCTTCGATCTTTACTCCTTGGTAACCCTCATGTCTTGCACTACCTGCGCTCACCACATAAAATTCATAACGTTAGTACGTATCATAAACATACAAGAATTGTACACGTTTACTTTTCATTCCATTAACTCTTTACATTCCGGCTTTCTTCCTGATCATACGATCCGTAGTGAGACTTCCTTGGTATCCTGTGTTACACTTCATCACCAGGCACGATATTATTATCGTTAGTACTCAATTTCATTGAATGCATGCGTGCATACTTTCATACAACCTATACGTACACTTACGATCACACATAGCAACATACATAACTGTGTACCTACATACATACATACGTGCATACCTAAACACCTCCATTCATACTTACATACCTACATACTTACATACTTACATGCCTTCACTACATCATTACACACATACATACCCTCGTACATATCTTTACACATACATACATACACATCTACATGCATACAAACCTTTCCCACATCATTGCATACATACATACCCTCGTACATATCTTTACGCATACATACATACACATCTACATGCATACAAACCTTTCCCACATCATTGCATACATACATACCCTCGTACATATCTTTACGCATACATACATACACATCTACATGCATACAAACCTTTCCCACATCATTGCATACATACATACCCTCGTACATATCTTTACGCATACATACATACACATCTACATGCATACAAACCTTTCCCACATCATTGCATACATACATACCCTCGTACATATCTTTACGCATACATACATACACATCTACATGCATACAAACCTTTCCCACATCATTGCATACTTGCCAATGAGAATTAAATTAATAATTCTTACCTGGGGTACGGGATCCCACTTTAAGGTTCTGGAACCTGAGGTGGGATTCTTACCTGGGCTATGGGATCCCGCTTTAAGGTTCAGGAACCTGAGGTGGGATTCTTACCTGGGCTATGGGATCCCGCTTTAAGGTTCAGGAACCTGAGGTGGGATTCTTACCTGGGCTATGGGATCCCAAGGGGAACCAACATACCTATATCGTCACGCATGATCATGTCATCCCACCTTTATACATTCACATATACGCTTACCCTAATGGTCATAAAACATGAGTTAAACTAGTTATACGCGACTTAAAACGCGTTTAAACGAGTTCCCGATACAAAACGGAGCTAACAAGCAACTTTCGACAAACAGCCACCCCGTCGCGTAGCGCGACGCCATCAAACAAACAGAATGTTTGTTGCTGCAGTGCTGCAGATTTCAGCACGTCCGCGTTTCACGGAAACGGTCATAACTTCTTCGTTATTGGTCCGTTTTACCCGATTCTTTTTCCTACGCGTCCGTAATTTAATTCTCCATCTTTTGGAGTTAAGATCCGACATCCGGATTAACAAAATTTCAGACTTTTATCTCTTCGGCTTATTACCCTTTTTCCCAACCTTGACCCGTTCATGCATTCGTCAACGTAACTTGTTCGTTTTACCATATCCTCTTATACACATAATGATATCCACGACGTCTATCATAAATTACTGAACTCTTGGATATCTTGCATCCTTTTAACACATTATCATTCAAATGCTCATTTCGACCCGTTAAGGGTATTCACGCATTAATTTGGTCTATGACTAACCAAACCATCATCCCTACTACCATACTTGTCCAAACGTTACACTAATCGAAAACTTGTTTCTAAGCTACTTTTAAGATCGTTTACCCCAAAATACCCATCAAGGGCATTTTGGTCAACATTAACCCATCAATTACGACGAAAGACCTTAAACACATATTTGACCTCGAACATCATGTTTAATTCATTACAACACTTCATTACTTACTTGTACTACGAAGTGATTACAGAAATCACTTACCTCGTGCGTCCGAGTTCGTGTCCGTTATCTTGCCTCCTTTTGACCCGTTAGCCTTTCATGCTTGAGTCCTTCTCGACATGATTCCTATACTTTCATGTCACCAAATCATATTCACATTAGCATACACAATTGTACATGTTAACGATCATAGTAATCGCATATTTCACATTTGACTTTCTTTAGTCCTTTCTAGCATACATAACTCATATGATTATATTCATATCCGTTTAACTCTTGTAATTCATCATACAATCACAAATAACGCATATTGACATAACATGTACCATCCGACTTATCATCATATACTCGTAACATCATAATCGACTATACGGACGACACTATATACATTTCATCATACACTTGATGCGAGTACTACCCTTTAAGCATAACATACAACTATTTCATGCACAATTCTTCTAAACTCATACATAATCCATCAAAACCAACTACTAATCATCATGTATCATTCCAAATGAACATTAAACATAACATCATCATATTCCTATACTTTCATCTAACAATAATTCATCATACCCACATAATACATCAATCATTCAACAAGACTTGAACATAAGAGGTGATTCTAGTCATCTTCTTCACCATAACTAATGGGTTTATCATCTAAACATCAAATTAACGCAAACCATTCATAACCCATGTTCTATATGATGATTATAACACATACCCATGCTCAATTTCACTTAAACTCATGGATTAGAACATAACCCACTTTACACATGATCACAAATCTTAGATTTTTGACATACCTTATGATCCCCTCGTGTTGGAGATCATTAATCCATGCTCGGTTATGGATTTGAGCTTCATCTTGCCTTCCGATTTGAGCATAATGATGGAACTAGGGTTTGAGGCTCCATGGGAGCCTCCTGCTCTCTTTCTCGAACACACGTATGTGTGTGTTTGTGTGTGTTAGATATTTTATAACTTAACTTTCATTTGTTCCATTTTAGCCCATCGGGTTTACTTTTAAAACATAACTGACACTACCTTCATCATTTAAGACTTTTGACCATACCCTTAACCAGGTTAAATAGCCTAGTTATTTATTTCCTGACGTGTCACATAATAACATACAACAAACATTAACATTCAGATTTTGGGGCGTTACACATTCATGGAGTTTTAAGGATCTATCAGTGTTCCGCGAACATCCTGACATATGTACCATAAGTAAGTAACCAAACCGAGACAACTTTGACATCATTGGTATCACAAAAGCACTCCTAAGGCACCAACCAAGAGTGGAGTGCGTCTCAAACTCTATAGATATATACCTTTTGCACCTGAGTCACTAAGTGATTAATGGTTACTATTGTCATCATCCTACTTGTGCACATTGATCGTGTTATCATCTAAACCCATAGCTTACATACTGTTTGTTATGACATGTATTTCCCCTCGATTGTTTTAAAAACAAAACATTGAAATCATTGAAAGGAGGGACATGAACTCACAAGTTTGCGTTCTGTGTATCGTACTACTGAAATTTGAGCGTCCGTACGCGTGAGTAACCTACATGTATGCCAACTTTATTAAACACTTAGGTCTTATTGGACCTCGTACAAGCTGATCATCTTGAATTCTTATTATGTTTTCAATTGTCATAATTAGAACAACTTTGTATTTTTGTAGTGTTGGTAGTTTGTTTGTTCGATATATATATATATATATATATATATATATATATATATATATATATATATATTTGTATTTGTTAAATCGTGTATGAACGGGCCTCGCCCTTCACATGTCCTCGTGCCTTGCATGCGTGTCCTTGGACCTAGCCCATGTCATTGGGCCTAGCCCATGTCATATGTGTCATTGGGCCTAGCCCATGTCTTTATGTCATTGGGCCTAACCCATGTCTTTTATGTCATTGGGCCTAGCCCATGTCTTTTATGTTATTGGGCCTTGCCTATATCTTTATGTTATTGGGCCTAGCCCGTGTCTTTTATGTCATTGGGCCTTGTCCATGTATTTTATGTTATTGGGCCTTGCCCATATATTTATGTTACTGGGCCTTGCCCATGTATTAATATTATTGGGCCTTGCCCATGTATTAATGTTATTGGGCCTAGCCCATGTATTAATGCTATTGGGCCAAGCTCATGTATTAATGTTATTGGGCTTAGTCCAACTTGATTTTATGAGCTCATATATTAGTATTCTTGCATTTTTGTAAATTTACTAAGTATAGAGTTTTAAGTATATTCATATACTTATATAAATTCACTTAGTGATTTTTATACTTCTATCTTTACGAATTTTTTTATCCTATATATATATATATAGGGGATGGTTCAAATGAAAACCACTTTTATTGTGAAAACTCGAAAACTAACTAAAAAAAGCCTAAAAAACACAAAAAAAAAAAAAAAAAATTTCAACTTTTTTAATAAAAATCGCTGGTTTTTATATATGAAAAAAAAACTTTAAAAAAAAATTTGTATTACACATATGTAGTATTACACATGTGCACTACACACAAAAAAAAAAAATTTTAAATTTTTTTATATAAAAAAACCTGCGAAAATTATAATGCAAAAAAAAAAAAATTGGTATGTTTTTTTTGGCTTTTTTAATTAGTTTTCGAGTTTTCAAAATAACTAGTGGTTTTCATTTAAAACTTCCCCTATATATATATATATATATATGCCCGTTGTGTGTCTAAAAATACATTATTTTTAGCCGCGTCATCGTAGTCCTTTTATGTATATATTTTCGTGTCGAAAATCGCCCAAGTGTCGTGGTAGCTCCTCGTGACAACGATACACCCGTTTGTGATCGACGACGATTATATATCCCTTTACTGACCGATTAGTTTATATGTCTTATTTGGTTGGTCTAAATATATTTTAGTTCTTAGGAATATATTCTTATTATTTTGTCCGTTGTCTAAATTGTCCACTCGTCCGTTTATTCGTTTTGGGATATAATGTAAGTAGGGGTTATATATATCCTCTAACTTAGCATTTCTTGGTAATTTGAGAATATTGGTGTATATGTACTCATGTGTATTTTTATACTTTTCTCCTTACAAGTATTTTCTGGGTACCATTGGTGTATTATTTGGATCATCCTAATATTATCTAAATGCTTAGCACATAAAGATATACACTTTGATGGATTTTCTATATATATATATATATATATATTCCTAAAAATACATATATAGATTGTCAAGTTTCCATTTTTACTTATAAAAATTATTATAAGTATTTAGAAACATGCTTAGGTGTTTCACACTTAAACTTTTTATCAAATAGTTTGTCTAACCATGATTAAGATCCTTAAGTGCGATTAACCATTTTAATTACACTTTAACCCCCACTTAGTCACGATTATAATTTTAGAAAATTTCGCCATACTTTCCCCTAAACTATGGCGTTTCCCACGTTTTTAAAACGCGTTTAAATCACCAAATAGAGTTCCAAATCACCACCAATATATCAAGTTTCACCAAAAATCATTTTACAACAATAATCACATACTTTTTCCTTCAAACTTTCATGAGCATTCACTTATAAAAAAAATTTTAAGACTTTAAAGTTAACTCATTTTTCAAGTTCATCTTTTATGAACATCATTTTCATACAAACTTGGTTTCACCCATTGTTATTCTCTAAAAAGTCTTGTAAAATTTCCATAACATCCAAGATTATCAAAATCTCAATACTTTTAATGGACTTCTTTTCATAGCAATTTTTATATAACTTGTTTTATATAAAAACCAAGTTTACTAGTGTTTTAAAGATCTAGTTTCAAGTCCATTCTATGTTCTATCTTTCAAGAACAATAATCAAGTTTACATATATGTATTGCTCATGATCTTGAAGATGATGATCTTGTATGATTTAAACATATACATGTTTAAATCACATTTTCAAATCTAACATGGCAAGATTAACATATCTATGAAATACTACAATAGATAACCAACAAGATCATCATAAATCTTTTCTTTAACCAACTAATCTTAACATAACCAACAAGATTATACTAACTAGTTATCACTAATCTACATAATCAACACATAATAAGTTATGTTTTGTAGATTATTATGTTTGAGATTAGGGTTTTTGGTTTGATTTTTCTTTAATTTCAAGATAATCAACTTGTACTTCTATAATCTACACTTAACAAGAAGCTTAAAAATGGGTACGTAGAAGATGGCTTACAAGTTTTCACAATTTTGTTAAGAAGATTAAGAAGAGATTAAGCTCCAAGAAAAGTCCTTATTGCTTCTCCATGCTTAACCCTTGCTTAGATTAGATGACCTTTAAATGCCTTGGAAGTGTATGTGACACCTCGTGCTCTCGACCCCAATTGGTAATTGATTATTATTATTATTGTTGTTGTTGTTGTTGTTATTATTATTATTATTACTATTATTATTATTATTTATTAAATAATAATAACCTGCATCGAGAGGAAGGTATCGTTTAACGTATACATAGATGTAATATAGTTACCGCTTATATTATTTACGAGCTTTTTCGTATAAAACGAGACACAAGTAATTAATTTGTTCATACACTTGGGCCCAAGCCCAACCCAACTCCCTAAAGCTAAACCCTACACTATATACATCTCTAAAACCCTCACCCCTCATTTTAATCCTATTAAAAACCCTAGATACTCCTCAGCCCCACAAACACTCCATCTCATCCCCTGCTCCCTTCAAGTTCCGATCACCGAAGCGATTTCCAGCGAAGATACTCTTGCAAGCCACACCCCTAACCCACTCTACTCTCATACATACACCATCACCTACCTCCCTCTCCTTCGACACACAAAGCCGGCGAGTCCGACGATGCAATTTGGCAGCTGATGATGACCGACAAACTCTCCGGCGACAGTTCGTTTACCAGCGACATCCCAACACACTTCTTATTCCACCCTCTCATACCACCCCACCCTCGCTCTTTTTATGTCTCTCTGTCGAGCAACAATAATAACAGCGCCGCCACAGGAGGTAGTGACGGTTAATTCCTGTGGGTTTCGCAGCAGAACTTCGTTCTTTACCAGCCAATTTTTCTGATAATGACGATGACGGATGATGTTGATGATGAACCTCATGATATCGATGATGATGGTGATGACGGTGGTGACTGACGGTAGCTGGAGCCACACCGGAGACATCAGCCAGCGGCAGTGGTTAGGTCGGTTGCAGTAGTTTCAGTCTCGGTTCAGAAAGGAAGCAATGGCAGCCCACATTCTCACCCGTTCCATGCTTTCTCCGGTTAGTGTCCAAGATTTTTTTTTCAAAATTCGTATGTCTATTAGTATTTTGCATTCCTTGTAGTTTTTGAATCATGAAATGAAAGTGGAGACTTTTGTGTGTTTGGCTACATTTCTTTATAATACGGTTTTGTGTATAGGAATGATGAGGGAATTGTAGTCTAGGGTATCGAGCACAAAGATGCTCTGAATATAATTAAAAACAGAAATGTAGGATGTTGAAGTTGTAGTATGTGTTCATCCTTGGTCATATTGCATTTTTGGAGATTTTTGGTTAGATGTAAATATGTGCTAATTGTGTAAGTGGTTAAGGAATTTTGTTATGAAAATCTTGTTTAAAGTTGATGTGCATACATGATTTGAAGTGTTAATAAATTTTGAGGATCTGTGATATATGTAGTTGTTAACTATTTTTGATGTGTATAAGATTCGGAAGTTGCCTTACCATAAATTGTTTTGGGTATAGAGGATTGTTTGAGTAAAAGTATGTGCGTATTTCCTTTAAAATGTCGGATGTCTAATGTTGATAGGATTTTGTTAATAGTTCCCTTTTTGAACAAACTGTTATGATAAAGATGTAGTATATGTCGCTTATACGGCGACGTTTTTCATATATAATGATTTAGAATAACCTGTTGTTTGATGTAAACATGTCACACACTCAGTAAAGTCACACACTTATTAAACCGCACACTTAATGTGTGCCGCACAGTCAAAGTACCGCACAACCTATGTACAACTATTTCTAGCACAATGTACAACACCAACTTTTCATGACCGCACACTTTCCAAGCAGGCCGCACACTGCAAGGTGGGCCACACACTTCAACTTGGGCCTCGACCTTAGTGGGCCGCACACTACAGTGGGTCGCACACTAGTAAAAGCCCATGTTCTATTTGTTGAACTGTACATTTATGCAGTACATTGAGTAATGATTAACTGAGATGATAATTATAAATGTCCATACATGTTAGTGTAACGTACGATAGTTGATACTTGTACACTACTTGATGAATACGTGTTAGATACGTGTAATTAATACGTGATTACTTGTTTGCGTAAACTGTCCTAATAAGTAGTAACCATAATAGGATGTGGTTGGCCAACTTAGGACAAATGCATTATCTACCGAGCAAAGCAAAGGTGAGTTCACAACTTTTTACTTAAAGCATGCGTTCTCGGTGGTTGGGAAACGTAAAAAACAACACTTTCCCTGGTTTGGGATTGCTTACTATCTCCTTGTGTGGGATACGGGTATTACTATCTCCTTGTGTGTGATACGGGTAACATTTTCCCCTTGTGTGGGACACTCAGTTAATTACTATTTATATTAGATGCAACAAGGTTACTAACCGAAACTCTATCACGAAAGTCCCCACTTTCTTTACCGATTAGTCGTCTGGCCTGGTGAACGGGTTTATTAGTTGATAGCGTTATTAGGTCTCACCAACCTCACACTGTGCCTGGATACGATCGGGTGTGAACTAATGGGCTCTTGCAAACAGTCAATGATGATAGACATTGATAAATGGGGCAAATCACATAAACGTTTTCGCAACCCCCGACCCCTTGCCCCGGAAGGCGGGCGGCCGCGAGCTTCGCACATTCGGTGGTATCGGTGTTTATTTAATTTGGCAGCGGAATTTACATCAGGACCGTAGTTAGGAAATATTTTATCAGAATAAAACACCTCATTTTATAAATATTAAACACATGGGTAAAACCCAAGTTTCTATTCATAATCAGTTTATAGGGATAAACCCTATTTTATTCAAATAAAACTTCTTTTTTATTTAGGTAACTTTTATAGCCACTTTTCCAAGCCTTTGTGCTCTCCAGCTGGCTTCTATTTGGCTTTCACATTTTGTTACCTGAAACGCGTTTTAAAAACATTTGTCACTGGAAAATACTAGTGAGTGAATCCCAGTTTAATCAAAACAATTTTTATCCTTTTACAGCATTGAGGGCAATCCAGCAATTACATTTGTTTACATCTATTCAATTACCACCCACGGCACTGTCAATCCTGACTTGTGGAAATGTTACTACTCACAGTGTAGTAACTCATTTTGTATACAAAACCCCAACATACCGACGATAATTGTATAATTACAAATACTTAATCACTGCTTAATTATAAGGTAAAACAATTGAGGTTTTGTAAAAACAGTTCACAAAAAGAGAGGATTACTCACAAAAAGGTTTATACAAAAAGAAGGATTACTCACATTGCTAGTTTAGGTATTTCCTTGTGACTTCCTGGTTATAATCTATTAATTTAAACAATGCGTACGCGTTAGTATAATAACCCAAATTTACATTAGCTATACCCCATTCCCGAGACAGAACTCCAACGATGAAGTCAGGCAGAGCCTCGACATGCGTTACAGAGCACTAGATCAATTGGGCAGAGTATCTAATACCTAACCGGGGGTTATAATACTTACAACGAGGCAGAGCTTCGCTAATTAGGGGTATAATACCCGGGAATTAATTCTATTACTTCAGAATTTGAGAGAGAGATCGAAATTTTGAACGTCGAACAAATGAAGCTCGACTGCTCCATTTATAGGGCCTGACCAGGGGTCCCTGGCGGCCCGCGAGAGACAGACAAGGGGCTGTCGCGCCCCACGAACTAGGTGGAGTAGGGTTCAGGTTTGCTGAGTTTGCGGACTAGCTTCGACACGAGCCTGCCACGTGGCAGCTCAGGGGTTCGCCTGGTGGTCAAGGAGTCGCGGCCCGCGACCAAGTTAACCAAGGTGGTCGCGCACCGCGAGCGCCCCTTGAATTTCGTTTTTATTTAATTTTTGTAAAAATAAAGGTATTTCGAGCCGTTTTTCTTATACGGGGTGTATTTTAGGGCGTATAGGGGTGTTATAAATATTTTTAGGAGAGCTGTTATATCCTCCCCACCTTGTTTTAGAACTCGTCCTCGAGGTCTAGTGGAACAGGTGTGGATATTTCCTCTGCATCTCTGATTCAAGCTCCCATGTGTACTCTGGTCCTCTCTTGGAATCTCATTTCACTTTGACTAGAACTAATCTCTTGTGTTTGAGATTCTTGATCTTTCTGTCTTCAATTTGTAGCAGTTTCTCTATAAACTTAAGCTTTTCATTTACCTCTATGTCCTTAAGAGGTACTACTAATGACTCATCTGCTAAGCATTTCTTGAGATTACATACATGAAATACATCATGTATTCCTACCATTTCCTCTGGCAGTTGTAGCGGATAAGCTACTAGTCCTATTCTTCTAATAATCTCAAAAGGTTTCAATATACCTGGGGCTTAGCTTTCCTCTTTTGATGAATCTAACTACTCCTTTCCATGGAGAAACTTTTAATAATACCTTATCTACTTGAAATTCCAATGGCTTTCGCCTGTTATCAGCATAACTCTTTTGTCGATCGCGTGCTGTTTTTAGTCTTTCTTTGACTTGAATAATCTTGTCTGTTGTTTCTTGCACTATTTCTGGTCCAGATAATTGCTTTTCTCCAATTTCTGCCCAACAGACTGGAGTCCGGTACTTTCGTCCATAAAGTGCTTCGAATGGTGCAGCATTGATACTGGTATGATAGTTGTTATTGTAGGAAAATTATATTAATGGTAAATGATCGTCCCAATTTCCTCCGAAATCAATTACACAAGCTCTAAGCATATCTTCCATTGTCTGAATTGTCCTTTCGCTTTGTCCATCCGTTTACGGATGATAAGCGGTGCTTAGATTTAACTTGGTTCCTATTGCTTTTTGGAAACTGGTCCAAAAATGAGAAGGAAAACGGCTATCTCTATCAGACACAATAGATAAAGGAATTCCATGTAATGAAACTATTTCATTTACATATAACTTAGCTAATTGTTCCATACTAAAAGTTTCCTTCATTGGTAAGAAATGAGCAGACTTGGTTAATCTGTCTACAATCACCCAGATTGTATCATTACCTTTTCTTTTCTTGGGTAATTTGGTAACAAAATCCATTATTATCAATTCCCATTTCCATACAGGCATTTCTAATTGCTGCAATAAACCTGAGGGTTTCTGATGTTTAGCTTTAACTTGTGAACAGGTTAAACACTTGGCAACATAGGCTGTTATATCCTTTTTCATTCCTATCCACCAGAAATTGTTTCTTAAGTCTTGATACATCTTATCACTACCGGGATGTATCGTATACCTAGACTTATGGGCTTCTTCTAAAATTTGGTGTCGTAGGTTTCCTTGTTCAGGTATCCAAATTCTTTGTTTATGGAATCTCCAAATTCCATCTGTTCCTTGTTCTAATTCCTTAATCATTCCTTTTAATTTCTCAGTATCGTCCTTGATTATTGATTCTTATACTTCTCTAATTTGCTCATTTAAATCTATCTGCAGATTTAATTTAAGAGAACGTACTTTTCTTGGTTTTTCATGATACTTGCAACTTAAAGCATCAGCTACTACATTAGCTTTTCCTGCATGATACTGGATACTACAGTCATAATCACTAAGGATTTCCATCCAGCGTCTCTGTCTCATATTCAACTCTTTTTGCCCAAAAATGTACCTTAAACTCTTATGATCTGTGAAGACTACAAATTTATTTCCATATAAATAGTGTCTCCAAATCTTAAGGGCAAAAATTATGGCTCCTAACTCTAAATCATGGGTCGTATAATTCTCTTCATGATTCTTAAGTTGTCTAGAGGCAAAGGCTATAACATTTTGACGTTGCATCAACACACATCCATAACCTAAGTTAGAAGCGTCACAATAGACTACAAAGTCTCCAGTTCCTTCTGGTAACGCTAGTATGGGTGCGTTGGTTAATCTTTGCTCAAGGATTCTAAAGGCTTCTTCCTGTTTTGGTCCCCATTCAAACTTAATTGATTTACAGGTCAGTTTTGTTAAAGGAATGGCTATTCTAGAGGAATCTCAGATAAACCGTCTATAATAACCTGCCAGTCTAAGAAAACTTCTCACCTCCGTTGGTGATTTAGGGATTTTCCATTTAGTAATCGCCTCAATCTTTGTGGGATCCACATGAATTCCTTCATGATTAACTAAATGTCCAAGAAATTGTACTTCTTGTAACCAAAATTCACAATTTGAAAATTTAGCGTAAAGCTTTTCTTTTCTTAGCAAATTTAGGAGTGCATGCAGATGCGCTGCATGTTCCTCTTTACTCTTAGAGTAAATGAGAATATCATCTATAAAGACAATTATAAATTTATCCAGATATGGTTTACATATTCTGTTCATCATGTCCATAAATGCAGCTGGGGCATTGGTTAAACCAAATGGCATGACCATAAATTCATAATGGCCATACCTTGTTCTGAAGGCAGTTTTAGGAATGTCCTCTTCCTGTACATTTAATTGATGATATCCTGAGCGTAAATCGATCTTTGAAAAGAATCGAGCTCCTTGCAGTTGATCAAACAGATCATCGATTCTCGGTAATGGGTACCGATTTTTAATCATGACTTTGTCCAATTCTCGGTAATCAATGCACATACGCATTGATCCGTCCTTCTTCTTGACAAACAAGATTGGTGCTCCCCAAGGTGTTGAACTTGGCTGTATGAAACCTTTCTCCAAAAGTTCGTCCAACTGTTTCTTCAATTACTGCATCTCTGCTGGTGCCATACGTTAAGGTGCTTTAGCAATCGGTGTTGTCCCTGGTAGTTGGTGAATTCTGAATTTAACTTCCCGATCCGGCGGTAGTCCTGGTAATTCTTCTGGAAATACATCAGAGAATTAAGATACTACGGGAATATCTTTCAATTCTTTTCCTTTAGTGTTAATGATTATGGAAATCATATACACTAGGGATCCTTTTCTTGCATAACTTGATGTTTTCATTACAGAGATGAATTTCATAGATTTAGTTGGCTTATCTCCTTTAATTGTGATCTTTTCACCTTTTGGTGAACTTATTTGTATTGACTTTTGATCACATAAAATACTGGTTTTATTGGTTACTAACCAATCCATTCTTAACACAATATCAAATGCAGCTAGATTCATTGGGTAAAGGTTAGCAATAAACTTATGGTTTAGGATTTCTATTCTTGCTCCCTGCAAGATGTAACATCTGTGCTTGTAATCATTATGAACAGTTCAATTGTCAATAAAACAATGTTATTTGATCCAAATGTTTGTTTGGTTGTGTTTTACATTTTTCATGTTTTGACTTTTGTTCAATTTCAAACTCTATATCGCTTTCTGGAGAGTTATACGCAAACTGGTGCGTAAACGTAATCAGTTTAATGCGAAAAATACTCCGGAACATCAACATATACTTAACATACCTTAAATAACCTTTACATAACTTAGAAATAAGTTTTAAAGGCTTTGGTATGGCAAAAACAAGTTAATTCGCTTACTGGGACTAAACTTGACAAACTGCGAAAGTATGCCAGTTTGAACTATAACGAACATTTCGGAACATGACCATAAGTTAAAAACACCTTAAATATCCTTTATATAGCTTAGAAATAGGCTTTGAGGGGTTCGGTGTGCTAAAATAAACTTTTGGGTCATTCAGGGACTAAAAGTGTCAAAAAGTGCACAAGTTTGCACTTTTGCGCATAACTTACGTTCTGAATACATCCGGACATCCAAAAATTTATGTAAGCACTAAAATATTTTATTTTAGTGTATGGCATAAGAAAAATCCATTCGTCACGCAATTTAGATCGTTTTTCGTGCTTATGCGCATTCCGTCGTAATTAAGCGAACATCGCAACCGTACGGCCAAACGAATCGACATCCGAGATATTTTCAAGCATATTTCATGTTCCCTATGTCTTAGCATCATTTTGGAGCTTGAAATTGGGATTGACGGGTGTTAGAAGTGACGTTACGCAACGAAACAATGTGCAGGGACCTAATCTGCGATTTCTGCCAAAAGGAGGGCTAGGCGTGACGCGAGGGGTCTTGGCGTCACGCGAGGCCCCTTCTGACCAGATTCAATGTTTTAAACAGCTGGTTCCAGCCCTTCAAACCCCCAAAGACCAATTCCACTTGTCAAACTCTTATGGTGGGGGCAACATGAGCCACCATAACTTTCCGACAAGTGTAGGGATGTGATCATTCCCTCTTCTCCAAGAAACGATCCTAACGGTGGACCATTTACTATAAATACCCACCTTATGTTCACTCATTCCTCACAAGAATCTGATCTAATGTGCTCTAAGTTGAAACCTTTGTTTCATACCTGAGCTATTTTGATCTAGATTAGCATTCGGGGACCCTTTGTAAGTGTTCATTCGTTCTTTTATTGCTTTTCGAGTCCGAAAGTCAAACTTTGTTTGACTTTCTGCATTGACCAGTTTGTGGTCGATGCGAAGTTCGTTTGAACTTCATAACTTGAGCGTGATCACGATGGTTATAGTCCCTAGTGACTATACCTACTGATTACCACGTTATCTAGGCTCAGTGGCGAGCCGTAGTTTCGGTCAGAATACGTATTCTTGCGTATTTTGTAACCAAACTACTTATGGGTATCAAAACCGTTTGTTTTGATACCAAACCTGTTTTCTAAACTTAGTTAAGCATATTTTAGCATGCTTAGCTCATCACTTTTAGTTTAGTGCTTATATAGGGTCGTAAGGTAAGCGATCTAAACAATCGCTTATACTTTCGAACCCGACCCGTTTGGTCGATCATTAGGATCAGACCAAGCACATTAGGTGACCATAGTATATAGGAAATAACCTTCCGAGGTTATACCTTATGGTCGCTTCGTTTAAGTAGTTGTATGATAGGAAATTTATATGCCTTAGGTAAATTACCAAAATGCCCTTTTAACGCCAAAATTCATTTTAAGCATATGTAACATAACTTTTGGTATCTAAACTGATTTGTTAACAATATTAGATATGTCAAGGCATATTTTACTTGTCATAGGACTAGTTAGGCGTACCGAACGCGTTTTACGCGAACGACGCGTTAAAGTAGTATAAGCTACCTAAGCGGGCCGTAATGGGTCGTAAGCACTTAGGCTAGGTTTCATTTAGTATGTAGGCTTTGTTAAACCATACTACATGAGTTCCCATACTCATTTGGTTTACGAGCCCTCATTCTATCCGATCCTCCGATATAGGTCCGGTTTATTAACATAGTTACCTATATTAGGTGCCGTTTGATTCCGTGATCTCTAGCATTGCTTGGTGGTTATCTTAGGACTTCTGAGCAATCTCAAGTGAGTACATAGACCCCTCTTTTACTGTTTTCCAAACATTTTGGGGTGAAACACATGTGCCTACTTGTTACTTTCATGCTTTCCTGTTTTCACATCATATACCTGCTATGTTTGTTAGTACATTATAGTACATGATTTCATTACATTTCATGCTATGTATGCCCATTGTGTGCGTACTTAGTACATCGTATTACATTACATTTCATGCTATGTATGCCCATTGTGTGCATGCTTAGTACATTGTTTACTTTACATTTCTGCTATGTATTTTAACTGATAGCATGCTAGCACATTGATTTACAAGACTTTTCTACTCTGTATGTTAACTTAGCATACTTAGTACATTGTTTTCATATGACATGTATACAACTGCTATAACATTTGGTTTGCACAAACGAGACTTTTATACGTTCATTAACATTAGCTACGCCGCTCGGTAGTAAGTACTGGTACCATAGGACTTGACAAATCCCATTCCTGACATCTCGGGTTTGTTTGGATGTAAGGAATGACTGAATCTGAAAACATTTTCTTTTGATAACCTTGACTGAAAGGGTTATCCGACTGTCTCAAGGCTTGAATGTATGCGTTAACTTACCACAGAAATGTTTGTATCAATGTAACATGCATTACTTTGCAAAACATAACTTTTTGATATATTCAAAATACTTTGTTTTGTACATTTCTACATTTGGATTATGTGACAATACTTTACTTACAATACATAACATTTGTTACACATTACTTGACTACATTTGGACTTTTAAACATTTGACATGGCTTATACAAGGACTTTTGACTATTGGTTTAAACATAGACTTTATACATTGGTGGTTTGTTTAAGTGACTTAAGTAACGAGATGTGAGTAAAATGATACAAGCATGGTGGATACGCCGCTGGTACTTCCTATATATAAGTGTTTGTATTATATTACATATCATAGCGTTATTTAAATCATTCAATTTGGACTTATACATTTTACACAAGTAACACGATTTTCACAAGACTTTGGTTTACAAACAATTTACTTCATACAACTCATTTTACTTGGTTATACATTTAACCATACATTATTCTTTTATTTATACATATCATTTGATCTTATCGCTTTTTAAATGATCTACAAAACAAAACAATTTACAAGGTTCATGACTGACTTTTGCTAAACAACTTTTTCTTAAGCTTAAGTCATGAATCCTATTTTCACAAAACCTATGTATCTCACAGGCATTTTTATGCTGACGTACCTATTTTCACATGTGTTTTCAGGAGCTTTTGCGTAGGACGATGATCGTGACACTAGGGCGGACCTGTGCCTTAGAGACTTAAAATGGAGATAGACTTAGTTTAATTATGTTATAAACTCTTTGATTCCTGTTTAAAACAATGTAACTCTTATGTTGATAAATAAAATACAACTTTGAATGCCATGGTTATGAAACAATTAATTCTGTTACAACACTCCCCGACGTTTTCCGCCACGTTTTGTATGTTATACGTGGTCGGGGTGTGACAGAAGTGTTGGTATCAGAGCCAATGGTTATAGGGAATTAGGTTATTAGTAATGCTTTGACCTAGACTATAACCTTTCTAGGACCCCAACACGAGTTATCTTGTGTTTAGATTTTAAAACATGCACATCACCTATCCTTAGGTGATTATCAAAACAAAAACCAAATTTTTCCGAAACGATTTTTGAAAAACAATCATCTGTTTTTGAATGAATTATTACAAGGTTTTGAACCCTCTATTGTAAGGTTTTGAACCCTCTGTTATAAGGTTTTGAACCCCTTTGAGTTTTCAAAATCTCGTCAAGGTTTTGGGTTTTTAAATAATCTGAACACGTGCAAACTGGAAGGGTGAAAGCCTGTACCCTGGGTTTTCTGTCTAAGGCTAGAGTGTTCGTACAAATCCACATAATCGGACCAGTCACTCTTACCTGGGAACTCTTGGGGTGAGTGTTCACTTATAGGCGAGCATGTCTTCGCGATACATTATTTTTGACCCATTTACTTTGATTAGTCACTGTGTGTCGTTTGTTTGCTTTGTGATGCGGACAAATGACCACCATCTTTGCTGTTGTCAATTTTTGTTTCATCTCATTCTCTTCATCCAATCATCTCACTCGTTCCTTTCATGTTTCCTCTTTTAGAATGCCTCCTCGACGCGAAAACCAGATAGCGACTGCCGAACTGGCAGAAATCATTGCGCAGCAGATGGCTGCTCAATTTCCAAACCTCTTTGCTCAATGGAACCAAGCCAACAACAACAACAATGCTCCATGCAAATACAAGGATTTTAACTCGGCTAAACCACTCAAGTTTAGTGGTTCTGAGGGAGCGACTGGGCTTCTTCAATGGTTCGAGAGCATTGAGAATACATTCCGTCACGTGCGGTGTCCTGATAATCGCAAGGTTGAGTTTTCTTCGAGTGTGTTTCAGAAGAGGGCTCTTACATGGTGGAATGGGGTGATGAGAGACCGTGGTGCAGAAGTTGCTCTAGCACAAACATGGGCCGAACTTAGGGCCCTTATGATGAGGGAGTTCTGTCCTCGTCATGAACAGCGAGCGTTGGAGAAAGAGTTTGATGACTTAAAACAAGACAGTGGCGAGCACAGGGCATATACTGACAGGTTTGAGGAGTTGAGTCTGCTTTGCCCGACTATGGTTACCCCACTCAACAAGGCTATCGAAAGGTACATTGACGGCCTACCTGACTCAGTGCAAGACATCATTACTGGTAGTAACCCTGCCACACTCCGTCAGGCGATTGAGTTAGCAGCGACATTGACTGAGTCGCAGGTTCGAAAGGGAAAGCTGCATAAAAAGGGTGACAAGGGTAAGAAGCAGGCGTCTGACAAGGGGGATAGCAAGAAAGGTCAAAACAAGAATGGGAAGAATTCTGGTTCCTCAAAGGGTTCTAAGAAGCGAAAGGATTCTCAAAACTATGCCGTTACTGCACAGGCCCAAGCTGCACCAAATCAGCCTGCGCAACCACTAGCCAAGAAGCCATATCTTGGCACTGCACCTTTGTGCAACAGGTGTAACGGCCATCACCTACCACATCTCCAATGTCGTCATTGCACTAACTGTGGGAGAATTGGTCATCTTGCCGCTACTTGTCGCATTCCTGTTAACCAGAACCAGGTAGTTCAGAACCAAGCCCAACAAGTTGCTCAGCCTCTTGCTCAGCAACAAGGTCAAGCTGCACGACCTCATTTTCCTCCTGGTTCGTGCTACAATTGCGGGGATCTGACCCACTACAGGAACCGGTGCCCAAGGCTAGCCAACCAGAATCAGAATCCAAATCAGAATCAGGCTTAGGCTCGAGGTCGAGTCTTCAACATGAATGCTCAAGAGGCACAAGCAGACAATGAAGTGGTGAACGGTACGTTCTTTATTAATAATCAGCCTGCATCTGTTCTTTTTGATTCGGGTGCCGATAAGAGTTTTGTGTCATTATCTTTTGAGCCATTATTTCGCGTGTCTAGAACGAAACTAGGTAAACCTTTGACAGTAGAGGTTGCTAGTGGTGAACCCATTATTCTTGATTCTGTTCTTCACAACTGCCAGTTGAACCTTAACGACCATCTTTTTCCTATCGACCTCACGCCTATGCAACTTGGAAGCTTCGATGTTATTGTGGGTATGGATTGGTTAGCCAAGCATCGCGCAGAGGTAGTTTGTTTTGAGAAGATTGTTCATGTGTCACTTTCGACAGGCGAGATCCTACAGGTTCATGGTGAGAAACCTACTGGTGGTCTCAAACTCATGTCTTGTTTTAAAGCTTGGAAGTATCTGCGAAAGAATTATGTGGCCTTTTTGGCACATGTCACAGCAGATAAAGGCAAGGGTAAGTCTCTCCAAGATATTCCTGTTGTTCAGGATTATTCTGAAGTATTCCCTGAAGATTTACCTGGTCTACCCCCAGCACGCCAAGTCGAGTTCCGTATTGATCTCGTACCTGGTGCAAATCCCATTGCCAGAGCTCCATATCGTCTTGCACCGTCTGAGATGCAAGAGTTGTCTAAGCAGCTTCAGGAGCTCTCTGACAAAGGTTTTATCCGTCCTAGCTTTTCACCTTGGGGTGCTCCCGTTCTTTTTGTCAAGAAGAAGGATGGATCATTTAGGATGTGTATCGATTATCGTGAGCTTAACAAGCTTACCATCAAGAATCGATATCCCCTACCTCGCATTGATGATCTCTTTGATCAGTTACAGGGCGCTTCTTATTTTTCAAAGATTGATCTGCGTTCCGGATATCATCAACTTCGTGTGCATGAAGAAGACATTCCCAAGACAGCGTTCCGCACTCGTTATGGGCATTACGAGTTCACAGTCATGCCATTCGGTTTGACTAATGCTCCTGCTGTTTTCATGGACTTAATGAATAGGGTCTGCAAGCCTTATTTGGATCAGTTCGTCATTGTTTTTATTGATGACATTTTGATATACTCTAAGACGCGAGCTGATCACGAGCAACATCTTCGTCTTACTTTGGAACTCCTAAAGAAAGAGCAACTTTTCGCCAAATTCTCCAAGTGTGAATTCTGGCTTAAAGAAGTTCAGTTCTTAGGACATATTGTCAATGAACGAGGTATTCATGTAGATCCCTCCAAGATCAGTGCGATCAAGGATTGGGATACGCCTACTACTCCTACTGAAGTTCGTTCTTTTCTTGATCTTGCGGGTTATTACCGCCGCTTCATAGAAAATTTCTCAAAGATTGCAGTTCCTCTAACTGCTCTAACTCAGAAGAACAAGCCCTTTGATTGGGGATTCAAGCAAGAGGAAGCGTTTCTGACTTTGAAACAAAAACTTTGCGACGCGCCTGTTCTGACTTTGCCTGAGGGCAATGATGATTTCGTCGTTTATTGCGACGCATCTAAATTGGGTCTTGGCTGTGTCCTGATGCAAAGAAACAAAGTCATAGCATACGCATCGAGGCAGTTGAAGATACATGAGAAAAACTACACCACTCATGATCTTGAGTTAGGTGCAGTTGTCTTCGCTCTTAAGATCTGGAGACACTATTTGTATGGTACAAAATGTGTGGTTTTCACAGACCACAAAAGTCTTCAACATATCTTCAATCAGAAAGAACTCAACGTGAGGCAACGACGTTGGGTGGAGCTTCTAAACGACTATGACTGCGAAATTCGCTACCATCCTGGTAAGGCGAATGTCGTAGCCGATGCATTGAGTCGTAAGGAACGTACTAAGCTTCATTGTGTTCGTGTTCAATCTGTTATTCAAGCTCGATCTGATATCCAAGCCCTCATTTCTCAGGCTCAACAATCTTGTGTTTCACAAGGTTCGATGGATAAGGAATTTCCCTATCACTTAACCCCTGATCTCGAACTGAAGGACAATGGATCGTATTACTTCATGGACCGTTTGTGGGTCCCAAGCCAAGATAACCTTCGCACCTTACTTATGGACGATGCCCATAAGTCTCGTTATTCTGTTTATCCTGGCTCAGATAAGATGTATAAGGATCTTCGTATTCAGTATTGGTGGCCTGGTATGAAGAAAGACATTGCCTTATACGTATCAAAATGCCTTACTTGTCTTAAGGTTAAGGCTGAACATCAACGTCCTTCGGGTTTATTGGTGCAACCAGAGATCCCAGTTTGGAAATGGGAAAACATTACTATGGCTCTCATTACTAAACTTCTGCGCACAAAGAAAGGTCATGATGCCATCTGGGTAGTTGTTGACCGTCTTACAAAGTCAGCGCATTTCTTGCCAATCCGTGAGGATTTTCCTGCTGACAAACTTGCTAAAATCTATGTGGATGAAATTGTAGCTCGACATGGTGTTCCTTTGAACATCATTTCTGACAGAGATGCTCGTTTCACTTCTCATTTTTGGAGAACCATGCAATCTGCTATGGGGACCCAACTTAACCTGGGCACAGCTTATCATCCACAAACGGATGGTCAATCTGAAAGAACAATCCAGACTCTGGAGGATATGCTTAGAGCTTGTGTGATCGACTTTGGTGGTAGTTGGGATTCACATCTTCCGTTAATTGAATTCTCCTACAACAACAGTTATCACACCAGCATCAAAATGGCTCCTTTCGTGGCTCTCTATGGTCGAAAATGTCGTTCACCAGTCTGTTGGAATGAGATCAGCGAGGCTCAGCTTACTGGACCTGCTCTCATTTTAGAGACAACTGACAAGATTAAGAAAGTTCGTGATAACCTTCAGATAGCTAGAAGCCGTCAAAAGAGTTATGCGGACCCAAAACGCAAACCCTTGGAATTTCAAGTCGGTGATTGAGTATTACTTAAGGTCTCACCTTGGAAAGGTGTGATCAGATTTGGAAAGAAAGGAAAACTTGCACCTAGATACGTTGGACCATTCAAGATCGTCGAAAGAATCGGTAAGGTAGCCTACAGACTTGTGTTACCTCCTGAACTTGGAAATGTTCATCCAACTTTTCACGTGTCCAATCTCAAGAGGTGTTTAGATGATGAGAACCTCCACATACCGCTTGACGAAATTCGTGTTGACAAAACACTGAAATTTGTTGAGAAGCCAGTGGAAATCATGGAACGTGAAGTCAAGTGGCTTAAACGCAAGCGCATTCCTTTGGTCAAAGTTCGCTGGGAAGCTAAACGTGGACCTTAGTTTAATTGGGAATGCGAAGATCAAATGAAGGCGAAATATCCGCATCTTTTCCCACGAGTTTCCTCTAAATAAATTTCGGGACGAAATTTCCACAAGTAGGGGAGACTGTAACATATGTGCTTGTAATCATTATGAACAGTTCAATTGTCAATAAAACAATGTTATTTGATCCAAATGTTTGTTTGGTTGTGTTTTACATTTTTCATGTTTTGACTTTTGTTCAATTTCAAACTCTATATCGCTTTCTTGAGAGTTATACGCAAACTGGTGCGTAAACGTAATCAGTTTAATGCAAAAAATACTCCGGAACATCAACATATACTTAAAATATCTTAAATAACCTTTACATAACTTAGAAAAAAGTTTTAAAGGCTTTGGTATGGCAAAAACAAGTTAATTCGCTTACAGGGACTAAACTTGAAAAACTGCGAAAGTATGCCAGTTTGAACTATAACGAACATTCCGGAACATGACCATAAGTTAAACACACCTTAAATATCCTTTATATAGCTTAGAAATAGGCTTTGAGGGGTTCGGTATGCTAAAATAAACTTTTGGGTCATTCAGGGACTAAAAGTGTCAAAAAGTGCACAAGTTTGCACTTTTGCGCATAACTTACGTTCTGAATACATCCGGACATCCAAAAATTTATGTAAGCTCTAAAATATTTTATTTTAGTGTTTGGCATAAGAAAAATCCATTCGTCACGCAATTTAGATCGTTTTTCGCGCTTATGCGCATTCCGTCGTAATTAAGCGAACATCGCAACCGTACGGCCAAACGAACCGACATCCGAGATATTTTCAAGCATATTTCATGTTCCCTATGTCTTAACATCATTGTGGAACTTGAAATTGGGATTGACGGGTGTTAGAAGTGACGTTACGCAACGAAACAATGTGCAGGGACCTAATCTGCCATTTCTGCCAAAAGGAGGGCTAGGCGTGACGCGAGGGGTCTTGGCGTCACGCGAGGCCCCTTCTGACCAGATTCAATGTTTTAAACAGCTGGTTCCAGCCCTTCAAACCCTCAAAGGCCAATTCCACTTGTCAAACTCTTGTGGTGGGGGCAACATGAGCCACCATAACTTTCCGACAAGTGTAGGGATGTGATCATTCCCTCTTCTCCAAGAAACGATCCTAACGGTGGACCATTTACTATAAATACCCACCTTATGTTCACTCATTCCTCACAAGAATCTGATCTAATGTGCTCTAAGTTGAAACCTTCGTTTCATACCTGAGCTATTTTGATCTAGATTAGCATTCGGGGACCCTTTGTAAGTGTTCCTTCGTTCTTTTATTGCTTTTCGAGACCGGTTTCTGCATTGACCAGTTTATGGTCGATGCGAAGTTCGTTTGAACTTCATAACGTGAGCGTGATCACGATGGTTATAGTCCCTAGTGACTATACCTACTGATTACCACGTTATCTAGGCTCAGTGACGAGCCGTAGTTTCGGTCAGAATACGTATTCTTGCGTATTTTGTAACCAAACTACTTATGGGTATCAAAACCGTTTGTTTTGATACCAAACCTGTTTTCTAAACTTAGTTAAGCATGTTAGCATGCTTAGCTCGTCACTTTTAGTTTAGTGCTTATATAGGGTCGTAAGGTAAGCGATCTAAACAATCGCTTATACTTTCGAACCCGACCCGTTTGGTCGATCATTAGGATCAGACCAAGCACATTAGGTGACCATAGTATATAGGAAATAACCTTCCGAGGTTATATCTTATGGTCGCTTCGTTTAAGTAGTTGTATGATAGATAATTTATATGCCTTAGGTAAATTACCAAAATGCCCTTTTAACGCCAAAATTCATTTTAAGCATATGTAACATAACTTTTGGTATCTAAACTAATTTGGTAACAATATTAGATATGTCAAGGCATATTTTACTTGTCATAGGACTAGTTAGGCGTTCCGAACGCGTTTTACGCGAACGACGCGTTAAAGTAGCATAAGCTACCTAAGCGGGTCGTAATGGGTCGTAAGCACTTAGCCTAGGTTTCATTTAGTATGTAGGCTTTGTTAAACCATACTACATGAGTTCCCATACTCATTTGGTTTACGAGCCCTCATTCTATCCGATCCTCCGATATAGGTCCGGTTTATTAACATAGTTACCTATATTAGGTGCCGTTTGATTCCGTGATCTCTAGCATTGCTTGGTGGTTATCTTAGGACTTCTGAGCAATCTCAAGTGAGTACATAGACCCCTCTTTTACTGTTTTCCAAACATTTTGGGGTGAAACACATGTGCCTACTTGTTACTTTCATGCTTTCCTGTTTTAACATCATATACCTGCTATGTTTGTTAGTACATTATAGTACATGATTTCATTACATTTCATGCTATGTATGCCCATTGTGTGCGTACTTAGTACATTGTATTACATTACATTTCATGCTATGTATGCCCATTGTGTGCATGCTTAGTACATTGTTTACTTTACATTTCTGCTATGTATGTTAACTGATAGCATGCTAGCACATTGATTTACAAGACTTTTCTACTCTGTATGTTAACTTAGCATACTTAGTACATTGTTTTCATATGACATGTATACAACTGCTATAACATTTGGTTTGCACAAACGAGACTTTTATACGTTCATTAACATTAGCTACGCCGCTCGGTAGTAAGTACTGGTACCATAGGACTTGACAAATCCCAATCCTGACATCTCGGGTTTGTTTGGATGTAAGGAATGACTGAATCCGAAAACATTTTCTTTTGATAACCTTGACTGAAAGGGTTATCTGACTGTCTCAAGGCTTGAATGTATGCGTTAACTTACCACATAAATGTTTGTATCAATGTAACATGCATTACTTTGCAAAACATAACTTTTTGATATATTCAAAATACTTTGTTTTGTACATTTCTACATTTGGATTATGTGACAATACTTTACTTACAATACATAACATTTGTTACACATTACTTGACTACATTTGGACTTTTAAACATTTGACATGGCTTATACAAGGACTTTTGACTATTGGTTTAAACATAGACTTTATACATTGGTGGTTTGTTTAAGTGACTTAAGTAACGAGATGTGAGTAAAATGTTACAAGCATGGTGGATACGCCGCTGGTACTTCCTATATATAAGTGTTTGTATTATATTACATATCATAGCGTTATTTAAATCATTCAATTTAACTCTTATGTTGATAAATAAAATACAACTTTGAATGCCATGGTTATGAAACAATTAATTCTGTTACAACACTCCCCGACGTTTTCCGCCACGTTTTGTATGTTATACGTGGTCGGGGTGTGACACAAGATTTCAGTGACTCTAACGGATTCTCCATTTGCTGTCTCTACTAAACATTCTTGCTGGAGTTTAGTTAATGGTAGATTAAGAATTTTGCAAAATGAAGTATTAATAAAACTTTGGTTCGCACCAGAGTCAAATAATACTTTAGCAAAAACATCATTAACTAAAACCGTACCGGCAATCACATCCGAAATCATCTTAGCTTCTTCTGCTGTCAGAATAAAAGCTCTAGCATTCTTAGTAGTCTCGTTGTTCATGGCTGGAGCTAGTTTTGGACAGTTCGGTTTAATATGTCCCTTTTCTCCACAATTGAAGCATACTCCATTGCTGGGTTTCTTCCTACAGTCTTCTTCCTTGTGTCCTGGTATCTTGCAAAAGTTGCAGTAGGTGGAACATTTTCCCGAATGTTTCTTCTTGCAAGACCTACAGTAAGGTGCAGAATTAGAACCTATACTTTTTCCCACAATAGTTATTTCCATAACGAAATTCTTGCGTAAGTTCCTGGACTAGGTTCCTCCTCTGGTTCTCTTCTTGTGTATGTCCCAATTCATCAGTCAAGGTATTCGCTAGTTCTACAGCTTCTTCTATGGTTTGTGGTCTAGCTGCCTTGACTACATGTCTAATCTCACTGATTAATCCCCAGATGTAACGGGAGATTAATACTGGTTCTGGTGAAGCTAGGGTTGGAACTATTCTAGCATATTCGAAGAATACGGTAGTGTAACCCTTACAGTCTACTCCAGTCATTCTAAGGTTCAAGAATTTATTAGCTATTTTTTCTTTTTCATTGGGAGGACAGAATTTCCTTTCGACCATGTTCTTAAACTCAGTCCATTCCATATTATACACTCTTTCACTTCCCCGAGACTGGAGAACAGTATTCCACCATTCTAAGGCTGCATTCTTAAAAAGATTGGAAGCAAACATGATTTTGTCTTCCTCTGCACATTTGCTTATTTTTAAGACAACCTCTATCTTTTTTTACCAGCGTAGAGCTGCAATGGCTCCTTCATTGCCAGAGAATTCTATTGGTTTGCAAGACCAGAATTCTTTGTAAGAACAACCATAAGACATGGTTCTTCTTCTTTTTGGAATAGGCAATTGAAGTAACGGTCCATTGTTTACGCTGTAACTAGGTTCAGTAGGTGGTCGCTTACTTCCATTATTACTTTTATTTTCTGCCTCTTTAACAGTTTGGATGATATATGGCATATCATCTATAATCCCTTGTGCCACTATATGATGGACGACACTGTTATCTAATTGATTCCCATTATTATCGTTATTCTGGTTTTCTTGATTCACTTCGTTTTTCATCTGGATTTACTAATAATTATCAGGTATCAATATCACAGAATAAGATCTAATGCCAATGATTGCACAAACAAACACATTGGTCAAAACCGTCGATCATTGCGACATTTACTCTATTATATATATATGCATCTATTACAACTATAACTAGAATTTAAAACATATTACTAGTTATGCATCAGTAGGTATTAGATTATCTATTTTAGTTTTTTTTTTCAAACTACTCGCGTTATATATATGTTATGATTATTATTTCTACGGGTTAAAATGCATCTCCAGCTCATCGTACTTCCAAACGAGCTTCTCTCCTATCCCTTTTATCCTCTCTCCTTCATCTATCAACTCCTCACCATACAGGCGGAGTTCCTGAACATTCTCATCACTCATTGGTGGTCATGGTGCAGGTACTGGTTCAGGATACATAGGTAAAGGTTCTCCATATGGGTATAGGTTTTCTAGAATTTCCCGAACATACTGGTCAGCATCCCAATATGGATCTAGAGGGTCAAGGTTTGGGTATAGTGCAAAAGGATTTGGCATGGGCTCCTCCTGTGGGTAGATTTCTCGATAATCCCTATGGTCGTCATTCCATGGATCATATGCTAAGGGATTGGGTGCTGGAACTCAAGGTATCTCATCTGGGTTAAAAGCTGTGTTGGTGCATATGTCTGTTGACTTCGTCTTATGTCTTGTATCGAGTCATGTAATCTAGATTGGATAGACTAGAGCTCGGTAGACTAGAAAATAGGAGTTTAGGGTAGATTGACCAGGTCGCATGAACTGGCTGAACCAGTTCGTACGAACTGACCAGGTCGCACGACCTGGTGAAGTGTGGTTCGTGCAGACTGGTGACTCCTATAAATAGGTGAGCTCATGATTTCATTTGTAACATTCTGATTCCGGTAGCGAAGCTCTGCTGAAGTGTCGCCAGCTCGTGTAACGCTATTATATCAATACAAACGACAGTTAAAGTGATTCTAAGTGCATATCTAGCTGATACAACATCAATACGTCTGATTCCGCCTTTCGTATTGATCAAGAACTCTTCTGATCGACTCGTTTAGATTGAATCCCGATCCTACAAGTGGTATCAGAGCTTAGGAGGAAGAGTTCTTACCATTTCAGCTTGTTTTCACCGATAAATCTGATTTCTACTCATTCTTCTACACTTTTTCATCAAATTTCAACGTTTTCACGGTTAAAATGACCTGAATTTCACATATAACACGTAAAACTGAGTTTTAATCAATCATTGAACAAATCAGACCTAAAATCAACCTAAAACTTGATAAAATTGACCAAACCGTGTAAAAAAAATATCAGATCGTTTGAAGTTTGATCAGATCGCACGAATTGATCATCCAAGTCGTGCGAAGTGTTCAGATCAGTTGAGATCACCTCCAGTTCGCACGAAGTGAACACCAGGTCGTACGAAGTGAAAACCAGTTCGCACAGGGTGTTTATTAGGTTGCACGAGGTGCTTGAAAGTGTCTCAGGTCGTTTGAGATTGTTCAGGTCGTTTGAAAATAGACCCAGGCTGTGCGAAGTGACCCAGGTCGTGTGAAATAGATCTAGGTCGTGCGAAATTAATTCAGCTCGTGTGAAATCCAGTTCGTTTGAAACCTCAGGTCGTTTGAAGTATCAGATTGTTTGATCCCAGATCGTTTGAAAAGTATCCAGCTCGCTTGAACATTGTGATTTTGGTAACCTTTTTACCGAAACATGGATAACGAGTTTTACAATGCTTTTGCTACTGCTACTGCTCCAGCTACTCCAGTTACCCTTGCTGAAACTGTCGGTATCGAAAATGAAATGGGAACTTTCCAAAAGCCTCCAAAGCTTATGTACATTGAGGACTTTAAAGGATGGCAAGATCGTTTTGAAAACTGGGTGCAAGCTAATAAGTTTGATGCATGGGTTTCTTTAGAGAAAGATTATACTTTACCGAAAGATGATCTTGAAAATGAAAAACCATTAAGTCAATTTACACCGGATGAAAAATTAAGATACACCAGTGAAAAGATGATGATTAGCATTCTCCAACAAGCGGTAAAAGAAGATATTTTCGTTTTGCTTCAACATAAGGGAACTGCTAGATCAATCTGGAAAGCGTTGATTAAAAAGTTTAAGGGTAGTGCTGATATGATAAAAAATATACGTGCATTACTAAAAAAAATCGTTTGATATGTTTACAGCTTTTGAAGGTGAAACAACAAGAACGATTATTGAGAGATACTGTCATCTTGTAATGGAAATGAAAAGATTGGACATCAAGAAAGAAGATGATGAGTGGGTTGATAAGCTAGCCGATGCGTTACCACAGAATGAATGGGGAACATATCTGTTGATTTTAAAGCATAACAGACAATTTGAAGATATGAATTTAAGTAAGTTTATCCAGAAGTTGGAAGAACATGAGTTAGCAATGCGAAAAACTGCTACAATGAGAAGTCCGGGTGCTCAACAAGATGTTAGTCTATACTATCGAGGAAGAAAAGTTGAGACTACTCCGAGTCCGAAGATTCAGACCGCGTTCAGTGCTGATGGTACTTCTGGAACAAATACAAACAATACAAATCAGAGCAGTGGATATTCTTCATCTTATACAAGTTTTGAACCAAATTTCTCAACACCAAGCTCTCAACAACAAAGTTCAACAAATGGTACCGGTCAAGTATTGCAATGTAATGTTACATTGAATATTCAAAATGGTCAAAATTTTTCTTCAGATATTGCAAAGCAACACATGGCATCTCTTGTCACTGTGTTAGAGTCGTATGAAAGCTTAGTTGCTGGACGAATCGGCAATCCGATGCTCCCTAAAGAGGATTATGACCAGATTGATTCTGAAGAACTTGAGTTGATGGATATCAAGTGGTGTTTAGCTAGTGTTTTGAGAAGAGCAGAAAAATTCAAACAAATCACCGGTAGAGATGATCTTCGTGATGCTGCTACATCTCAGCTAGGTTTTGACAAATCGAAGGTTACTTGTTTTCGTTGCCGAGAAAAAGGGCATTTTAAACGAGAGTGTACAAACAGAGAAGCAACCGGAAGACAAGATCCTTTCGGAAACAACGGTTATCTTAGAAAAGCAATTTATCATCAGGTTGCACAACAACCACGTACTATTGAAGAATCAAATGGTAAAGCTTGTTATGTTCTGTTAGATCAAGAAGATGAAAGGATTCCAAAAGATTTCAATTGGGATGATTATGATCCTTCTAGACCTTCAGTTTCTAAAGCATTTATTGCTCAAATGTTTGAAGAAGAATCAGTCAAATCTAAGAACAGTCCGAAAAGACAACCGATTTTTAAGTCATTAGGAAGTGATGCAGACACTGATGATGAGGAAGAGTATATTAATAAAGCTAGAAAACAATTGGATTCTTATAGTTTTAATTTGTTTTTTGCAGATAAAATCGAGATGTTGAAAGAGAAAAGGGCTGCTAGACTGAAGAGAGAAATGGAAGCAAGAAGGATTTCTGAAGAACAAACTAAAGTTTAGATGGAAGCTGATAAGGCAAAAGTTGAAGAAAAATCAACAGAGAAGGTCGAGGTTGAAGAGAATGAAGTGAAGATAGAATTTGATAAAGAACCAATTGTGATTGAAAAGGTGGTGGAGAAAATAGTTGAAAAAATTGTTGAAGTCGAGAAAATAGTTGAAGTTGAAAAGATTGTAGAGGTTGAAAAACCTTGTGCAAAGTGTTTAGTATCTTGCAAAGATTGTGCTGAGAAAGATACAAAGGTGGCTAAATTGGAAAAGCTCAAAGAGAACTTACTGCACAATGTGAGGAGCATAAAGGAGTCATATGATCTCCTAAGCAGCAAAGTGAATTTGTACAAAGGAGCTTGTGATGAGGATATTCAGATGAAAAATCTTCTGAAAGCAACAGTTCTTCAAAAGAAAACTGCAATCAACGGATATATTGAGATGAATGCTGAGCTGAAACAAGAATTGGCAGCAATGAAGATTGAAACCGAAAGAGTGAACAATTTACTTCGAAGTTATCAAAGTTCAGAGTATGTTATTGATCGCATCTATCCTGCCGTTGCAGCTCATGAGTTTGTAGATAATGAAGGAAATTCTGGTAAGAAAACTGGTTTGAGTTATAACAGAGTACCAAATCCAATGTGGGATGGCTATACCCCCCGAGACTTTGAAAAGGTGGCTGAAGCACTCAATCTAAATCTGAAATCCGAGTCTATTAATGGATTACCAGATGATATTGATGTCACCTTCACAGCGTCTGACACTGATCATGAGTCTGAGTTAATTAAGAAAGTGGTCGATCAGGTGTTGGATAAAGATGAAGAGTCAAAGTCAGAGTCTAAATCAGAAAACTCGAGTTCATCTGACCAAAGCTCAAGTTCACCGGTCAAAAGGGTTTACAATAAAGATTTTCTTATGTCAAAAAATAATTTGAATGACGAAACATTCAAAGTAGCATATACTTTGAATGATTCCGACAAATTATATTCTGATGAAGAATTTCCAATAAGAGGTGTTAAAACTGAAATGATTAACAAGGTTTTCAAATTAACAGAAATTAATATTTCTGAAATAAAAGATGTAAATCTTATTGAAAGACCTAAAAAGTACACCTCAAGAGTTCAACAAAGATTGAACAAGAAAAAGGGTTACAGTTCTGGTTCTGGTTATCAAAAGAAACCAAACCATAACAGTAATTTCAAAAAGAAAGGATTAGGTTTTATTCCACCCGAAAATCATAAAAATAAGAAAATTTATAAACCAAAAACAAAATTTGTTTCAGGAGCAAGTTCTGAAGAGGAGAAGGAGAAACCGTTCTGGAGACAGTCAAACAAGGAGTTTCTCGTCGAAAAGCAAAAGAAAATGTTGAAAGAATCTGAACCGAGAGTTGAGAGAATTGAAGAACCTGTTTCAAATGTCAAGAGGTTGGACATATTGCTTTGAATTGCCCAAAGTCCACCAACACAAAACAGGGAGTTTCTTCTAATTCTAAATTGAAAGAGAAATGTGTTGATAAAAAGGAACAACCAATAGAAAAATTTAAAGAATTCAAAATTTTGACTTTCGAAGTTGGTGAAAGTTCGAAACATTTTTACAAAAGAAGAGCAAATCGTAACAATCAGAAATGGGTTGTTAAGAAATCAGAAGTTAGTTCTGGCAATGAATCTGATTCGTCAAAGTCAGAGGAGCCACATGTTGTGGTAAATGATGAGAATTCCGTTCCGAAAATGGATGATGAAAATTTTCCACCATTGTCAAACGGAAACTTGAAATCAAAAATTGGTAAGATTGAGATTTTAGATCAATTCTTCTCTGATAAGAAAGAATTTGATGCTGAAAAAGCATTTAGTGGTAAAGTGCTACATATTTTTGGTAAGATGGCTGATGGGAAGGTGAAGGGAGTGAAAGAATTTTATGAATCGAAAGTTGTTAAACCAAATGATGATGGTTCACCCATGATTGATCAGGCATGGGTGAGATTCTTTAAAAAGTAAAATCCTGACTTGCCGGAGCTCCCAAGTTGGTAATCGTGGAGCATGAATCGGCATCATTCTTGAAAAATATTTTGAAAAATGTCAAGTGTTAATTTTTACAAGTGGTTGAAAGAACAAAGTGATGAATTAAACCCCATGATGTGTGAAATCAACAAAACTAATTTTCCAAAAAAGCCATTTTGATTAAAACAAACTTAAGTGTTTTGAAATCATAATGGGAAAATAGTTTGTTGTCAGGGGGAGTTCTGATTGTTTACGCCAAGTGGATGGCGAATTGAAGCAATTCACATCAGTTTGTCATTTTATTTGTACAGTTTATTGCTTCATGTTCAAATTTTCCTGGAAAATCAAAAATTGAAACATATTTTTGATTTTAGGGGGAGTAAAAAATTTAGAAATTTTGAAAATTTGAAAAATCCAAAAACATAATAAAATCTAAAAAACCAAAAACATTGAAAAATCAAAATGAGTTTTGTTGTGAAAAAGAGGAAATGATAGTACATCAGTAGACAATCATAGTATGCTAAAGAATTGGAAAGTTAAAATGTGATAAATAGTCTCACTGAAGATATGCCAGTAGGTTTTTACACGCTTAGTAGATTGTTTTCGAGATATAAACCTAAATATCAAATACTCACGTGGGGAACATCTCTCGGATATATAGGTAACCCCTGAAATCTTGTTTGAAGGGCTTTCTATTTCTGACATACTAGGTCTTTGTGCGTGATGATATCTGGGGTATCATACTGGGACTTCTGATTTTGCGGGAGCAATAGCCTAGTCCTCGTATAATACTCTGCATTGCTTTAATCTTAAAGCCCACCCTCAGCATAAAAAATGATGAAACATTGAAAAATGCTAATCATATGATGTTGAAGAAAAGATTCTCTAAAGGGAACACACCTAAAGTCGAGCCATCATCTCTCTGATTTTGCGGAAGCAATAGCTTGAGCTCTCATGGCCTCGTATTTACCCCTTACAGATATCATTAGTGTACATTCACCTGTAAGACTGAATATAGGAGTCTGGATACGGGAGTATATTCTGAGGTGGGACACGCGAATAAGTTAAGTGCTTAAAACACTAAATCTCGAATCTCGAAACAATTGAACTTTGTGTGAAAATTTAAGTGGATCAGTATACTGACAATCTAAGTGAATCGTTTAGAACTTAAAGTGTTTAAAGCTCAACGGTGCTAGTGATTTGTCATAAACTGATATGATCTTCTTACACAAACTCACAAAAATATTGTCTGTAAATATTTCATTACTGCTTTTCATTTGTGTGTTTTAGCATAAAATTTTGAAAAATCAAAAAGATTTTATTTCATCTTATTTTCGACAACTGATGTTGAAAAGCTGATTTTCAAAATTCCGAGTGCTAAACGTGATGAACGACAGTGGGTTGGGAGAATTTGTTTGAAAAGAAAAATGAAGATAAAGTTTGAGATAATTTGAGAAATGTTATAAAAAATGATGTTTTGAGGATAATTTTATTTGTTGGTTAATCAAGGTCATTAATTTGAACTTGATATAACTATTATTGATGATGAATGATATCTACAAGTGGTTTCTAAAATTGTTACATTTTAACAATTGTGAAATTTACTTTTGGATAGAGATTTGTGCAGATCCCCGTGTCTGATCCTGTTGCTACGGAGAGCCAGGAATCGTTACTGAACCTGTGAAAGCTTTGTCAGATTACAATCACGGAACAACTTAAGGGGGAGTCTGCTATCAAAGGGGAGTTTGAAGTTTAAAAGAGCCAGACTCAGTTGCTGATGCTGATAAGCTTAAGGAATCAAGAGATCTGATCAAGAGAATTAGAGAGAGAATAGAGCCAGATTGAGATTCTGAAAGAAGAAGATAGAGATTGAAGGATGCTTACAGAGAAAGATACGTTAGAAAGAGCGAGAAGACCGATCAAGACTTAAAACTCTATACACTGAAGACTTGTCAACATCCAAGGGGGAGTTGTTGGTGCATATGTCTGTTGACTTCGTCTTATGTCTTGTATCGAGTCATGTAATCTAGATTGGATAGACTGGAGCTCGGTAGACTAGAAAATAGGAGTTTAAGGTAGATTGACCAGGTCGCACGAACTGGCTGAACCAGTTCGTACAAACTGGCTGAACCAGTTCGTACGAACTGACCAGGTCGCACGAACTGACCAGGTCGCACGACCTGGTGAAGTGTGGTTCGTGCGGACTGGTGACTCCTAAAAATAGGTGAGCTCATGATTTCATTTGTAACATTCTGATTCTGGTAGCGAAGCTCTGCCGAAGTGTCGCCAGCTCGTGTAACGCTATTATATCAATACAAACGACAGTTAAAGTGATTCTAAGTGCATATCTAGCTGATACAACATCAATACGTCTGATTCCGCCTTTCGTATTGATCAAGAACTCTTTTGATCGACTCGTTTAGATCAAATCCCGATCCTACAAGCTGGTATGGGAACTGATTTTTCTTGGTTGGGTTCTATTTCCATTGGCTGAGTGGGAAACAGTGGTAGTGGCCGTGGTGCAATGATTTGTTCTAGGTTTGGGCGGCTGTGGTAGCTAATATGTGAAAGTTGGCTAATCTCCTACTGATTATGTCTTGGGTTTGGGTGTTTATCTCCCTATTTGCTCTTACTAAAGCCCTTTGCTGACGTAACTTTTTCATTATTTTCCTACTCTCATGTGCTGCCCGACTGAACCATCCTCTCTTTTTGGCAGGTATCGGTGTTTATTTAATTTGGCAGGGGAATTTACATCAGGACCGTAGTTAGGAAATATTTTTTCAGAGTAAAACACCTCATTTTATAAATGTTAAACACATGGGTAAAACCCAAATTTCTATTCATAATCAGTTTATAGGGCTAAACCCTATTTTATTCAAATAAAACTTCTTTTTTATTTAGGTAACTTTTATAGCCACTTTTCCAAGCCTTCAGTGCTCTCCAGCTGGCTTCTATTTGGCTTTCACATTTTGTTACCTGAAACGCGTTTTAAAAACATTTGTCAGTGGGAAATACTGGTGAGTAAATCCCAGTTTAATCAAAACAATTTTTATCCTTTTACAGCATTCAGGGCAATCCAGCAATTACATTTGTTTACATCTATTCAATTACCACCCACGGCACTGTCAATCCTGACTTGTGGAAATGTTACTACTCACAGTGTAGTAACTCATTTTGTATACAAAACCCCAACATACCAACGATAATTGTATAATTACAAATACTCAATTACTGCTTAATTATAAGGTAAAACAATTGAGGTTTTGTAAAAACAGTTCACAAAAAGAGAGGATTACTCACAAAAAGGTTTATACAAAAAGAAGGATTACTCACATTGCTAGTTTAGGTATTTCCTTGTGACTTCCTGGTTATAATCTCTTAATTTAAATAATGCACACGCATTAGTATAATAACCCAAATTTACATTAGCTATACCCCCCTCCCGAGACAGAACTCCAACGACGAAGTCAGGCAGAGCCTCGACATGCGTTACGGAGCACTAGATCAATCGGGCCGAGTATCTAATACGTAACCAGGGGTTATAATACTTACAACGAGGCAGAGCTTCGCTAATTAGGGGTATAATACCCGGGAATTAATTCTACTACTTCAGAATTTGAGAGAGAGATTGAAATTTTGAACGTCGAACAAATGAAGCTCGACTGCTCCATTTATAGGGCCTGACCAGGGGAGCTAGGTGGAGTAGGGTTTAGGTTTACTGAGTTTGCGGACTGGCTTCGACATGAGCCTACCATGTGGCAGCTCAGGGGTTCGCCTGGTGGTCAAGGGGTCGCGGCCCACGACCAAGTTAACCAAGGGGGTCGTGCCCCGCGAGCGCCCCTTGAATTTCGTTTTTATTTAATTTTTGTAAAAATAAAGGTATTTCGGGTCGTTTTTCATATACGGGGCGTATTTTAGGGCGTATAGGGGGTGTTATAAATATTTTTAGGAGAGTTGTTATGAACGTGCGATCGCTAAGTATTCGGTATTACGCAGTTTAGTAGCTTACATATGGGGTAGCTCCCCATGGCATGGTATAAATGGGTAATTAAACAACAAGAGTTTTTGAAAATAAATCTGGAAAACTGTGAACTCGTCAACTTTATGTTGACACCCTACTGCACGCTTTGCAGGTTGCTCGATGCAGCTTAGAACGGACAATGCAAACGAAGGGAGTGTGTAAGTCGTACGTTTTGTACATTCATCTAAATTGTGGTTTTTAACTATGAAAAGTTTTAAGTTACATTTCCGCTGCAAATTATATTTTTGAAAATTTTAAATTAAGTCACTAATTGTATTATTATTTGAAATAACCTACACTTTTCGCAAACGGTTCAAAATAATTAGTGGCTAGATCCTGGGCAGTCGCACGCCCAGCGGTAACACTCCGCATATGGAATTTGAGGGTGTGACAGTGTAAGTCCCAAAAACTATCAATTGGATATCACAATCACAATCAAAATGTGGAAAACTAAGAAACTGATGAAGAACAAGAACAATTTTATTGATTGAATCTCAACGTGCACACGATCTCAAAGGATCGTTTGGTACATGGTTACACTATCTCAAGAATGACTAAGAAGAACAATAAAAACAGCAACCTTCTAATGTGCTAGGCTCACCCTTTTTATAGTTACATATGGTGACCTAATTATAGACTGGGCCAAGTCCACATGCATAATATTAACTAAACAGACTCAAATCCCTTAATTAGCCCACATAGCTTATCCCAATATTATCTAACCCACTAGGAAACTAAGCCCAATAGCTTATAATTATGTTTGATAAAGATAAGCGTAAACCTACTCAATTATATGGCCTTACAATATCCCCCTAGGTTTATGTTGTCTTTATCAAACTGCTGTCTTTTTCATGTCTCTGTGGGAATATACTTCGTCTTTTAATCTTAAAACTTGGGCCCTTTGTTCTTCTAAATCACGATCAGCTTTGCTTGAAAATCTTGTTGAAAAGAATGCAAGAGGAGGATTCTAAGCAACTATTTTCTTTGTCAATGTCTTCTCTTTCAAGCAGGTTCACAGGTACTTCTTTAGATGTACTATCACTGTCAGATCATGACTCGAATCTGGTTCTTCTGACTCAGGCACATCTTGTTGTTGTGATGCTTCATGCTTTATCAGCAGCCAACAGCATCTCAATGTTCAACAACCCCTGTTTCTTGATTTGAATCAAATTCTGCACATGCCCAGAAATTCATAAGCAAACATTTATGTGCAACAGAGGAAAGTACCACATGAACACTTGGTACATCCAAGTATTTGTACCCAGATTTCACAATTCAAATTTCTTTTAACTTATGATGATCAATCAAATCTTCAAGAACGGTTGAATTTTTAATAAAACAAATAAACACTCTATTTTGCGGTTTTGATTTTTTAAATAAAAATAAAACACTTATTTTGAATTTTTCTTTTAAAAACTAACAATATAAACTGAAACACAAATATACAAAGAAACTAATATATAATTACAATTACAATTACAATTGCAATGGGGTCAAATCACAATGTTTCAGGGCAGACTACACTTATCAACACTAATTTACTTTGGATGATCCGAGCGATTGCCAGTATATTTGTCCAATTAAACTTATCTCCTTAGGCCTTTTCCATATAACGGTCTGTAACTGATTTATCATGTTTTTCAATTTAATTAATATGAACACTCAATTCAATCACAATCAAATCCGGGAATTTTAATTAGAACACGCTATCATACGTGTAGTTTCCCTACCACATATTTTCACAAGCCCATTCTAGGATTCTAAAACCTTGACTTTGACTTGGTTGAGAACATAACAGAATAGATCGTGTGCAGAGATGGATATAATATACAGATCAAATGAATTTTCTCAATTTGATATAGGTTTTTTGGGTTTCTTTTGGGCACTTGAGGGCCTCTTTCGGGTGTAATAGATCTAAATCCCTTAATTAGCCCACATGGCTTATCCCAATAGTATCTAACCCACTAGGAAACTAAGCCCAACAGCTTATAATTGTGTTTGATAAAGATAAGCGTAAACCTACTAAATTATATGGCCTTACAATATCCCCCTAGGTTTATGTTGTCTTTATCAAACTACTGTCTTTTTCATGTCTTTGTGGGAAGATACTTCGTCTTTTAATCTTAAAACCTTGCCCTTTTATTCTTCTTAATCATGATCAGCTTTGCTTGAAAATCTTGTTGAAAAGAATGCAAGAGGAGGATTCTAAGCAAATCTTTTCTTTGTCAATGTCTTCTCTTTCAAGCAGGTTCACAGTTTCTTCTTTAGATGTACTATCACTGTCAGATGATGACTCGAATCTGGTTCTTCTGACTCAGGCACATCTTGTTGTTGTGATGCTTCATGCTTTATCAACATCCAACAGCATCTCAATTTTCAACAACCCATGTTTCTTGATTTGAATCAAATTCTGCATATGCTCAGAAATTCATAAGCAAACATTTCTGTGCAACAGATGAAAGTACAACATGAACACTTGGTACATCCAAGTATTCGTACCCAGATTTCACAATTCAAATTTCTTTTAACGTATGATGATCAATCAAATCTTCAAGAACGGTTAAATTTTTAATAAAACAAATAAACACTCTATTTTGGGTTTTTGATTTTTTAAATAAAAATAAAACACTTATTTTGAATTTTTATTTTAAAAACTAACAATATAAACTCAAACACCAAGAAACTAATATATAATTACAATTACAATTGCAATGGGGTTAAATCACAATGTTTCAGGCCAGACTACACTTGTCAACACTAATTTACTTTGGATGATCGGAGCGATTGCCAGTATATTTGTCCACTTAAACTTATCTCCTTAGGCCTTTTCCATATAACAGTCTATAACTGATTTATCATGTTTTTCAATTTAGTTAATATGAACACTCAATTCAATCACAATCAAATCTGGGAATTTTAATTAGAACACGCTATCATACGTGTAGTTTCCCTACCACATATTTTCACAAGCCTATTCTAGGATTCTAAAACCTTGACTTTGACTTGGTTGAGAACAGAACATAATAGATCGTGTGCAGAGATGGATATAATATACAGATCAAATGAATTTTCTCAATTTGATATAGGTTTTTTGGGTTTTTGGGCACTTGAGGGCCTCTTTCGGGTGTAATAGATCAATTGCATGACAAGGTACAGCTAGGTCTTTACTCTGCAAAACAGAACCTGACGTTGCCTAGCACCTCCAGTTATTTGCTCATGCAAAACAGAGGAGATACAAGAGTTAGAAAAGATTTTAAAACTAGAACAAAATTGTGTGTATCGGGACGTCACACACGCATTCAATTAGCCATGTCTTAATTCCAAGTGACGTTTTTTCCTGAGATCATAGAATAATTTAGTGTTCTGCACAGAACCAGTCAAAGTGTCCAGCCATCAGGATAAATCCTACCAACATATCGCTCTAGAGTCAGGCCATTTCAATATTGGTCTTACATGAGTCAGCCTTAATCCACATAGTGAAAATTTATTTCATTTCCCATATATGCCACAAAATATTTTTGATTTTCCTGGTTTTTGAATGTTTTTGTATTTTCTCATTTTTTAATTTTTTAATCTTTATATATATTTACAAATAGATATCTCTAGATATCCCCCTAAATTTATGCGTAAATCTTATGCGCAAATTTACCACTTGATTCAGCTGAACCACTTGAGTTGTATTCCTTTTGTAGTGGCTTTGCTGAATCTTCTTCTGCTGAGTCAGCTGCTCCAGAAGATTCACAGTTAGATCACAAGATTCACCTGATTCCAATTTCTCAGAATCAGTTGCTTCAGGTGATTCACATTTGGAATCAGATGAAGCAACTTGCTCAGTTGGTTTATTTGTCGATTCTTCATTTTTCTCAAAACTCATTGTCTCTGTTTGCTTAGAGACATCATCTGATTTTACAAAGACAGGTGCAGATGCTACTTCAGTTTTCTTTGTTTCATTTCTTTTAGGTTTTGAGATTTTAACTTTGATTGATTTTACCGGCTCAACCTTAACATCATTGGGTTTTCCATACTCCATTTTAGGCAAATTCTCTATCTCCACCTCAGTCATAAGAAGAGAGGTGTAATTGTGATTGTATGATGGAGGTATGCATACGAATCCCTTATTCATCACTTCCTTCTTACTATATTTTAACTATTGATTAATCATATTTTCAACTTTTTCACTTGGTACATCAAACTTTTTAAAATTAAACTGTGTGTTTTCAAAGGTTGATTTTAGGTTATCAAGTTCAACAGGTAATTTTTCAGCTAGTTCCTTAAAGTGGAGATGCCTACATCGCTCCTAACTTAGATTGTTATGCAACTTTAGGATCACGCTTTTGCGCTTCCACCATATCCTTGTATCCATTTATTTTCTTTTTAGTTTCATATTCATTAGATTTGAACGATCTAAGTTGCATGACGAGTGATTCTGCCTGCGCTTTATAACCACTAACCTTATACCTGCATGCATTAGTATAGCAGATATTATCTACACATACCTCAGTAGGAGTAGGAGTGATTTCATAAATTGGAAAACCTGCACGACAATTTGATCCTGAATCAGCAGGAGTAGACGAGTAAACTTCAGCAGGTAATGGAACAGCAGGAGCAGGAGTGGATAAGCAACCTTCAGAAGGTAATGGAGCAGAGCAGGAGTGGATGAGCAAACTGTAGCAGATGTGTTGCACTGAGCCTTCTGCTTGTCAGCCTTATCATAAGATTTTGATGAGTGAGATCAGCTCATCCGGCTTCATTTTGTAACAGTAGTAGTTGGTTGTTAGTATTACTTGATTAACATTGCTAAACCAACTACAGTTTGCCTGATCTGGAATCTTTTTTATAGCATCTAGAAGCTTCATGTTGCTCCAATGCGTGGACAACACAATTTCTGTCATCTTCATTTCTGAGAGCAGTTCAGTAAACTGGCCAATCAACGCTTCTACAGAATCACCAGGAAAGTATCTGAAACTGGTTAGTTTCTGTTCAAACACTTCTTTCTGATAAGACATTTCTAAGATGTGATCCCCCGAAAATGTGATTTTTGCCGAACCTGTCAAAAATCTTTTTACCAAAAAAATAACAAACCCCTTTTTTTATTTAATAAAACCTTTTTTTTTAATTTTAAATATTAAAATAAACTATTATTATAATTAATTTTTAATATTTTATATATAATAAAAGAAAACCTAATTTAATATTATAATTATTATTATTATTAATAATTAAGTAATGATTACCTAATTATTATTATTATTATTATTATTATTATTATTATTATTATTATATTAAGAAAAAAAATCTAAATACCTGTCTTCTTCTTCGATTAAACAAAAGAACCAAAACCCTATTTCAAAATTTCAGCCGCCACACCCTTTTAATGAATTCTGATGAAGATGTGATGATGATGGACAAAGCAGTTGATGAAGACGGTGGTGGTTGTAGGTTAACAGTAAGAACAGTGGTGGACGATGGAGATGAGCTAACGGTGATCGGAGGTTATGATGTTGAAGATGACCAGAAGATAGTGGCTGTCAGAGAAGAAGGTGTCAAAGAAGGTAAGTGATGTTTGCCGGAGATGGTGATCGAAGATATGGTAATGATGATTGCCGGAGATGGTGAAAGATATGAACTAGACTGACTTCGAAACCGGATTCGATATGTGTTTCGGAAACGATGAGTCGCAACTACAAATCTAGCCGCACACCAGATGATGAACTGTGAAGGTTGTAATGTGCGGGTACAAATCTAGTCGCACACCAGATGATGAACTGTGAAGGTTGTAATGTGCGGGTTTGGTGTGCGGGTTCGGTGTGTGGGGTGGTGCTCCGATGAAAGATGATTTACTGTAATACTAATGATGTCGTGAAGGTTGAGGTTGATGTGAAGATGAAGATACTAGATGATGTTGTAGGAACTGTGGAGATTGTTAATGGTGGTTGTTAGATAAACAGAGGTGAAAAGGTGACAACTTGATCGGAGAAGACAGTGGTGTTGACAGAGACGATGAACGATGAATGTAGAAGTGGAGGTCCGGCGAGGTGGTTATGTTCGGTGTGAGGGATGGTGTTAGGACGTGTAACACCCCGAAATCGGGTTTGGTGATTAAACCCCGTTAATACTAAAGACATGAAAGTACCGTTAGTGGTAAAAGTAAACCGGCAAATATTAGGAATAAATTGAATAATCCTAATATTTATTTAAAGTGAATAAGAGCTTTCAAGAAAAAAATATAGGATGGATAAAAGGCCCGATTTAACGGGACTTAAAGTAAAACGGGTTATGTTTTCCCGAACCTACTAAACTGACTAGGAAATAAATAACCTAGTTAGTTGGTTGACTTGTTTTAAAGCATGAATAAAGTTAAATTGCCAAGGAAATAAGCTAAATAAAAGTGGAGGGGCCTATGTTGTTAAAATTGAAACTTAATTTCATAAACAAAATTAAAAATAAACCAAACACACCCAAAAGGGGTGTCTGGTCGATCAAGAAGCAGAGGGCGACCAAGAGCTCCCCTTCAAGCCCTAGTTTCACAAAAAAATTGATCAATTGGAGGTTCAATTCAGTCCCAAATCAAGTTCTAAACACGAATTAGTGATCACCTCACTGAAGGGATCACAAGGTATGCAAAATTCTAGTATTTTGATTCATCTCAAGTTCTAGGTTAATTGTGAAAAACTGAAATTTAGCTTGATTATGTCTTGCATGGATGAAATTAGAAGTAATATGGCATCTAGGGATAAACCCTAGATGATTTCTGGTTAAAATCTAGCATTATGCTTGTGGGGTTTATAATCACCATTGTAGGTGATTAGTGAGTTTGTAGAAACTAAATAAACACTAGAATTATGGTTCTTATTCTAGTGAAATCTGAATTCATGTGGTGAATCCGAAATTTATTGATGTTAAGATTTAGTATAGATTTGTTAATTGAAGTGAATATAGAGGAAAATAACATGTCAAGAACCTAGTAATGATTATGTAAAATCTGACCTGCTAGGTGTTTGTTGAAACGCCTAAGTGAGGATTAAAGTATTAATAATCGGACAAAAACGCAGATTTGCGATATCATAATGAATCATGATAAATGGTTGTAAAAAGGGTTCTAAATTGGTTATGAATGGAACTCTTTAGGCGAGGAATCCGGATCGTCAAGTGGACAAGCCGGTGGAAATACGCGTTTGAAAAAGGTGCTTAAAAGGTACGTAACTACGGTTCCGTTACGTTATGCTTGATTCCGTATTCTAGCTAGTAGACTTTAAATTAGCATAATGCATGAAATTGGCATTTACTTGAAGTGATGAAGATCACTAGGTAAATAAACGGTCAAAAGGTGAAATTATCACCCTTTGACAATATTGTCTAATGGTTTGTCGAGTTACATGTTATAGGAATAAATAGCAAACGGTTAAGTACATCGCTATTGCTTAGCGGTTACGAAGGCAAGGTATTGAAACGGGTCAATATATTGATCCGAGCCAGGTATGTATAATAACACAACTCATCATGTAGAATTTGGAGTTCTATAAGAGTTAGACAATGTTAAAGTGTAGATATTCGGTTATCTTTAAGGTAAACCGAATAAATTGAATTATGTTCATGGTATTTTAGAAGCATATGGGTTTATAAATAAGATTATAGTTAAAAGGGTTGGATTTTGGGTCAATCAAGTATCTAAAGGACCCTTGTAGTTAAAGAAGGATGAAAATTGACCAAATTGCCCTTGTAAGTTAATTCGGACGAACGACCCTTAAAGGTGGTTCGGAAATAAGTTTTATGATTACATAAATGCTTAGGATAAGTTAGATAGTGAAAAACATAAATTCTTGGGTCGAATGGCTTTATATGAGTCTTTGCCGTAAAATGGTAATCCGAGGGGTAAAACTCGGAACATATAGATATCCACATTAAACCCAATACATATATAGTTGAAGTGGGACATTACTTGAGGAGAAATGTAGGAATAAGATGCTAGAAGGGAATGAAAGCGATTTCAAGCTTTAAAGTGCTTAAAATACCCTTACGGGTCAAAATAAGCATACGAGCGAAAATGGGTTTAAATTGTGTAATAAACCTGTAATTAGAACCTAGAATGGTAGATAACATTAATTTGTAGAAGTGTAGGTGATATAGGAATCAAGCAAATATGCTTGTTTGATAAAATGCATAAATGGGTAAAATTCGATAAAAAGGTAACCAGTCGAAGGCTTGAAAGTCTCAAAAGTTATTTATGTTGAATGTTGGATTCTAACTCCATATGATGGAGAATCAAATTACAAACACGTAGGAAGAAATGGTAGGTTAAACGGACAAGCGGATTGAAAGATACGAAAGTTTTCGTGTCAAAAAATTGGCAAAAAAGGAAAGGATTGATGCAGGGGCCACCGTAACTTACGGTGCCACCGTAAGTTACGGTGGAGCTGAATTGGTTACGGTGCTAGCCTACTGATGTACGGTAGAGAAAGGTTAACACAGAGGCCACCGTAACTTACGGTGCCACCGTAAGTTACGGTGGAGGTCAGAATTAAGTTTTTGTTTTGGGGTCAAGATATCAATGTTGGATTTTCCTAACTTCCTCATTGTATTAGTTATTTATTTATCAAAACTGACCTTTAAGTTGGTTTTGATCACAGGTGAATGTTGAGAGTCCCGGAATGAAGATCAAGCATCGAGCAAGAACTGAACACACGTCAAACAAAGCTTCCGCAACGTTGTTTTGTCGTTATTCTAAATGGCGAATTAAATCACATTATGTATATCACTTAAATTGTAAAAGTTTTCAACAAACCCGTATTTCCGATGTATATGTAATAATTAATTACATGATTATTTTGGCAAAATATACGTTAAACCTTGATTTATAAGAACGGGTGTTACAAGTTGGTATCAGAGCCTTGGTTTAAGAGATTCAAGTATGGCGGGAAAGTTATGCTTGGACTTAAACCTTACGCTCTTTATAAAGATTGGTGTTCGGTTCGAGGCTTGATCGCAAATCCGGTAAGTACAAGTATATCAATGGTTTAATATGATTAAAGTGTTGAGAACAACACTTATGGTTATCGTGTAATACACGTTACACCAATAAAATCGATATAGAATAGATGTAGTCAACGAAATTACACGCGTTGATGCGTATAGTAGAAAAGCCTTGTATTATAATACGGGCATCCTTTAATGTTGAAATTATTAACTGTTGTAAATGTTTTAGTTGAAGGACACTCGCATATAAGGATAGCGAGAGCTTAACAAATTACGGATATGATAGAAGAACGGTCCGAAGTATGACAAATAGAGCACGATCACCAAGGACCTAAATCGTGCAACGATTGCGAATAAGTTAATGGCAAGGGGAGCCTGTTAGATCAAGCATTATCAGGTGCACGTTTTAAATTATTGCATAAATAGTAATATGCAACAAATATGTAGAGATTGAAAGTTGCATATGTAGATTGAAAACTTGGAAAAAAAAAACCTGAATAGAAAACCTAACCGGGACATTGTTTCCAAGAAAAACAAATAGAGGCATTACTTACATGGGGTGTAATGTGAAAATTATAAAAAGGCCATGTATACCAGGTGTTGATCGCTTACTCTGGCCAAGTAAGTAGTGAACACGTGGTACCATGAACTTCTTATGATGGACACATTTATGTCCGATGTAGTAAGGGTATGGGTGAATGGGACTAACTTAAAAAGTACCCAAATGAATCAAATGAGCGAAATGTTTGATAATAATGTAAATGCACAACCGGGTGACGGAAGCGTATTACATTCGGATGATGAGCCCGAGTGAAGGGACAAAGATTAATGTAAAACGATTAAGGTATGCAATTGGGAGGGGTGTGCTTACACTCGAACCCGAAGAATGCAAATATGACTCTTAACGGGCCGATTTTGTAAAACACCAAATTTGAGAACAAAGTAGGAATATAAAAGCGAAACGAAGTCATAATGCATACCGTAAGGGTTGCAATAATAACGACTTCGGTAAAACACCCGGTTGGTGGGTAAGGATTTAAACACATGCGTAGACTGAGAAACAGGAACGCGAAATAGAAAGTCAAAAGACTCGGAATATGAGTCATGACTAAAAGATGACAAGAATTTTCACAAACATAAATTTGGGTAATTACGTTTAACCATTTCAAAGTTGGACGGGTCAAATAAAGAATGAAGTATGACATTCATAAGTGATGAAAATTCACCCAAAATGAGTCAAACGAGTCAGCTAAGGAATAACGCTTAATAAAATAGGAAAACGCAAACCGGTGAAACCGGAAAGCTAAAAACAATAAGATAGAAGGACCCGGGTAATGGGTTGTAAAGGAGTATAAGTATGAACCGGGTAATGGTAAGCGTAAGACAAACCGACGTGTAAATGACGCTAGCAGTCGTAAAGTCGGAAAGGATAGTCTGAAAGTAAACAAATGAAACCTTAGACTACGGTCAAGGTCAACTAAAGCTCAAAAGCAAAATTTAATGATTCCAAACATAACAAAGGATGCTTTAAAGCTATATATGTATAAATAGACAATGAAATAAAGACTAGAATAAAAGATGATCTACGGGATCATCATAACCTACGGGATATTAATTAGTGTAAAGGCCTATGGGGCCAAAATGACCCACGGGTCATGAACTGAAGCAAAGGGATCATAAGGGCCTCGTTTTAAAGAGATGAAAGCTTAAGGAAATAGCCTACGAGGTTAAGTGAAGGAACCTACGGGTCAATAGTGTAAGGTGAGGGAACTTGTTACGATTCCTCGCGTAAAACGAGAACGGAAAACAATAAATTAGGGGTTGTCAATTTCCTTGATATGAGTAATTGACATAGTTAAAGAGAAAAACGTTAGACTAAAATTCAGTCTTAGTAAGAAATAACATTTTTATAAATATAAATTCTGATAGGAAATTGAATAGTAAGCATGAAGGAATCAAGTCTTGACGCTGATAGGCACAAGACGATATATTCGAAAAGTGATCATTTTGAAAATGAAAGGTTGATATAAATTAAACATGACGTGACACGATCACGGTCAAGAAATGCAATGTGAAGTGGAATCGCATTATAACCAAGCGAGCGGTAAAAAGTAACTGGACTAATAAGTCTAGTTAGTGAGACCGGTTAAGGTTATTTAAGTAATTTGGTTGCTTGTAAGCGGTGGATTCGGTATAACTGAACCGAATAAATGAATTTTGAAAACAAAAGAAATTGTTGCTAAAAGTGAAAGATTTCACTAAAGACCATTAAACGGGTCAAAGTAACGGATTCATAAGGAATTCGATAGTATATGAAAGCGATGAATATCGCTAAGTTAACTAAACTAGTGGAAATAACGAGATTACGTTATTTCGAAGTTACACTATGTCGTATGAGATATGTAGACAATTAGTAACCAAAAAGATGTTACCATACTTTTCGGGTAATACTAACGATTGGTTAAAAAGTATAAGTAATGTTTAAAATATTTCTCGGATAGAATACATTGAGTTTAAACTCAATGAATAATGTAAGAAAAGGTTTCGAGGACGAAACCTCTTTAAGGGGGGTAGACTTGTAACACCCCGAAATCGGGTTTGGTGATTAAACCCCGTTAATACTAAAGACGGGAAAGTACCGTTAGTGGTAAAAGTAAACCGGCAAATATTAGGAATAAATTGAATAATCCTAATATTTATATAAAGTGAATAAGAGCTTTCAAGAAAAAAATATAGGATGGATAAAAGGCCCGATTTAACGGGACTTAAAGTAAAACGGGTTATGTTTTCCCGAACCTACTAAACTGACTAGGAAATAAATAACCTAGTTAGTTGGTTGACTTGTTTTAAAGCATGAATAAAGTTAAATTGCCAAAGATATAAGCTAAATAAAAGTTGAGGGGCCTATGTTGTTAAAATTGAAACTTAATTTCATAAACAAAATTAAAAATAAACCAAACACACCCAAAAGGGGTGTCTGGTCGATCAAGAAGCAGGGGGCGACCAAGAGCTCCCCTTCAAGCCCTAGTTTCACAAAAAAAATGATCAATTGGAGGTTCAATTCAGTCCCAAATCAAGTTCTAAACACAAATTAGTGATCACCTCACTGAAGGGATCACAAGGTATGCAAAATTCTAGTATTTTGATTCATCTCAAGTTCTAGGTTAATTGTGAAAAACTGAAATTTAGCTTGATTATGTCTTGCATGGATGAAATTAGAAGTAATATGGCATCTAGGGATAAACCCTAGATGATTTCTGGTTAAAATCTAGCATTATGCTTGTGGGGTTTATAATCACCATTGTAGGTGATTAGTGAGTTTGTAGAAACTAAATAAACACTAGAATTATGGTTCTTATTCTAGTGAAATCTGAATTCATGTGGTGAATCTGAAATTTATTAATGTTAAGATTTAGTATAAATTTGTTAATTGAAGTGAATATAGAGGAAAATAACATGTCAAGAACCTAGTAATGATTATGTAAAATCTGACCCGCTAGGTGTTTGTTGAAACGCCTAAGTGAGGATTAAAGTATTAATAATCGGACAAAAACGCAGATTTGCGATATCATAATGAATCATGATAAATGGTTGTAAAAAGGGTTCTAAATTGGTTATGAATGGAACTCTTTAGGCGAGGAATCCGGATCGTCAAGTGGACAAGCCGGTGGAAATACGCGTTTGAAAAAGGTGCTTAAAAGGTACGTAACTACGGTTCCGTTACGTTATGCTTGATTCCGTATTCTAGCTAGTAGACTTTAAATTAGCATAATACATGAAATTGGCATTTACTTGAAGTGATGAAGATCACTAGGTAAATAAACGGTCAAAAGGTGAAATTATCACCCTTTGACAATATTGTCTAATGGTTTGTCGAGTTACATGTTATAGGAATAAATAGCAAACGGTTAAGTACATCGCTATTGCTTAGCGGTTACGAAGGCAAGGTATTGAAACGGGTCAATATATTGATCCGAGCCAGGTATGTATAATAACACAACTCATCATGTAGAATTTGGAGTTCTATAAGAGTTAGACAATGTTAAAGTGTAGATATTCGGTTATCTTTAAGGTAAACCGAATAAATTGAATTATGTTCATGGTATTTTAGAAGCATATGGGTTTATAAATAAGATTATAGTTAAAAGGGTTGGATTTTGGGTCAATCAAGTATCTAAAGGACCCTTGTAGTTAAAGAAGGATGAAAATTGACCAAATTGCCCTTGTAAGTTAATTCGGACGAACGACCCTTAAAGGTGGTTCGGAAATAAGTTTTATGATTACATAAATGCTTAGGATAAGTTAGATAGTGAAAAACATAAATTCTTGGGTCGAATGGCTTTATATGAGTCTTTGCCGTAAAATGGTAATCCGAGGGGTAAAACTCGGAACATATAGATATCCACATTAAACCCAATACATATATAGTTGAAGTGGGAGATTACTTGAGGAGAAATGTAGGAATAAGATGCTAGAAGGGAATGAAAGCGATTTCAAGCTTTAAAGTGCTTAAAATACCCTTACGGGTCAAAATAAGCATACGAGCGAAAATGGGTTTAAATTGTGTAATAAACCTGTAATTAGAACCTAGAATGGTAGATAACATTAATTTGTAGAAGTGTAGGTGATATAGGAATCAAGCAAATATGCTTGTTTGATAAAATGCATAAATGGGTAAAATTCGATAAAAAGGTAACCAGTCGAAGGCTTGAAAGTCTCAAAAGTTATTTATGTTGAATGTTGGATTCTAACTCCATATGATGGAGAATCAAATTACAAACACGTAGGAAGAAACGGTAGGTTAAACGGACAAGCGGATTGAAAGATACGAAAGTTTTCGTGTCAAAAAATTGGCAAAAAGGAAAGGATTGATGCAGGGGCCACCGTAACTTACTGTGCCACCGTAAGTTACGGTGGAGCTGAATTGGTTACGGTGCTAGCCTACTGATGTACGGTAGAGAAAGGTTAACACAGAGGCCACCGTAACTTACGGTGCCACCGTAAGTTACGATGGAGGTCAGAATTAAGTTTTTGTTTTGGGGTCAAGATATCAATGTTGGATTTTCCTAACTTCCTCATTGTATTAGTTATTTATTTATCAAAACTGACCTTTAAGTTGGTTTTGATCACAGGTGAATGTTGAGAGTCCCGGAATGAAGATCAAGCATCGAGCAAGAACCGAACACACGTCAAACAAAGCTTCCGCAACGTTGTTTTGTTGTTATTCTAAACGGCGAATTAAATCACATTATGTATATCACTTAAATTGTAAAAGTTTTCAACAAACCCGTATTTCCGATGTATATGTAATAATTAATTACATGATTATTTTGGCAAAATATACGTTAAACCTTGATTTATAAGAACGGGTGTTACAGGACGTAGTGTGCGGGGTGGTTTATGATGAAGGTTAAGGTGTGTTGCAAGTTGCTATGGTGATGAACGTGATAACCAGGTGTTCGGATGAAGCTAGTCAGAGATCACGGCTACTGTTTGTTATTCGAATTGGAGATGATGATGACTGTTTGTTGATGTTGAACGTGAAGATGATGATAAGTTAATTTTTCTCACACTTAAAATCTGGTCGCACAGTAATGTTTCGGCAGCAGGTCGCACACTTTAATCTGGGCAGCACACTTGAATACAGATATGATCCGCACACTTATGTTGCACCCTTTGAATTTTTTAAACAACAAGTACAATCCAAAGTATAGAACCCGTACACAACAGCTGTTCTTTTAGACAAATCAAAATCAGTCAATTAAATCCCGAAAATAAGGAAACAAATCAAATATTCGAAATTCAATTTCCTTGATTCTTTCTACCAATAAGGTCCTAAAAATCTGCAAACACAAATTTCAAACCACCAAATAGATCAAAAACGTAAAATTTAAGTTGTTCTTGATGATGTTCTTCAAATCCTTTAGTATGTTCTTCACAGATTCTGGAATTTCTGTAGCCTTCGACCAAAAATACCGATAAACAAATCTGCCAAACAACTCAACCAAAGATGTCAGTTGAATAGTGAGGATTAAACGATGAAACGAAACCAAACTCAACCCTTTTTCAATCTTCTTCGACTCAGCAAAACTGCCAACCTTTTCATTCTTCGATATTCAAACAATATCCGATTCAAACCAAGCGTTTCGAAAGACTTCTTAGGCTCTGATACCAATTGTAAATCCCAAAAACTATCAATCGGATATCACGATCACAATCAAAGTGCGGAAAACTAAGAAAGTGATGAAGAACAAGAACGATTTTATTGATTGTATCTCAACATGCACACGATCTCAAAGGATCATCTGGTACACGGTTACACTATCTCGAGAATGACTAAGAAGAACAATAAAAACAGCAACCTTCTAATGTGCTAGGCTCACCCTATTTATAGTTATATAGGGTGACCTAATTATAGACTGGGCCAAGCCCACATGCACAATATTAACTAAAGAGGCCCAAATCCCTTAATTAGCCCACATGGCTTATCCCAATATTATCTAACCCACTAGGAAACTAAGCCCAATAGCTTATAATTGTGTTTGATAAAGATAAGCGTAAACCTAGTCAATTATATGGCCTTACAGAAAGTGAGTAATTTATGGTATTTAATGGTGATTTATTGTGGTGTATGGATGCCTTCTTTGAGCCGTGAACAAGGAGGACAAAGATGAAGGTTTTGTTGTTTGAAATGTGTTGTGAAAAGTTGAGGAATGGTGTATTGTATGAAGACAAAATGACGGTGAAGTATGTAATCTTTTCAACAACTCCTTGAACACCATGCTCCAAATCTTGCATGATTTCAACAAAGATCAAGTGGGGTGGGACGCACTTGAGTCCGCCAACATGGGGGGGGGGGGGGTATTATGTAATTTTTTTTATAAAAATATTAAAAATCTTGATATTTAGGTGTTTAAGTAAAGTGTGGTGATTAGGGGTTTCTTACACCATTAGGGGGGTAACTAGGGATTTGGAATGTTAATTGTCGTTAACTTGTTCACTAGACTAGTAGAAATTGTATTTTGATACCTTAAACGGCTTTCGTTTAGTCATCAGTTCGTTAACGGCACTTTTAATTCTACCGACGAAGGTTTTCCGCAAGTTATTATTCCGCAACCAAAAGATGTATGAAGAGATTTCGGGTTCCAAAATAAGCTTAACTAGTTCGCCAAGTTATTCGTTTGGTTGTTATGGCGACGAAAATATTGTTTAATAGCTTGTCGGTTCAAAAACAGACAAGTTATGGGGGTTGCGACGCAGCACCGAAAGCTTATGTTTCGGACACCCCATTAATGACAAAATTGTGCAAGAATGGCTTCTAGCATGTTAGTATCCTAAAGTTTAACACATTAGCGTGTATAAATGGATTGATTGATTGAATCATGTGATTGTGTAAATGTGATTTTGATAATTTATATATACTGCACCCAAAGTGTATTAAAATAAAAGAGGTCATGTATACTCACGGTTTGTGTAGAAGTTCCACGAACGTGAGTTGGAGAGTCTTGAAGATTTGGACACCGAAGTTACCCTACAAACAAAGATGTGTGAGTTTATGGGATTGTTGATGGATTTTGACACCGAAGTTACCCTACAATGTTGGTATTGGCCGATTTCAAAGTAAAAGGTATAGTTTGCAGCTTAGGTGAAATATATGTTGGTTTGTGCAATTGTGTCATGTTTTTATATTATCTTCCATTTTGTGTGTTTAAAATAGGGAAGCCTTAAGTAGAAGAATATTCTAACGTGGAAGATGATTTTTACTATATGGAAAGGCAATGAAGCTTTACAAAATCAAAACATATATCAAACTCATGTATAGTTTTACAAACCATTAACAAATGAAGAGTACTAATACAAGATTCCGGTACAGAAACTCATGTTTTAATCAAACATTTGAAATAGATCTATCTCTTTTGGAAATTGAAAGCTTTGATGCTATAAGCAAAGATAAACACAAAACCAAGAACTAATCCGATGTGGACTCCAGCGACCGCACCAATAAAATCATGTTTGAAGCCGAAATACCGATTGAGGTACCCCTTCACGGTCTCCCCGTTCACAAGCAAATCATCAAAATCACCAAACTGTGACACCACAAAACCATAGATTGTCCACGCCAGCGGATTACCCCAGTAGTACCATCGCCACCACACTGGAATTTTCTGTTGCATTTGGATGTAAACAGCAATGGTTAAAATTGGAAACAGAGATGAGGGTTAGTTAGTTAGCAAGTTAGGAACTAGCATTAGCGAAAACCTCAAGAAACTTACAGGTCGAGGGATGATGAAACCAGAAAACAGATTAAAAGCCTCATAGAAAAAGAACGCCACAATGGCAGCAATGTTGGCATTGGGGGTGATCGCGACAGTCATCATTCCATAGTAAGTCATATACAGCAAACTACAGAACTGGAAGAATGTGTACCAAAAGAATTTGGCTGCTGTCCATTCGAATCCCATCATAGCGTAAACTATGAGACAGTAAAAGATGGTTTGTGTGAAAACGTAAGGTACCTCCACCAGTGCCTACATATATATAACACACGAAAATTTCATCACATCAAAACTCGAAATGCGAAAATAACTAAAATACACTTGCTAATATCATACAGGAGTAGTCACCTGAGCAAGTGCGTATGGTAGAGCGGAATACATTCCGGCAGCTCGTTCTCTGTAAAAGACGGTACGTTCAATGTCTACGACTGGTTGCACCGCTGATGCATTTTGGACACTGAGGAAGAGAGAAGCCGCATACATGGAACCCATCGCGTTAAATAGTTCTTGTTGGGTTTTCCTGAAATTTTGAGTACCTAAATAGGATCAATGAAAACTAATGTAACAAAGCAAGGACCGATTTGTATTTCAATCTCAAAACGCTTGTGGCTCGAGTCTCGTATAAAGACCAATCAAAATCGGCTTGGCTTGACTTTGTTTGTAAACGAGCCGAGCCCGAGCCAAGGTAACCTCGCTCGTTGACTCGTTTAAATTGAAGCCAAAATTTTGAATATAAATTATAACCCAAAACAATAACTAAAATTTTAATATATATATAAATTATAAATTTTGTAGTTAATATATTTTGTATTATCTGTATGTTAAAAAATATTTATTTTTGGTTTTTATATTCATAAAATTGTAAAATATACAAAATTTAAAATAAAACGAGCTGGCTCGACGAGCTAAGGAATGACTAGAGCTCGAGCTCAACATTTGAGCTCGTTGAGATAAATAAGCCAAGCTGAACTGCTCACTTAGTTGCAGCCTTAATTTAAACTTACTAATATACCTTTTACCACCGAGATCCCAGAACATTGTACCGAACATGATGGCGATAAAGACGGTGAAAGCAAAACGGACGGCAGTGTAAGAAGGGTTCCGCCAGTAAGATTGTCGTTGTTTCCATAGGCAAGCAATACATTGGACAAAAAAAGACTGCGAGTATTGGGTCGGGAAATAGAGGTCTGCCGTACCAGGACCTGGTATGCTTAATTCAGCAATAAGGGCCTTGTTTCTCCTGTGACAAAATATTGATTCTTATCACTAAACTTGTACACATATCAGATAATCGAAGTCACAATTACTCACCTATACAGTTCTGAGTTTTGGTAGATTTCAGCAAAATCGACTCCTAAAGCAAGTTCTTGAGATGATGTGCTGACTTCCAACATCCATGTTGCAGGGTTGTATCCATCTTTTATCTTTGCTACCCCTTCGATATCCTGGTACACAAATAAAAAACAGTCGGTTCTTGCATACATTTTAATACAGTTCTTTCACCACTGAAGATATTATTATTACTCCTACTCCTACTCCTGTTGGGTGTAATCTTGATTGTTTGGGTCGAATGAGTAGCGGGTCAGAAGTCGATTTGGGTCAACATGAAAATGGGTTACCCGAGTCAATAGGAATGTGAGTTTTGACCGAGTTTGTTGGAAGAGAGTTGAAAAGTGGACGTTAATGTGAACGTTGAAATCTGCTGATTAAAAGGAGAAGAAGACTTGGTATTTTAAGCATGTGGGTTTTGTTTTATCACTATATATAGGTGTAGTTTGCAGTAGCTTTTTGTAACTCAGTTCTGTTTCTTTGTGAAAGTTTAATAATACAGAAAGAGTTTCGTGAGTGTGTTTTCTTGTGTGTTTTTACTGTGTGTGATTTGGGGCCTGAACCAACAACTCCTACTGCTACTGCTACTACTACTCTCTTGTTGTTGGTTTTGATCCTCTTAGCCGCACTTTATGTTACACGATTTACTACACTTTACATATGGGGGGGTCTCAATAGGAGCAGTCTCTTTGTGTATTGGATAGAGGAAATGTTTGCCCTCGTCTCACCCTTCTCAGACCTTATGACTACGACTCTACGAGTAGTTTTATGAATGAGATTTTACCAGGTACGTTTACATTGTTTGTTTTTTTTTGTTTTATCTCACTTAGATTAGATCTTACCTCAAAGTACTTGATCAGTTCACAGGAATTACGTCCTATAGGTCCCACATATATTTCCTGCCCTCCTCTTTTCATCAAGAACAACTCATCAAATGATTCAAATATATCAATGCTAGGTTGATGAATAGTGCACACAACCGTTCTTCCTGTGTCAACCGTGTTCCTAACTGTTCTCATCACAATAGCAGCAGCCCTAGCATCCAGCCCGGATGTTGGCTCGTCCATAAAGATTATAGACGGATTGGCTACGAGCTCCACTGCTATAGTTAACCTTTTTCGTTGTTCAGTGGAGAGCCCATTGATACCAGGCAGCCCAACTAGCGCATCTCTCAACGGATTCAACTCTACAAGTTCCATCACCTCAGCAACAAACATCTGAAAAAAAAAAAACAAATCACCATCAGTCATCAGATCACAACACTAGTTTGTTAGTTAGTTAATTAACCACATGCTTTTGTCTACATTTGAAATAATGTACACTAACCATTCTGGTGTTTTCGTCAACATCTGGTGACAACCTTAACCAAGCTGAGTAGAGCAAGGATTCATACACAGTAACATGAGGCGAATGGATGTCGTTTTGTTCACAATATCCAGAAATACGAGCGAATGTTTCTTGTTTCTTTGGGTACCCTGAAATCCTTATGTCTCCCTCAATATACCCACCGGTTTTTCTTCCTGCTAGTACGTCCATCAAAGTAGTTTTCCCCGCACCACTAACTCCCATTAGCGCGGTTAGAACCCCGGGTCTAAAAGTTCCACTCACTCCCTTAAGTAGCACCAATCTATCTTCGTCCACTCCTTCTTCCCTCATTCTCTATATATAACACCCGTTGGATTTTAGTTGTTTAATTGAATACTACAGTTTGGATTATAGCAAGAAATCAGCTGTAAGTTACCTGTGGCATATCCACGGAGTATTTGACATCATTGAAAGTAAGTGACAGTGGCTGGAAAGGTAAGATCATTCCTTTCTTCTTGCTTTGGTTGCTCCCAACAGTCGATGTTAGCTCAACAACGCTCTCATCACTCTCATTCTGACTGGACACAGTCGGCCGGGACATCCCAAAAGCTAGAATTCAAAATATAAGTCACATAATGGTTGCTGTATTCAAAAAGCTCACAGCTCAAGCCTCACTGAGAATCGGCTCTTTTGTAAGCAAGCCGAGCTCAATCCAAGGTAAGCTAGCTCGTTTTAATCAAAACCAAATATTTTTTATATGTATCTATATACATATACATACATTATAACTATATTGTGTAGTTTATAAATTCTGCATATGTTATAGATGTTTTTGTTTTTGTATATATCAATATGTGTAGAAAACACAAGATTTTTAAAATTAAAAAATAAACGAGTTGGTTCGTGTAACTTCAAGCCCGAGCCCAACTTGGCTAGTTTACAGCACTAACTCGATCCAACTAATATGTAGTTTGTAAACATGCTTTCCTCCATGTTTATGCAGATTAACTATCACATGTTAATTGTGGTGATGAAAAGTTCCAATACCAAAATATAGAGAAAAAGGTACTCACGATCAAGATATTCTAGACATAGAGTGAAGCAGATATTAAAGAGAAATACATATCCAACCGAAGCCACAACTGCAATCCAATACCAATAAGCCTCTGCGAAGAACCCTCGAGAAGTGATGATAGTTTTCCCCAGTGTTGTATCGTTTAGAGGCTATAAGATGGAAAATAATTTGGAAACTAAGGTTAATTGTTGGATACTTACATCCATAAGCATATTAGAAAAATTAGAGTGACTTGCCTTATTCCAACTGTCCCCCAGAAATTCATTAACCGCGATCCCATTCATCGCATACATCATCGGAGATACCCAATAACCCCATAGCCACCACTTCTTCACATCATCTGTAATGAGAAAATTGTGTTTGTTAGCTAAACATGATAAATGTTTTCTACAAGCTAACTTGTATAAAAGCATATAATTAACTTGGTGATACTAACTACTAACCCGGTTTAGCGTCATCCTAACCGTATGCCGTTCAAAATATATATATATATATATATATATATATATATATATAAAATTAACTTTTACCCAAACTTTTAAAGTTTTTCTACATGTGGACAGTTGAGGTAATTAACTAGTAAATTGGATATCAAAACAAAAATGTAAGAAGGGTAACTTAAAGTAAAAGGGTTTAAGCACTAACTACTTTATTTTAATGTATCCAACTAACATTTTGTTTAAAAGAAGGTTAAATATCTAAGAAACTTGCTATAAAAATGTAAAATGGACAAATAGTTTACAACTATTTTAGGAAATTTTAGTTATATTCTAGAAAAAAAATTAATATTTTCACGGATTAAAATCAATAAAAGGTCATTTTCTTTCTACACAATTTACCGGCTTTTATTCCTAAAGTTATAACTATAAAGTACCTCGAGATAGAATAAAGCCCCCCAATACAAAGACTATGAGAAGCGCAAATGAACCGAATGTGTTCGCAACAATCATGTCTCGACCCAATGACCCAATGAATCGAAACAATGCAGAAGACATCTGATTAACAACTAACAGTAAAAGGATTTGCTTGATGAATCTACAAAACAATAAAGATAGATTTGTTAAAAAAAACATAGAAGTAGATTCAATAATTTGTCATCTTTGATTTTGAAAACTAGATATAACCTTGTGAATTCGGGATCAAGTCCAATAACATAGTAAGTGAGAATAGTCCATAAGCCAACTTCAATAAACGAAATAGGAATCTTGACGATCCAAGTAGGAAGAGAGTATGCCCATGACGGGTAAAACATGAAGTCTCGATGTTTGTAGAACACAGGAAGCTTTGCAATCGTCAATGAAATTTCAGACATCCCGTTGAACATGATCATAACCACAGTGAAGAATAGGGAACCCATATATATTCCTCCATTTTCCACGGTGTCTCTATGCATCTCGGTTCGTAAAAATACAGTCATACCCATTAACGCCATCACAAATAGCTGAAAACCAAGAGAAACAAATTAGTTGTGATTAGAGCTAACAAAGCAAAGAAAATCAAAACCTTTTGACAAACACAATAACACTTGCTTGGGTCAATTTGAAATAGTAAACAAACGAATTTCTCTTCATGAGCAAGATTTCTCTCTCTATGCAAGCTTTCAAGAGCTCTTTTTTGCTTAAACCGTATTTTTCTGTCGTAAGAGCAGCTGGATGGCTACTTGATTTGTCATAGGGAGTGGAAAGATCATCCCCGAGTTTCTTTCCAACATGGAATGACTGAAACGACTCCGCAAATTCCTTGGCAGTCACAAACCGGTAATTCTCATCTCTTCTCATCCAGTATTGTTCTTGATCTTTCCTTGATGTTACCTACGCCCAATTATTAAAAGTATTAAAAGGATCACTCAAAGGGGTGAACCTTCGAGCAAGAGTAAGCTTGCTACCATGTGACTTAGTGGTCACGGGTACAAGTCGTGGAAACAGTAATTTAAAAAAATGCAAGCAGGCCAGGTAAGAATAGTACATCAGGAACAAATATAAAGTTGTCATCATTGTAGTTATTAGGCTATTATATCACATAATTAAGGCTTGTGGTGTTTAAACAAATCATGGCGAAAAATTGAACATACTTCTTGTAAGAAATCAGCAACGCCTTTCCTCTCGGGGCATTTGAATCCCATAAATTCAAAAAACTCTAGCACATTGTCGCGTGGTCCTTGGTACACAATTTTCCCTTCAGTTAAAAGAATAATGTCATCAAATAAATCATAGGTCTCCGGGGCCGGTTGGAGGAGGGAAATGACAGCAGTTCCTTCAAGGATATGAAGAAATTGTCTAAGCGATTTGACAATTTGGAAAGTTGTAGAACTATCCAAACCCGTAGAAATTTCGTCCATGAGAAGAACCTTTGATGGTCCGACAATCATTTCACCTAAAATATTTTAAAAAATCAGCCTAATGTTCACAAAAAGGAAAGTATATATCAAAATGAATGTGTTTTTACTGTTTTACCTGTTGTAACACGCTTCTTTTGCCCACCAGAGATCCCCCTTATCATTTGATCCCCTACCAAGGTGTCTGCACAGATGTCCAACCCCAACAACTTCACAAGAAATAACTTATGTTACACCTTAACAATTCTTAATGTTTAATAAACATTACAATATAAAGTCCATACCTTGAGAGTATAATCTGTCACCACATTCGCCTCTTGTCCTTTGGATGCCGAAGCCTTCATATTTGAAAATAAATTCACATTACTATAAAGGAAACATAAACAAGAGATATGCGTTCCCTAATATGGATCATGTTTTGTACTTTCATGAAGATATCAATATCAGGATCAGGTTTAATGTTTGCATCTTTCTCTCTTCTTGACAACTCTGCCAACATCTCTGCAGTTTGAAGTATAATCAGCAAACTATCACAATATCTACAAAGAACAATTTAGAATGTGGCACAAAATAAATTTAATCTAACCATAACGTGATCCGACCCCTTGGCATTTTGCAGAGAAAGCCAAGGTTTCTCTGACGGTCATTTCTCCAATATGAGTATCATATTGACTAATATAAGCAGAGGTCCTTGCAGGTACAAACTCATGGAACTCATGCCCATTGTATGTCACCTTCCCAGAACTCTATAAACACATAAAGATACATAGATTTTGTACTTTAGTCCAGAACTATTATTCATGTTGTTTGTAACTATTGGGCCAAAACCAAAAAAGTTATAGATTAACTGAAAATATTCAATCCAGAAAAGAAGTCACTAGGATCAATAATATACCTTAAGTTCCTTGTCGAGCTTACCGGCCAAGGCTAACAAGAGTGTCGTCTTCCCAGAACTCGGAGGGCCCAAAAGTAATGTCATTCTATAAGCATGTTTTATTATGTTAGATCTATTAAACCAAGGTAAGTTGCCCACCTAGGGCTGTTAAAAAATCTCACTACTCGAGGCTTGCGCAAAGATCAGTTAAATTAAAGCTTGCTCAAAGCTGGATCGTAATTTGTAAATGAGTTGAGCTAAGCCAAGGTAAGGTAAATCGTTGGCTTGCTCGATTAAATTAAAGCCCAAATTTTAATATATATAATTTTTAACTTAGAATATGTATGTTATTCTAGTTTGTAGTCTATAAAATTTCGTCTAATGTGTATGTTATACTTGTTTTTAAATATATCAATATGTGTAAAATATTAACAATTGAAATGAATAAAAATTTAAACTAAACAAATTAGCTCAAACTTTTGACAAGCCAAACTCAATCTCAACAATTCAGTTTGTTAAGATAACCGAGCCATGAACCGAGCCCAAACCCACCCTGGCTTGGCTTGTCTTGGCTTGGCTCGGCTCGGCTAGTTTACAGCCCTAAACCCACCCTCGAGGGGCAGTAGAGTTATATTATTTCTTTCCACTCACCTGCCAGGCCTTACAATCCCGCTAACATCGTCAAGGATGGTTATATGCTTTTTCGTATTTGGAAGCAGATGGAATAAGCTCAAGAACATCTAATGGAATACAAAAATAGATGCATGTTTTATCAAATGCATGGAGGAACTATTCAGTAAAGTTTTATGAATCTAGAGATTGAATTGTTTACCTCATATAAATCAATATGGAAATTTATAAAACTAGGTAAAGCTCTGCTTCCTGTTTTAACATCTACCTCCACAGTCATATTCTCAAATCTAACTTCAATTGTAGGCAAATCAATCCCAACCCTGTGACAACCAACCATCACTTAATAAAAAAACAGACAATTTAACTTAGGTTATAAATAATATTCTTAAACATCTTTGCATGTTACTATGTTAGTTACAAGATTCGTCATAAATTAACAATATCACTACTAGAAATTTGGCATTTTCTAACAAGCTTTTCTGTTACAATTGCGTAGCAAATTCAACTTTGTTACACATTTGCAACAAAACCTTAATGTTGGAAAAAACCATGTTGAAAACTATTTACTACGCGTTTACTACGCAATCTTTAACGCATTTACGACAAAAATATGGTGTCGGAATTTTGTAACGAATTTTCAACGCAATTTCAGTTTGGAGCTTTAAAGTTTTGCAACGCACTTGTGACGCATTTTCTTCCGTCAAAAATGCGTTGCAAATATGTCCGAATTTGTAACGCATTTTTTTGCGTTGGAAATTTTCGTAACAAATTCACATTTTTCTAATTTCTAGTAGTGAATCAGATCGTTGTCGCATCGTTGCCACTTGCCACATTAGCCCACATATATCCTCTGCCATGGCCCATGAAGAATTGGATGGTGAGTTTAAGAGGCCCAAGCCCATATGAGAATCTAATTACTAGATTTTTTAAGAAAAAAAATTCCCATTTGATGACATACTAGTTTTTAGTAGATGCGACAATTCTTGACACGACCCGTTAACCCGACTTGAACCCGACAAGAAAAAAACAGGTTTGGGTCGACTAACACAACCCGTTTAAAAAACGGGTCGGGTTCGGGTTGACCCGTATAAAAAGCGGGTTGACCCATTAACCCGTTTAACTATTTAGAAAAAAAATCTTTTATGTTTTTTTTGTTTTTTTCCGTTTCTATTTTACATTGTTAGTTATAATAATGTTAATTTTGATACATTATATTATTTATTTGTTACACTCATACTCATCATTAAACATGTTATCGATAACCCGCTTAAAACCGAATAACTCGTTTATAAATCTTCAACTTATATGACTCATTTTAAAATATGTGTTAAACGGGTTGGGTTCGGGTTGACCCGAATTTATATCGGTCGGGTTAGGGTTGAAATCTTTGACCCGAATAATAATATGGATCGGGTTCGGGTTGAACATTTCAACCCACCAACCCGCCAACCCATCAACCCGAACGATTGACACCTCTAGTTTTTAGGACCCTCGCGTTGTGGCGGGACACCGCTAAACCGAACTAAAAATAGACGTAAAAATGTTCAACCACGTACATGCGCTTTGACGTTTTAACTCACTAACTTTAGACTGAAACGTAAAACATTATCATAGAAAATAATAATTAAGTCAGAACGGTATGCAAACCCATGTAATTATATGATTTATTAAAATTTAAAGTAAACCATTAGGTAGCGTTTGGTATGCAGGAATGGAAGGTGGAATGGAATGAACCATTGAGAGGGAATGAAGAAAAGAGTGTTTGGTTGGTTGATGGAATGGAATGGTCCATTCCAAAATGCATTCCATTCCCTCAAAACCATTCCATCCCTCCCCCCTGTTTTTTTTCCATTCCATTCCATCTTCACCCTTCATTAACAACACCACAACCCACTACCGTTGCCACCACCCACCACCACTGTCATCCACCGACGTCACCCACCTTCGCCGCCACCCGCCACCGCCGTCACCCGCCACCGCCGCCACCCGCCACTATCGCTGCCGCCACCCACCTCCATCCTCGCCACCGCCGTTGCCGCCATCCACCATCGCCGTGCCACCTCCGATCACCGCCACCACCCACCGCTACCACCTGCCACCACCGTCGCCACCGCTACCACCTCTGACTACCGCCGCCACCCACCTTCGCCGTCACCCACCACCACCACCGCTGTCACCACCCATCGCCGTCTCCACTCGCCGCCGTCTCCACCCACCACCACCGCCGCCGCTACAACTGCCACCTATCACCACCCACCGTCGTCGCCCATCATTGACCACTGCCATCCGATTTTATTCCTTCGTCTTTTCTCGCATACCAAACAACAAAAAGTAATGGTTCATTCCATTCTCACATGGTAACCAAACAAGACATGGAATGGTAATGATCAATTCCATTACCTCATCCATTCCATTACCACGTCCATTCCATTCCCCCGTCTATTCCATTACCCCATACCAAACAGACCCTTAGAGTTAATTTGTGTTCTTGCTAACAAAGGAAAGAAAAGTAAAATGCATTGCATGCTATAAAATTTGTATACGGAGCTTGTAAAGATATGCCAAACAAAAAGAATAGGTGGCGGATGTCAAGTGGAATTGACCTAGTGTATCCCTAAATTTATTAGTAAAGTTGTGAATGCAACCTAGTTAATATTAAGGGTTATTGGATTTTAATAATCCTAACATTTACCCGTTGGCCGATGATAACCCAATTTTAAATATTCCTTTCAACGATCACATCTTGTAAGAATTTAGCCCTTATTTATCTTTTTTAAACTTTAGGTGCACTTAATTTAATTAAGAAGGCTGTAAGTGCACTTGAATTTATTGAGGATGCCAAATTCTAATACGTTATAAAAGGATCAATGAGGGCTAAATTCTTACAAGTTAGGATCGTTGTAGGGAATTTTTGAAGTTGGAATTATTATTAGCCAACAGGTGAAACTTTACGTTATTAAAATCCGATAACCCTAATATTAATAAATAAATAATTAATTTAATTGTAAATATGGTATTATAAAAGTTTACAATAATACGATAAATATAAGTTCACATGTATGTGCCACCTCAACAACAAAAATCCATATAATCATTTGTAAAAATTACTCATTTTCTAATATGTGATGTACTTGTGTAAACCAATAAGAAGAAACTAAAGTTGAACGGTAAAACTAGTGAGTGAACACTAAATTGTAAAATAATAGAAGGATAATTAGTCTTTTTTTCGATCTAACTTATGGTAATTATTAGTTACTAGTATTAACCCATTGCGTTGCAGCGGTTGTCATAAAACTGTGTGAAGTAGTAGCAATACTATATCATTGTCAGCGGCCACCAACATCGGAAAAGCTCATAAAAACAAAATAAATATAAACGGGGAAAAAAATAACGTAAAACATAGAAAAAATAACTAAGTCCATTCAGGACCCGCGTGTTAGACGAACTTGTCAAACGCAGAAAAATAGATGTGACGTGACAGGCCAGTCAAACGGGAAAAAATATATGAAAAAATGTTGAACCCCGCACGCATGTTGCGGTGTGTTAACTCACAAAATTTAGAACGAAACGAAAACCTTGGGAAATATGAAAAGTATGGTGGACCAAAATTGAAAATAAAAAAGAGTTGGGATTAAATTACAAAAGTTGAAAAACTTTGGGTTAAAAGTAAAAAACAAAGGGTCTAAATTGCAAAATTGAAGTTGTTTATTAATTTTAGATAAAGATAAGAATAAAAATAAGTGATATCTATATATTGGTTATTAATTAAAATTTAATATTAAAAGAAATTTATTAAACAAATATAAATAAAATTTATGAAGTTGAAAGAGAGAATTACATGTGTCATTGTTTGGAGTCTTTTATTATAAGTTAGATTCAAGAAAGAAATATTGGATTTTAATAATCTCAATTATTCGCTCTTGGCCGGCAACAGTCTCAACTTCAAAAAAAACCACTGGCAGTCCTAGCTATTGTCAGTGGTTATTTTTTAAGTTGAGACTTTTGACGACTAATAACGAATAATTAGATTATTAACATCCAATATTCCATTAAAAAAATACACCACTATTACAAGACTAAGATACATATCTTATTTAAATACATCTCCATTTTCAATTAAAAAAAGTTATCTCAGTATGTTGACAAAACAAACTTAAAGAAATTTATGTATTTGGATTTCTTTAAAAAAAATAACAAGTACAAGTTATCAGAGAAAAATTATCTTAACGAAAAAAATTTTAAAAAAAATAATTTGATCTCCCCCGTCGGTCAACGTTCCGCGCACGGAACTAAAGCAACGACACCGGCCATCCGAAGGGTTCCCTGTCGGTGGCTACAAGCCACGTCGGTCGTCACTTGCACCCTTGTGATGCTGGTATACCCAATGGCCTAAGGTCGTCGTCCTTGAAGTTTTGTGAGAAAACGAAAAGAGAGGGAGGAGAGAAGGAGAGAAATCGAGATGCCCGCGAATTCTCGTCCGTACCACGGACGTGGAAGCAAAAACACCGCCATCAATCTTAAAGTCAAAACAACAAAAACATAAGTAAAAGTTGAATACCTATCAATTCTGTTCCTGAGCTTTAACAAGAACTTCTCATTATCTTCATCAGCAGTTTTTACAAGCCTATCAAGTAATCGCTTTCGCTCTTCGAAGCTAAGATTATCGACATCAACTTCATGTGGAGGTCCAGTTGATCCGAAAAGCAAACCTTTCTTCAATCGATCAAACGTTGGAAGCTTTTCTAGAGAAGCCCATATCAAAGCCTCTTCATCATCTTCTTCACGATTAGACCTCGAAAACACATCCATCCCAGTGTTCCTCCATAGAGAAGTACTTCCGGATCTTAAACTCCCCATTCTTCCACTGCTTCTTCTTGAACTTCCTAACCTTAAACTGTTACTAGCTTTGTAGATATCTGTTCCATCCATCGTTAACACCAAGCAGCTAGATAAAAGAAAAAATAACGATCTTTAAGACTTTCAAGTAGTTTTCTTTTATCAAGAAAACACTTAAAGTAGCAAGACAAGCTGCGAACGATGATTGTCTGTTGGAATGATGCTATAATCTTTCTTATAGTACCCACTCCAATTGATATTATATTGGCCACAAGTTTCTCTCTCTATAATATAATATATAAATATAACTAATTATATATTCACACGTTTCACACCCCGCTTGCGATATGCTCATATAATGTATACATGTATAGGCCATCGGGGGGCAAAAGTGAAAGTACACTAATTTTAATGTTATTTTACTAATTTCGTGAAAATAACATTAAAAGTTGAGGACGGTTAATCATGCATCATGTAGTGGCGTTGATAGCTGAAAGACAAAATAATACATGCACCAATCGGTCTTTGTCCTGATTACTAAGTGTTATGTGTATTATGTCCAAGGCTTAATGCAAAACTACTATCGAGCTGGGGGTCTCACTGGAAGCAGCCTCTCTATTCCTACAACGTAGAGGTAAGGCTGTCTAGATCTTATAATTACCCTTCTCAGACCCTACCTTTGCTTTGCCATTAGTGTAATTTACTGAGTATGATGATGATATATTCCCACGTTTCATTAAATAATTCATTGTACTTCCATTAAATGATTCATCGGCCCATCCGCAAAGACAAGACATTTGAGAACCTAACTTTTTAATTTAAGGTATTGTTTTCAAGTCTCATATGAATTAAAGTATTTCGTCTTTAAAAAAATATTCATCCGAATTAAAGGGAAACTAGGACAACAGCATGAGTCCATAGTTATTTGATTTTCAAAATGACTGTGTTCATGAAATGTACACTAATGAAAAGTTATAAACTGGTGTGATAAATGGGATATGTATGTATCATGTATGTTTTATGTGATATTTTCATGTATGTAACACGTGTCTGTTTATATACTTTATTTAAAATTTATATAAACCACATCTTACCACTATTAGTTTTTTCGATTACAAAAACCAAATTGGATTTACATACACTATAACCCATTAATCAACAGTATATATTAGCAATGTGACAATTAACAGACACCTTGGTTTAAAAAAAGCGCGAGGTGCTCCGAAGCGTTTTGGTTCCAAAAGCTTTAAGCGAAGCTTCAAGCGTGAAGCGAGAGCTTCACGTATACGAAGCGCTGAAAATAAAATAAAAAATATATATTTCTACGCATAAATATGACATATTCTACTTATTAATCAATAATAAACATAAAAACGTGATTAAAAACACACTTAACACATAAAAAACATAATTAAAATTTAAAACATAAATTAAAGTCGATTATTGGAGAAAGTATGAAGAATCGAGGGAGGAGAGGGAGGGAGCGGCTGAAGATGTTTACTAACGTTCTTTTTTCAGGGTAAAGAAGTAGCGGACCTCAGTTAAACCCTATTAGAGACTATTGGGCCTAAATTAAAAACCTAAATCTGACCTGGTTGGGCTGAAGCGTCGCTTCAAACCGATGGCGCTTCGGGCTTAAAGCGCGCTTCAAAACGCTTCACGTGATTTATCGCCTCAGAGCAAAAAAAAAACGACAACCCTAGCGCTTCATCGCCTCACGCTTTAAGTTCGCTTAAAGCTCGTTTTTTTAACCAAAACAGACACAACTTTCGTTTTTGAGCATTCCGTCTCTAAGAAAATAAGTAATTTCGTTTGCCCCTAACTTTCATTCATGTTGTTTCAAAACAATTAACGACATTCTAATTGAGATAAAAATTAGTTAACATACTTTTTATTCCATTTACTTTTTAATAAATTTGATTTTTTCAATAAAAATGTGTATGTTAACCTTGTACAAAAATTAAATATGCATGTATGTTTATATTTTTCTTTGCGTTTCGGTATAAAAGTCATTGAAAACTTTTCAATAAAAATGTGTATGTTAACCTTGTACAAAAATTAAATACATATGTGTGTATATGTTTTTCTTAGCGTTTCGGTATAAAAGTCATTGAAAACGAAGTTGTATTCAAAGTGAAATATTTTTCCGTATCATTGACTATAGCGAGAATATCCCTCTGATTTGTTTTGGTTGTTTAGCCTTGGTTTTTTCTTGTATAATCTAGTATGGTATGCCATGCTTGAGAACTGAGGGATTCTTTGTCCCCCATTTGGTTTGATGTGTTTGATTGATATAAAATTTACCGGGGTAAACCCTTTACCCAAAAAAGAGAATATCCCTCTAAACGGCTTCATCCATACTAAGTATGGCCTTGATTGTTTTGACCTTCACCCTTCTCCTGTCAGAGAACTTTATGACGAAACGTCTCTCCGACATCTCAAAACTCCATGCAATAACCTGAGCCATTTTTTCTAAGTTGTATGGCGTTTTAGATAATGTGTGGCGTGTTTAGAGAATGTGTGGAGTGTTAGGTTTGTTTACCTGTTCTACTTATATAATGACCTTTTTTGGATCGAGGTAGATATATGTTTTTGGCGCTTGATCGATGCCGTAAGGTCGGTCAAAAATAAAGTAAAGTGTCATATTCACCTTTTACTAGTAAAGGGTAAGTAGGGTGTTGAATCCACGGGGAATCAGTGGAAAGTGTAAAAGTTCATTGTTTTAATTATAATCTACTTCTAACTAATTGCTTTTTGCAGTTGTTGAGAGTAATAATGAAAACAAATATAAATTAGAGTTGTAAACAATTATGAGAAAAGGATCAATCTCCCGGTTTTCAGGTTATGTAGAAAATCGGTTTACTTAGTTACTACTAATTGGAAATCACATAGACATGATTCGTAAAACTTGTTTTGATAAATAATTAATGGATAATATATTTGATTGCAATGATCCACCATCGAAACCGAATGATTGATGCAAATGAATAGTAATCAAGTTAATCACCAATTTTAGATTTCATAAACATAATCGAGTTCAATGATTAAAGGTTTAAAACAATGACAACCTAGAATTTAATCTCGATCATTGATGAATAACCAAATAATTGATGAACTTGAATGAATGCGACAATCAAATATTGTTTAATCAAACAAGATGTCACACCCTGACTTTTGCGGAAGCGTGTACGTGTGACTTGATCAGTTTTCATTGCATTCGATTATAATAAACAACTATATGACTAAAATGATGTTCATCCATTCATAAGTTTTAAAAATATTACAAAAATAAGTTGTTTAAGTTTCAACCATCATAACTTCAAGTTAAGTTACAAACCATCAAAAGATAATAAGTTCCATGAATGGACTTTTTGACAAAAGACAAGTTTAACCAAGGCTTTGTTTCATATATCTTATCCAGGATAAGATACACAAAACAAACCCTTCAAAAACGGATGACATCTAATCTTGTAATTCACTTCTTGAAAACATTTCCAACGCCGAAGATCCATCTAGTTTCCTGAAATACATGTAATTTGAAAACAATCAACAAAAGTTGAGCGAGTTCCTGTGTTTTTATGTGAGCTCGAGATAAACTTATAAACATTTGAGATATACTTTTGATAACCGGTATGTAAAGCGTCTATGAACAGATCATTAATGTTTTGCAAGGACATTAATATGTGTGTGATGGCGTAGGAAGTGCTAAAACCTAGCGAATTTCCTCCAGTCCACCCGGCTGGAACGACAAAGTCACTACATGCAGCCACACAAGGACCCATGAGTGGGGCTCGCTACACCCGTTAAATCTACCACTCCTGCCCCTCGGTCTTAACAAGATTAATGGCCTTAAGAGTGCGCCTACCCATCCACATGATCTAACAGTTCATTCCTTAGCTAAACCATACCATTGAAACATGTATTTCACCCACGAGAGTTATAAATCCGAAAACAGTTAAAAGAAAAGGGGGACATGAACTCACAGATTTGCGTCCGAAGTCTCGTGCACTCAAAGTCGTTATCCACGGGTCGTATCACTACCTACACACGTGCTATGTTTTATTAGACACTTAGGTCGTGTAACGACTCTTAGCCTTAGTTATATATTAAGACTTATTTTGGAATTTTGGGTATACTTTGAGTTACACCCTCGGTGTATGTTGTATATGTAATTATATAATTCCAAATTTAATATATATTAGTTAAAATAAGGATATTTTAACTTACATTATTTTCATACAATTATTCAGGGGTATTGTTAAAAATCATATATTTTTAACTGGTTTTGTCATACGGATTCTCATATACGTATTTTCAAGTATAGGTATACTTGTATTATTTGTACGTTATTTTGTATTTTCATATTTGTGCATAATACTTGTATGTGGGTATTTTACCAAGTGTTGGTAGTGTATGTCGGTATATATTTATACGTATAGGAATACGTATTTTCTTGTATTTATTAAGTATTTCATACTTAATTTATGTATAACTTTCCGGAATATTGTTTTTGGTGCAATTAAAAAAAATCACCATACTTATATTTCTTAAAATATATTTATTTTAGGAAAACTTTATAGAAAATGTCTATATTTTGGCCTTGGCAAAATATATACACGTTTTCTTACATCTTAAAAATGATATATTCTTAAGATCAAAGTTAGAAAAATATTTATTTTTAGTTTCCACCAAAATAATATATTTTGAGTTGTTTATGAAAATATATATTTTTTTCCACTCTAAAAATAATATATTTTCAAATTTGACTTATAATATTTGTAAAATTTCATACATTGTCGTTTGTTCGGTTTCAAGAATACCGTTTACCAAATTTGTCAAGATACGAATTAAATTTCCGGAATATATATATATATATAGTCCAAAGTGTCCATTGTCCGAATCGTCCAATATTTGTGTGTAGGTTATATATTTATTTTCTTGTGATTTTTGTAATTCTTCAAATTACAACTTTTAGTATTTTGGTGTGGTATATTATTTTTCAAGTTCTTAATTTTTAGTATAACTAATACAAGTAATACACATGTAGCACATAATTTTTGTGACTTCTAAATATATATTTTCCTAAATATATACTTAGTCATTTTTATTCTTGAAAATCAACCTCTAATACTTGTAACTTTTATAACAAAAATTATGGCAAATTTTTATACTTAAAACCATGATCCAAAATCACTTGTAAACACTTGTTTAAAAATATTGTTCTAAGTGTTGAATTTCTACAAAAATTTTGTCATAGTTTCCTTTGAAAATGGAGGTTTCCATGCTTATAGCATATCATTTTCTTTTTCAAAAATTCACCCATAATCATCAACATCAACACTACACTTACCTTATGCCACAAAACATATTTCTACATGAAGGTATCATCATTCTTCACAAAATCATGTTTATTTTCAAGTTCATACTTAACATAAAGGATGTTTAACATGGATCTTTCAAGATCCATCCTCATACTTGCTAGATCATGTTTTAAATCATCATCTAGCAAGATTTTATGTGGTGATCTACACTATACACTCAAGACATCAACAAACAAGTTCATCACATACAATAAACAAGTTAGATCTTTATGATTTTGAGCTTTATTCTTATGTTCATATTCTTGTTTTGGTGTGATCTTTAGATTTTTAGTTACATGTCTACTTTAACCACTAATATAAGATGTAAAATCATGATCAAGAAGACTTACTACTAGCACAAATGCTAGGGATGAACAAGATGCAAGATGAAGAAGAAAAGTGGTGGTTAATAGCTCCTCAAGGTGGTCCTTGTACTTCCGAAGCTTGAATCCTTCTTAACTAGCCTTGATTCTCCTTAGAACACCCTTGGATTTATTGGAAATGGACTAGAAAAATGTAGGTGAGAGTGGGGGTGTTGGGCCGTAAGTTTGGAGGAGGGGAGGAAGAAGATGGTTTGAATTTTTTGTGAAAGTGATAAGTGAAGGAAATGTAAGCTTCATGGTCTTTTTATACACCAACAAGAAATTATACAAGGGGTCTTGTGCTTAATATATCCCAACATTATCCATTTTAATATTCAAAAGGGGGAGGGCCCACAAAATCAGCCTCATGGGGGGGGGGGTGTCTAGTTGGGTTTTAATTGTTAGATGAATTGGTTGAATTTGAAGTGTTTAGTTAGGGGTTAAGTGTGTTTAGTGATTTTTGATGTGTAATAAGGTGTTTATTGATAACAATTAGTCTTGTAACATTAAAACAATGCTTCTAGTTTGATTTTGGTGTTTCGGGTAGTGTCCGGTTATTCATTTGGTTACCGGTTCGTTAAGGTGCTAAATTGCGCAGTTTATTGAGTTATGAGATACCTTTTATGACAGTTTTCATTCCCGGCACTATACAAGTTATTCTGGAGATCTAAACCTTATTTCTGCATAATATTTTGATGTCCATTTGCTGATTTTTGCTGAATTTTGCATAATTCTGCATTTAGAGTGTGTTCCGGGTACTTTTTAGTGTTTATTCGTCACTTGGAAGGCAGTTTCATAACACTTACTTTCCTACATAGAGTTCTAGTATGAATCTTGGTTCTAAGCCTCAATCTGTGTCCTAACATGATGTTTGTCTAAGTACTGAACTCCTGTCAGTACTTCTAGTTTATCTGATAAGTGTGCTAATTTGGTCTGTGCACTAACTGAACTGTTTCGAGTTGCATTTAACAATAATAAGTTGTGACAAATTTGAATGCATCCGTACAATTAATTAATCCTGATTAGTGCTTAACGACTGTGCTGAATTATACTTAACTGCTTTCTGATTACTGCATCATACTTACATGTGCATCACATATTGCATAATGTCACATCACTTTTACAAACAAACTTTAGTGACATAAACGATGCACAAAGCACGGTTAGCACAGTTAACGGATAACCCAGAAAAATGCTGACGAAGTTCAGCACATAGACGGACAGTGTTTGAGACCCCGTATGAGCCAGAGACAAGGTACTACACTAGTATAGTGTGTAGGGAAGTAAGGATCACAAAACTGCTTCACTAGGTGATAGTTTAAGTGCCGGAAAGTGCCTAAAACTTACCTAAAGTGCAGAATTCCGCAGAAAATTCAGCAAATCAGCATTTAAATACATTAATATTATGCAGAAACATGACTAACTGGTCCAGAATACTTTCCTAAGTGTCGGGAATTAAAAGTGTCACAAAGGGGTACATAAAGAACACTAAACGGAATAGTTTGACACTTTAACGAACCGGTATCTAACCGAACAACCGGGCACTACCCGAAATACCAAAATTATACTAGAAGCATTATTTTAATATTTCTGAGCTAGTTATGATCCCCGAACATCATAACACCTACAAAAAAATATCTAGTAACCAAGTACTTAATTTATACTTTATTTCTAACTACAAACTAACTAAGTTGTTACAACCTAAGCCTACTACCCCCCCCCCCCACCTATCTCACGGCCACATGGCCTATTTGGAAGATCTTACATGATCTTGCTTGATTTTATAAGATTGCTTAATAGATTTGTTATGTACTAACAAGACATATTACCCATTGGACAAGCATTTGTTGGAAGAGTTTAAGTATAACCCACTAGATCATTCCCTCATTCTTTCACATACTAAAAACACACACAACTCTCTCCCTCCTCTCTTCTTCTTCACGGCCACACAACACCACCACATCACCTCCATTTTCAACCATCTTTCATATATTCCAAGGTGATCTAGGGGTGTAAGGAGCTAAGTTAGGAAGCTTGGAGCTTTCGGAAGTTGAAGGACCTTCACCGTTTACTTTTATCCACTTGTTATCTTCACTTGAATCATCCCTAGCCTTGAGCTAGTGGTAAGAAATTCATACACTCCATTGTTCATCTTATATTAGTGGTTAAAAGAAGATTCATGTTGATTATTATGAAGAACACTAAAGAACATTAATGAACATGAAGATGAGACTTTAACATAAGCTTAAAAACCATAAAAATACATGTTGATTAGTGTTATTTTGCTTCTTGGTGATTGATTATTTGTGTTATGATGTTAGACATCATATGGAACCTACTAGATTGTGATTAAACACATGATCTAGTAAGATAAGGTGGTGATCTTGTGAAAGACCAAGATCATCATACTTTATGTTTCACATGAACTTGAAGAATGAAAATGATTTTGTGAATGATGAAGTATGTAACATATTACTAGTCATAAACTTGGATGATTTAAAAACTAGATATCTCAAGAGACTAAGTGAAATCACAAGATTTACATAAACATGGATTTTATAGAAACTAAACATGTTTCTAGTGGTGAAACAAGTCTAAAAATACATTGTTAACAAGGAAAATTCAAAAAAGATATATTTTTAGGAAATGTGTTTGGAAGTTGTAAAGACCTAAAATCTTCAAGAATGATGATATTAAACAAATAACCACACTTTGAAAGGTAACTAGGCTTACTAAAAACACTAGTAAGTTACTACAAGTTTTTGTAAAAGTTCAAGTTCATTTATTATATAAATTGCATGGTTTTGGGCACTTGGTAAGTGTTGATTGAATTGTTGATTGCTTGTGATGATTTTAAAAAGAAAATGATATGCTTTGATAGCATGGACACCTCCATTTTTAGGGGAAACTATGGCAAAATTTCCTAAAAATATAAACACTTAGAAAAATATTTTCAGACAAATATTTACAAGTGTATTTTGACTATGAGTTTTTGATATAAACTTTGCTATAATTTTTGTTACAAAATACAAATATTGAAGGTTGGTTTTTATAAATAAAAGTGGCTATATATATATATATATATATATATATATACATAGAAGACCCATGTGTGATTGCTTGTATATTTTGTGAACTAGTTTTATATATTTTCTTGAGTAAGACTTGAGAATATATTATTTTGGAAGTATGTGTCATGGAATTTTTAGAAGATATATTATTTTTGGGAAAAATATATATTTTCTTGAGTAAGACTTGAGAATATATTATTTTGGAAGTATGTATTGGATATTTACAAAGAAAATACGTACACACCGGAATACGACGCCAATACGTGGCAAGATATACAAATACGAGAATACGGATATACATGTATGAGATACCCCCATCCTTGGGAAGGAGATACGGATATATATACTTGAGAAGTATTATTACAAAATTATTGTTTAACAATTATTCCAAAACTTACAAACATAATTTAAGTTAAAATATTTATTATTTTAACAAATAATTATATACTTGGAATAATAACAAGGACACTGTAAAACGTAACTCAAAGGCACTAATCAATACTAATACAAGGCACGACCCGCTCGTCTAACGGACCGTAGTACGCATGTAGGTAGTCGTGTGTTCTAGAGGAAACTTTGAGTTACATCGGATACAAGGAACGCAAAACTGTGAGTTCATGTCCCCCTTTTCTCTTAACTGTTTTTCAGTTTTATAACTTCGGGGGTGAAATAGATGTTTCAAATGATTACAAGATGCTTACAGACAAATACATTTGGTATGGTTAGCTAAGGGAAGTACAGTAGATCATGTGAATGGGTAGGCGCATACCTAAGGCCATTAATCCTCGTAGTGGGACCGAGGGACAGGAGTAATAGATCGATTCGGGTGTAGCGAGCCCCACCCATGAGACCGCTGAGTGGACCATGAGGTGATTATGTCTTACAGCCGGAAGCCCGGTACAAAGTCTGCTAGGTTTGAGTCTTCCTGCACCATGTCACGTATATTAATGTATTAGCTACACATTAATTGATCTGTTTCCTTGTTGCTTTCATACCGGGATTTCAATTACATACAAACATACTTACAATGATTTCAATGGTTTACTTAAACACACAAACAAACACATGAACTCGCTCAACTTTTGTTGATGTTTTCAAACTACATGTATTTCAGGGAATTAGTAAGTGGATCTGGCGGGCGTTGGAAGTTTTTATGCTGCGTTAGGAATAAAGATGTCATCCATGGTCTATGGGTTTGGTCAGTGTGTCTTATTCCTGGACGAGACACGTCTTCCAAACCTTGGTTATTTTCAATGTCTTTTGACGAGTCCTTAATGAACTCATAAACAATTTGTATGGTGTGTAAAACTTGAGTTTGAAGTCTACGTTTCAAAACAATATTGTTATGTTTTAAACTAATTTAATGGATGACGAATCTATGGTTTTATCATATAGTTGTTGTTATGATTGAATGCAATGATATTAAGAAAGTCACACCATAATCACGCTTCCGCAAAAGTCAGGGTGTGACATAAGTAGCATGCATCATGTAATGTATTTGTGAGTCTTTTGAAAGTAAACATGAAATCATTCATGTCCTAAGTTCAACATGCACAACCATATGTTACAAATTACTGTTCACATCGTACGAAATTACATGAAAAATGCTAGTTGTCACACAAGAAACAATAGGAACGACTAACCGAATGTTTAACTGGATCCTAATCCAAAAATTCGTAACATACGCAAATCCAATGTTCAAACATAAACCCTATTCCCGCAGATTAATGATGATTAATTGTATACGGCTGCTTATCTTCGATCCTCTCAAAAGTTATATGATGATTAATGATGATTTTTTTATGCTCCCTAAAATTCGATCGCATGATGATGATGCTAATTCAATTAAAGGCCCTCCCAAAAATCGAGATGGTGGCTGCCAATAATGGGAGTAATCATGATGTCCTCATTAGGGTTTTTATTAACCTTAAATCCCACACAAGCAAAAGAGCATGTGCCACACCTTTTCCAGCCGTAAGCCCTGGTTCCAAAGCGTAGACCCCAAGTGTATTATACTGTTTCTTTTATGTGTTACATGCACACGACAAACCGTAGGTCCCACTTTCAAACCGTAAATTACATGTTGATGTTTCTGTTGACTTTGTGAACACCATGCACAAATAACAGCTTCCATTCCTTCTTTTATATAAGTATCTTATATTGACAATTCAGTCCCTCATCTTTAATATTCTTTATTTCCTTTCATATTTTCACTATATTCATCTTTGGGTTAATGACATAAAGGCCCTTCAACTCTAATGTCTCATGAAGCTTTGTAGGACCGGTTTTCGACTCTATAACGATTGCGTATGACACGTGTGACGTGCAGAATCCGTACACGTGTGTGGATCGAACACGAGAACCGTACTATCAATTGTGATTCAATAAAACGTATGTAAGATACAAGCACCTCGAATCACCTTTTGGCTTTCTCTCTCTAGCTCTTATCTCCTCAAATGTATCAAATGGTGTTGGTGCATGTTTTGTGACAACAGCTTAATAGTTTGATTATTTAGTCTTTGGATATTTTGTATTGGGCTTAGCATTATTGGTTAGGGAGTTAATCAGTGTAATGGGCTTGGAGAATGGCCTAGCCCAGACCAAAGCCCATGTGCAAACCCTTATCCTATATAAACAAGGCTTGGCATAAGGGTTTAGGTGAGACACTTGACACACTTAGAGAAGTCTTGGAGAGAATTCGTGAAAGACAAAGGCTTGGACGAATTAGGATCTTGATTGATTGTAATCGTTGGAAGATAATCAATAAAGATCGGGTTTAAAGTGATTTCGGTGTTCTACACGTTTTCTGTGAAATCTAATCTAGAGGATTCCGCACTCTAGGTTGGATCGACGATTCTGTTACGATCCATACGGCTCACGGGACCTACAATTGGTATCAGAGCATTCGGCTCTTGTTGGTTTGGTTCAGAATCGTTTCTGCAGAAAATCAGAGTTTTTGGTCGTGTTTGAAGGCTGTTCTTGAGTTCTGCTGGTGATTTCAGATAAAATTCAAGCATTTCGGATCATTACTGATCAAAGGGCTTGCATTTCGGACCAAAATTCAGCCATTTCGGATTAATCAGCATCATTTCGGACCAGAAAGCTTGGATTACGGATCAAACAGTTGCATTTCGGACAGCATTTAAGCATTTAGGATCCATTTCGGATTGATAACTTGGATTTCGGATCAAGAAACAAGCATTTCGGATCATTTCGGATTCACAGGCTTGCATTTCGGATCAAATACCTGCATTTCGGACCAGATTGACTTGCATTTCGAATCCACATGCTAGCATTACGGATCAGACTGATCCATTTCGGATCAGCAGAACCCATTTCGGACCAGTTTAAGTTAGCTTTCGGATCAGTCAAAGGGATTACGGATCAGGGGTGTCCATTTCGGATCAGACTGATTCATTACGGATCAGAAGGGTCTCATTTCGGATCAGATTGTCCATTCCGGATAAGAGTGTTCATTACGGACCAGTAGGTGTTCTATACGGACCATTTCGGACAATTTCGGGCAATTACAGACAAGGTGGAATTTTTCTTGGCTTGTGTGAGAAAAATTTCACGGTTTCGTGTTTAGAAAATTATCCGTAACTCATCTCAGAAAACCGTTTGCACCGTTGGAATCCTTGGATTTTTTGGGAAAAAAGAAAAGAAAAAGACTCTGGAAAATCTGGAAATAGGTTTTTGACACTTTATATCATTGGAATCGTAATTTCGAGACGAATCTAACGGTATATTTTATAAAAACAGTTTTCAGGAAATTTTTTGTACGGTTTTATCAGTTCGCTTACGGTAAAAGCTCAACAAGGACCAGTAGAGAAGTTAGAATTGGATTTTGACACAGGTTACCAAAATTCATTTGAACTTTTACGCTGCGTGATGGCTAAGATGAACAATGGAAAGGAGACTGTTAAGAATTGGCCAAAGCTTACAAACGTCAAAGAATATGCTGACTGGAAAGAGAAGTTTGAGTTGTTTATGAAAAGTGAAGATACTCAAATGTGGACGTGTATGATAGATGGATACTTTCCTCCCACACGTCGTGTTGATGGAAGAGTTATAGTGATGTCTTATGATAAGATGGATGAATCTGAGAAACGAGTGGTTGATGCTAAGAAGAGAGCTTTAGCAGTGATCAAGAAATCCTTACCTGAGGACATTAAGAATACCTTCAAGAATTATGGGAATTCTAGAGATCTGTGGGAAGCTTTAGAAAAACATTATCAAATTCCATCAAAAGTGAATACTTGTGATCAAGCATTGGTAGCTGAGTTTGCAGATGTGAAGATTGGAGAGGAAGCTGCTGAGGTAGAAGAGAAGAAGGAAGCAGATGAGGAGAATGCTGAAAAGGTTGAGGCAGAAGTTTCAAAGAGCTTGAAGGATGTGAACGGACTTATAGCAGAGGTAAAGGTATCATCAGAATCTGTAAGTCATACATGTCTTAATTGCGCTGAACTACAGGTTAAAGTTGACAGACTATCGGAGCAAAACAAAATTCAGTCAGCTGAATTAGAAAAGTTAAAAGAGTCAAATGTTCTTTTGATTAAACGAGAGTCAGATTGTTTAGAAAAACTCAAATCAAATGAACAAGAAATCAGTAGTTTAACAAGCAAAGTCAATGAACAATTACAGATCATTGATTTGGCTCGTGAAACTCTGAAAGAAAAGACTAACGAGCTTTCAGAAAAGTGAACAGAATTGGCTGATGCACAAGCCAAAATTGTTGAACTTCAAGGGAAGTTAGATAATTTTGGGAATTCTTCGTTAGTCAGGACTCAAATTCAAAAAGGTTTAAAAAGGAGTAATGATAAAACAGGGGTGGGGTTTACTAAAGCTTCATCTTCTGAAAATCAAGACTACTCATTTTTACCAAAAGAAGAAGAGCTAATTGATTTTGCAACCAATGCACAAGAGGTAGTGGATCCGATAGCTGTGGACTTGCCAAATAGTCCAGTTTCTTTGAAAGAATCTGTTGGGTCTAACAGTACACCTCATAAAGTGGATGAGGATACTGAAGACAAAAAGGCCAACACATTTAAAAAGGGATCAAACAAAAAGAAAACTTATAAGAAAAGATCCTGTTTTAAATGTCACAACAAAGGGCACGTGGCGAGTTGTTGTCCTTTGAAGAAAGGTAAACAAAAGGTTGATGAGGTTAAGGATGAGAATCAGGTTGGGTCAAACAATAGTGTAAAAACTAGTTGTCAGACAAATAAACCTGAATCTCAATCTAAACCTTCAACTTCGAAAAGATTTGATAGACCGAAAAGTATTTCTCCACAATTTAGTCATCATAATGGTAAATCAAATCAATTTCAAAGTCAAAATAGAAATTTTGGATATCAAACTCGATACCAAACTGCTGGTAATCGAAATTTTCAACAAAGAAATGGACATAGGGGTTTTAGTAACTCAAATGTTCAACAACATCCAAAATTTTTCCAAAATTCATGGTATAATAATGGGAGAAGCAGGTATCCAGATAATCCACTGAAGTGTGATGGATATTGGATGGATGTTCCTGTAATGGATGAATTTGGAAAACCCAAGACTATCATGGCTTGGGTTCTAAAGTCTAACTGAGTTGTTGAGTGAATGCAGGATGACCAAGAAGGACTGTTGATGTGTTCAACAGTGGTTATTCCTGTAAAGCATCTGAGGTGAATAATAGGTTAACATGGGTAACGAACTATTTACTTCTGTGATCATTTTGATTGTTTTTGAACTTAAAACGTGAAAAACTGTAGTCAGGTTAAGGTGGGAGTTTGTTTGTGTTTTTAAATTTATGTTTTTAAAACTTACTCCAAGAAAACAAAAATTTAGGGGGAGAAATTCCTCTAAGCCAAAAAGAGTTTAGTTAGGGCGTGTGTTTAGGGGGAGTAAGTTATAAATTTTTAAAAATCCAAAAACATAGAAAATCAGAAATGAGTTTTCACTGTGTGAAAAAGAAGAAATGATAGTACATCAGCAAGTTAGACTGTCACACTCAAACTGAATTAAAATGCTTAAGTGTGATAGCAGCTTCATCATATGATATACCAGTAGGCAAAAGCATGAAATAATCAACTTACCAATGTGATATAAACCTAAATGCACTGAGTATGAGTGGGGAACACATCAGTGGTGTATGGTTTAATGACCTTAAATCTTGCGTTGATAGATTGCCAAAATCTGAAGTTTTGGGTTTTTATACTGTTATTTCATCTGGGGATATCTTGGCTGTCTTTCTGTTCAGAACTAAAATTGTACATGACCCCAAGAAAGAAAGTCACTTGGAATTAGCTCATTTCTATTTGAATGTCTGTATGTTGTTCCGATACACACAATTTTGATCTGATTCTGAAATCTTCTCTGAAAAAAAGTCGTGTACCTCCTCTGCTGCATCCAGATATATGCTGACCTGGAGGTGCTAGGCAACGACAGCTTCTGCTGCATCCAGATACATGCTGACCTAGCTGTACGTTGTCGCGCTATAGATCTAATACACCCGAAAGAGGCCCTCAAGTGCCCAAAAGAAACCCAAGAAACCTATATCAAACTGAGGAAAACTCATTTGATCTGTATATTATACCATCTCTCCTAAAGATCTATTCTGTTCTCTTCTCAACCTATTCCCAGTTAAGATTTCAGAAATCTGGATTGGACTTGTGAAATATGTGGTAGGGAAGATACTTGCATGATAGAGTGTGTTGTTTATATTTCCAGGATTTGATTAGTATTTTTGGGTGTTCATTGTTAAGCAATCAAAACATGATAAAACAGATTATATGCAGACCTAGGCACTGTCAGGATATCTTAAAGGATGACATCAGTATACTCACTTGCTACGATGAATCTTTGTGCATACCTTGATCGCGGGGGTATATCCTGAAGTGGGACACACTAATATATCAGAATTAATATTACCTTAACGTATCATACGGTAATGGTACTTGAAATGTTCATGCATTTTGTTTAAATGGACGAACATACTGGTAATCGTCTTGAACTGCTTTTCACGATAAATTATATAAAGAATTATCTAATGGTGTGAAACAGTTTGATTTTGCTGATATGATCTTCTTGCACATGATTCTCACAAAAAGAAGTATTGTAAATATTTTTGATTTTAGTTTAGTTTGTTTAGTTGTTTTGAGAAATATCAAAAAATACCAAAAATATTTTCTTTTTAAAAGATATCCCATTTTGAACTGACAGGTAGTGGTTTTTGCAAATTAAGATAAAATATTGGTTTATCTTTAAATGTGAAAAAGACTAATGGTTTTTCGAGATACTTGCTTGTGTTGCTAAACAGATTGATGCAGTTATCAAAATGAAGTGCAGAATACAAGTAAAGTGCAGATTGAGAGTGAAGTGAAGAACGTGTGAAGATGCATGGTAGGATCCTTCTACTACATTGCAGAAAGAGATATGAAAGAATTGAAGATAGTTGCTAACCAAAGTTTGCTAGTTCGCTGATCTACAACGAATGAAAGTTTTGGAGATTGGAAGCATCAGCTAAGGGGGAGTTTGTTGATGTCAGAAACTGTGTAGCTGACGCTATCCAAAGACCAAAAGACTGCAAGATGTTTGAAGACAAAGTTACACTATGAAGCTATTGTCAAGGGGGAGTTTGTTGGTGCATGTTTTGTGACAACAACTTAATAGTTTGATTATTTAGTCTTTGGATATTTTGTATTGGGCTTAGCATTATTGGTTAGGGAGTTAATCAGTGTAATGGGCTTGGAGAATGGCCTAGCCCAGACCAAAGCCCATGTGCAAACCCTTGTCCTATATAAACAAGGCTTGGCATAAGGGTTTAAGTGAGACACTTGGCACACTTAGAGAAGTCTTGGAGAGAATTTGTGAAAGACAAAGGCTTGGACGAATTAGGATCTTGATTGATTGTAATCGTTGGAAGATAATCAATAAAGATCGGGTTTAAAGTGATTTCGGTGTTCTACACGTTTTCTGTGAAATCTAATCTAGAGGATTCCGCACTCTAGGTTGGATCGACGATTCTGTTACGATCCATACGGCTCACGGGACCTACAAATGGCAAAAGTTATAAACTCTAACCCTAACTCATCTATTTATAGGCCAAAGGGTTTAATGAGATTTCTCATTAATTACATAAATGCCACCTTGCCTTTCCCTAAATAGTACAATATAAAGCATGGTTAGTTCAGTTACTCGCTACGGTCTGTATAGACGGAGGCGATATACATAAATGCACTAACAGACTCCCCCTTGGATATTGTCGCAGTCAATCTCGTAGCGTCCTGTCTTTCTCTCTCTCTTGAGTCTTCTTGAAGCTTTATCATTTTCAGCAACACAGACTCCCTCTTGCTCGAACAGAATCCCCATGGATCTGTGTTCAGCTTCAGCTCCCCCTTTCGATAGACTTTTTCTTCAGGCTCCCCCTTTCGTCAAGCTTTCGTGCTTTTGGGATCTACAAGCTCCCTCTTGCGTTGTGCTCGTCTTCAGACTCCCCCTTAGACTCGGCTATCGGGATCGTAATCTGGAATTTTCATCTGCAAATCACAAACATTTATAGGTAAAAACATTTTGAATTATTCAGGATTAAAAACCTGGCTTTCTCAGCATAAGCTAAAACATTTCGAATATGCGACAGTGAAAGATTTTACGATTGTCCAGGAATCATGACCTGGCTCTTAAAAACTTTTAATCAAGATCCTGGCTCTAAGATATAATAATATGAATATATCCAGGAATACTTGATTCTCTCCCCTTATCAAATTGCTTTAAAGATTTGGCAGTATTAAGAATCCAAAATCGAAATCTAGATTTTTACAACAGATTTTAACAATTTAAGCATCCAAATCCCTCACAGTTAATCATCCAAGTCCAAATTAATGACCTTGGAGATATCACAAACTGTTTTTTATTTTTATTTTTAGCAACTACAAGTTTCAAATTAATGAACTTGTTTATTTTCAGAAACATGATCAGCATACTTAGATTTTGAAACTCAGCTTTCGGATATCGGTTGTCGAAAATAAAGTAGAATCAAAATCTTTTTGTATTTTTCTGAAATATAAAGCAGTAAAGAAATATTTACAAACATATTTACAGACAATATTTTTGTTTGAGTTCGCGTCAGAAGATCATATCAGTTTATGACAACTCACTAGCACCGTTGAGCTTTGAACACTTTAAGTTCTAAACGATTCACTTAGATTGTCAGTATACTGGTCCTCTTAAATTTTTACACAAAGTTCAACTGTTTTGAGATACGATTTAGTGTGTTAAGGACTTAAACTTATTCGCGTGTACCACATCAGAATATACTCCCATATCAAAATTCCCTAGATTCAATCTTACAGGTGAGTATACCAATTTGATATATGTACTCTGGGTTAATGCGAGACCTTGAGAGCTCAGGTATGAACTTCCGTTCAGTCAAAGAGATGAAAGCTCGACTTTAGGTGTGTTCCCTTTAGAGAATCTTTTCTTCAACTGCAATTGATTCATATCTCTCGATATTTTTCATTTTTTATGCAGAGGGTAAGCTTTAAAAGCGTGTAAAGTATTATACAAGGTTTAGGCCATTGCTTCAGCAATATCAGAAGACCAGGTATAATACCCCAGATATCAAACAGTATAAAGACCTAGTATCTCAGAATCAGGCAATCTCTCAAACAAGATTTCGGGGGTTACCCATATATCCGAGAAATGTTCCCCACGAGATAAGTAAGTATTTGATATTTAGGTTTATATCTCGAAAACAATCTACTAAGCGTGTAAAAACCTACTGGCATATCATCAGTGAGACCGTTTATCACATTTTAACTTTCCATTTCTTTAGCGTACTGTGACCGTCTAACTGATGTACTATCATTTCCTCTTTTTACACAAAACTCTTTTTGAATTTTATCATGTTTTTGGCTTTTTCAAATTTTCTAATGTTTTTGGATTTTCTAAAATTTTCTTACCCCCCCCTAAAATTCAAAACATTTAAAGAAAATTTGACAACCTGATACTGATAGCTTTGTCTCGCCATCCATTTTCTGCATCTCATGCTCTGTTTTGCATAAAATATAGCATGTAAAGCAGTAATTACCCCCAAGATTTACAACACATTGATATTTTACAGTTTGAAAACTGTTAATCTTGTGAAATTAATCATGTTTGTTCTGCCGTGAGGGTTTCGGCATATTCACTCAACATATTTTTTGTAAATTTTTGAATTTTTGACAAAATTTAAAAACAAACATATTTTTGATTTTTCAAATTTTTTTGACAAAATAAAAACATATTTTTGGTTTTTTAAATTTTTCATTTTTTTAGGGTTTTGAAATATGGTTTATTTATGTACAGAAATCAAACAAACTCCCTGTTTAATAGTTGCAGGGACCAGCAGCCTTTTCCTCTCGTGCCAGGCTGCTTCCTCCGTTGGTTTGACTTTCATCTTCTTTCTGAAGCACCTGCACATTCAAATTACTCAATTACTTAAACAAGTTAGCCCAGGTCTGTTTGACCTTAGGCATTTCAACACAATATGCTTCATTCAATTTTGGAAAAGTGTCGTCGTTTTGAATAAACAACTTTTCAACTATTACTTCGTCCTTTTTGATGGAATCAGTTTTCAGTTCCGAAGCAGGTTGTGTTTTAACCACCCAGCTTTGACCTTTTGAAGCACTTCTTTTATAAAAATGTGATTCACTTTGAACGTTTTGATTTTGAACAACAACTTTTGGTTTCCAAAACTGATTTGGTTTCGTTGCATTGACAGTTGTTTTCCAACTTTGTCTTGTTCTATGTCTGGGTGTCACTAGTTTCAATGTTTGTTGTGAGTCAGCCTTTGACATTTTCGGCTTCCAAGTTTTCTTTAAATCAAACTTGGTTGGCTTCTGATTCACAACATCAGAATTCTTTTTCGTTTCAACACCAACAGGTTTCAGATTTGGACATTTGCGTGCAAGATGTCCTGTTTGATCACATTTGAAGCATGTTCTCCTTGAAACATCTTTCACCTGTTGTTGTTGCTTTTTCTTTTGAGCATAGAACTCTTCATTAGACTGTCGTCTAAATTGGAGTTCTTTCTCTTCCTCTGAATTTGTTCCATGAACAAAATTCATCTTTTGTTGATAATTTGGAGTTTCATTTCTTTTCCAATTTTGTTTCTTTTTATAACCCAACCCAGCCTTCATGTTTTTCTTTTTGTAACCAGGTTTGTTATAAAAAGTTTTGTGACTCTTTCCAGCAAACTTTGAAATCTCAGATTTTTCTATTTCAATCATTTTGAACACTTTGTCAATCTTTTCTGAAATCACATTCTGAATCGGGACTTCAAGATCTGAGAATAATTTGTCCGATCCAATCATGGTATATACCAATCCTTTTGAATCATCATTCGCATTTTTCTCGGATTTTGAGTTTTTCAGATAACCTTCATGAAAACTACCTTCATTTTCATCCTGATATTCAGATTTACCTGTTTCAACTGACTCTTCTTTCAAAACACTTTCAACGACCTTACCTACCACCTCTGAATCACTAGAATCATCAGATTTGGAATAGGTTATGTCAATGTTATCTGGCAATTGATCAACCATGTTGAAAGCTTTTTCCACCTTCTCGTCATCATAAAACGTGAATTTTTCCTCAAACGGTGGTGGAACCTGATGATACTCTGAGCCAATTCCTTTCTTGTTTTGCTCAGAATCTTTACCATCTGGTTTTAGATTGAAAATGCGTTCAAGAACATATGATGAAGCATGATAATTGTGTAACTTGTTGTTATCTTGTTCTAAATCAGCTATTTTACGCTTTAGCTTAGGAACATCTTCAATGTAAGAATTTACAACTTGTTGCTTTATTTCATACTGTCGCTTAAGGGTGTCAGATGTTTCAGAATAATATTTCAATCTCGATTGAACAAGTTTCATTTGACTCTTCACGTCTTCATATGATTCTTTTGTAATATGATATGCAATTTTATTGAATCATACTCCTTTTTCATTTCTTGAAAGGCATTTTCTTTTTACAAGCATTCTTCTGTCAATTTTGAAACCTTTTATTTCAAAATTTCATTTTCTTTTTCTAAACTTTTGCATTTTTGTGTTAGCTTTTCGTCATTATCTTTCAAACGTTTTTCATTTTCTAACATATCTTTGCATTTATTTTTGAAAACTTTTTCGATTTTAGTGAATTCTAAGTCTCTTGTTCTGAATTTTTCATCCTTTTCAGTACAAGCACTGCACGTTTCCATGCATTTCTTGGACTGTTCAGCAGTTTCATTTAAGACTTCGGTATCTATTTTTACCTCAGTGATTGGCACTTCGGCTTTCGCTTCCGTTTGCGCTTGATCAGCTTCATTCTTCTTCTGCTCTTTGCCAACACCAACACCAGCACCATCATCCACTTCAACCAAATTTTCTTGCTTCACATCATATTCTTCTTTCTTCTTCGGATCATCTACATTTTGTTGTTCTTCAGTAACAGCTTCTTTTTCTTTCACAACTTCAACTTTCACTTCCTCAACGACCTTCTTTAGTTCATCCACCAAGCTTTCAACATCCTTCTTCATCCTCTCTTCATCTCTCTATCTTAAACTCGCGGTCATGACATCTCTGATGATTTTATCCTGCTTTTTCTTATAATGCTTATCTTTCTCAACATTTGAATAGTACTCGCCGGATAGAGGGATTACTGCAAGAACATCATCAAAAACCACTTCTTTTGGATGAACAACTGGTTCACCTTTGCTGTTAACATAACATTCTCGTTTATTGTCCCATCTTTTATAATCCCTAGCCTCTTCATATTCTTTCTCCATCTCTTCAATCCGATAACCAGCAATACATCTTTCTCTGTATGTCTTCTCCTTCAGAATTTCTTCTCTCGTTTTCTCTTTTATCTCAGCAACCAAAACACGATGTTGATAAGCATCCTTCTTGGTTCTTACTCTGAATCGATCATCATTAAGATCATCTTCTGGAAGAAACTCTCCCCAATCAAATCCTTTGTCATCTTGGATGACTGCACATGCTCTTGACTTCTCTTTGGTATTATTTTCAATCTGTTTCAAGTTTGGCGGCTCTTCTTTACTGCGGTGGTATATTGCTTTCCGATAATAATCGTCATTGAACGGATTTTCATTTCCATCAACTGCAGAATTGTTGCATTCTCTTTTGAAATGAAGCAGGTCACTTTGGATTTATCAAATCCCAGCTTCGTTGATGGACCACCGATTGACTGTTTGCCAGTAACGTATGTCAATGAGTTCCATCTCTTCCGGATCGATCTGGTCGTAGTCTTCCTTGGTTAATTCAGAATTTTTGATTTTACCAGCTACCAGACCTTCATATGATTCCAGGACAGATGCAAGGAAGCTCATTTGCTGCTTAGCAGAGTTGATGCTCATTGTAGGAGAATTTTTCAACTTCAGAGCGACGTTGCAAAGAATTTCTTATAATTCTTCAGGATTTGCTTTTGCAGAAGATGAATGATATCCCGGATTATAACTTGATGAGCTTTTATGAAGTTCCTTTGTCTTCTCAACACTGTATGCCGTCTTTGGAGATTCACCAACAGTCACCGGGGGTATGTTACCTTTGTAGTAAAGACCGACATTTTGTTGATACAAAGAACTACTCATCTTGCTTTGCTTTTGCAGCTCAAGTTCATGACTTTCAATTTTCTCTATCAAAACATCAAGAGTAATTGAATCATATAAAACATCATTTTTTAGAATAAACACGAACGTTTGCCACTGATCAGCTCATGGTAACGCTTCTATGATTTTATCTACAATTTCCTCTCGTGTTTTAACAATTCCAAACCTATCAAGTTCAACTTTAAGGTGACAAAACCTTTCAATCATTTGTCGAACCGATTCACCTTTTAATCCATCAAACAAATCAAACTCCTTTTTAAGTAAAGCAATTTTGTTCTTTTTAATTTGTTTACCCCCCTCAGCTTTAATTCGTAAAGCTTCCCAAACAAATTTAGATGAACCGTCATGATCAAGTAATGGAAAAATATCATCTCTAATTGACTGTTGGATTAGGGCAATCATTCTTTGTTCATATGAGAAGTTCTTTTTGTCTTCAACGGATAAGCTTTTGAGTGGGATTTCTTCTCCTTTGTCATTGACAGGTCTATCATATCCAAACTCCATGCAAAACCAGCTTTCATATGCGTAAGCTTTGGCCCAGTTGATGAATCATTCTTTCCACCATGTGTAATCTTCAATACTTTCGAGTTTAGGTGGTTTCGAATAAGTCCCATAGAAGTTATCATGTTTAATATTATCATTGATTGCTTTTGTTATGGTTTTTGGTGTAACAGTTGAAGTTTCCAAAGATTCTGATGTGTAAGCCTTGTAAAAAGTGTTGTAAAACTCCTCAGCCATGACGTTTCTTGTTTATCACGTCGAATCACCTTGAATCACCTGCAAACAATTAAACAAAAAATGATCAGTTTAAAAACTATCAAACAGCTGGATCGGATGAGTATCCGATCGAGTGTGATCAACGAAGGTCAACAGAATAACAATGATCAGATGACAACGGATCAGATGGTGATCCAATCGAGTGGTGATCTGACACTTGGACAATATGCTTTAGATCGGATGGTGATCTGATCGAGTGACACCAACAAAGTATCGGATGGTGATCCGATCGAGTGACACCAACAAAGTATCGGATGGTGATCCGATCGAGTGACACCAACAATGTATCGGATGGTGATCCGATCGAGTGACAGCAACAAAGTATCGGATGGGGATCCGATCGAATCAAAGTCAACAAAGTCAACCTTTTAATGACTTGCAATGGATCAGATGGTGATCCGATCGAGTCAGAGTCAACAAAGTCAACCTTTTAATGACTTGCAATGGATCGGATGGTGATCCAATCGAATTGCAACCCGACACTTGACACTATGAACTAAACAAACAACTGTACTAAGGGTCGGATGGTCATCCGATCGGTGAACATCACCAAGAACAGCAACGAACATGTTTGACAGATCGGACAGAAAAATCTTGATTTCTCTCAAATTACATGGAATTTTGATCTGAAATTTTGTAGGCTTATAGATCAATGATTTTCGCACATTATATCCAAAAATCAGCTAATTTTAACCGTCAAAGCCATGTTAATATTGTGTTTTTCAGTCTAAAAATAAAGAAGATAGAAAGATGAAGAACTTTGATAAATCTGGATGAATTTTTTATCAGAATCGGATGAAATCTTGTGCGATTCTGTGTGTTTGATTCGTGCAATCGAGCTCCTGCTCTGATACCACTTGTAGGACCGGTTTTCGACTCCGTAACGATTGCGTATGACACGTGTGACGTGCGGAATCCGTACACGTGTGTGGATCGAACACGAGAACCGTACTATCAACTGTGATTCAATAAAACATATGAAAGATACAAGCACCTCGAATCACCTTTTGGCTCTCTCTCTACTTTCTCTCTCTAGCTCTTATCTCCTCAAATGTATCAAATGGCAAAAGTTCTAAACTCTAACCCTAACTCATCTATTTATAGGCCAAAGGGTTTAATGAGATTTCTCATTAATTACATAAATTGTTGGTGCATACGTCTATCGACTTCGTCTTGTATCAAGTCTTGTTTTGTACTAGATAAATCAGGGCACGTTATACGTGAAATCTGTCAAAAATAGGTTAGAAGGTAATTTCGCACGAAATTACAGAGTGTAATTTCGCAAGAAATTAGCAAGTGATTTCGCACGAAATTACTTGGTAATTTCGCACGAAATAGTAATTTCGTGTGAATGTGATTTCGCATGAATCATTCCATGCGAAATTAGCTAGTCTATAAATAGGTGCCTTGTGATTTCGTTTGGAGGAGTTCCAACTTTTCGGTTTCAGTGCCGAACTGCTGCCAAAGTGTCTAATCGCTGTAAATCTTTGTCAAATCAATCAAAAGACAATTTAAAGTGAATATCTAGCTGAATTACCTCGATACGTTTGTTTCCGCCTCTCGTATTGAGCAAAAACTCTTCTGAACGACTCATTTCGGGTCAGAAAAAGATCCTAAAAGTGGTATCAGAGCCCAGGAGGAAGAGTTCATATCAATTCAGCTGAAAATTCTGATTTTTACACATTCTTTTTCAAAATTAACAAGTTTTCACGGACAAAATGACTTGAAATTTACACATAATGTGCGAAACAGTGTTTTAACAAAGCCTTGAAAGAATTGGATCTAAATTTAGCTTAAAACCTGATCAATTTTGACAAAATCAGCTCGAGATGATGACATCAGCAGTATTTCGCACGAAATTAGGTTCTTATTTCGCATGAAATAGCCTTATTTCGCACCAGATTGGAATTTCGTTTGAGTATTTCACACGAAATCACCTATTTCGTTTGAAAGGGTGTTATTTCGCACGAAATCATATTTCGTTTGGGTTCTTCGAATGAAATCACTACTTTCGTTTGAATCTGTGTTGATTTCGCACGAAATCATATTTCATTTGAGCTGGTATTTCGTTTGAAACTGTATTTCTGTAATTTCGCTTGAGGAGGTTATTTCGCTTGAGGGATTTCGTTTGTAAGAGTTAATTTCGCTTGAAATGGTCTATTTTTGAAAAACTTGTTACCTAATCATGGAAGAGGAATTCTATAACGCGTTTGCTACAGCTCCGACTACTCCAGCTTCCATTACTCAAAGCATGAACATGGAAAACAAAACTGGAACTTTACAAAAACCCCTGAAACTCATGGGAATTGAGGAGTATTAAGGTTGGAAAGACCGTTTCGAAAACTGGGTTCAAGCTAATCATTTGAGGTCTTGGGAATGTATTGAAAAGAAATATGTCAAACCTCGTACTGATTTGGGAGTTATTAAAACAATTTCTGAATTTACGGACAAAGAACGAGAATCGTACAAAGCAGAAAAGATGATGATCAGTCTGCTACAGCAAGCTGTGAAAGAAGACATATGCATCTTACTTCAACACGATAATACTTCACGTTCGATTTGGGAAGTACCTCGAATTAAGTTTGAGGGAAGTGAAAAGATGATCAGGAGCAAGAAAGCATTGCTAAAGAAAGAGTTTGATTTGTTTTCAAGTTTGTCGGGTGAATCATCAAAGAAGCTGATTGAAAGATATTGCCACTTAGTGCGATCTATGTCTTTGTTAGAAATTGTCAAAGATCAAGAAGAATGGGTCGATAAGTTAGCTGATGCATTACCTCAAAAAGAATGGGGTACGTATTTGATGATGTTGAAAAACACGGGAGAATTTGATAAGTTGACAATTTCTCAGTTCATCGAAAAGATTGAGGGATAAGATCTGGAGCAACAAAAGATAGCTAGAATGAACAGTCCGAGTGGTCAACAAGATGTCAAAATGTATTACAAAGGAAATGTTCAAGAAGTTGAAGCAAGTCCGAAAGTCCAAACTGCTTTCAGTGCTGAAAACTCGTCTGAATCTGTTAATCAAAATTCAAGCAGCAGCAATGGATTTTCTTCATACCCAAATGTGAATCCAAAGAGTTCAACTTCAAGTCATAAGTTTCAAAGTTTAAAGAGCCGTAACGGTCATGTTTTAAACTGCAACATCGCATTGGATATTCAGAATGGTCAAAATTTCTCTGAAGAGGTCGCCAAAAGTCACATGTCATTACTTGCTACAGTTTTAGAGTCATATGAAGGATTGATTGCTGGAAGGATCGGAAATCCTATGCTGACGAAAGAGGATTACGATCAGATAGATGCAGAAGAGATGGAGCTTATGGACATTAAATGGTGTTTAGCTAGTGTTTTGAGGAGAGCTGAAAAGTTTAAGATGATTACAGGAAGAGATGATTTTAGAGATGCAAATGTTTCTACTTTGGGTTTTGATAAATGTAAAGTTACTTGTTTTTTATGCAGGGAGAAAGGACATTTCAAGAGTGAATGTAAAAATCGAGAAGCAAGTGGAGCACATAATCCGTTTGGAAAAGATGATTACTATCGGAAAGCCATATACCAACAAGTTGTTGATCAACCGTACAAACAAAAAGAACCACAAACTGCTCATGCAAAAATGATCGAAGAAGCAAATAAGAAAGCTTACTTTGGCATAATCGATCAAGATCATGAAAAAGTTGTAGAGGGTTTCAGTTGGGACAAATACATTCCACCTCATTCAAAAGTGGTAGCTCTCACTGCACAAATCATCCAAGAGCCAGTTTTTGATCAATCATCATCTGATGATAGTGATGATGAAGAGGAGACACAAATAAATATTGGAAAATCTATGTTATCTCCTGAAAGTTTTCAATTTTATTTTGCAGATAGATTGGAGAGGCTGAAGGAAAGACGAGCAGCAAAAGAACAAAGGAAGATGAAATGTGAAATCATTGCTCAAAAAGAAAAATCTGAACAAAGTGAAGAAGTTAAAATTGCTGAGAAGATAGTTGAATCAGAAAAAGTGGTTGAAGTTGAGAAAGTTGTTGAAGTTGAAAAAATAGTAGAAATTGAAAAAATCGTTGAGGTGATTAAACCGTGTCTAAAGTGTTCAGAATCTTGCAAGAAGTGTGAAGAGAAAGATGAAAAGTTGAGTGAGCAAGATAAGATGAAAGAAAAGTTATTGTTCGATCTCAACTACGTAAAAGAATCGTATGATGTATTGAACAGAACAGTATCTGGTCTGCAAAAGACAAATTCTGAAAGAGAAGATGCGTTGACAATGATGAATGCTGTAATGATGTTAAAGCAGAAAGCTATCAATTTTTACATTGAAGAAAGTGCAAAGTGGAAGCAAGAGTTGGAGACAGAAAAGATCGAAAATGAAAGAATCAGACGGTTATTACAGAGTTATTCTAGTTCTGATTATTTGATTGACAGAATTTATCCAACTGTTGCAGGTCTTGAAGCTTTTCAAGACGAGAAGCCAAAAGAGAAGGATAATGGTAAGAAACAAAGTGCAAATTATAACAAGTGTCCGCCTCCGATCTGGGAAGGTTATTCTCCCAGAAAACCGAATGGGGATTAAGTCAAAAAGGCTGTCAATATAAAGTTAAAATCTGAAACAACTGATGAATTACCAGAAAACATTGATGTTATGTTCACATCGTCTGACACTGATCATGAGTCTGAGTTAATAAAAAAGGTGGTCGATCAGGTGTTGGATAAAGATGAGGAGTCAAAGTCTGAGTCTGAAAGATCGGGATCATCATCAGTTGACAGTCCAAAGTCGTCGGTTAAACGGGTTTACAATAAAGAATTTATGTTATCAAAATCTAATTTGAATGACAAACCAATCAAAGTGGCATATACTTTGAATGATTCAGACAAATTATATTCTGATGAAGAATTTCCAATAAGAGGTGTTAAACCAGAAATGATAAAAAAGGTTTTCAAACTAACAGAAATTAATATTTCTGAAATAAAAGATGTAAATCTTTCTGGAAAACCTAAACCTTACACCTCAAGAGTTCAACAACGTTTAAACAAGAAAAAGGGTTACAGTTCTGGTTCAGGTTATCAAAAGAAACCAAACCATAATAGTAATTTCAAAAAGAAAGGACTTGGTTTTATTCCACCGAAAAATCATAAAAATGGGAAAACTTATAAATCAAAAACTGTATTTGTTTCAGGAGCAAGTTCGCAGGAAGAAGAAAAGAGCTCATTCTGGAAGGAATCAAACAGAGAATTTCTTGCTAAGAAGCAAGAAGAAATAAAGAATAGAGCATATCAAAGAAAGGAAACAAGAACCTGTTACAGGTGTCAAGAAGTTGGTCATATTACTTGGAACTGTCCTAAAGCAACCAATATCAAACAGGAAGTTGTTTCTAAACTTAAAGAAAAGATTGTTGAGAAAAATGAACAACCAACTGAAAGATTTAAAGTTTTTAAAAATTCAACATATGAAGTTGGTGAATGTTCAAAGAAAATATTTTACAAAAGAAGAGTTAATCTTGATAACCAAATGTGGGTTGTTAAGAAATCTGAAGTGAAATCTGGTGATGAATCTGATTCCACAAAGTCAGAGGAGCCACAAGTTGAGGTAAAAGATGAAAATTCAGTTCCGCCGATGGATGATGTTAACTTTCCACCATTGAGGACTGAAAATTTCAAACAAAGAGTTGGAAAAATTGAGATCTCGAATCAATTCTATTCTGAGAAGAAAGAATTTGATGTTGAGAAAACATTCAATGGGAATGTTAGAAAGATTTTTGGGAAAATGGTTAATGGGAAGGCCAAAGGGGTGAAAGAATTTTATGAAGAAAAAAGAAATGTTCAAACCCCAGGTGAAGTTGAGAAGGTCACACCCGAAGCTGGTCAGGCTTGGGTATCTGTGTTCTTTACTTAAAATCCTGACTTGCCGGAGCTCCCAAGTTGGTAATCGTAGAGCATGAATCGGCATCTTTATTAAAATTTCTAAAATTATTAAATTCTACAGGTATTGGAATTGCCTGAACTTCCAGGTGGGTAAGTGTAGATTAGGAATTGGCATTTTTCTTACAAGTGGTATTTCAGTTTACAAGTGTTAGTTGTTCTTAAAATTGTCATATGTCATTTTATATCTGGTAAAGTTGAACGTACATGTAGTTAATCAAGGTCATTCATTTGAACTTGATTTAATCTTTATTCAAAGAGTTTTGAATGGGGATAAACTCATAATCTGAAAATAGAACAAAATGATGAACCAAACCCTATTTTTACAAGAGGTAAAATCAACAAAACTTATTTTCCGGAAAAACCATTTTGATTAAAACAAACTTAAGTGTTTTGAAATCATAATGGGAAAATAGTTTGTTGTAAGGGGGAGTTCTGATTTTTTATGCCAAGTGGATGGCGAATTGAAGCAATTCACAACAGTTGTCACTTTACCTTGTATAGTTTGTTTTCAATTTTTCTTTAAATGGTTTTGAATTTTAGGGGAAGTAAGAAATTTCAGAAAATCTAAAAACATTTGAAAAATTGAAAAAGACAAAAACATGATAAATCAAAAATGAGTTTTGTTGTGAAAAAGAGGAAATGATAGTACATCAGTGGACATTCACGGCACGCTAAAGAATTGGAAAGTCAAAAAGTGATAAACGGTCTCACTGATGATGTGCCAGTAGGTTTTTGCACATTTAGTAAATTGTGTCGAGATATAAACCTAAATTTCAAACTTACTTATCTCGTGGGGAACATCTCTCGGATATATGGGTAACCCCCGAAATCTTGTTTGAAAGGTCCCTCTTTCTGAGATACTAGGTCTTTATGCTTAGTGATATCTGGGGTATTATCCCGGGACTTCTGATATTGCGGAAGCAATGGCCTAGTCCTCGTATAATACTTTCTGCTTGCTTGAAATATAGCACCCCCCCCCCTCAGCTTAAAAAATGATGAATCGTTGAAAAATGCTAATCATGTGCTGTTGAAGAAAAGATTCTCTAAAGGGAACCCACCAAAAGTCGAAGCCGTCATATCTCTGATTTTGCGGAAGCAATAGCCTGAGCTCTCACGGCCCTCGCATTTAACCCTTTACATATATCATCTAGGTATACTCACCTGTAAGACTGAATATTGGGATCTGGATACGGGAGTATATTCTGAGGTGGGACACGCGTATAAGTTTAAGTCTCTAAAACATTAATCTCGTATCTCGAAACAGTTGAACTTTGTGTGAATATTTCAGTGGATCAGTATACTGACAATCTAAGTGAATCGTTTAGAACTTAAAATGTTTAAAGCTTAACGGTGTTGATGATTTGTCTAAAAAACTGATATGATCCTCTTACACACACTCACAAAAATTTTGCCTGTAACTATTTCATTACTGCATTTTTTTATATCAAAAATTCAAAAAGATTTTTTGTGTGTTTTAGCATATATTTTGAAAAATCCAAAAAGATTTTCGACAACTGATGTTGAAGAGCTGATTTTCAAAATTCCGAATGCTATACATGATGAACAGGTTTGGGAAAGTTTGTTTAAAATAAGAAAAAATTTGAAGGTTTGCCTACAAGTGGTCATCAGAATCTGTTTAATATTAAATCTTTCTAGATAAATACCTGCAAGAGGAATTTAAATTTGTCAAATATTAAAGTTGTGAAATTTATTGTGAGGTAGAGATGTGTGCAGGTTAGCCAGGTTCCTGATACTGAAAAGAATGTGAAGATGATAGATCAACATTCAAGGGGAGGTTATCTGTTGGTGCTGGTAATCAAGAGAAGATAGAGTCAATTCCAAATCCTGGAAGAGAGAAGACAAGAGAAGAGAAAGATTGATTATACTGTCAGATATTTCAGAAAGAGCAGAAAGACTGATAAAGACTGAAGACGTTGAAGACTCGATACTGAAGACTCGTCAACATCCGAGGGGGAGTCTGTTGGTGCATACGTCTGTCGACTTCGTCTTGTATCAAGTCTTGTTTTGTACTAGATAGATCAGGGCACGTTATACGTGAAATCTATCAAAAATAGGTTAGAAGGTAATTTCGCACGAAATTACAGAGTGTAATTTCGCACGAAATTAGCAAGTGATTTCGCACGAAATTACTTGGTAATTTCGCACGAAATAGTAATTTCGTGTGAATGTGATTTCGTATGAATCATTCCGTGCGAAATTAGCTAGTCTATAAATAGGTGCCTTGTGATTTCGTTTGGAGGAGTTCCAACTTTTCGGTTTCAGTGCCGAACTGCTGCCGAAGTGTCTAATCGCTGTAAATCTTTGTCAAATCAATCAAAAGACAGTTTAAAGTGAATATCTAGCTGAATTACCTCGATACGTTTGTTTCCGCCTCTCGTATTGAGCAAAAACTCTTCTGAACGACTCGTTTTGGAGTTCCTCTTGTCTGCTTTTCATTAAAAACAAAAATCCAAAAAGAATGTTTTAGCATAAAATTTTGAAAAATCAAAAAGATTTTATTTCATCTTATTTTTGACAAATGATGTTGAAAAGCTGATTTTCAAAAATTCCAAGTGCTAAACATGATGAACAATAGTGGGTTGGGAGAGTTTGTTTGTGATGAGAAATGATTTTGAAACTTGAATTTCAAAATGACAATTTAAAAATTCGATAAGTTGGATAATCAAGGTCATTAATTTGAACTTGATCATCTGTGAGGGTTACTGATTTTTATCATGCTTAAAAGTCAAATATGATAATTGACATTTGTCACACCCCGACCACGTAGAACATCAAATCGTGGCGGAAACGTCGGGGAGTGTTGTAACAGAATTATTGTTTTACAACCATGGCATACTAAGTTATATTTTATTTATCAAACAAGAGTGCTACATTGTCTCAAAACAGGAAATAAAGAGTTCATAACATAGTTAAACTAAGTCTATCTTCATTTTATGTCTCTAAGGCACAGGTCCGCCCTAGTGTCACGATCATCATCCTACGCAAAAGCTCCTGAAAACACATGTGAAAATAGGTACGTCAGCATAAAAATGCCTGTGAGATACATAGGTTTTGTGAAAATAAGATTCATGACTTATAAGTTTAGAAAAAGTTGTTTAGCAAAAGTCAGTCATGAACCTTGTAAATTGTTTTATTTTGTAAATCATTTAAAAAGCGATAAGATCAAATGATATGTATAAATAAAAGAATAATGTATGGTTAAATGTATAACCAAGTAAAATGAGTTGTATAAAGTAAATTGTTTGTAAACCAAAGTTTTGTGAGAATCGTGTTACTTGTGTAAAATGTATAAGTCCAAATTGAATGATTTAAATAACGCTATGATATGCAATATAATACAAACACTTATATATAGGAAGTACCAGCGGCGTATCCACCATGCTTGTATCATATTACTCACATCTCGTTACTTAAGTCACTTAAACAAACCACCAATGTATAAAGTCTATGCTTAAACCAATTGTCAAAAGTCCTTGTATAAATCATATCAAATGTTAATAGTCCAAATGTAGTCAAGTAATGTGTAGCAAATGTATGTCTGGTAAGTAATGTGTTGTTACATAAACCAAATGTAAGAATGTACAAAACAAAGTATTTTGAATATATCAAAAAGTTATGTTTTGCAAAGTAATGCATGTTACATTGATACAAACACTTATATGGTAAGTTAACGCATACATTCAAGCCTTGAGACAGTCGGATAACCCTAAGTCAAGGTTATCAAAAGAAATGTTTTCGGATCCAGTCATTCCTTACATCCAAACAAACCCGGGATGTCAGGAATGGGATTTGTCAAGTCCTATGGTACTAGTACTTACTACCGAGCGGCGTAGCTAATGTTAATGAACGTATATAAGTACCGTTTGTGAAAACCAAATGTTATAGCAAATGTAAACATGTTATATGAAAACAATGTACTAAGTATGCTAAGTTAACATACAAAGCAGAAAAGTCATGTAAATCAATGTGCTAGCATGCTATCAGTCAACATACATAGCAGAAATGTAATGTAAAACAATGTACTAAGTATGCACACAATGGACATACATAGCATGAAATGTAATGTAAAACGATGTACTAAGTACGCACAAAATGGACATACATAGCATGAAATGTAATGTAAATCATGTACTAATAGTGTACTAATGAGCATAACAAGTATATGATGTGAAAACAGGAAAGCACGTAAGTAACAAGTAGGCACATGTGTTTCACCCCAAAACAGTTTGAAAACAGTAAAAGAGGGCTCTATGTACTCACTTGAGATTGCTTAGTAGTCTTTGAGTAACAACCAAACAATGCTAGAGATCACGGATATCAAACGGCACCTAATATAGGTAACTATGTTAATATACCGGACCTAAATCGGAGGATTGGATAGAATGAGGGTTCGTAAACCAAACGAGTGTGGAGACTCATGTAATATGGTTTAACAAAGCCTACATACTAAAATGAAACCTAACCTAAGTGCTTACGACCCATTACGACCCGTTTAGGTAGCTTATTCTACTTTAACGCGTCGTTCGCGTGAAACGCGTTCGGAATGCCTAACTAGTCCTATGATAAGTAAAATATGCCTTAACATGTCTAATATTGTTACCAAATCAGTTTAGATACCAAAAGTTATGTTACATATGCTTAAAATGAATTTTGGCGTCAAAGGGGTATTTTGGTAATTTACCTAAGGCATATAAACCACCTATCATACAACTAAGTAAACGTCGTGACCATAAGGTATAACCTCGGAAGGTTATTCCCTATACAACCATGGTCACCTAATGTGTTTGGTCGGATCCTAATGATCGACCAAACGGGTCGGGTTCGAAAGTATAAGCGATTGTTTAGATCGCTTACCTTACGACCCTATATAAGCACTAAACTAAAAGTGACGAGCTAAGCATGTTAAAACATGCTTAACTAAGTTTAGGAAACAGGTTTGGTATCAAAACAAACGGTTTTGATACCTAAGAGTAGTTTGGTTACAAAATACGCAAGAATACGCATTTTGGCGGAAACTACGACTCGTCACTGAGTCTTGATAACGTGGTAATCAGTAGGTATAGTTTCTAGGGACTATAACCATCGTGATTACGCTCACGTTATGAAGTTCAAACGAACTTCGCATTGACCATAAACTGGTCAACGCAGAAAGTCAAACAAAGTTTGACTTTAAACGCTAAACGAATAAAGAGAACGAAGGAACACTTACAAAGGGTCCCTGCAAGTTTATCTTGATCCAAGTAGCTCAGGTATGAAGTAATGGCTTCAACTTAGAGGATTTAGATCAGATTTTGTGGGTTTTGAGTTGTGATGGGTTGGGTTAGGTATTTATAGTAAATGGACAACCGTTAGGATCGTTTATCGAATAACGTGCTTTGATCTTGTCCATACACTTGTTGAAACCTTGTGGTAACTCAAAATGGCCCCTCATGAGCAGGAAAGGGCAAGTGTGATTGAGTTTTGGGTGCTTAACAGCTGTAAACAGCTGTTAAAACAGATTAATCTGATCTGGGAAGCTGACACGGGCCGCGTAAGGGGACACCAAGAACTCACGCGGGCCGCCTGGCCTTTCTGGTCAGAAACAAACTTTCAAAAATGACAGTTTTGGTCCCTGTTGTGTTTTAAAGCCATTTCTGACATGTTTAAGGCCCGTTAAGCCAACGTTAAGACCCTAAAATGATGCCTAAACATTGTGGACATGAAACATGCTCAAAAATATGCCGGATGTTGGTTCGTTTGGTCGTACGATCGCGATGTTCGCTTAATTACGACGGAATGCGCATAAGCACGAAAAACGATCCAAATTGCGTAACGAATGGATCTTTCTCATGCCAAACACTAAAATAAAATATTTTAGTGCTTACATAAATTTTTGGATGTCCGGATGTATTCAGAACGTAAGTTATGCGCGAAAATGAAAACTTGTGCACTTTTTGACACTTTTAGTCCCTGAATGACCCAAAAGTTTATTTTAGCACACCGAACCCCTCAAAGCCTATTTCTAAGCTATGTAAAGGATATTTATGGTATGTTTAACTTATGGTCATGTTCCGGAATGTCTGTTCTAGTACGAATCGTCATACTTTCGCAGTTTGTCAAATTTAGTCCCTGTAGGCGAATTAACTTGTTTTTGCCATACCAAAGCCTTCAAAACTTATTTCTAAGTTATGTAAAGGTTATTTAAGGTATGTTAAGTATATGTCGATGTTCCGGAGTATTTGTCGCATTAAACTGATTACGTTTACGCACCATTTTGCGTATAACTCTCTAGAAAGCGATATAGAGTTTGAAATTGAACAAAAGTCAAAACATGAAAAATGTCAAACATAAACAAACAAACATTGGGATCAAATAAAATTGTTTTATTGATAACTGAATTGTTTACAATGATTTCAGACACAGATGTTACAACATTTATATGTTTAGAAAACTTTCACCAGTCAAATCTAAACGTTTGAATAATGATAAGATTTGACAGGAAGCTAAATTGAAAGGGGAGCAAGATTAAACGTCAAATCTTAGAAATTCGGGCATCATTCAAGGGGGAGACTGTGGTTTCACTTGAAGATGTTATCCAAGGCAGTTCAAGACTAAACATCACAGATTTCTAGCTATGTCCAAGGGGGAGATTGTTAGTGCACTATGTGTGTGGCCATAGATAGAAATCTAACTGTACAGGTAAAGTCTAGTGTCTTGAGTCTGTAAAATACCGGACAGAGGTTTCGCTAGCTGAATTACCTCGATACGTTTGTTTCCGCCTCACGTATTGAGCAAAAACTCTTCTGAACGACTCGTTTCGGGTCAGAAAAAGATCCTATATAAATGCCACCTTGCCTTTTCCCTAAATAGTACAATATAAAGCATGGTTAGTTCAGTTACTCGCTACGGTCTGTATTGACGGAGGCGATAGACATAAATGCACTAACAAGCTTGAACATCCACACTATATTTCACTTTCCAATAATGACCAAAAGGTCTCTTAACTTCAGTTCTTCGTATCATTTGTGTATTTAAGCTATCGACTCGACCCGACACACATCCTAACACTCCAATGGATGCACTCATCAATCTTACATGCTCCACTTAATCTTCAAACCTCGTAACTTCACCAATTTTACGCGTTTTACCTACAAACACACAAACCTTCATAGTTAACACATTCTAAACATATACTAACATAAAACGCACTAAAACACTTAAGATAACGCACTTAACCCTTGTGTTTCACACCTTCCATCACATCCCCACACTTATCTTTGATTGTCCTCAAGCAAACCGATATGAAACTACTCACCATAGTAACAACACCTCTAAACCCCTAAACCAATGCAACAAATTAAGTCCCAAGTCATACCCGTTCCATAGACTGACACAATCAAGATTGACAGTCCGACAAGCAATTGGTGCAATTTCTAAAACTCAAGACTTGTCTATTCAAAACTAACATGCTTAGGATTATACACATGCTACACGCCCCTCACAATAAATTCTCCTCTCGGTTTAAGAATATGAACTAGTGTGTAATGTACTAGCATTTATACGCTCAAAACCAAACATGAAATTATGTAATCATAGGCTTGTATAACAATCATACCTCCACTGTATCGTATAACATGCACGCATCAAAAGGACTTTCGGTTTTGGGCTTAGGCTAAAGGTAGGAAATTTTTGGCTTATATTTATATTTTTATGTGGTGAACAAACAAACGACCAAACCGTGACAACTTTATTTGCAAACACATAACGACTAACACTTTGGGTTGGTTTCTACCCAAGACATGGACAAAATTCACAAAACATTCTCTTTGTGTTCTTGTTCCTTTTTCTATATATTTTTTTCTTTTATTTTTTTTCCAATTAATCATCATCTGTCATTCACGGTCGGTATCAAACAATTCACATTAGGTGGACAAACGAAAGGTAATTAGGCTCAACAAGGCGACTAAGGGTAATGGTTCAGTAAACATGAAACAAACACAACGGGTGTACGGGATATCCTGATGCCTTTATCATTTACATGCACGTATCAAACCACAGTTTTAGCATGTATCAAATCATACAAGTTCTAACACAGATAAACATGCAGCCTGTTCTCAACAAATGAAGTCATTATGTAAATCATTCGATCATTCTACAGGCTCAAAATTCTCACCAAAGAAGGGTAAACAGGCTGCCGACACGTAGCATATGCAATCTAAAGCATGTTACCCCTAAATAGACATCTCTTCTCAATTCTTTTATCCTAAAAACACCTGCCGGATCTACTCTCATGAAACTTAAAGGAATGACCATGACAAGGGACTATATTAGTTTACTACCGGCAAGGAACCCATTAGTGATTGAAACATTGGGTTTTCGTATCCATTTAGTTCACTTAAGACGATGAAATTCTTTAAAATTTTCTAAATTTTTATTTTTTTCGCTTTTCATCGTTTTCAATCACTTTCAACCTCTTTCAAGCCTTTGTCCCAAGCCTTTCTCTTCCCGGGCTTCGATATCCCCACACTTGGGCAACATTGTCCCCAATGTATCATGTTCAACAAAAACAGAACCCGGGAATACCAACTAACAAACATCATGAGCAACCATTTCTAAAACAACTTGACACAAACACATTCCCTAAACATAAATAGTTTAACACCACCAAAAACACAAAGCACACCAAAAAAAATGTTCAAATAAAGTACACAATAAGCATGTGGACCTGATCGATGATGCAAATCAGTGAGTGCTCTCAATCATATGATGGCTTCGGTCCACCATAATAGCTGCTCAGCATATCGTAAAAGGAGCTCATATCAAATACATCCGCTAAACCTCCTGTTGCGGACGGATCTTGCTGTAGCTGAGCTGATGACGACTGCTGCTCCTGCTGACTCTGCTGCTGAGAAAGATACTGATACGGTGGTGGCCGGAACGGATACGAATTTTGAAAATGCGGCTCCGAATACACTCATGGCAGCCACATAGAACCATGCACCTGCGGCGTAGGAGGTCGCACCATACCAGGTTGGAACGGTGGTAGCTGACTTTAATCCACGTAAGGTGGATTCTGAACAAACGGCACCCCCATACAATAATCATTGTGTCGCCATGTTTGATTTTCATCATTGGCCCATAAATTCAGATTCATTTCGTTACCGATATGCACAACCCGTAGATGGGCCATTAACTCACTGTGTTACCGCTCCCGTTCGACACCCATCCTCGAACCCTGATCATAAAGTGACCGCTGAAAAGGTTCCCACGTAACATATTCAGGTGGACGCATACTTTCCACCCGAGCCTGCATCTCATCGTCAAAGACACCCAATGAGTGAGCCAACTGTCTCAGCTCTGAGCATGTTGGTTCTTCAACTTGTGCACTCAAACATTCACCAATCGCTACACCCGCTTCTCTTTTCAACCTCGTCACTTCCTCATCACTCGAGTCTTGGTCATCCATTTCACCTCCACTAGGTGCTTGCTTCCCCCATTGAAGCACCTTCAACTTCGCGCCATCACCAAATTTGATTTCATGCCACAATTTCATCTTTTTGTACGGAATTTTCTCGCTCTTACAAACATCCTCCAGTGCGAATATAGTGTGTGGCTTTCTAAACGCGTACTCCTCAGGTCGGAGTGCCCCGTACTTCTCCAACAATGCACTTAACAGTCACGCATGTGGGATTAACTTTTTGTTTATCTGATTTCATGCCTGCCACACATGTATTATCACCAACTGCCTGAAAGAAAGGTGCAATTGACTGGTCATCAATGCGTAAAGCACCGGTAGCTCCCACTTTTGAACTGCCACCCGATCACCGGTCCTAGGTGTCACATTCGTGAGAAGATAACTCAACAACAAGCGTACATTCGGTTTCAAATTGTCTCGCTTCATCTCCACTCCCTTATTCAACATGAACAACTCTGTGTTCATCACATTACTTGCCACCAATTTCTCCGGATGTGAAAAGTAATCAGCCGGCTTCACAATTTGATAAAAACTATCGGCCTTTGAATCAAACTTTGCTAGAGACCTCATAGTAGCGGGCGACAAAATGACTGTTTTGTTGTTAACTTTTCCCGATAACGTGATAGTCTTCGGAGGGTCGTTCCCATCGTCTTTTGTAAGCGTACTCATCCATTCCATAATACTTTTCACGTATACATCTCCGTTCAAATGACCCTTAAAACTAAGCACTACTTCCCAACCTAATTAGGTGAATTTCTCAAAGAACCCAAGAGCTTTAAAATCCGACCCCATTATTGTTTTCTCGAACATCATGTTTCTTTTAATTGAATGGGCATCACCCATCTTCTCATAAAATAACTCCGGTTGAACTCTAAGTGGCAACTTGCTTAACAACCCATTTACCCACATGCCCCTATACGGGGGGTCACCATATTTCCTAACTTGTGGTTCTTCCTAAACCTCTCTGTCCTCTTCCATCGGTTCACGGATTAATATTCCGGTCGTTTTCCGCTTCTTTGCCGCAGTCGGTTTAGAAGGCGGATCAACAGCTTGCTGCTTTCCCAGTCGTTTTCGACCCATTCTGCATACACAAACAATGCAAATCAGATTCACTGTACGAAACATAAACAAGTGTGCAATATCACCCTTCCCCACACTTGTTTAGCAACATATCCACTGCCATTGTGGAATTCAAAACCAACAATCACCCAATGTTTGTTGCGACAAAATTTTCTTTACTTTTATCATGTTTCATACTTGATAAACAACATCAACTAACTATAACTTCCCACCAATCTCATGACTTCATCCTTCTACCAAGCTTCGGAAGATTGTTCGCACATCATGAGCGGCTAGTCGTCCCGTGACCGTCTCCGGGAATAGGGTTTATGTTTGAACATTGGATTTGCGTATGTTACGAATTTTTGGATTAGGACCCGGTTAAACATTCGGTTAGTCGTTCATATTGTTTCTTGTTTGATTAAACAATATTTTATTATCGCATTCATTCAAGTTCATCAATTATTTGGTTGTCATTGTTTTAAACCTTTAATCATTGAACTTGATTATGTTTATGAAATCTAAAATTGGTGATTAACTAGATTACTATTCATTTGCATCAATCCTTCGGTTTCGATCGTGGATCATTGCAATCAAATATATTATCCGTTAATTATTTATCAAAACAAGTTTTACAAATCATGTCTATGTGATTTCCAATAAGTAGTAACTAAGTAAACCGATTTTCTACATAACCTGAAAACCCGGAGATTGGTCCTTTTTCTCATAATTGTTTACAACTCTAATTTATATTTGTTTTCATAATTACTCTCAACAACTGCAAAAAGCAATTAGTTAGGAGTAGATGATAATTATAAACAACGAACTTTTACACTTTCCATTGATTCCCCGTGGATTCGACACCCTACTTACCCTTTACTAGTAAAAGGTGAATATGACACTTTACTTTATTTTTGACCGACCTTGCGACATTGATCAAAATGGCCCCGTTGTCGGGGAGTCGGTGAGCTTAGTTTAGTTAGTTGTTTTTTTTTTAATTCAAAAAAATATAAAAGTTAGAAACATAAAAAAAATTCAAAAATCCAAAATTATTTCCTTTTGTTTGTCGTTTATTTGTTTCGTTCCATATTACGCTTGGTTTCTTGTTTGTCAGTGTGCAGGTGATTTTCGTATTGCATGCATACCAAGTTTTCCAAGAAATCATCACCGCTCTTATTTGATCCAGAAATAGTAAAGACTGCTCGACAAAATCTCGTTCTTTTACGTTCAGCAGTGAAAGCTAAAGCTCGGTCATCGACCGTTGCTCAAGATCTTGAACAAACAGCTAACGAGATAGCTGATCAACAATCACAAAACCAAGCACAAAACGAACCAATCCCACCCATTCCACAACCACCAACCCCTCAAAACCAAAACCAAAACCAAAACCAAAATCAAACCAAAACCAAAATCAGCCACCACCACAACCATTTCCACAATTCAACCCAGGCCCACAAAACCAACCTGGAAATCTTAATCTCCGACAGGGGGAAATCATTCGCCTTAATCAACCACAGCATCAACACGGGTATGATAAGGGTTCCCGACACAGAGAAGGCAGTGTTCATACTTGGGAATCTGGTTGGGAGGAGGATGATTATCAAAACCAGTATGACGGAAGGTACGCGGATTACAGATACGATGAGGGGTATAATGTTAATCAAGGCTATCCGGTACAACAACAGGTCAATCAAAGACATCACATCCCGGAACTGATTCCACAAACTCAAGTTCATAATGGAGTCCCGCAGTTTAATGCGGGAAATCAAAGAGCTAATAATCGGTTTAGAGGCGAGCAGATACAATTTATGGATGGTGTCCCACAAGTAGTTCAAGGGGAACCAATTCAAGGCGTTGAAGATCATTGTCGACCCGTTGTGGTACCAAACTCGTCAGCTATAGTTACACCGGTGGGGAACAATAATCGACCCTTCGAGGTGAGGCCTCAATACTTGGGCCATCTGCCGGAATTCTTTGGCAAAATAACCGAAGAACCATACTTGCATATTGCAAGTTTTGATTCAATTTGCCAGACTATTGGAGGGTCAGGGTTTACAAAGGATGAGGTGAAGCAAATGTTGTTTCAATTTACCCTGAAAGACAAAGCACGCCAATGGTTCGCCACATTACCTCCGGGTAGCATCTACACTTGGCAAGAGATGCAGCAAGTGTTTTTGGAGGAGTATTATACTATGAACAGAACCAGTGAAGCTCAGGAAGCAATAAGAGCTTTCCAACAGCATTCAGGGGACATATTTCATGAAGCTTACACACGGTTCAAGGAGTTGCTAAGAAAATGTCCACATCACGGCATTCAGACATAAGAATTGATCAAGGCATTCTATGATGGGCTACTTCCAGATGATGTAAGAGATCTCATCGCTATCAGCAATGGTACATTTCTCACAAACACTGAAGCTGCAGATTGGGCATACTTAGAGAGACAAAGTGCCACATCAAAGAGACAGACACAATCTAACAGGAGGGCAAGATCGAGTTCAGCGAAATCAGTCGATTATGAAACTTAGGAACGGGTTGAGAAGTTGAGGCATCAAAATCTACATCTCGAACGTCAGGTAGCCCAGATGAATCTCGGAAAAGCGGGCGAAGTTAAAACCGCCAATACGTTTGTGGTATGCACTGAATGTGGAGAGTTAGGGCATCAAGTCAGAGAGTGTGTTGTGTTGGGTGGTTAGATTGAAGAAGTGAATCAATTGTACGGTGAACGAAAGCAATATGATAGGAAATCGAATACATATCATCCAGGTTTGCGTAACCACCCCAATTTTAGTTATGGTAATTCTGCTAACTAGTTGAACCCAAATTTTCAGGTACCCAACCAAGGAGGTCAAGAGTATCAGAATCGGCAAGGAAATTACTCGCAAGGCGGTTACCAAAATCGACGCCAATACAATCAAGGGCCTCAAGCCAACAACCAACAGCAAAATCAAGGCAATTATCAAAGCAATTATCAAGGCAATGATCGAGTCGGTATTTGCGAAAGACGGATGATGGTATTAATGATGTTGTTAGTGATGAGTTTTAAAGCTCAAATTTAATTGTATGGGGCTGCTTATCTTCTATCCTCTCAAAAGTTATATGATGATTAATGATGATTTTTTTATGCTCCCTAAAATTCGATCGTATGATGATGATGTAATTCAATTAAAGGCTCTCCAAAAAATCGAGATGGTCGCTGCCAATAATGGGAGTAATCATGATGTCCTCATTAGGGTTTTTCTTTAATCTTAAATCCCACAAGCAAAAGAGCACGTGCCACACCTTTACCAGCCGTAAGCCCTGGTTCCAAAGCGTAGACTCCAAGTGTATTATACTGTTTCTTTTATGTGTTGCATGCACACTACAAACCGTAGGTTCCACTTTCAAACTGTAAATTGCATGTTGATGTTTCTGTTGACTTTGTGAACACCAAGCACAAGTAACAGCTTCCATTCCTTCTTTTATATAAGTTTCATATATTGACAATTTAGACCCTCATCTTTAATACTCTTTATTTCCTTTCATATTTTCACTCTATTCATCTTTGGGTTAATGACATAAAGGCCTTCAACTTTAATGTCTCATGAAGCTTGAACTTCCACACTATATTTCACTTTCCGATAATGACCAAAAGGTCCCTTAACTTCAGTTCTTCGTGTCATTTATGTATTTAAGCTATCGATTCGACCCGACACACATCCTAACACTTCCAATGGCTGCACTCATCAATCTTACATGCTCCACTTCATCTTCAAACCTCGTAACTTCACCAATTTTACGTGTTTTACCTGCAAACACACAAACCTTCGTAGTTAACACATTCTAAGCATATACTCACATAAAACGCACTAAAACACTTAAGATAACGCACTTAACCCTCGTGTTTCACACCTTCCATCACATCCCCACACTTACCTTTGATTGTCCTCAAGCAAACCGATATGGAAGTACTCACCATAGGAACAACACCTCTAAACCCCTAAACCAATGCAACAGATTAAGTCCCAAGTCATACCCGTTCCATAGACTGACACAATCAAGATTGACAGTTCGACAAGCAATTGGTGCAATTTCTAAAACTCAAGACTTGTCTATTCAAAACTAACATGCTTAGGATTATACACATGCTACACGCCCCTCACAATAAACTCTCCTCACGGTTTAAGAATATGAACTAGCGTGTAATGTACTAGCATTTATACACTCAAAACCAAACATGAAATTCTGTAATCATAGGCTTGTATAACAATCATACCTCCACTGTATCGAATAACACGGCACACATTAAAAGGACTTTCGGTTTTGGGCTTAGGCTAAAGGTAGGAATTTTTTGGCTTATATTTATATTTTTATGTGGTGAACAAACAAACGACCAAAACATGACAACTTTATTTGCAAACAAACAAACTTTATGGCGTTTTGAAAATATAAAAAAAAATTCAATTGCCATGGCATGGATTTTAATACAATAAATGTTAGTAATAAAGTTTCCGTCGTTTTCAGTTATTGTTTGTAGTTATTATTTGTTCAGCTTTTATCTGTTAACGATGTAACACGTCCCATCTTTAGGTTTTAGCGTTATGTGTTTAGTGGCATTTAGATAAAGATGCTACATTGTTCTATTCTCTTGCACATTGTTTTATACATTTCAGTTAATTTTTGGAGTTTTTTAATAATATTTGTTTAAAGTAATTTTATAATAGGTTTGGCGTTTGGTGTTTGTGGGATCTTGGGGTTTTATAAGCAATTTACAGAAATAATGTATTTTATTAGTGGAAAATTAGATAACAAACTACAGAAAATGACCCCCAAAAAATAGAAACGAAAAAGAAAAATTAAAAATGCTAGTCCAATTTATCATCCAGATCTTCACTGTTATCAGTGTCTCCTTCTTTAAGTTTTTGTGCCTTGAACCTTTGAATACCTTAGATAAATGCCGATTTCCCTACACAACTGAAACGCTCAGCTCTATACGAAGCTAATCAGTCAGTAAAATATGGCGTTTTGGTTTTTGGTGTGATCTATTGTTGTTCGTTGTTGAAGTGGTTTTGTGGATTTTGGAGACATAGATCGATGTCGTATGTGTGGATGTTATTTGGCCGTCATCCTCATTATCATCATGGAGTACATAATAGCATTTACATTAGGATCTGCCTCTTCTTCTCATCCAAACCTTCTTCAAGAACAAAGCACACAAAATGACATATCACTGTCATCAGTCTCTTTTTCTTGAAGATTTGTCCATCTCATTCAGTAAAATGTTATTGAGTTACCTCCCTCACCTAAGAATCCATTCAGTGAAACTTCATGCAGAACAATACTGAATATCCAAGAAACGACATTTGCCATCTGTGGTTTTTTTAACTTTTTTGGAATTTTAAAGTGAGTGGTATTTAGGAATCATGGCATTTGTTTTTGGGTGTGATCAATGGAAGGTGCTGAGAAGTTTGTTTTTATAAGGTGTTTTTTGGCGTGTAGTTTAGGCGGGATTTTATTATAATAAATGTTAGTAATAAAGTATATGTTGTTTCAGTTACTATTTGTATTTAGTGTTTGATCAACTTTATCTGTTAAGGAGTTAAGGCTGTAACACGTCCCATCTTTCAAGTTTGGCGTTTTGTATTTAATGGCGTTTTGTAGATCAAAATGATAAAATACACTAATTAAATTTTGGTGTCCGGCTTTTGTGGCATTTTGGGGTTTTGTAACTAATAAGAGAAATATAGTATTTTATTATTTGAAAAGTACATAACAAACATAGAAAAAATTACACAAAAGAAAAAAAAAATTAAAACTTCTCGTCAGAAGGGACTTTGTCTGAGAAGTATCCATCACTCCCCTCGTCTTCTTCTTCGGATTCTTCTTCCAGTCTCTCATCCAAGTCATCACTTTCACTTTCATTGGCCTCTTGTTCTTGAAGATTTTGAAGCCTCCATTTGAATATGTCTTGTAACAACGCCAATTTTATGTTCATGTCTGTGTTCAAACATGTGGCGTTGTGTAACTCCTCCAGGAACCCAAGACCCTGCTTGGTCATGATGTTTTCAAGCATGTAGTCTTCCTGCTCTCTGTTGTCACATATAACGGTGACCATGTCCGTGTCTTCATCAAAATGCCATGATGTGATGACTGGGTCCATTTTTGCATTTGCCTTGTTTGGTCCAAATTTTCTGGTTAATCTTCTTATAACCGTATGTGTTTTATCACAATGGTTATCAAGAGGGACACCAAGTGCTAGGATCCCCCTATGTACTTCTTCTTCCATGTTCAATATGGCTTTGATTGTTTTAAAAACACTCTTTTTCTGTTGTCAAAACGGATCATGAATCTTTTGATTCTGAGGGTGTATCTCCATGAAACGATGGTTGCCATTTTTCTTCCTATCAGGGTCTTTTTTTTGGAATTTGGTGTTTTGGTTAAAGATGGTGTTTTTAGTATGATCAATGGAAGTGATGATGCAAGCGATGGTAACGTCGTTTATATAATGATGTTTACGCGTAGTTTAGGAGGGAATTTTTTGTAATAAATGTTAATAATTAACTTTCAGTTACTGTTTGTTCCATCTATCTGTTAAATATGCAACGCGTTTTATCATTAAGGTTTAGCGTTTTGTATCAATGGCGTTCTAGTCGTTTAATTTGGAAGTGAATGATGTGTATAGAACGTAGGTTAAGGTAGGAATTTTTGAATGACTTTTGCTCATTAGTTTGGCGTTTTGAATTAAAGCAGTTAATGAAGCATGTGCAAGTAGTAAAGTTGATGTTATTTACGAAAACATCACCGCGCCATTCTACTCTATAGATTGTTTTGATCCACCGGATGAGGGGCGTTCTCACCGTTTTCACACTTTTAGGCGTTTTCCCTAAATCATGCGACTATATATATATATATATATATATATATATATATATATATATATATATAGGGTTAGATCCATTTTAAAAGAGTGATTATATGTGAAAAGACAATATTAGTTATATGAGTGTTTTATAGTTTGGATTGTATGTATTTTAAACTACACTGGTACTACATGTAAACAAACGCAAAACACATCGTTATATAAAACACACTTTGTATTACAAAATACCCGATACTTAGCAAAACACAATATGATAAGAAAACTACATTGATGATAGATGATACGGAGAAACAAATGTTGAATACATATATATAATGGTTGTCGTTGACAAAATATGGAAACTTATAGGAAATACATGATAAAACACCATATGATCATTCTAAAGAAAGGTATAACACGGAATTTACCAAACCTGAACCGATAAAACATTATGTAAAGAAATAAATAGTGTTGCATGCATATGAACGATAATGTTAACACAAATCTGCATCTCGACTAACTCAAAACACACTATACTTATCATTCCCACAATCAATAACGACATTAGACATCGGAATGAACAACTAGCATTAGCAAGGATTTCTTTAATTTTTTGGTTCGATATGTTAATGCAATTAATATGCTAGAAGTAACCCAAGATGTCGTGGCTTTTAGTATAAACAAGATTCCATAAAAATCTCAAATTAATTAAACAGAATTTTCTCTTCCACCATTAAATATACATGTAACGCTTCCTTCATCATGGACTCAAACTCAAACTTGTCTTTGGATACAAGTGTTATCAAGTCATCAAACTTTTCGAGTCTCCTACACAATTTATAAACAAATACTTTTTAAAAATACATTTATTTACAAAAACAAAAAAAAATATCAACCTACACGTAAATATAGAAAGTTTTGAGCACTTTCACACCTACACACTATAAGACTTTAGCAACATAATCAACATCCGTACACTTATGTACATTTCAGACCTGCACATTAATGGTTTCAACCCTACATTTAATAATATAATCCTTAACATAAACACACAGTTTTATAAACACACAACGCATATATATTAGAAAAATAAATACATTATCATTTGCTAAATATCACATACTCGAAAAACATACACAAATTAACCTATCCAAATAATATATAAACCAAATGATTAACTGATAGTACCTACACAATTGTGTAAGGGTGTTCATGAGCCGATCCGATCCGAGCGAGGGTCTGCTCGTGCTCGGATTGAATTACAACCGATCCGATCGAATTTGCAAAACTGAGCACAAAAGTGATGCTCGTGCTCGGATTGAATTTGAATCGAGCGGATCGTTTTCGCTCGGTTTATGTAAGGCCCTAGTACAATTTATCTTAAAAACGACGCAGCGGAAATACGAGCCTTAAAATTTCTTTCTTTATTGACGACATTACTTACGTGATGGTTCAATTACAAAATGTCATATGTTTTCTAGAAGTGATTCACAACATCCATACTTAAATTAATACTTCAAAGCGTTACATAATTCAAACTATGTGACCGTTCTTCCGTACAATCCTTGCTCTTTGACTCGATCTACATCCGCTTATCTTCGTTAGTGGTAATGGAATCCCATTGTGATACCTGTGGACATCATATACAACTTAACCGTTAGTCCTTGACACATCATACAACATTATTCTATATATAATTGAAAAATTGTATAACAATCCATAATGTAAACTTGGATTCATTCAAGCATTTTTTTAAATTCTCTTAATCCAAGTTCGGCTTCAATTCCTCACGAACCCGTCGATCTCATACCTGCATTACATTCCAATCTCAAGGCACATCATTAGTAATCGTCAATACCCAAACGTAGTGAAACCATTCCTATATACATTCCTAGCAACTTACGTTCATACATACATACATTCCTAATTCCTACGTACGTTCATAGCAACTTACATTCATACATGCCTAATTCCTACGCACAAACAATCATATACACCTATATACATACATACGAGCTCTTGCTAACCACTATCATTCACATATATTTATACTAACATATCATATTCACAACTTTCCATAATATAAGTTTTATACATATCGACCTACATACTTACTCGTTTCCAGACATGTTTACTTATTGATTTCCTTAACTAACACGAAGGTAAATCCATACCTATACTATCCGGAGTCCCATAACATTTACTTATAATCAAAACCATCTTAAACACTAGTTATGAGCCTTGAAAACCAATTAAAACAAGTTCCATGTCCAAAACAACAAAAATAGGGACTTTTGCCAGTTCAGTGGTCACTCGCGGGCCGCGAGAGACTTAACTCCTATTGTCGTGGGGCGCGACAGCCTCCACCGTAACCGTAGCTTACGGTGGCACCCAAAAGCTTACAGTTTCTTTAAACTGCCTTACAGTGGAAGAAGGGTTTTCAGCACCTACCGTAGCCTACGGTGGTGCCCAGTTCAGCCCACCATTTTAATACCAAAACTCTCATACTTGATCGGTTTGCATCCGTATCACTTGGAACTTGTTCCTAATTGTCCGTAAAACAAATCCTTACATAATTGACTAAAAATCACTACCCCGGGTCCTTAATCTTTACGAATTTCATTATCGTTACATTACTTATGCATATTTATTCGACCCGTTTAATCCCACCATTATACATTCGTCTTAGATAACTACCTTCGTCTAACTAAATCAATACTTATCTTAATACTCTCATTCATTACACAACCTTACATAATTTCCCTACATCCATAAATATCAAAATTCTATATACATGCTAAGAAGTGAATCGGAATCACTTACCTTTGCCCGTAAGAAAGTCGTCACCATTTCCACTTGTTTGCCAGGTTGTCTTCCAAGCCTTGCTACACCTTGATGGAAACAAGTCCATTCCTTTAATCATTAGACTATACCTTGTGGTTATACATGCCATTCAAATAGATTGATAATAGTCCACATACTTTTCTACTTGATTATTGACTATATAGTCGACCCATTCGACCCAATTAAGAAAATACTTGCACAATCCAATTTCATGCATATAGATACTTTACACACACCTTAACAATCCTAATCATGCACCCAAAACAACATATAGTGTCTAGGCAACGGGTATATGGACAATCATTCATGTTAAGTTCATCTTACACATTCTTTTCACTGCTGCACTTTCTTGTCACACCCCGATATTTTCGCGTAATACCGATGGGCCCGGTGGGGAGTATCATGACGTAGTTGATATCATCATAGTCAAATAATCACAGTTCAATGCACAGCGAAAGTCTAAAAGTAATAATATTACAAACCGAATGAAAGTAACATAAGTATTACAAACGGAATGTCAAAGGATCCACAGGCGGATCAAAACAAGGAAATATTGTTCAACAGATTTTAAAGTGATAAAGCTTGCAAGACTCTTTATTTATTCACTTAGGAGTAGCCAGCCTATTTCGCATAGTACCTGCACTTAACCTTTTGGAAAATACGTCAGTTTACACTGGTAAATACAATTAACCAACTCTTTTGAAAATATTTAAGAAAATTGATTTAAATGCACAAGGCACAAATAATCTTTTATAACTTGGGATAATTATAAAAATATAATCTTGTATACAGTTTTATATGTTTGTCGTCCGTCAAGGCCGGTTAGAAGAGCCGGACAAGATTAACTGGCACACCACAAGTATAATGCCCACAAGGAAAACTCCTTATTGTGGGATACCTTTTATACATACGCAACTGTCAGGTGTATGCCTACACCCCGTGCTTAAGTCGTGGCCATTTCAATGAATGAGTCGAGGATATCCAGGACATGGTAATTAACCCCCCAAAGGCATTGCACCAAACAAAATAGATTAAAACGGGTCATGTAAATACATTAATCACAATCCGATTTAAATAACTACACACCCGACCAAGCGGTATTATTATAATACCGTATCCCAAGCTCGTATAATGGAAAATAAGTTAAAAGTATTTACCTGAGCAAAATATAAAAATTAACTCAGCCGTATACAATCAGCAAGTGCAAATATCTTTCACTGGGCTCCTAAATCTGGAACGAAGGTTTTAATAACCTATTAGATCTCTAACGGGTCTTACTTAAGTTTAAACTTAGACCGGTTAGTTTTAAAGAAATATATACGGTTCAAAACGCAAGATTAAGCGAGGACCGGATTAGAATGTGATTTAGACCCGACAAGTATGAAGACTTGTATAATATGGGTAAACTAAACACATTGTGGATTTCGAAGCAAAATGACAAGGTTTTACCCGTTTCGGTCAATTTATGCAAACTAGTCACATAAACCGTACCGAACGTGAAAAATGCATAACGGGTAACCAAATGAGTCATGTACAGGTTTCACAAGTTAATATGCCTTAATTATGTTGTGATATCAGTTGGATACCTTCCATTATGCCCAAAACGGATTTAAAACCAATTTAAGCCCCGTAGGGGTATTTTGGTCATTTTTAAGATTATAAAAGAGGTTAAATAATAACCTGAGGTTCTGGTCTAAACTGATCAGTAAAAATATTTATTTTAGTGAGTTATATCAGTAGGGTATTGCATATATGTGAAATTTATCATTTATGACCAAACTATGCACCATAGGGGCATTTTGGTCATATCACATAAGCTTTAAGGGTCAATTCTGGAAATCTGAGTTTAAAACTTTTACTTACTGTTAAAGTATCAAAATTTACTTATAACATCAGTAGGTAATGGGTTTTAAATGTTAAACATAGATTTAACCCATACTATGTGTTAAAAACGCGTAAAAAGTCGGTTTTAGGCTATTTTCAGGTTATAATAGGAAAGCTGAGATTTTTATCAGTCCAGAAGGCTTAAAATATTTTATTTAACATATGAAATCAGTAGAAAAATATTTGGTATCAAAATGTTATGTAAAACTCATTTTATTAGTAAAAAGGGTATAACCGTCAACTACCGAATCAAAGCAAGAACCCTATGTTATGATCAGTTTAAAATTCAAAAAAAATCTTCAAAAATCCCTAAATATTATATTACATCAGTGGGTAAAAGATTTGGTGTCAAAATTTGGGTTTAAATAGGTTTTATGCCAAAAATGTCGTTTAATTAATAAAAAGGCTTCAATTTACGGTATTGAGCATAACTCCTAATTTAGACCTCAAACTGATGTCAAATTTTTAGGACATGTTTATAATTCAGTAATAAAGGTTTTTGTCCTCTCACATTTCCAAAAATCTCGTTTTAATATCAAAAGGGCATAATTGTCAACATTTAAGCAATTAACGGACACATGCAAATGAATCAGATTAATAAGGAATCATGTAGTATAACCTCAGAGGTTTTAACTAACATGTAATATGGTCCTAAAGGAACCCTAAGGCATATCTAAAATAAGCTAAATCGGGTCAGAACTAAAAGTCAAGGCAAAAGTCTACTTTTGCGACTTTCGGTTCCGAACCGAGCCTAAACTAAGAATTGTCGGGTTGAACATGCTTAGACATGTTCTTACATTATTTACTGTAACATCCCGAAAATGCAAAACTTTATATTAGAACTATAAAGTGTATAATAAACAAGAAAAAGCTAACTAGGATAAATAACCCAGTTAGTTAGGAGTCTTGTAGTAACATTAGAAGGGGTTAAAACTCTAAAAATATAAACTAAATAGAGTGGAGGGGCCTAGGTTGTCAAAATTGAAACTTGTATTACCATTATTTGATAAAAACAAAACCAAACACCCCATTAGAGGGGGTCTGGTTGATCAAGAGCAGGAGAGGGCGACACCCTCATCCTCAAAACCCTAAATCTACTAAACTCTCAAATTGAAGGCCAAAATCCAGTTGAAATCGAAATCTGAACATAGAATCGTGATCACCTCGTCAAAGGGGTCATAAGGTATGTCGAATTAGGTCATTTTCATTCGATTCAAAGTTCATGCATGTGATTGAAATCGAATGTAGAGCTTGATTATGTGTTGTAAACATGAAATTGGAAGTGATATAATGTTTAGGGACAAACCCTAGATGATTTCTTGTCAAATTCTTGCATGATAAGTGTATAGATCAAAATCACCATAGTGGGTGATTAGTATGTTAGTAGAACTTGATAAACACTAGGTTTAAAACTCTTGTTCTAGTGTAAACTGAAAATTTTGAGGAAATCTCTAAATTGTTGATGTTAAAATATGTGTATATAGTCTAATTGAAGTTAATTAGGGTGATAAACTCAAGTCATGAACTTGGTTTATATCATGTAGAAATCTGACCCGCTAGGTGTTTGATAAAACGCCTAAATGAGGGTTAAAATGTTAAATGTTGGGTAAAACGCAGATTTGAATATATTAAGAAATAATGCGTTAAAGCTTATGAAAGAGTTCTAAACTTGTGATGAATTGAACTCTTTAGGCAAGGATTCCGGAACGTCAAGTGGACACGCCGGAGGAGATACACGCGGAAAAGGTGTGCTTTAAAGGTGCGTGACTTCAGTCTCGTTACATTATGTAAATGTTTGGTTTTTGTGTAATAATGATGTCGTAGTGTAAAGGACGCGTTTGATGCGTCGTTAAAGTGGCGAAGTTCACTAGACCATCAAACGGGTCAAAATAAAGATTTGGAATTTGGTTTGGTTTGTCAATAAAGTGATGGCCTTCACTAGATAGCCAAACGGGTCAAAATAAAGATTTGGAATTGGGTTTGGCTTGTCAATAAAGTGATAGTCTTCACTTGTTAGCCAAACGGGTCAAAATAAAGATTTTAAAGGAATCACGGGAGTAGAGACTTGAAAGTTTCATACCTCGCTAGGTGATGGATGGTACCACACCAATAAATTGGTTATGTTAATTTAAATCTACGAACCCGTGTTAACGGGTCAAACACTAAGGTCAATAAAATGTGTCGTTTGGAACGGAAGGTTGAATTCCGAGGAAACGGGCTTTTAGTTCTAATGCAACAATAAGCCATGAATAACGTAAACATACCAAGATGTACTAGCCCGGGAACTTGGGTAAAGGCATCAAAAAGGTTAGAATAATAAAGTTGAAATATATAATTATAGTTAGAATGCATCTAGCAAATGCATGTATAGAAACTTGTAACCGAATGATCGGTTAGACAAATATTGGTTGATAAACAAAACGATCATGTCCGTAATAAACTTACAGACATACAGGAAGGAAATAGCCTAAAACGGTATGCTAATTAGAGCAAAATTCGCAAAATAGTCAAATGGCAGATTTCCAGTGTCCACCGTAAATTACGGTCTACACCGTAATTTACGGTGGAGATCAAAAGTGTTACGGTGGTTTGTTCCTGTGTTACGGCAGAACCAGAAACATTCAGGGTCTACCGTAACTTACGGTAGACACCGTAAGTTACGGTGGAGCCCTGAAAAACTTGTATTTTAATTCACTTTTCGATGTCAGAATTTGTATATATATGCTATACTAATGTCAAAACTAATGTTTTTAGTTGTTGACCCTAGGTATGGATGAAATCCTCTCGGATGGTGATCAAGTACGTAGTCAAGAACCGAACACGCATTTTGAAGCTTCCGCACCAAACTTAACTTTGTCTAGATGTTTAATCGTGTTGTAAATGGCTTGTTAATCATGTTTTGAATCCTTTAAACTAGTGGTTAGTTGACTAGCAAGGGTTAACTCTAAACTTGTTATGTACTCTTTTAAATTTGTTTTGGGTACTATTACAGAAATGTATGGTCTTTAAACACGAAAGTTTTTGTAAACTCTGATTAGTATTTATTTAATATAATTATTAATTAAACTCTGTCCAAATATTAAGGGTGTTACATTTACCAAGTTATTTTAGTGTTAAAACATGTTCCATAACTTCTACATTATCAGTTATGAATTTATTTGCAAAAATAGCTTCTGTTGACTTTTTAATATTAAGTTTGACCCGACAATTGACCAAGTTAGAGTGAAAATTAGTGGGTGCCCTATTAAGGATTTATTACCCACATAATTACCAACTCATAGCCACTTTCAATTCGAATAATGGTTTGACCATTAGTGATTAATCACTAAGTCAAAGCTTAATTATGATAGCTTTGACTTTTGGTCATTAAACTAATAAAACCTTAATTACAGAAGCTAAGAGTACTTACAAGAGTCCTTAGCACAAAAATTTGAACTAATAGAGCCTCCTTAAAGACCAGGTTGCTCCAGAGAACTTGCCTTGAGAGTGTGTTTGTGAAATTTCTTGAAGTGTGAATGAACAAGTGAAGTAATGAGGCCTTTATATAGTGATTTCTACTTCAAAATATCACTCCATGTGTCCTCAGGTATTTTATGATGTTAACATGTGTATAGTGGTTTTTAAAAACCAGTTGCATGCTGCTATTTACGCCCCAGAGTTTGCAGAAGATCTTTTGAAGATTGCTGGTTGCATGTTGGGCACCTATCAGTTGTGCTGGAAAAGGTCCTCCATCGCGCCACATGCCAGGGGAAGGATATCCCAGCGCGCCACGCGAGACAGCAACTTTTAAAGTTGTTTTGTTTTGTTGCATGTTCAGTCCCTGCACTCTTGATACTCGGTAATCTGACGTTTTCAGCATGCATGGTCAGTGCAAACAGGTCAGGGGTGTTCTAGGAAGTCTAGCCATGCATTTGTAAGTCTTGGACACATTGTAAATAGCTCCCGTATAAAGAATTCACACTTTTAACCCCTATTCTTGGAAACTTCAATTTACATCATAATTTTGAATCGGATCTTTATGAACCTTTTATCAGATGTTCTTGAGGGTGTAATAATGAACTACAAAACTTTGGGGATGTTAAAAGGCCTCTTACAGGTAAAAATTAACATGTTGACACTTTTAACCCCTGTGTTTTGTAACTCTCAATTTTAAGCGCAAACGGCTTTTAGTGTCTGACAGTTTATTCAATAATGAATACGGATATTATACAGAGTCATTCAGAGGCACAAGTTGGCATGTTGATGCTTTTGGTCCTTCTAATTACATCTTTGCACTGTTTGGCAGTTTTAGTCCCTCAAGATATCTTTAATCTCAATCAGGGTTTATGACACGTGTCACCATTGTATTGGACGTGATTTTACGAGGTGTTACATTTCTATACAGCAGCTGTTCTCGACCCATTTTCTCTTGTATACGATCTAAATTAGCTCAATATATTCACATGTAAAATGTAATATGCTCTGATAGCTTTCCAACCATATATCATATGCCTTAAACTGAGCTACGGTTGATTTTATACGAGTTTTTCAAAACAGGTGCGCAACAATAATTACTTCCAATCAGCTTTGTAAATCTTTGGAATTATGAACTAAAACTCAACTTTAAATCATCAATTCATGTTCATAATTCATGCTAAGCATCATAAACATGTTAGAGACCATATGATACAATAATTCTAACAAATTTCTACATAGAACATGAACCACATTGAAACTACACATGCTTTAATGTATGTGTGCATTAGCTAATGATTCAAGCATTTCATCAAACACTTGGTGTGCATACCACTTTTTAAGCATAGTGTATAAGTGTTTTAAGCATGTTTCTTCCCAATTTCATCTCATGAACCATAAACAAAATCACATAATCATCAATTCCATATCATGTTCATCTATCACAATCTATCATATAACACTTTATACATCACAAAATCACACTATAGCATCTACATGTTCATTAAGATTATCATCTTCACACTCATAAAATGGGTTTCATTCTAAATCATCTAAATAACTAAAATTTAACAATGATTCAACTTTAACATGATAGCATTAACAATTAATCATTCTAATATCAACCAAATTCACGGATTCATCATAACCCACTTCATCCAACATCACCAAATCATAAAATTTAACTTACTTGGTGTGAAGAACACTTAGGAGATTGGGCTGATTCATGATCAACAAGGGTTTCCCCTTGTTCTTTTCTTGTTTGGTCGACACACTCACACACATCAGTGTGTGAGTTTTGGTGTTTTATTTAATTTTAATATTTCATCTCTCAAATTGCCCAATAATAGTCCCTCAAGTTTCAATTTCCTTATAAATCAGATTAAACTCATTATCTTGTTACTTATATACATGTTACCACTAGGTTAGCTTGTTCCTAGTTATATTAAACTTAAACTCAATTTCCCATCTTTAGCCCTTCTCATTTATTCTTTTGTCATCAATGGCACTAAATTTCATTCTCTATTTACTTGACTAACTATTTAACTTAGTTAAATAACTCGGTTATTTTACTTCATGACATTACATAGACAAACATACTAGTCGATTAAATTTCGAGTTTTGGGGGCATTACAAGTCTACCATCCTTAAAGGAGGTTTCGTCCCCGAAACCTTTCTCTTCCCTACTTGACCAATTCTACTCTTAATCTATTCATCTCTTCATCCTTGATGCTCGTTACATTCCAAGAAAAAAATTGTGACTTAATTACGAGGTAGTATTCGCTTACAATCCTAAGTATATATTTGTTTTCACCTTATAAATCAGGCGTTGAACTTTCATGCATTTACCATTCGTAGTGGGTCATACTATTTCCACTTCATACATGTATCATAGAAGATATTACTTTCTAGCATTAGCCCTATGAATACTTATTATGGTTTTTACTGCGGTGTTCTATTGTTAGCAACCTTTCTAGGTACCTTCGCTAACACACATAATAATTTGGACTATTCACATACTCAATTTTACTAATATTCGTTTAAATTGAACGTTAACACTGGTTAATTATTATTTCATTCCCGCTTATTTAGAGTAAACCTCTACATTCCGTTACTAACATTGCTCCTAATTTCTTTCATATTCTCATGGGAGGTGAGCATATAATAGTACGCATTACCGTAAGCATTCAGATATTAATTCATTAATATAACTATCATTTTCATACTCATTTATCCATACTCATCACGAGGATTAAGCATCAATCTGCATTTCCTACCGTTACCTGAACTATTTACAACTTTAGGCCTAGCTTCAAATTTAAGTCATTTACATCATTTATTATTAGCTCCTTGCATGCACTACTTATTATACTACTCCGGCTTGTCGTGCATGAGCATCATACGAGCGTTTAATCAATTAGTCCAGATTTTCATTCAAGGCCTTTAGATCTTCCTCTTAATGACATAAATACTTTCTTAGGCTGATCATTACAAGTCGATTATTTCATACCATACCATAACTATCCTACCTTTCATTTCGTTTTCACGTATAAATAAATTTACAGATTCTTGCTTATCAATCAAGAATTAAATTTTTTTACTAACCTCGCCTTCATTGCATAGATTAGTGATCCGTAAGCCGGATCGATCCAGTTCTTTATAGGTACCTTCCGTACCAGGATTGGTCTCATTCATTCATGTAATATGCGTGTATCAACCTTTCTTGCATACAAACATATTTGCATATATATATATATATATATATATATATATGCAAAATTTAAAACATAACTTGGATAATATCAGCTTTTAAAAGAATATTTACTTGTTTGGTCCGTGTTTACTTACGAATTCGGACTTTTCTTTCTTATCATTCATTCTTACTTGTTTGATCCGTACTTATTTACGGATTCAAACTTTTCATTCTACTTTTCATTCCTTTCATGTTTGAACCCACTTCACAGATTCAAACCTTTAATTCATTACCTTTCATTCTCACTGGTTTGATCTGTGTTTACTTACGAATCCAACCTTTCATTCCTTACCTTTCTTTCTTTCATCGTATCATTTACCATCTCATTTCTTGTGATCTGTTTTCGTATCAATCTTCTACATTCAACTTCAAGTGTTGTGTCACAACACTACATTCCATATTCTATTTCATGTATCACGTCTCAACGCGACACTCTACGTTCTATTTCTAGTGGTGTTTCCACCCTTCTTTCTTAAGTTTGATTTACATTCCATCGTAAGCTTAAACTTTTCACTCTTATCTTTCTTTCTTACATTTGATCCGATCCTTTAAAAATTGTTAGACCTCATTCTATCCCCGCGCGACCCCTATTTACTAGTTTGACCGGACATACGTGAGATGATTCTCACATTTTCTCGAGCTTCTTATGCTTCTTACACGCTGGCCAGGTGCAAAATCCACATACTAGTCTCGAGTCATCATGGGAATCATCATCTTATATCCGGGGAAACCGTTTTCAGTTCGCGCTCCATTCATTTAAATTCTTCTAGGGTTTCATTCTCGTCCTTAAAGGTATACTAATTACCGGTACTTGCAAATTTTCTTAAAGTGTGTACCTGAGGTCCATTGCTTGCCGTATCACTCTTCACCACTATGCTAGTCCGCGACTGCATATCATCCTCATTGTCCATGTAGTCTCACCTTAAAACATCCATCATTATTAGTATCATCACACATATACTTGTATAAATTTTTACCTTTCGATCTTGATCGAGTCTCGGATTATACGAGTCATAAATCACAAGAGCACACGGGTTTGAGTTCAACCACTTACCTCCTTGTACTTTATTTCACTTAAACCTTGGTTCGGATACCAACTTGTAAGGCCCTAGTACAATTTATCTTAAAAACGACGCAGCGGAAATACGAGCATTAAAATATCTTTCTTTATTAACGACATTACTTACGCGAAGGTTCAATTATAAAATGTCATACGTTTTCTAGAAGTGATTCACGACATCCATACTTAAATTAATACTTCAAAGCGTTACATAATTCTGTTAGGACCGGTTTTGACTCCGTAACGATTGCGAACCGAACGTGTGACGTGCGGAATCCATACACGAACGTGATCGAAACACACGAGACATAATATAATCTGTGATTCTTTTATAGATCTGAAAAAGTACAAGAAACGTGAATCACCTTGGAGCTTTCTCTCTCTAGATCTAGGGCTCTCCAAGTCTCTAATATGGCAAAAGTCTCAAAAAGTTCTTAACTCTAACCCTAACTCTTCTATTTATAGGCCAAGGCTTATAAGAGCTTTCTTCTTATTTACAATATTGCCACCTTGCCTTTTCTATCTAATTATAACAAAATAAGGCTAGTTAGAACGGTTTCTTGCTACGGCTCGTATTGACGGAGGCGATAGACATAAATGCACCAACAGACTCCCCCTTGGATATTGCCGCAGTCAATCCGTAGTCAAACTCGTAGCGTCTTGTCTTTCTCTCTCTTTGAGTCTTCTTGAAGCTTTAACACGTCTTCAGCAACATAGACTCCCTCTTTCTTGAACAGAATCCCCGTGGATCTGTCTTCAGCTTCAGCTTCTCTTTTCAGTAGACTCTTCAGGCTCCCCCTTTCGTTAAGTTTCCTTGCTTTTGGGATCGACACCTGGCTTTCCGGTTACAAGCTCTTCCGGGATAGTTACATGGCTCCTTGAATTCACGCTCCCCCTAGCGTTGACCTCGTCTTCAGACTCCCCCTTAGACTCGGCTATCGGGATCGTAGTCTGGAATAGCATCTGCAAATCTCAAACATTTGTAAGTAAAAGCATTTTGAACATCCAGGATTGATTACCTGGCACTCTCAGCATATGCTAAAATATTTTTACAGTGAAAGCGTTTTCAGTTGTCCAGGAATCGTAACCTGGCTCTATTAAACTTTCTAAATCAAGATCCTGGCTTTAAGATATAATAATATGAATATATCCAGAAATACTTGATACTCTCCCCCTATCAACAATCTTCAAAGATTTGGCAGTATTAAGAATCTAACATCGAAAACTGGCTCTTTTACAGATTTTAACAATTTAAGCATCCAAATCCCTCACAGTAAATCATCCAAGTCCAAATTAATGACCTTGGAGATATCACAAACTATTTTTTATTTAAAAAAAAACTTCAAGTTTCAAATTAATGAACTTGTTTATTTTCAGAAACACAATCAGCATACTTAGATTTTGAAACTCAGCATCTCAGACATCGGTTGTCGAAAATAAAGTAGAAATCAAAATCTTTTTGAATTTTTCTGAAATATAAAGCAGTAAAGAATTATTTACAAACATATTTACAGACAATATTTTTGTTTGAGTTCGCGTTAGAGGATCATATCAGTTTATGACAAATCACTAGCACCGTTGAGCTTTATACACTTTAGGTTCTAACCAATTCACTTAGATTGTCAGTATACTGATCCACTTAAATTTTCACACAAAGTTTAATTGTTTCGAGATACGAGATTAGTGTTTTAAGGACTTAACTTATTCGCGTGTCCCACCTCAGAATATACTCCCGTATCCAGACTCCTATATTCAGTCTTACAGATGAATGTACACTAATGATATCTGTAAGGGGTGAATGCGAGGCCATGAGAGCTCAGGCTATTGCTTCCGCAAAATCAGAGAGATGATGGCTCGACTTTAGGTGGGTCCCCCTTGGGGATCTTCTTTTCAACAGAACATGATTAGCATTTTTCAATGTTTCATCATTTTTTTATGCTGAGGGTGGGCTTTATGATTAAAGCAGTGCAAAGTATTATACGAGGACTAGGCTATTGCTCCCGCAAAATCAGAAGTCCAGGTATAATACCCCAGATATCATCACGTACAAAGACTTAGTATGTCAGAAATAGAAAGCCTTTCAAACAAGATTTCGGGGGTTACCCATATATCCTAGAGATGTTCCCCATGAGATAAGTAAGTATATGATATTTAGGTTTATATCTCGAAAACAATCTACTGAGCGTGTAAAAACCTACTGGCATATCATCAGTGAGACCGTTTATCACATTTTAACTTTTCATTTCCTTAGCGTACTGTGATTGTCTACTGATATACTATCATTTCCTCTTTTTACACAAAAAATTCAATTTCGGAATTTTATCATGTTTTTGGCTTTTTCAAAATTTCTAATGTTTTTGTATTTTCTGACAATTTCTAACTCCCCCTAAAATTCAAAACATTTAAAGAAAATTTGACAAACCGACACTGATAGCTTTGTCTCGCCATCCATTTTCTGCATCTCAAGCTCTGTTTTGCAGAAAAAATAACGTACCCCCATGATTTTACAACCCATTGATTTTCGACAGTTTAAAAACCGTTTTTCAATCTTGTGAAAGTAATCATGTTTGTTCAGCCGTGAGGGTTTCGGCATATTCAAGTAACATATTTTTGAATTTTTGAATTTTTTTTTTTTTTTGAAAAATTAAAAAAATATTTTTGGTTTTTAAATTTTCAATTTTTTAGGGTTTTTCAAATATGGTTTATTTATTTACAGAAATCAAACAAACTCCCTGTTTTAGTTGCAGGGACCAGCAGCCTCTTCTTTTCGTGCCAGGCTACTCCGACATTCTTCTTGTTGACATTCCATTTTCTTCGGAAGCACCTGCACATTCAAACTATTCAATTACTTGAACAATTTAGCCCAGGTCTGTTTGACCTTAGGCATTTCAACACAAAATGCATTATTTAATTTCGGAAAATCTTTGTCATTTTGCACAAAGACTTTGTCAAATTTAATTTTAACTTTTTCATCATTTACCGAAGTGATTTGTTTCTTTACAGACCATGTTTGACCTTTTGGAGTACCTCTTTTATAAAAATGTGAATCTTTTTGAACATTTTGATTTTGAACAACAACTTTTGGTTTCCAAAACTGGTTTGGTTTTGTTGTATCAACTGTTATTTTCCAACTTTGTGTTGTTCTAAATCTGGGTGTCACATGTTTCAATGTTTGTTGTGAGTCAGTCTTTGACATTTTCGGCTTCCAAGTTTGCTTTGAATCAAACTTGGTTGACTTCTGAGTCACAACATCAGACTTTTTCTTCGTCTCAACATCAACAGGTTTCAGATTTGAGATTTGGACACTTGCGTGCAAGATGTCCTGTTTGATCGCATTTGAAACATGTTCGCTTGGACACATCTTTGACCTGTTGTTGTTTCTTTTTCTGAGCATAGAACTCGTCATTAGACTGTCGTCTAAATTGGAGTTCTTTCTCTTCTTCTGAACTTGTTCCGTGAACAAAATTCATTTTTGTCTGATAATTTGGTGTTTCATTTTTCTTCAATTTTGTTTCTTTTTATAACCCAAACCAGCCTTCATGTTTTTCTTCTTGAAACCAGGTTTGTTATAAAAAGTTTTGTGCCCTTTTCCAGCAAATTTTGGAATCTCAGACTTTTCAATCTCAACCATTTTGAAAACTTTGTCAATCTTTTCTGAAATCACATTCTGAATCGGGAATACAATATCTAAGAATAATTTGTCCGATCCAATCACGGTATAAACCAATCCTTTTGAATCATCATTCAAATTTTTCTCAGATTTTGAGTTTTTCAGATATTCTTCATGAAAACTACCTTCATTTCCATCCTGTGATTCAGATTTACCTTTTTCAACCGACTCTTCTTTGAACACACTTTCAACGACCTTACCTACCACCTCTGAATCACTTGAATCATCAGATTTGGAATAGGTTACGTCAATGTTATCTGGCAATTGATCGACCATGTTGAAAGCTTTTTCGACCTTCTCATCATCATAAAATGCAAACTTTTCCGGTGGTGGAACTTGATGAAACTCTGAGCCAATACCTTTCTTGTTTTGCTCAAAATCTTTACCATCCGGTTTTAGATTGAAAATTCTTTCAAGCACATATGATGATGCATGATAACTATGTAACTTGTTGTTATCCTGTTCTAAATCAGCTATTTGACTCTTTAGCTTAGCAACATCCTCAATGTAAGAATTGACAACTTGTTGCTTTATTGAATACTGTCGCTTAAGCGTATCAGTTGTTTCAGAACAGTATTTCAATCTGGATTGAACAAGTTTCATTTGACTTTTCACATTTTCATATGACTCTTTTGTAATGTGATATGCCAATTTTATTGAATCGTATTCCTTTTTCATTTCTTGACATGCATTTTCTTTTTGAACACATTCTTCAGTCATTTTCAAAACATTTTCTTTTTCTAATTTTCTACATTTTTCCGAAAGTTTTTCATCATTTTCTTTTAAAATCTTTTCATTTTCTAACATTTCTTTGCATTTATTTTTGAAAACTTCTTCAATTTTAATGAATTCAAGATCTCTTGTTCTGAAGTTTTCATCTTTTTCAGTACAAGCACTACATGTTTCCATGCATTTCTTGCACTGTTCAACAGTTTCGTTTAAGATCTCAGAGTCAGAATTTACCTCGGTGATTGGCACCTCGGTGTTTGCTACAGTTTCTATCTGATCATCATTTTTCTTCTGCTTTTCAACATCAGCTTCACCACCAACATCACCAGCAACTTCCAAACTCTCATTTTTCACTTCTTCTTTTTTCTTCTTTAACCTGTTGTTCTTCAGTAACAGCTTTTTTTTCAACAACTTCAACTTTCTCAGCTTCAATTTTGACTTCTTTAGCAACCTTCATCAGATCATTAATCAAATTCTCAACATTCTTCTTCATTCTTTCTTCATCCCTCTTTCTCAGACTTGATGTCATCGCATCTCTGATAATTTTATTCAGTTTTTTCTCATAATTCTTGTCTTTTTCACGTTTTGAATAAAATTCGCCGGATAGAGGAATTACTAGAAGAACATCATCATGAACTATATCTCTCCTGGGAACAACAGGTTCACCTTCTCTATTGACATAACATTCTCGGTTCTTGTCCCATCTTTTGTTTCTAACAGCATTTTCATACTCTTCCTGCATTTTCTCCATTCTGCATCCAACAATGAATCTTTCTCTTTCGGTTTTTTCTTTCAAAATCTCTTCTCGGGTTCTCTCCTTGATTTCAGCAACTAAAACATGATGTTTGCTCTTTGATATAGTTCTGCCATGAGCTGTGAGACGATTATCAACACGATCTTCTTCTGGAAGAATCTCACTCCAATCATACCCTTCATCATCATGGATTACTGTATATGCTCTTGACTTCTCAAGCTTAGGTGGTTTCGAATAAGTTCCATATAAATTATCATGCTTTATGTTATCATTGATCGTTTTTGTTATAGATTTTGGTGTGACAGTTGACATTTCAGACGATTCGGATGTAAACGTGTTGTAGAACTCTTCAGCCATGATATGAGCTTCTCGAATGACCTTTGAATTACCTTGGTCACGCAAGCAAACAAACACAATCAGTTTAAACAATATCAACCGAGTATTAGAACGAATGAGTCAGCAAAAGTCAATAGTGACAATAATTGGTTGACAACACTGTCCGTTCGGGTGGGGTTGCTGTCCGATCGGATGAGACTTGCTGTCCGACCGGATGAGAATTAAAGCTGTCCGACCAGATGAGAATAAAAGTTGTCCGACCGGATGAACTATGTGCTGTACGACCGGATGGTACTACACGACAAAAATGTTGTCCGATCGGATAGTCTTCAACGATGAACTTTGATATTCAAAATATTCTATCACATTCAAACAAACATATCACATGCAAACTGAGTGAATTCATAAGTAATCTGACAACAATTAATGAGTCACACAATACTTCACATGCAAATTATTCATGGCCGACAACACAAAGATCAGTTTTGTTTTTATTCATGATCACATGCACAGGTAATTGATTTAAAACTATTAATGAATTGCAGACAACTCTTGAAATTGATTGAGCCGATTACTCAAATCACATGGGCTGTAGCAGATCAACAATTATCATATGGGCTGTCAATCTTTAAATCTCATGCAAATGACCAACGAATTTTTAAAGTCTATTTTAATTTGACCGAGTATCACGTGCTCACTGAATACATTTAATGATTCATATGAATCTTTGATAAAGTTGACAGACAATGCAGAATAATGTTGACTAAAGTGGCCCGAACTAGTTGAAATGCTATGACACTGATTGCTGTCCGACCAAGTGGTAAATCCGGTCGGATAGGTCAACAAAAGTCAATTTTTTTAAATGAATTGCAGTGCCTCGGATTGCTGTCCGAGCGACTGGTATCCGGTCGGATAGGTCAACAAAAGTCAATACACTTAATGAGTATGCTATGAATTGAGTCAAGTGAGATATGCTATCCGACCGGGTGGTAAGTCAACAGGTCAAACAATTTAATGACTTGCAGTGAGTGAATTTGAGTTGGATGGGTCATCCGGTCGGATTGCCATCCGACCGGTGAACACCAAGAACAATAACAGCAGCAACAGTAAGCATATTTCAACAAACTTCGAACCAAACAAATTCAGATTTCTCACAAATAACTAGGAATTAAGATTTGAAACTTTGTAGGGTTTTAGATCATGTATTTTCGCACATCATATCCAAAAATTAGCAATTTTGAACCGTAAAATCCTGTTTAATTTTGCGTTTTACAGTAAGAAACGTGAAGAATATGAAAAAGTGAAGAAATTTTGACAAATCTGGATGAAATTGACTCTGAATCAGATGTTTTTCGGTGCGAATCAGTGTGTTTGATCCGTGCAATTGAGCTCCTGCTCTGATACCACTTGTTAGGACCGTTTTTGACTCCGTAACGATTGCGAACCGAACGTGTGACGTGCGGAATCCGTACACGAACGTGATCGAAACACACGAGACGTAATATAATCTGTGATTCTTTTATAGATCTGAAAAAGTACAAGTAACGTGAATCACCTTGGAGCTTTCTCTCTCTAGACTTTCTCTCTCTAGATCTAGAGCTCTCCAAGTCTCTAATATGGCAAAAGTCTCAAAAGGTTCTTAACTCTAACCCTAACTCTTCTATTTATAGGTCAAGGCTTATAAGAGCTTTCTTCTTATTTACAATATTGCCACCTTGCCTTTTCTATCTAATTATAACAAAATAAGGCTAGTTAGAACGGTTTCTTGCTAAGGCTCGTATTGACGGAGGCGATAGACATAAATGCACCAACAAATTCAAACTATGTGACCGTTCTTCCGTACAATCCTTGCTCTTTGACCTGATCTACTCCCGCTTATCTTCGTTAGTGGTAGAGGAATCCCGTGTGATACCTGTGGACATCATATACAACTTAACCGTTAGTCCTTGACACATCATACAACGTTATTTTATATAATTGAAAATCGTATAACAATCCATAATGTAAACTTGGATTCATTCAAGCATTGTTTTAAATTCTCTTGATCCAAGTTCGGCTTCAATTCCTCACGAACCCGTCGATCTCATACCTGCATTACATTCCAATCTCAAGGAACATCATTAGTAAATGTCAATAGCCAAACGTAGTGAAACCATTCCTACATACATTCATAGCAACTTACGTTCATACATACATACATTCCTAATTCCTACGTACGTTCATAGCAACTTACATTCATACATGCATACATTCCTAATTCCTACGTACAAACAATCATATACACCTATATACATACATACGAGCTCTTGCTTACCACTATCATTCACATATATTTATACTAACATATCATATTCACAACTTTCCATAATATAAGTTTTATACATATCGACCTACATACTTACTCATTTCCAGACACGTTTACTTATAGATTTCCTTCACTAACACGAAGGTAAATCCATACCTATACTATCTGGGGTCCCATAACATTTACTTATATTCAAAACCATCTTAAACACAAGTTATGAGGCCTTGAAAACCAAATTGAAATCCAAGCACGAATTAGTGATCACCTCAGTGAAGTGATCATAAGGTATGTCAAATTCTACCATTTTGTTCTATCTCAAGTTCTTGATGAACACTTGAAATTCGAAATTTGAGCTTGAATGATAGTTATTTGGGTGAAATTAGAATGAATGTATGATTAGAAATAAACCCTAGTTAATAAACTATTGAAATTGTGTTCATGTTGATAAAACTCATAATCACTGCTTAGGTGTTTAATGGGATTTTAAGAATGATGAAGAACACTAGGGATTTGATTATGTATCGAGTGTAATTGAATTACATGAAGTAAATCCAGAATGTGATGTGAAAATTGAGATATGAACTTAAGAAAAATGTTTAAAATTGGTTAAATAATTAGTCATGAAACTTGATTGTTGATTTAGTAAAATTATGTCCTTAAGGTGTTCGTTGAAATGCCTAAAAGAAAGGCTAAATGTTGAAATTCAGAACAAAACGCATATTTGAATGATGTTGTGAATTATGTGTTATATGACATGAAAGGAGTTCTAAACAAATCGTTGATTGAACTCTATAGGCAAAGGTATTGAATCTTCAAGCGGAAGAGTCGGAGTTGATACGCGCTTGAAGGAAAAGCACTAAAGGTACATAACTTTTGGTTTCGTTACATTATGCAAAAACAATAGTCTTAGAAATGTTAATGGGATGGTAGTGTCAAATACGAGTTTGGTATGTCATAGAAGTGACGAAGTTCACTCGACAAACCGAACGGGTCAAAATAAACGGCAAGTATATGTTTGGTAAGTCAATGAAGTGACGAAGTTCACTCGACAAACCAAACGGGTCAAAATGAATGGTTAAAATATGTTTGGTAAGTCAATGAAGTGACGAAGTTCACTCGACAAACCAAACGGGTCAAAATAGTTAATTAGATATGTTTGTTGATAATATTGTTTAATTAGTCATATTTGGAATGTAAATAAAGTGATGTAACTCACTAGATAAAGAAACGGGTTAAAATATTGGTTGTAATAAGTTTGGTATGTTGATAAAATGGTGAATTCCATTAGACAACCAAACGGGTCAAATAATGGTCGAAATGGTAGTGTTCGAAGTGACTTAAACGTCACTTGTTAAATTTGAGTTATAAAAGCGTAAACCATGGAATGGAAGTGATACGCTAAGGTTGACATGCCCGGGAATGGGTAATTATGGTTAGAAACCAATGTTGATGAATTATGCAAGTACGTAACTATTAGTTTCGTCAATTTGTACAAAAATGTTTAGTTGTAGCTTGATAATAATATCGTAGTGTGATAAGAGCATTTGATGTGTCATTGAAGCGACGAAGTTCACTCGATAGATCAAACGGGTCAATTTGAATAACTAGTGTATGTCGGTAAGCCATAGAAGTGACGAGGTTCACTCGGCAAACCAAACGGATCAAAATAGATGGTTAAAGTATGATTGGATTAAGTAATACGGGTTTTAAAAGAACGGTTAGAATCTTTTGGTATATCATAGAAAATGGGTCAAAACAATGTTTGGAATAAGCTTGGTTGTCAATGAAGTGAAGGTCCTCACTCGACAACCAAAAGGGTCAAAACTATGTTTTTAAAACGATGATGTATGTAGAGACTTGAAAGTCACATAATGTGCTAGTGATAGAATGCGTAAGCCAAGTAATGGATACACTAAGTTTGATGTAAGGAACCCTTGATGTTGGGTCAAACAATTAGAAATTAACTCGTAAAATTTGCGTAAAGCGACATGCTTGAAATATTGAAAACAAGCATGATTTCTATTGCGTGCGTAAAACCATGGAATGATAATGATACGCCAACGTTGACAAGCCCGGGGAATGGGTAATTAAGTTTAGAAACCAATAAGATTGAATGATGTAAAATATGCCATATAACAGACGGGTCGAATAATCGAAATATGAATTTATGAACTATTCATTCATAAACCGGGTTTCGATGCGAGTAAATAGGATAAACGGATCCGTATTTTTATTACAGAAGCGTAGGAAAAAGAATCGCTTAAAACGGACTTGTAGAATAAAAGCTATGCACATTTAAAGTTTGATTTTTGGGAAAAATTGGTGCTGGGAAAAAATGCAGGTCCAGAACCTGCACCTGCTGGAAAACAGCCTCCCCTGCGGCACGCGACGGGGTGAGTTGGTCCTGTCGCGACACGCGGGGCCACTCGCGGCCCGCGAAAGGTTTAAAGGTGTCTCTCGCGTGGCGCGAGAGACCTACTTCCGAAATTTTATTTTTGTTTTTATTTGTTTGGTATTAGAACTTGGTTATGCTTGTTTATATGTTGTCAAAACTAACTTTTAAGTTGGTTTTGATATTAGGCGAAGTTGGTGATATCCCGGATGAAGATCGAGCGGTTATCAAGAATCGAACACACGACCAAACAAAGCTTCCGCATTGATCTATTTTGTTTTAGTTAAAAGTAAATCTTGTAAAAACTTAACACTACATTTAGGAATGTTTTAAACTTGCATGAAGTTAACTTGATAAATTTTTGTAAGGTCGTATTTTTATATAAAAATACGTATTTAGTATTAAATTCGTGTTAAATTGAGACGGGTCTTACAATTAGCTCAATATGTTCGCATGTAAAATGTAATATGCTCTGATAGCTTTCCAACCATATATCATATGCCTTAAACCGAGCTACGGTTGATTTTATACGAATTTTTCAAAACAATTGCGCAACAATAATTACTTCCAATCAGCTTTGTAAATCTTTGGAATTATGAACTAAAACTCAACTTTAAATCATCAATTCATGTTCATAATTCATGCTAAGCATCATAAACATGTTAGAGACCATATGATACAATAATTCTCACAAATTTCTACATAGAACATGAACCACACTGAAAATACACATGCTTGAATGTATGTGTGCATTAGCTAATGATTCAAGCATTTCATCAAACACTTGGTGTGCATACCACTTTTTAAGCATAGTGTACAAGTGTTTTAAGCATGTTTCTTCCCGATTTCATCTCATGAACCATAAACAAAATCACATAATCATCAATTCCATATCATGTTCATCTATCACAATCTATCATATAACACTTTATACATCACAAAATCACACTATAGTATCTACATGTTCATCAAGATTATCATCTTCACACTCATACAATGAGTTTCATTCTAAATCATCTAAATAACTAAAATTTAACAATGATTCAACTTTAACATGATAGCATTAACAATTAATCATTCTAATATCAACCAAATTCACGGATTCATCATAACCCACTTCATCCAACATCACCAAATCATAAAATTTAACTTACTCGGTGTGAAGAACACTTAGGAGATCGAAAATCTTGATACGTGCATCATAAAAATCTTCAATTTCCTTTCAATTGGGCTGATTCATGATCAACAAGGGTTTCCCCTTGTTCTTTTCTTGTTTGGTCGACACACTCACACACATCAGCGTGTGAGTTTTGGTGTTTTATTTAATTTTAAACTTTCGTCTCTCAAATTGCCCAATAATAGTCCCTCAAGTTTCACTTTGCTTATAAATGAGATTAAACTCATTATCTTGTTACTTATATACATGTTACCACTAGATTAGCTTGTTCCTAGTTATATTAAACTTAAACTCAATTTCCCATCTTTAGCCCTTCTCATTTATTCTTTTGTCATCAATGGCACTAAATTTCATGCTTTATTTACTTGACTAACTATTTAACTTAGTTAAATAGCTCGGTTATTTTACTTCATGACATTACATAGAGAAACATACTATTCGATTAAATTTCAACTTTTTGGGGTGTTACAGTTTTTCTCAGCACCGAAATTAAAACACGTGTAGCAACACAAAAAAAAACTGAAATCAAGACTATTACAAGGCTGCATTCAACAAAAACAAATCCTAACTTAATTCAAACATGTCCAACACCTTACTAACAAAATCAATACATAACAAAAATCATGATCCGTATGAGTTGAACTTGAGCAGCAGCAAGGTATGTGGCAGGAGGTACGTAGCAGGAGATTAGGTGCTCATTTGAATTTTTAGGAATTAGGGTTAGGTTTTGGTATTGAGTAGGGCTAGTATGTTTCTTGGGCTTTTAATTTTTCTTTGGCTACTTATCTATATAAATCTTTAAAATCTTTAATATATATATTAATTATTTAATAAAAATAAGTCGAACGAAAACGAGCGATCGACGAGCGAGCGTACCTTTGCTCATGCTTGGCTCGTTTTCAAATCGAACCGAGCCGAGCGGCTCATTTACAAACTGAGCGGAAATCGAACAAGCATTTTTCGGGCATTTTTCGAGCGATCATCGAGCGATCCTCGATCGTCGGCAGTTTGAACAACCCTACAATTGTGTAGGAAAATCATATGATACGTTTTGTTCTCTATGCATTCTTCCCCAAATCAAACAATATATAATACTGACCTTAGAATGCATATTTCTCCTTCAATGGAAAACACCGATCTTGTATGTTAGATGAAACCTCCTTGATGAAATTCCGGTGATGATTTTGAGTGTGTTAATTGAAGCGCCGATCTTGTAAGCCTTATTTCACTATTTTTTCCTTAAAAACAGTGATGGTTTTGAAAATGGTTAATGAAACCAATATTTTAGGTAATCAAATGAAGATTTGTTAGACTTTGTATTTGAAAGTGGTTAATCGGAGTATGTTTGATATGTTTTTTACAACTTTTTATTTTTAGAAGACTATGGGTATGTTTAGTAAAAGTAGCTGGTGGCTAGTGGTTGGAAGCTGGTAGCGTTGGAAGTTGATAGCTGGTAGCTGTAGCTTTTTAGATATATTGGTATTTGGCTGAGTCGCTGAAGCTTTTAATAAAATGTATAAAATGACTAAAATGGACATAACTAAAAAATTAAAAAGTTTGTGCATTAAAAAGCCCATTATCTTTAGAGGTTAAAATAGTCTTCTTTTCCCTAAAAGCTTGTAGCTCCTTCTAAACGCTACTAGTAGGAGCGTTCAACCAAAAAGTTCAACTTCCTAACCTAAAAGCTTCAAACTCCTTCAACCAAACAAAGCTTTTTATTGAACGAGCTTGAAGGTTTTAAGTTAGCAGTTTGATGCTTTTGGTTGAAAAATCCTACTAGTAGCGTTTAGAAAGAGCTACAAGTTTTTAGGGAAAAGATGACTATTTTAACCTCTAAAGATAATGAATTTTTTAATGCACACACTTTTTAAATTTTTAGTTATGTCGATTTTGGTCACTTTATACATTTTATTAAAAGATTCAGCTACTCTGCCAAACACCAAATATATCTAAAAAGCTACAGCTACCAGCTACTAGATACCAGCTACCAGCTACCAGCTACAGCTTCCAGCCAGTGGCGGACCCACGATTTTTTTCCAATGGGGTCCAGTTTTTTCGATGTTCAAAATTTTCATAAGAAAACGTTAAAATTTCCGGGTCGGGTCAGAGCGAGATTTAAATTAGATTTAAAAAAAAAGCAGGAAAACATGGTATACAAGGATTGAACTCATGACCTCTTGTTGGTAAAGAAGAGGGTTTACCACTACACCAGCTTTCTTTTTCTTTATATGGTGTCCACCTAATTGTATTTATGGGGTCCTGAAAATATTTAATATACCGGATCTACTATTTTTTTTTAAATATTGGGGTCCGGGGACTCCGACCCGCTCTATATAAGTCCGCCCCTGCTTCTAGCCACCAGATACTAGCTTTCAGCCAATAATCACCAGCTACTTTTGCCAAACATACTCTAAAAATAGAAACTTCTAAAAACTCCATAACTTGTATCAACAAAGTATAGTATTGTATTGCTGTTAATTTTAGGGTCTTGCTATTTTGTTTTGGTTTCATGGTGGTTTCGTTCATCTATCCATACACACAACACATGTTCGAGAACTTGCACACCTGATGGCTTGTCAGTAAACTGTTTTAACGCAGCAACGTTTAAAAATAGCCTCGTGGAACTTTTGTATAGTGAGTGTACAACTCTGTATCCCCACTGCACGGAATTATTACAATTTTATATTGCCCATTTTTGACGTACTGTTTGAATTTTCAATTATATTATATTATATGGCTCAAACTATCTAGACACCCTATCTGTCTATTTGAACACCCTTTGTCTTGTATATGTCTTGTATAGGCCTATACGAGGCGTATAGGGTTACATCAAACTAAGTGTCTGACTCATGTCAGTTCTGGTTTGGCTGCTCCTATATGCCTCGTATAGGCCTATACGGAGGGCGTATAGGACCCCTCGTACATGACTCATGCCCCATACATGCCACGTATAGGCCTATATGGGGCGTATATAAGGTTTTTTTTAACAAACATTTTATACAATATTAATCGTTTTAGTAAACTTTTATACAAAAATAAGTTTTTTATTTAAAATAAATAAAAATAACAAGTACAAGATATGATACAACACCAGTATTGGCCTATACGAGACCTAAACCACATCTATAGTCCTATGCGAGACCTATGCTACACCTACAGGCCCATACGAGTTATTATAATTAATATGAGTTTTTTTATAATTAATATTAGAGTTATTATAATTAATATGGGTTTTTTACAATTAATATTAGTGTTATTGATATTAATATGAGTTTTTTATAATTAATATTAGTGTTATTATAAATAATATGAGTTTTTTTATAATTAAAATTAGTGTTATTGATATTAATATGAGTTTTTTTATAATTAATAGAGTAAACTGCCATTTTGGTCCCTGTGGTTTGGGCACTTTTGCCATTTTAGTCCAAATCTCAAACTTTATAAATCTAGGTCCCTGTAGTTTCACTTTTATTGTCATTTTAGTCCAAAATTAAGAGCAAACTGCCATTTTGGTCCCTGTGGTTTCACTTTTATTGCCATTTTAGTCCAAATCTCAAACTTTTTGTAACAGTCAAAAAAGGGGGGATTTTGAATTTTGGACTAAAATGGCAATAAAGATGAAACCACAGGGACCCAGATTTAAAAAGTTTGAAATTTGGACTAAAATGGCAAAAATGCCCAAACCACAGGGACCAAAATGACAGTTTACTCTAATTAATATTAGTGTTATGGATATTAAAAAGAGAAAACAAAAAAATTAAAAAAATATATGCCGAATATAGGGCTAGACTGGGCGTATAGTGTGGTCCAAAAGACCATTATAGCCCTATTTTGCCCCGAGTCTAGGCCTAACTCAGGGCTAAAATGGTAATTTGTATTATATACATACGCCTCATACAGGCCTATACTAGGCATATAAGAAAGGCAAAAAAGACCAATTTACCCCCAGTCTAGGTCTAACTCAGGGGTAAAATGGTATTTTTCATCTAGACGCAACATATAGGCCTATACGAGGCATATAAGACAAAATATGACATAATCAGAGATTCTCTTAGAAATTGAAAAGGTTATACGTGACGTATAGACATATACGAGGCGTATACAAGGGTGTGTAAATAGGGACTAGGGTGTGTGAATATGTAGACCCTATTATATTTACACGCTACATCAAATTTTTAAATCAAATAAAATTCAATTGTCATTGATTGAGGTTTGATGAGAACAAAATAAAAATAAAAGTAAGGGAAATAGAAAGCCATATAAAAAACTTAAAAAATAATTCGTATTTACATGTAAAAATTAGATTTTGCTTTTTTTTTTTAATACATGTAGAAGTCTTTTTAATAAAAAATTACAAAATAAAACTTTTTATTTTAACAGCTTCTACATGTATTGATATAAAAAAAAACTCTGAAAAATTATGTAAAAATGCTATTTTTCTATGTATAAATATTTTTAATGTTTTTTTACATGTAAAATTAGTGGTTTTTTAGTTCCATACTTTAGCGTTCTTCATTACACCTAATATATCGTATTAACTATGTTTTACAAACCAAACCCTAAAACTGTATATCAAATATTAGTAATTGATGTTCTTACATTCAATCTGTCAGACCAAAGACCCACAAATTAGAGGATTGAATTGCTCCAAATCATTTGATGTTCATATTGACCATTAAAAAAATATGAAGATATACACAAAAGGATGGCTTGAATTATATAAGAGTTAAATTTGAGCTTAAAATTTCTACTCTATTGATTACTTCGAGCCGAGTTTGAGCTTAGCTTGATTTAGCTCATTAACAACCCCAAACGTATCTAAACTCCCCACTAATATAAGGTTTTAATTAAGGGAGTTCTTAAAAATAAAAAAGTGATATGATAAGTTTGCATTTTTTTTCTTCTTTATAACGAACTAAAAAGCCTAAAACTCTACGGATGGCAATAGGGCGGGTTTGTGATGAGTCTAGGTGATCCCAATCCCAAATTTGATTAGACATAAAAGATTGTCTCAAAACTAGTCGGGTTTCTATCGAGTAATTACCCGTCAGGTATCGGGTATATCAATGGGTTTCAGGCAAACCCGTTATTTTCAAAAATTTACCCGTTGGGTATACCCGACTCAAAACTTGTTGGGTATCTATGGGGTAACGATTAATCAATCACTATAAAAGTATATCAAATAACTACGATTTATATAAATAAAATACCAAAACGTATAAAAACTATTTAAATGCATGGATGAAAAAAATAGTATATGTCAATAATTGATGTATCATATATATAGTATTATATAATATATACATATTTAACAAAAAAAATAAAAGAAACTATATCGAGTATACAAATAGGTAAACAGGTACACTTTATCAGTTAATCCAGTCAGATAAACAGGTATATCACCAAATCCTGAGTCTGCAAATAAATTAAAAACTAATCTCAAACCCGATTACCCAACCCCAAACCCTTTCCAAATGTTTTAGGTTTTAAGTTTACTCATCGGGTTCGATTTTCATCCCTACAAAACTCAAATGTTCATGAAAACTCAATAAATAAATATTTATTTCAAAATTAAATATCTTAACGACTAATAACTAAAACAAACTAACTAACTAAACCAAGGATAAACAGAACATTTTTTGTTTTAGTACACATCTCACTCGATATATTTTCGAGGGTTTTCTTGTTCGCTGTTCAACTTTTGTGGAAATTAAGTTGGGTTTTCTTTATATGCACATGTTTGCATGTGATGTGATCCAAACTTGACATAACTTCACATTACATATGAATGTATCCACGTTTTTATATAAGTGTATACTTTTGTAGCATAGAATAAATTCAAGTGAATTAATGTTAACTTGATGCTTCATTTTTGTCCAAATAAACGTAGGGTCAAGTTATTCTACAAAGGCTCCTAATTATAAAAAAAATGTAAGAAGGATTTATAGAGTGACAAGTGTCCAATACCCTAAAATTAAACGCACTACATCACCACCCAAAACCTAAACACCCAACCCCCCCCCCCCCCCCCCCACCACCACTCAAAAACCTAAACCCCCCCCCCCCCCCGGCCAAAAAAAACTATACCTCACCAAAAAAAACCCTAAAAAACCTAACCCCCACCGCACCCGCCAAAAACCTAACCCCCCCCCCCCCCCCCTCCCAAAAAAAAAAAAAAAAAAACTAAACCCCCACCCCCACCCACTCGGCAAAAAAAATATATATATTTTTGGGGGGGGGGGGGGGGTGATGGGGGAGGGGGTGGGTGGGCAGTGGAGGAACTAGGAAAAATTTCAGAGGTGTCCCAACTTTTTTTACCTAGGGCCGTCTCTGAGAATTCGAGAGAAAAAACCAACTAAATTGCAAGTGTGTAAACTTAAAGTTAGAGGTTGTAGTGTAATTTATTAAAGTTTAGGGGTGAAATGTTAATGGGTTAAAGAAAAGGGAAGGCAGAAAAAGCTAATCAAATTGCAAGGTTGTAAACTAAAAGTAAACTAAAGTTTAAGGGGTGTTTTTGTCTGATAGTGATAATATATCACTTCATCTTCTTCATGTTTAAGAATTGCCACCGCTGCAAGTGTTCTTTCACCGGAAAATTTCGTTTCCGTCAACCGTTTAAGGGGTGTTTTTGCCTAATCAAATTGCAAGGTCCGCCCCTGGATTACACTACCGATACGAAGTTGAGCCCTGTCCCGTGCTACGGCTCGTTGTATGCTGGTTCCGCCCCTGTGGGTGGGGGTAGGGGTTTAGGTTTTTGGGTGGTGGTAGATGTTTAATTTTTTCTTTTTTTTTATGTTGTGGATTTTTTTAGAAGCCTTTATACCATTCTTACAATTAGGATTCTTTATATTTGATCTAATCCACTAAACGTATTATATTTTTGTCAGGTTGCTCTGCTCCAGGGAGGGTGGACTTATCGTATGTTATATATTCTTTACCGCTATATTTTGCTACTTTTTACGCTTGTGTTATAGTGTGTGGTATTTTTTTATATTATTTTTGTGGTGTCGATGTTGTGTGTTTTGGAACATTTAATGGCGAGTTAAGAAAACTAAAAAATCATAATTACAAAAGGGGAGGCCACTTATGTACATGGGGAAGGCTTGGGCAGACCTATTGCGTGATACACATACCTCGTTCGACAAATTACCAAAATGCCCATAAAAATATGACATATACCTATACGCTAAATGAGGTGTGAAGCTCTCATATGGTAAGATGGGTTCTTAAGTTCTCTTAACCAATAGTAGTTCTCCCTTAATCCCAATCCTATATATATATATGGTTCGGTTTAAATAAGAAACATAACGAGTTGTGAGAACCGTGAGAACTGTTTCTTTCCCCGCGAGTTGGGCCAATTTTTTTTTTTACATAAACGTAGATGGAAATATTATAAACACATCTGTAAAAAAAAATCGTGGAGCCGAAATCTATATATACATAGTTGTATAATACCATCACATATACATGTGTAAAAAAGAGATTATATGTATGTATCTAATTGGTTGCATCCTAACAATTTTACAAAAAAAAAAAATTGTCAAAATCGCAAAGAGGTCTACACAAAACCGACCACATCAAATATAAATACAGGAACTTATACACACTATATTAAACAATTCAAGTTTTTTTATGAACTATGAACATCAAACCCTAGATATTAGATGACACCAAATGGGGAAAAACAAGAGTCCTATACAGAATCAGACGCAACTAGTAAACACATTACGATGTACCCGGATAAATCGCCAAAACAACAAAAGCGCCGGTGGCGAATGGATTCTATAATCTATTGCCGGAAGAAAAAAATGGGGTGTCGCTTAGGCCGTGGGGTATGGGGCGGGGGTTTGGGCGTGGGTTGGGGTAAAACGCCCAAGTCACCACCCCGGGTGGGCTTGGGTTGGGGCGTGGCCCCTTGGGGCTTGGCTTTCAAGCCGGGCGGGGGAGCAAGGTGAGTTGGCGGATTGTGATTGGCCCATTAAAAGTAGCCGTTGGCTAGCCGTTGGGGTAGCCGTTGGGGGCTACTTTTTAAAATAATTTTTTTTTCCTTTATAAATACTTACCACATTTAACATTTTTTTCACACAATATCAAAACATAAAACACATTATTGTCATGAGTTCTTCAAGTTATAGTGAATCGTCATCATCGTCTGACGATGGTGCGGAAATATTTCTACAAACGATAGCGGCGGTGGTGAAAGCTATTGTGGAAGACGAAGACGATGAGGAAGAGAATCAACAACCTAAACGGAGGAGAAGGTACATCGCTCGTGAACGGCACACCGCTAACGATTTGTTGGTAAGCGATTACTTCTCAGCGGAACCTAAGTATGATGAAAAAATGTTTAGGCGTCGTTTTCGTATGAGTAAAAATTTATTTTTAAGAATATCTTGAGATCTTGAGGAGAAATATGTTTGTTTCCAACAAAAACCCGATGTCACCGGGCAATTAAGATTTAGTACGTGGCAAAAGGTCACGGCCGCACTTAGGCAGTTAGCGTACGGCAATAGTTCGGACATTATGGATGACTATTTAAAAATGTCTGCACGTGTAGCTAGAGAAACTCTTCACAACTTTTGTTCGTGCATTCTAGAACTTTATAGGAAAAGATATTTGAGAAAGCCCTCCTTCAGTGACATGCAACAAATATTGGAACATCACGCAGATTATCATGGGCTACCCGGGATGCTAGGTAGTTTAGATTGTATGAAATGGCCTTGGGAACGTTGTCCTACCCAATGGCAAGGTGCTCACACTAGTGGATTTCACGGGGTGCCAGCCATCATGCTTGAAGCGGTTGCGTCCCAAGATCTTTGGATATGGCATGCGTTCTTCGGTATGCCAGGTTCACATAATGATATTACCATCGTAAACCACTCGCCTCTTTTCAATGATCGGGTAAATGGAATAGGACCGAAAGGAAGTTTCTTTGTAAACGGGATTGAGTACGTGTACGGGTACTACCTAGTTGATGGGATTTACCCAGAGTGGGGGGTTTTCGTAAAATCGTTCACAAGACACGGTACCACAGATCCAAAGAGATTAAAGTTTAACAGGGTCCAGATGGCTGCACGTAAAGACGTCGAGCGAGCATTCGGTGTTTTGAAGAAAAGGTGGCGAATTTTGGCAATGCATTGTCGACTATGGGACAAGGACCAGATTGGAAACGTGATGTACACATGTATCATTCTTCACAACTTGATTTTGGAGGATGAAGGTAGAGCGGTCGTTACCTACTACGATGACGATGACCCCCAACAAGGTAACGTAATAGACGAAGATAAAGCGGCAAATGAATTTTTAATAAAGTCAAGGGATATACATCAGAACCTTCGAGCTGATTTGGTGGAACATGTTTCAACGATTCCTGGGTTCGAAACCGACGAAGACGACGAAGAATGACTGTTTTTTATTTTGATAATTATTATGTATTTAAAAAAAATATGTTGTATGTTTATTTTTTATTTAGTTATAAATAAAAATATATATAAAAAAAATGATGATGTGGCTAGGCCACGCCGCCCAGCCACGCCCAACCCAAGCCCCACCATACCGCTAAAACACTTGGCTTTGGGTTTTTAATATTTAAAATCCACGTGTCACCAAATGCCCAACCCAAGCCCCACCATACCCCATGGTGTTACTTTGTGTAAAGAGAATGAAAGAAGTCTTTTGATTATATGGTGTAACAAAGAACAAGGTGATTATCTACTATAAAATGATACCGTCGAGATTTTAGGGATTGCAACATTCTAAAGAAGGGAAACAATAGACATTCCCGGGTTACAAAGATGAAATAGTACCAATTACAACTACACCCTTGTGTCTTTTAATTATGGGGTAACTTTGTAGAATAGTAAACAAGTTTTAAAAGTGTTATAATTAGGTCACTCAAGTTTCAAAAGTGTTTCAATCAGGTCACTCAACATTCATTTTTTATTAAAATTAAGGGTTTTTTCATCCAAATCATAGGTAACCGTGGTGATGTGGATTTTATTGTTTCTTTTTTCTCTTTTATTTGATTATAACGTCGAGCGATAATGTGGATTTTAACTTGTTTTTTTTTTAATGTAATCAAAGTGTTTTTATTTTTAACAAATATAACTTCTTATATTAAAATACTCCGACCCTAGCATCTTGTACTCCATTTTTCTCTTGACACATGGAAAAAAAGACATGTCTCGATTTGAAAGTTAAGTTATCTAATTGGGACAAAAACGATACGAGTGACCTAATTAGAACACTTTTGAAATTTGGTTACTATTCTGTGACATATAAGCTACCCGGCGTTGCCGGCCAGTGGGCATAAAAACATGCTACCAAGGTTGAGGAGACGGGGACGTAAAACCATGCTAAGTAGCATCGAACGAAGACCAAAACCGGGTAAAGCGTAAAAAAACACGAATTTCAAACACAAAGTGACTTACGTGACGTAAAACGTAGAATGAGTCAAATTTATAACGATGCGTATTAGAAAGTGGAGAGGGTAAAAAAAACTTAAAAGACCAAATGTTACCACCAAATACGAATGAAAAAAAACCCTGAGGGGACAAATGTAACTATCAAACACTGTTCTAAATAGCAACGAATTACGAACAAATCCGAGAAAAACGTAAAACAAAAACTAATAAAAAAACTAATATTATTTAACCTTTGTGACACAAATTATAAAAACTATAGTATTGCTACAAATGAAAAATCATAATGCCCAAAAAAAAGTCAAAAAGACAAAAAAATATACCCGTATGTTATTAAAATTAAAAGAGATTTAATAATAATAATAATAATAATAATAATAATAATAATAATAATAATAATAATAATAAGGATAAGGATAACAAAAAATTTTTATATATAATATTAAAATTAAAATTAAGAGATTTATAGATAATAATAATAATAATAATAATAATAATAATAATAATAATAATAACAAGAGTTAATTACATAGTTAGTCCCTATGGTTTTATACAAACTAACAATCTAAGATACTGATAATTTAAAATCACTTCTTAGGGTACTAACTTTTCATATTTTAACATGTGGAGGTATTAACGTTAATTCCCTTGTTAACTATTAGTACCTTAGATTGTTAGTTTGTGTAAACCACGGGGACTAACTATGTAATTAATACCCCCACATGTTAAAAAATGAAAAGTTAGTACCCAGGAAGTGATTTTAAACTATTAGTACCTTAGATTGTTAGTTTGTATAAACCACAGAGACTAACTATGTAATTAACTCTAATAATAATAATAATAATAATAATAATAATAATAATAATAACAAAATATTTTTAAATAAAAATATAATTGAGAAGTTGAAGGAGAAATTACCTCGTGACATTAATTGTAGTCTTTTATTAATATTTAGATCATATAAATATTTTTTAATTATATATAATATAAAAGAAAAGAACTCTAACGGTAACTATATTTTAATATTCTTTCTTTTATTATATTAAAATTCTTTGTGTGGTCGTTATTTGTGGATGTTGCTTTACTTTTATATTTTTTATTTTAATTTATTATTTTATTACCATTTTAATCTTTTAATAAACGTTGTTCTATGAAATTTCGAGTATGACGTAGAACATTTAAAATTTTTTTTTTGTATTTTGAAAATGTAAATTTATAGCCAGAAAACGTTTTAAAAAATCCGATACATATATATATATATATGTATATATATAGGCAAATTGGATTTAAATAATCCCAACTATCTCAATTTGGCCAATAATAATCTCAACTCAGTTATTTGCCGATAATAATACGAACTGGTCCACTTTTGGCCGATAATAGTCCGCCGTTAAAAATAGCTTAGCGGAGTTAAATTTTTTTCCGAATTACAAAACGATGTTTTAGAATTTTTTATCAGAACGAGGATACGAGTCGATTTATGTAAAACTAACCTCGAAACGGTGCTCCAAACAGTAACAACCCTAGTCTTATGGTCAATAAAATCCAAATTTTATTGAATAAACTCGTAATCTTAACCCCCAAAGTGCGCAAAAAATTTAGCAGTTAAGAAAACTGGTGATCAGTTAACCAACCCGCACAAAAGTACCCTTATTAGACTCACAATTAAAAACCAAACCAATTGGAATCAAGACCCGAGCATACGCAATAAGTATCGTCAAGAAAATCGAGAAAAACGTGCGATTGGACGAAAAAGGCGGCAATGGACACGTCTCACCACGTTGCGACGCGTGTCTAACCTACCTAGGACACGTGGTAGTCTATGCCATACCGAGCCTCCCGGCGACACGCGGGAGAATCCCCATCTCCTTCCGCGACGCGCGGGAGAAGCTCATCTGGGCTATATAAAGGTCGATCTGGGACTTGATCATTTGCACCAGTTTGATCTAATTTCGCAAACTTATACTCTCTCGCTCTGCATTTCTTTCCCCAAACCCCTAAACCTCGAAACCCTGCTCCTCAAAAAGTGTACTAAACCCTAATCACTGAAACGTTACCCTGTCCGATCGATCTGAAACCAATCAACAGATGCCAAAGTGCTGCCTGAATAAGGCTATACTTTGTTAACTACGTTGGGGTTTTGATATCGTGATGTATCGTTAAAGTTTGATTTGGTTTTTACACTTATGCGTAGTATACTCTATTACATTAGATAGAAGGCTTAGAATCAGGACTATAGACTTACAAGAAGCTTAATTATCTGAAGGGTTAAGAACTACAAACTAGCAAAGTGAGTTCCTCTGAACCTTTTCTAAAACAGGATGTGTTGTTCTATCTAATTGGTAATAACTATGGAATCGACTATTTATAGCATCTGTGATATTTGGCAATGATTGATAAGATGATTAAGGGCTGATTGTATATATCTGATTTAGCCAGTAGAGTTTGTATACATAGCATGGTTATGTGAACATACTGTGCTTACTCTGTTCTTATCTGTTTGCCATGATTATATCTGATTGACGTTATAGTCGATAAATGCATGTTTTGAATAAAATTATTTAAGGTTCATGAATTCACCAGTTTATACTGAGTCCCAAAAATTTTCGGGCACACATCCTAGGTGCCATGTGATTGCAGGAATGGCAGACATTGAAATTAGCATGAAGGGATAGAGCTCTAGAGGGCTGCTGAAGATTTAGATCGCTATTATAGTTAAACTGATGCAATATTATTATATAATATGAGAGATTCATAATACTCTTTGATGTTTAAACAAAATTTTAAACTTCCGTTTTGAATGCTCTGATTACTATGTGCTCTGTATATCCGACACGTAACACTCCCCAGAGCTTACCCTGGGATGCGGGTGTTACAAGTTGGTATCAGAGCCGTAATTTAAGTGAATTAGGTACAAGGATGGTATCTAGACTTAAACTAGGAAATATGATTTAAGATAAGATTTGAGATAAGTGATTTGCCCGCATAGGTTAGGGTAATAGGTTTTAGTATCATGTGGGGGAAAATGACTAGAACATTACAAGTACTATAGATAAGCAGTAACACCTAGCCAGTGTTGTTTCTTGTTTATATGTACTATTTTGTTCTGGATCATAATCCATCTTCTGAATACTAATCCCTTGTTCCATTATGTAGGCTTTAACTATGGTGAGTGGAGGAAATACTCAGGGTAGGGGTCGTGGTAGACCGCGTAGACAACCTAGGTCACCCATTAACAACGATCATGGTACTGAACCCGAGGCACAACAGTTTACTGTTCCACAGTTTCAGGTAGCTGTGGTTGGCATCATTAGAGACGCTTTGCCTGCAATCATAGCTGAAGTTATAAACACCACTAGAGGTTATGCAAACAACAATGATAACGATGGACAGAACGGGCTTCTTAATAACACTAATGGAAACAGAAACGTCAATGAACCTAGGGAGGGATGTTCCTACAAATCCTTTATGGGATATGATCCCCCAATATTTGACGGTAAAAAGGACGCCATGGCCACTTTTCAGTGGATCCATGAGATGGAATCTGTTATTAACATCAGTCGATGCACGCCACGCAAGTAGTCATGTATGCCACCCACTTATTTAGGTCTGAGGCATTATTTTGGTGGGATAATGTCAAACAAGCCAAAGGACCTGAAGTTACTGCTGCCTTAACCCGGAACGAATTGAAGGAGCTTATTATGGAGAAATTTTGTCCTGAAATTGAAAAAAACAAAATCGAAATAGAGTTTATTCAACTACAAGCTGGGACAATGACGCATCGTCAGTACACAACCAAATTTGATGAAATGGCTAGGTTACTTCCTGAACATGTAACACCTGAAGCCAAGCGAGTAAAAAGGTATGTGCAAGGGTTACCTCCACGTATTCAAGAATTGGTTAGAATGTCTACCCCAAATACCTATGAATCGGCAATTACATTAAGTGCAATTGCATACGAAGAAGAAGGCCAGATAACGACTGGAAATAAAAGAAAACGAAATGAAGAAGTAATTCAGTCGATATAGGGAGAGAAAAAGTTTCCAAGGAATAGGGGAAACTTTGTCAATGGGCAAGGTAAATATGTTAAGAATGAAGCAGGGAGAAGATCCCAGGAATCAAAATGTTTAAAATGTCTGCATGAGAATCATGCATGGAAAGACTGTCCAAAGAATAGATGCTTCAATTATTGGGAGTATGGACATCTACGAAGTGACTGCAGGAAGCCTCCCAAACCAAAGCCCGAAGAGAATCAGAACAAAGCTAAGGGTCGAACATATGTGTTAAAAGAAGCCGGAGATGGAGCCATAGCTGGTATGTTCCTTGTTAATAATATATATGCAAAAGTGTTATTTGATACGACAACCAATAGAAGCTTCATTTCGAATGCTTTAGTGCCTTACTTGAACTTAGTACCACAAACCCTTGAAAACGCATATATAGTCAAGACAGCCAGCGGGGAGCAAGACAGTATCACCCATATCTTTAGGGATTGTGTTATCAATCTAATTAACAACGATTTCCCTGTAAACTTAATGTCGACCACGCTGAGTGGTTATGACGTCGTTCTCGGGATGGATTGGTTAAATAAGAATTGTGCTCACCTTGATTGTGAACACAAAACGATGACATTGCGTAAGCTAGATGGAGGAAAGCTACTAGTTAATGGGAATGATGCAAACCCCAAGACCGGAATCATCTATGCAATGAAAGCTATAAAATATATCCAGAAAGGATGTATTGCCTTTCTCGCATCTACAGTAGATGCTAAGGAAGAGAGGCAAGTCAATGAAATCCCCGTAGTGTGTGACTTTCACTACGTATTTCCAGAAGATCTACCGGGACTCCCACCTGAATGACAGATAGAGTTTCACATCGACTTAATACCTGGTGCTAAACCAGTGGCGAAGGCTCCTTACCGTTTAGCCCCTTCGGAGATGAAAGAACTTATGAAGCAGATTGACGAACTTTTGGATAAATGCTTTATCAAACCAAGTTCCTCACCTTGGGAAGGTCAGTGTTGTTCGTTAAGAAAAAAGATGGTTCAATGCGTATGTGCATTGATTATCAAGAATTGAATAAGTTAACTATCAAGAATAAGTACCCTTTACCAATAATAGATGATTTATTTGATCAACTGCAAGGAGCCAACTACTTTTCAATGATTGACCTTCGATCAGACCATCAAGTAAAGGTACGGGGGGAGGATATAGTCCTAAGATAGCCTTTTGAACACGTTATGGACATTAGAGTTTTTGGTTATGTCTTTTGGACTAACCAACGCCCATGCAGCATTCATGGAACTGATGAATAGAGTTTGCAGGCCATACTTGGAGAAGTTTGTCATTGTTTTTATCGATGACATACTTATTTATTCTAAGAACCAAGAAGATCATGCCAAACATCTAAAAATAGTTCTAGAAACTCTTCGACAAGAGAAAATCTATGCCAAATTCTATAAATGTGACTTCTGGAAAAGGGAAGTCCAATTCCTGGGGCATGTGATAAGTGAAAATTGTATACAAGTAGATCCAGCTAAGATAGAAGTTGTGATGAAATAGGAAGCACCAAAGAACCCCAATGAATTAGAATCTTTTTGGGTTTAGCAGGATATTACCAAGATTTCTCAAAGATTGCTACACCTTTAATAGCTTTGACTCAAAAGAATGCAAAGTTTATATGGGGACCAAAGCAAGAAGAAGCTTTCAATCTTCTGAAGGAAAAGCTTAGTAGTGCTCCAATACTTGCATTGCCAGAAGGAAATGGAGATTTTGTAATCTATTCTGACCCCTCACAAAATGGTCTAGGTTGTGTGTTGATGCAACGAGAAAAATTCATAGCCTATGCATCACGACAACTAAAAGTCCATGACAAGAACTATACTACGCACGACCTCGAATTGGGTGCCATAGTTTTTGCCTTAAAGATTTGGAGACCCTACTTGTATGGTACCAAGTGCGTAATATACTCAGACCATAAGAGCTTACAACATATCTTTACTCGAAAGATGTTAAATATGGGGCAGAGGAGGTGGATGGAGCTTATCAATGATTTTAACAGTGAAATAAAATACCATCAAGGAAAGGCTAACGTAGTCGCAAATGCCCTAAGTCGAAAAGAAAGAGTTAAACCGATTAGGGTAAAGGCCTTGAGGATCGATGTCAACCTTGATTGGAAAGACCAAATCAAGAATGCTCAAAGCGAGGCCTTGAAAGACGAAAATCTCAAGACTGAAAGGATGTTGGGTAAGAAAAAGTTACTGACCAAAAGGGCAGATGAAATCTTAAGATTTGGCCAGAGAATTTGGATTCCGAAATTCGAAAATATTCAAATCAAAGTATTGGATGAAGCCCACAAGTCCAAGTACACAATGAACCCCCCCGGGCAAACAAAATGTACAAGAACATTTGGGATCAGTATTGGTGGCCTAATGTGAAGAGGTCCATAGCCCAGTACGTTGAGAAATGCCTGACATGTTTACAGGTAAGATTGAACACCAAAAACCTGCCGGTCAATTACAATAACTAGAGTTGCAAGTATGGAAATGGGATAGAGTGACGATGGATTTTGTCACAAAACTCCCAAGAACACGAAAGGGGTATAATGCTATATGGGTCGTGGTTGACAGACTAACCAAGTCAGCACATTTTCTACCCATAAGCGAGAGCTATCCAATAGAAAAGTTGGCTAAAATATATATGGATGAAATCGTAAGTAAACACGGAGTGCCTTTATCCATTATCTCAGATAGAGATAGCCGATTCACATCTAGGTTCTGGACAAGTTTCCAGAAGGAACTTGGAACCAAAAACAATTTAAGCATGACTTATCATCCTCAGACTGATGGCCAGGGTGAACGAACAATTCAGACTCTAGAAGACATGTTGCGCACCTGCATAATTGATTTTGGAGGCAGCTGGGATGATCATTTACCTTTGATCGAATTTTCATATAACAACAGCTACCACTCTAGCATTGAGGTTGCACCGTTTGAAGCCTTATATGGTAGGAAATGTAGAACTCCCATCTGTTGGAAAGAAGTGGGAGATGATCAGTTGACCAAAATTGAGATTATTCTTGAAACAACTGATAAGATTCAGCAAATAAGTAAATGATTAAAGGCTGCCCAAGATAAGCAGAAAAGTTACGCTGACAAAAGAAGGAGACCTTTGGAAAGGAGTGATGCGATTTGGAAAACATGGAAAGTTAAGTCTCAATTACATTGGACCGTTCAAAATTATTGCAAGAGTTGGCCCAGTTGCATACAAGCTAGAATTACCCGAAGCATTAAAAGGTATCCAAGATACTTTTCATATATCAAACCTAATAAAGTGTTTGGTAGATCCAACCCAATCAATACCATTAGAAGGCGTGCGAGTAGACAAGAAATTGAACTTCACAGAAAGACCAATAAAGATTCTTGACTTTCAAGAAAGAAAACTAAGGAAGGAGATAATTCATCTAGTGCTGGTTCAGTGGGAAGGTTAGAAAGGACCCGAGAAAACTTGGGATTTAGAAGAATAAATGAAAGTCAAATACCCTCAACTGTTTGAATAACCTTCGAATTTCGAGGACAAAATTCAATTTAAGGAGGGGAGAATGTAACAACCCGAGTCTTATGGTTAATAAAATCCAAAATATTTCGAATAAACCCGTAATCAAAACCCCCAAAGTGCGCAGAAAACTTAGCAGTTAAGAAAACTGGCGATCAGTGAACCAACCCGCACAAAAGTAACCTCCTTAGACTCACAATTAAAAACCGAACCAATTGGAATCAAGACACGAGCATACGCAATAAAAGTCGTCATGAAAATCGAGAAAAACGCGTGATTGGACGACAAGGGCGGCCATGGACACGTGTCACGATGCGTGTCCAACCTACCTAGAACGTGGCAGTCTATGCCAGACCGACCCTCCCGGAAATATGCGGGATAATCCCCGTCTCCTTCCGCGACGAGTGAGAGAAGCCTATCTTGGCAATATAAAGGTCGGTCTGAGACTTGATCATTTGCACCAGTTCAATCTAATTTCGCTAACTTATACTATCTCGCTCTGCTTTTCTTTCCCCAAACCCATAAAACAGGATATGTTGTTCTATCTAGTTGGTAATAACTATGGAATCTACAATTTAGAGCATCTATGATATTTGGCAATGATTGTTAGGATGATTGAGGTGTGACAACTGTTCTTTGTAAATGATGTGCGATGTAAAACAATATCAATTATCAATAAAACGATGTGTTTTGGTGTTAATATTTGTGTAATTGTGTTTGACGATTTTACGATTTGATTCGAGTTCGATTTTAAGCTTTAAATCGCTTTCTAGAAAGTTATACGCAAACTGATGCGTAAATGTAATTAGTTTAACGCGATAAACACTCAGTAATAGTGAAATAGGCTTAACATACCTTAAATAACCTTTACATAACTTAGAAACAAGTTTTGGATGGTTTGGTGTGTCGAAAACAAGTTTATTCGATCGCAGGGACTAATTGCGACAAACTGCAAAACTATGCCGATTCGTATAGTAACGAACATTCTGGAACTTGATCATAAGCTAAAATACCCTAAATATCCTTTACATAGCTTAGAAATAAGCTTTGAGGGGTTCGTTATGCGAAAAGTGCTTATTTGATCAATAGGGACTAAAATCGTCAAAAAGTGCATAAGTTTGCATTTACGCGCATATCTTACGTTCTGAACAAATCCGTACATCCAAAAATTTTTGTAATCAATAAAATATTTTTTTAGTGATTGGAATGCAAAAATACCACTCATCGTGTAATTTGGATCGATTTCGTGTCCGTTCGAGTTTTCGACGTAATTAACCAAATAACGTGATCGTACGACCAGACGAACTGCCTTTCGAGATGTTTTTAAGTATATTTCATGTTCCCTATGCTTTAACTTCACTGTAGAGCCTTGAAATGGGGTTAACGGGGCTGAAATGCATCAAAAACTAAGTTTTGGGCTTGTAAGGGCCAAAACTAACAACTTCTGAAAGTTGTCTAGGCGGGGCGCGAAGCCCAGTGTTCCTGTCTTCGTGGGGCGCGACCTACTGCCAGACAGAAACATTGAACTTGGCCATTTCAGCTGATTTCTTGCAAAATTCACATGGTTTTTGGATACAATGGACTAGTTTTTAAGTTCCCCTTGTATTGTAATCTATGGGCACAAGTGTATGGTTAGGATTGAGCCTTGATTCTTGCAAAAACACTTGTCAAGATCCTAAGAACCCAAGACTTTCTAGAAATACCCACTTGTTCCTCATTCATTTCCTCACACATTTGAATCAATTCTGCTCTAAGTTGAAGTTTAACACTTCATACGTAAGTAATTTGGTTCAAATCTTCCTTGCTTGGACCTTTTGTAAGCTTTTTTCATGCTTTTTATGCTTTTCAAGCATGAAAGTCAAACAGTGTTTGACTTTCTGCTTTGAGCATGAATTGGTCAACACAAAGTTCGTTTGAACTTTGCAACGTGAGCGTAATCACGATGGTTATAGTCCCTTGTGACTATACCTACTGATTACCACTTTTGATTAGTCGAAGTGACGAGTCAAAGTTTCGGTCAAAATGCGTATTTATGCGTATTTTGCAACGAAGCTATTTTTCGGGTATCAAAACACTTTGTTTTGATATCAAACCTGTTTTCTAACTTAGTTAAACATGTTTTAACATGTTTAACTCGTCACTTTTAGTCTAGTGCTTGTATAGGGTCGTAAGTCAAGCGGTCTTAACAACCGCTTAGACTTTCGAACCCGACCCGTTTGGTCGATCGTTAGGATCCGACCAAGCATATTTTGTGACCATAGTTGTATGGGGAATAACCTTCCGAGGTTATACCTTATGGTCACTTAGTTTAATTAGTTGTATGATAGGTAGTTTATATGCCTTAGGAAAATGACCAAAATGCCCTTTTCATGCATAATTTGTATTTAAGCATATGTAACCTAACTTTTGCCACTTAAACTGATTATGCAATATATTTAAACATGTTAGGGCATATAATACTTGTCATAGGACTAGTTAGGCATCTCGAACGCGCATTTGCGCGGACGACGCGTTAAAGTAGCGTAAGCGACCTTAATGGGTCGTAAGCACTTAGGATAGGTTCCGATTTAGAAAGTAGGCTTTGTTAAACCATATCACATGAGTTCCAATACTCATTTGGTTTACGAGACCTCATTCTACCCGATCTCCAGTTTTAGGTGTCGATTATTTAACTTAGCGATCCGATTACTAGGTACCACTTGATTTCCTTGGTTTGTTCGAGCGTTGTTAGTTCACTTTAATCAAGGATATTTTCAATTCAATGTGAGTACATAGTTCCCCTATTTTACCGTTTTCAATTGTTTTGGGGTGATTCATATGTGTTAAACGATTTCGATGCTTTTAACGATGATTTCAAAAACGAATACTATGTTTTATATTAAACAAAACGATTTCGATAATGTGAACAAAACTTGTTGGACGTATTTACATAACGAATGACATTCATTAACAATGATCAAGCCGACCAGTACTAGGTTATGGTACCATAGGATCTGACAAATCCCTTTATCGGACTGCCACCATGGTTATGTATGGGGTTATGCGGGTAACGACTGAACCTGATGAATGTTAAGTTACCATTTGGTGGTTTGTTAATACGAGTTGAACGATGGACGAGTTACGAAGGTTTGAATGTTATAAGCGAGACGACCAAAAGTTAGTTTTCACAATTAAAACGAGAACGATTTTGAAACGATTGAACGATTAGAACGATTGAATGATTATGAACGATTTGAACGATTTAAACAAATGAACGATGGTCTTTAACGAGAACGAGTTAAACGATTTAAACGAATTGAACGATTTAAACGATTTGAACGAGTTAAACGAATTGAACGATTTAAACAATTTGAACGAGTTAAACGAATTGAACGAACGATTGGTTTTTGGTTGGTGTTTAAATAACGAGACGGGTTTAATGTGATAAAAGCATGGTAGATGATGTGCGTGCGGTGTTATATATTTATATATATATATTTTTAGCCCTTTTTAACACTTTACTCAAGTTTTAAATTTATAAAACACAATATTTTACTAACACCAAACACACATATGGGCAAGTGCACCCATCGTGAGCGTAGTATAGTGTTGGTAAGATACCGAGGTCGTCCAAGGACACAAGAGCTTTTAGTACCGATTTATCCTCAACGTTTAATCAAATCAAAATTTTAGAAAAAAAGTTTTAAACTAGAAAATAAAAACTAAAAATGCTGAAAAATAAAAATAAAAATAAAACAGATAGACAATATGAATCACTTGGATCCGACTCGCCTTTAGTGTAACCTTTGATTATTTTTGAACTTTTGCACTGTTTAAGAGATTATCTTAGTTATAGTAGTAGGCCCCTCTTTTGACGATGACGTTACCCTCAACCCAGTAGTTTGAGTCAACAAGGATACAATCCTAAAGGGTTGGATTATTGAAAGATAATTAATTAAGTTATTAATGCGTAATGTGGTAGGCCCCTCATTGAGCACGGGGCGTGTTTAGCCTTCTGTTCTCTTGTTTTTGCTTGGGAAGATGCTGTCGGGGGGTCGGGCATGCCACGTTTATTCCTTTTCTTGTATTATTGTTAGATTTAGCTGCATTTTTGCTTCTTTTGTCCATTTAAGCTCTTTTAACCCTGAAATACAAAAGGAAGACAAAAACACACTTTTTCCAACATTAGTACTAAAAAAGGGTTAGTTTTATGCCACATTTGATGTAATTTATATGTTGCATTTTGCACACATCAAATACCACCACACTTGAATTTTTGCTTGTCCTCAAGCAAAACTCTTTACAATGTGGCTTACACTCCCAAATGGAATGGGTAGAAGAGAAGGTTTTTGGGCTTGTCATAGAGTGTCGGGATTCCAAGATTCTTTATTAGGTTTTATTTTTATTTTATTTACAATCCTATTCGTCATGATTTATTTAGAACATTACATAAGATAAATTACTTATTAGGGCATAACATGCCTCTTATTAGGGGTTAAAAAATGAAAAGGTTTAGGCTCAAAGGGGTTAACTAGGGGGATTTTGGGTAGGTGGTAAAAAAAAAATTAATGGTGTTGAAATAAAAATGGTTAGTCCTAATGCCTCCATCATTTACTTACTTGGGTTTAAGTTGGTAAGGACCGGGAATGTATCGTCGTGGCAAGTTCTAGAGTCGTAAGAACCAAGCAGCTATTCACACAAGAAACGAAAAATGAGCATTTAGTTTAAAGATGTATATTTATATGCTCAATAAAGGCTCAAAACTCACTTTTTGTGGGAATGGGTTTTTATGTGATCAAGTATATATAATCAAATTTTAACTAGATTTGTCATGCCTTTTCATAATTTTCTTATGTTGGTTCTTTTTATCACGACGCTATCGGTTGTAAATTTGTAAAAATATAACCTTTTTAGAACTTGTAATTCCCAAATTAAACCAAAACAAGTAAAAAAAAATAAAAAAGTTTTTGAAAAAATTTGGGGTGTTTAGCGGTTTCAATAGAGTTTTGTGTAAGACTTGTAATTAGGACTTGCAAAATTCAAGGTTTTAGCATCCCCCCCCCCCCCCCACACTTAAATTACACATTGTTTTTAAGTTGATTGAATGTGTAAAAGTGTGTTTAAAAACAAGTTTTTATGTTACTGGGCATCTGGACACGGGCCCGTGGTGTCCGGGCACGGCCCCGTGTTCAGGTTGCCAGTAACAGAAATCATTAAAAAGGAACAGAAGCCTGGGCACGGGGGCGTGTTCAGTGAACACGCCCCGTGTCCAGTTACCTGAACTGGGCGATTTTCTGCAGACGGTTCAGCACGGGGCCGTGTTGGCGGGACACGGCCCATGCCGAACTTGCTGTAATAAAGAAAATTTTGCGGGAGGCTCTGTTTTTGTGCATGGAGCGTTGGTTCAAGTTTCCCTTGGTATCCTTCACCATCCCGAGTGTTTTTTACCCATTACAACATCATCCAAACACCAAATAATTTATAAAACCATCATTCATTCGATAGAGAAAGTTACATAATATTCCTAATAAATTAAAATTCTAGATAAATAGGTCAGAAAACACAAGAAGTCTAAACCAAGAATTTCTAGCCTAAAGTTTATTCTATTAGCAAAATTTCAGAAAAAGATAATTCTCTCGGTTAGATGCGGCTCGAAGAACTTCTTCCTCCGGATATGGGTCCCTCACACGTCGGCGAGCCATTCTTCTATCTCCCTAGGGAGAAGAAAGGCGGGCTCATTGGCATCATTATTTTGAGGGGGTGTAACTTCCACCGGGACTTCTTGCAAATCGTCAAGAGGAGGTTCCGCGGGGATGTCATCCCATCCGATGGGATTATTGACTCCAAGTGCTAGGTTCCAATCCTCTTGGGGGAGGATTGGTTCCATGGGAGGTGTCACAAGAATGTTCAACCTCTGGTGCAAGAGGTTGATTTCTTGAAAACTGTTTTCCAACCCCACCGTAAGATAATTTATACGGTCTATTAGGACCTCCTCTACCGATGTCATCTCATCAAGAGCTTCACGTAATGCCATCACGTAGCGTACGAGAGTTGCTTCGATTGAGGACCTCCGTTCTCTTCGACTGTTTCTGGAATGTGCTGACGAAGTTCCACTATTTTGGCTCGACATTCTACGAAAATAAACTGAAGAGAGTTCATTTTAATGAAACAGTAACCTCGGACACGGCCCCGTGTTCAATGAGCACGGCCCCGTGTTCACCTGTCTGCAGATTTTTGAAACAAAGAATCTTGGAGTTTTAAATTTTTTTTTGTGTTTGTTAAAGCATTTTTAAGCAGAAATGACTTAAAAAAATGTTGTAGAACTTATTTTTAACAAGATTCCTTGAATAAAAACCTAACAAACATCTCAATAAAGCTTGGAACCATGTTGATTTCAAGCTTCAATGGAGGTGTTTTGAGGTGAAAATGAAGAAGAAGGTAATAGACAAAAGTAGAAAAGACAAGGTGGTTGTTGGGAACCTTCTTTAGAATATACCTAGGATGGTATGTGTGAAGATCCACAAAATCTCTGTCTTTTGGAGTGCTCCAAATGTGCAGGAATCTTGGCTGCATTTATAGAAAACGACAGCATGCTGCACACGACCCCGTGTCGGCTGGACACGGCCCCGTGTTCAGACAAGATCCTGACACATTTTGTCCGTATTCTGACAAAAAGTCAGACGGGAATCTTTTGGTGGACACGGGGGCGTGCTGACCTGGACACGGCCCCGCGTCTAGAGGCTGTTTATAAAGTTTCGTCTATTTATAAGGAATTTATCCGGATCGGGTGGTTCCTTACTGGACGGAACAACCCCTAAGTGCCTGAGATACCTTAATTGTTCTAGATTTAGACGGGAATGCAAGAGGTTGTCGGTAAGGGTTATTCCTATGCTAAATGTAGGTGGACAAGTCCAACCCTTTCCCGGGCTCTCGTTAAAGAAGGTGTATGCTGAATCGCTCAGGTCTATGTATGCATCGAACGAAGTCGATGGGGAGTCCTTCACGACACAATCGACACAGGGACTACTATTCGCTCAAGTCTTCACCAGAGTTAGAGGTGATATCGGGAACAACGAAGTTGTTTTTATTCGAATGCGATCTCAACAATTCTTGTTGGGTATCGTCTTGTGATGAATTAATGATATCCATCTCAAGTTATTTTACCCAATTAAGAATTAAATCTTCCAATTGAAATATTTCATCAAGAAGCATTTCTCCTAGAAGGGATGATTGAGAGCATTCGAGGGAGAGATAGGGATTATTTTTACTTTCGCCCCTCTTAAGGCTACAGGAAAACAATGGGTCTATATAGTGGGGCTTATAATTTAAAAAATAACATTCTAAATCTTTATGATTGCCACCAGATATTTGACACCACGTACCATAAGAGGGCCGATAGTAAAAAAAATCAGTATCACTCATGTTTGTGTCAGAAATTACCAACCGTCGGGATCTTACGGTTCTGTTTTCAGTAACTGATACTTGGGCACGGGGCGTGTTGAGTGGGCACGGCCCCGTGTTCAGCTACTGTCTGACTTAAAACAGGATTGCAAGTACCAAAGATTGGGCACGGGGTCGTGTTCAGCGGGCACGGCCCGTGCTGAGTTCTGCAGAAGCTGAAAATTTATAAAAAATCCTAAAAAAACAGAAAAATAAGAAAAAAAACGATTAGGCCGTTGATTCCTAACTTTCTTAAAATCCTTGTGTCCCCAGCAACGGCGCCAAAAACTTGATGTGCGTGTGGTGTTATATATTTTTATGTATATTTTTATCCCTTTTTAACACTTTACTCAAGTTTTAAATTTATAAAACACGATATTTTACTAACACCAAACACACATATGGGCAAGTGCACCCATCGTGAGCGTAGTATAGTGTTGGTAAGATACCGAGGTCGTCCAAGGACACAAGAGCTTTTAGTACCGGTTTATCCTCAACGTCTAATCAAATCAAAATTTTAGAAAAAAGGTTTTAAACTAGAAAATAAAAACGAAAAATGCTGAAAAATAAAAATAAAAATTAAACAGATAGACAAGATGAATCACTTGGATCCGACTCGCCTTTAGTGTAACCTTTGATTATTTTCGCACTTTTGCACTTTTTAAGAGATTATCTTAGTTATAGTAGTAGGCCCCTCTTTTGAAGGTGACATTACCCTCAACCCAGTAGTTTGAGTCAGCAAGGATACAATCCTAAAGGGTTGGATTATTGAAATATAATTAATTAAGTTATTAATGCGTAATGTGGTAGGCCCCTCTTTTGAAGGTGACGTTACCCTCGGCTAAGTAGTTTGAGTCAGCAGTGATACAATCCTAAATAGCCGGGTTAAAGTTTTAATAGTAGTTTACATATGAGGGGGTCAAGGAGTTCGGACCCCCGCCATCCAATACCAGTGGGTATTGAAGGAGGTCCTACTAAACTTGACCCAGGTCCTTGCAGGATCTATACACTGAACAAGGCAAGACTCTTACCAAACCATTCCCTAGGGGTGTGCAAAAAACCGAATTAACCGAACCATAACCGAATTAACCGATAAAACCGAACCGAAAAAACCGAACCAAGTAAAAAACCGATGGGTCGGTTAATGGTTTTTTTGAAAACCGAAAGTAACGGGTCGGTTATGGTTATCATTTTTTCCATACCCACCATAACCGAACCGAACCGACATGTAATAAACTTTTGTAGGATTTAGGACATTTCACCATATTTTTAATATTTGATGTTGTTTATTGAAGATTTTTAGTATTTATAGGTTTTTCATATCATTTTGTGGTTTTGGTTGAATGTTTATTTGAATTTATGGAATGTATCATATCACTTTATTTCAATATTCGATAATAATTGGTAATAATATTTTAGATTCACCTTCAACATAAGAAACTAGTTATTAAAGTCATTAATACATAACCAAATAAAAAGTGTGAAAAGATTAAAAATAAAAAGTATTACACTAAACACTTGTCTTCACCAAGTGATGTAAGAGACTTAGGCAAACATGGCCTTTGATTGTCAAGAACTCTTACGATCAATCTTGGATCCCGAGACTACTCACACACTCTATGATGGATGATGGTGGTGGATGTGGGTTGTGATGGTGGTGGTGGGTGGGTGAAGTGTGAGAGAGGTGGTTTGCCAAGGGATGGTTTGCAAGTGAGCCAAGCACCCCTATTTATAGCCTGCACAGAAGCCCGGACACGGCCTCGTGTCCATTGGGCATGGCCCCGTGTCCACCCATATTCTCTTTCTTCATTAAATGCAGTTTTTCTGCATTAGTTGACCACGCACCCGTGTCCGCTGGGCACGACCCCGTGTGCAGAAGCGTATCTGTACTATCAAGATTTGCCTAGATTCTGCGAATCTTAGCGTTGACCACGGCCCCGTGTCCGCTGGGCACGCCCCCGTGGTGGGTGATAGAAGCTTCTACAACTTTGTCTTTTCTGCAAACACTTGGGCACGCCCCCGTGCTCATTGAGCACGGGGCGTGTTCAGCCTTCTGTTCTCTTGTTTTTGCTTGGGAAGATGCTGTCGGGGGGTCGGGCATACCACGTTTATTCCTTTTCTTGTATTATTGTTAGATTTAGCTGCATTTTTGCTTCTTTTGTTCATTTAAGCTCTTTTAACCCTGAAAATACAAAAGGAAGACAAAAACACACTTTTTCCAACATTAGTACTAAAAAAAGGGTTAGTTTTATGCCACATTTGATGTAATTTATATGTTGCATTTTGCACACATCAGTAGATACGCCGCTGGTACTTCTTATATATAAGTGTTTTTATCATATTACATTCCGTGGCGTTATTTAAACCATACGAGTTAATTTACGAGAACGATTTACGATTTGGTCTACATAAACAAATGTTTTGGGTTAAGATGCATGGCATCGAGGTTTTATAAACTATAACCAATCTGTTTTGACTTGGTTATTCATTTTACAATACAAATGTTTTACAAAACAAGGTTTTCAAATAACAACTCAAGTAGTTGTCCGAGTTTTTGCAACATGTATATGAGCCATGAATCTGACACTCTCATAAAACCTATGTGCTCACCGGCATTTGTTTGCTGACTTTATTTTTACATATGTTTCAGGTAGTGTTGAATGATGTTGATTGCGAATAGGATACATGCTCACTTTGGACTGGACGAGGCCTTAGTGACTTAATAAGGATGATAGACTATGTTTAACTTGTTTGTTTTAACGTTAAGACAATGTAAATGGTTAAATGATTCAATAAAATGAAACTTTTGAATCCATGGTTGCGAAAAAATAATTTTGTCGCTCCACTCCCCGACGTTTCCGCCATGGTTTCGTTGTTTTACGCGGTCGGGGTGTGACAGAAGAATTGGTATCATAGCCAATGGTTATAGGGAATTAGGTTATTAGTAATGCTTTGACCTAGACTATAATTTTCTAGGACCCTAACGCAAGTTTTCTTACATTTAGATTTTAAAACAATATCGTCACCCATCTTTAGGTGATAACTAAAACGAGAACACAATAACAAATTCGCTTTGAAAACCAATCATCTCTTCGTAGATGATTTATTATAAGGTTTTGAACCTTCAAAATTTTCAAAATCTCGTCAAAGTTTGGGTCTTATAATGTGAACACGTGCAATCTGGAAGGGTGGATGCCTATATCCTGAGTTTTCTGTCTAAGGCTAGAGTGTTCGTACAAATCCACATAATCGGACCAGTCACTCTTACATGGGAACTCTTGAGGTGAGTGTCCACTTATAGGCTAAAGCAGGTCTTCGCGATGCATTATATTGACCCATTTACTTTGATTAGTCACTGTGTATCGTTTGTTTGTTCGAGGTAACAAACGAATGATCACCTTCCTTGTGTTTTGTCGATATTTTCAATACCTCTTTTGTTTATCCAATTGTCAATTGAACCTCGATAACCATCTTTTTCCTATTGACCTCACACCAATGCAACTTGGGAGTTTCGACATTATCGTAGGGATGGATTGGTTAACTAAGTATCATGCTGAGGTGGTTTGTTTTGATAAGATTGTTCGTATTCCTCTTTCGTCTGGTGAAGTCCTAGAGGATCGTGGCGAGAAACCATCTGGAGGTTTGAAACTTATGTCATGTACGAAAGCCCAAAGTTATTTACAAAAAGGATATGTGGCATTTCTGGCACATGTCACAGAGGAGAAAGGCAAGAGCAAGTGTATTCAAGATATTCCGATTGTTCGACATTATCCAGAGGTGTTTCCTGATGAACTGCCTGGTTTGCCTCTAGTTCGTCAAGTCGAGTTTCATATTGATCTTGTACCTAATGCTAACCCGATTGCGAAAGCACCTTATCGTCTTGCGCCGTCTGAGATGCAAGAGTTATCGAAACATCTTCAAGAGTTATCTGATGAAGGATTCATCCGACCAAGTTATTCACCTTGGGGCACTCCAGTCCTGTTTGTGAAAAAGAAAGATGGGTCTTTTCGAATGTGTATCGATTATCGTGAGCTTAACAAGCTTACCATCAAAAATCGATATCCCCTACCACGAATTAATGATCTTTTTGATCAGCTGCAAGGTGCTTCATGTTTTTCCAAGATCAATCTGCGTTCTGGGTATCATCAGCTTTATGTACTCGAAGAAGATATTCCCAAAACTGCCTTCCGTACGAGATATGGTCACTACGAGTTCACTGTCATGCCTTTTGGTTTGACGAATGCCCCAGCTATCTTCATGGACCTAATGAATAGGGTTTGTAAACCTTATTTAGACAAGTCTCGAGCCGATCACGAACAACACCTTCGTCTAATGCTGGAACTCCTGAAGAATGAACAACTTTTTGCTAAATTCTCCAAGTGTGAATTTTGGCTTAAAGAAGTTCAGTTTTTTGGTCATATTATTAACGAGCAGGGTATTCATGTGGATCCTTCCAAAATCGCTTCTATTAAGGATTGGAACACACCTACGACACCCACAGAAGTTCGTTCTTTTCTTGGTCTTGCTGGTTACTATCGACGATTTATTTGGAACTTCTCAAAGATCGCGGTTCCTCTCACTGCTTTGACTCAAAAGAATAAGCCTTTTGAGTGGGGACCTAATCAAGAGGAAGCTTTCCAAACTTTGAAACAAAAACTCTGTCATGCTCCTGTTTTATCTTTGCCCGATCGAAACGATGATTTTGTTGTCTATTGTGACGCGTCGAACCTAGGCCTTGGTTGTGTTCTAATGCAACGAGGTAAAGTTATAGCTTATGCGTCAAGACAGCTAAAGGTTCACGAGAAGAACTACATGACTCATGATCTTAAGTTGGGAGCTGTGGTTTTTGCACTCAAAATCTGGAGACACTATCTTTATGCCACGAAATGTGTGGTTTTCACAGACCACAAAATTCTCCAGCACATTTTTAAACAGAAGGAGCTGAACATGAGGCAACGACGTTGGGTTGAGCTATTGAATGATTACGATTGTGAGATTCGCTACCATCCTGGTAAGGCGAATGTCGTAGCCGATGCGCTAATCCGAAAGGAACGAGTCAAGCTCAATTTTGTTCACACTCTATCCGATATCCAATCTCGTGTCCTTCAAGCACAACGATCATGTGTAACCAAAGGCTTATTGAAATATGAGCTACCACATCAGCTTGAGCTTAAACTCGAAACGAAGGACGATGGGTTACTTTATTTCAAGAATCGTTTATGGATTCTGAAACAAGACGATCTTCGCACTTTAGTGATGGACAACTCTCATAAGTCTCGTTATTCTATCCATCCTGGTGCTGACAAAATGTACAAGGATCTTCGTACTCAGTATTGGTGGCCTGGTATGAAAAAGGATGTTGCCATGTATGTATCAAAATGCCTAACTTGTCTCAAAGTCAAGGCTGAACATCAACGACCATCTGGTTTGCTTGTACAACCAGAGATACCGGTATGGAAATGGGAGAACATTGCGATGGATCTCATCACTAAGTTACTGCGTACATCTAGAGGTCATGATGCTATATGGGTTATCATTGATCGATTAACGAACTCAGCTCATTTTATACCGATTCGCGAGGATCTATCTGCTGATAAAGTTGCAAAGATTCATGTTGATGAGATTGTATCTCGACATGGTGTTCCTTTGGATATCATATCTGACCGTGATGCTCGATTTTCATCTCATTTTTGGAAGACCATGCAAACTGCTATGGGAACCCAACTGAATCTAAGCACTGCTTATCATCCCCAAACAGATGGACAATCCGAGATAACGATACAAACATTGGAGGATATGCTTAGAGCATGCGTGATAGACTTTGGTGGTAATTGGGATTCTCATCTTCCGTTGATCGAGTTCTCTTACAACAATAGTTATCATGCTAGCATTAATATGGCCCCGTTCGAAGCTTTATATGGTCGAAAATGTCGTTCACATGTCTGTTGGAATGAGATCGGTGAAGCTCAGCTTACTGGACCTGAGCTCATTCTGGAAACAACAGATAAAATCAAGAAAATTCATGATAATCTTCTGACAGTTAGAAGCCGTCAAAAGAGTTATGCGGATATGCGACGCAAGCCCTTGGAATTTCAATTCGGAGACCGTGTCCTACTTAAGGTATCCCCTTGGAAGGGAGTGGTGAGATTTGGAAAGAAAGGAAAACTTGCACCACGATATGTTGGACCATTTAAGATTGTTGAAAGAATCGGAAAGGTTGCCTATCGACTTGAGCTACCTCCTGAACTTGGGAATATTCACCCAACATTCCACGTGTCCAATTTACGAAAGTGTTTAGCTGATAATGATCTTCACATTTCATTCAACGAAATTCAAGTCGATGAAACGATGCACTTTGTCGAGAAACCTGTGGAGATAATGGACCGTGCAGTCAAACAGTTGAAGAACAAGCGAATTCGATTGGTCAAAGTTCACTGGGAGTCCAAACATGGCCCAGAGTTTACTTGGGAACGTGAGGACCTAATGAAAGCGAAATATCCACATTTGTTTTCTCAAGTTTCCTCTAGTTAAAACTTCGGGACGGAATTTCCTAAAGTAGGGGAGACTGTGACAACTGTGCTCTGTAAATGATGTGCGATGTAAAAAAATATCAATTATCAATAACACGATGTGTTTTGGTGTTAATATTTGTGTAATTGTGTTTGACGATTTTACGATTTGATTCGAGTTCGATTTAAAGCTCTAAATCGCTTTCTGGAAAGTTATACGCAAACTGATGCGTAAACGTAATCAGTTTAATGTGACAAACACTCCAGAATAGTGAAATAGGCTTAACATACCTTAAATAACCTTTACATAACTTAGAAATAAGTTTTGTATTGTTTGGTGTGTCGAAAACAAGTTTATTCGATCGCAGGGACTAATTGCGACAAACTTTGAAACTATGCTGATTCGTATAGTAACGAATATTACGGAACTTGATCATAAGCTAAACATACCCTAAATATCCTTTACATATCTTAGAAATAGGCTTTGAGGCATTCGTTATGCGAAAAAGTGCTTATTTGATCAATAGGGACTAAAAGCGTCAAAAAGTGCATAAGTTTGCGTTTACGCGCATATCTTACGTTCTGAACATATCCGGACATTCAAAAATTTTTGTAATCATTAAAATATTTTATTTTAGTGATTGGAATGTAAAAATACCACTCGTCGTGTAATTTGGATCGACTTCGTGTCCGTTCGAGTTTTCGTCGTAATTAACCGAATAACGTGATCGTACGACGAAACGAACCGACATCCGAAATGTTTTTAAGTACATTTCATGTTCCCTATGCTTTAACTTCATTGTAGAGCCTTGAAATGGGGTTAACGGGGTTGAAATGAATCAAAAACTATGTTTTGGGCTTGCAGGGGCCAAAACTGACAACTTTTGAAAGTTGTCTAGGCGGGGCGCGAAGCCCAGTGTTCCTGTCTTCGCGGGGCGTGACCTACTGCCAGACAGAAACATTGAACTTGGCCATTTCAGCTGATTTCTTGCAAAATTAACATGGTTTTTTGGATACAATGGACTAGTTTTTAAGTTCCCCTTGTATTGTAATCTATGGGCACAAGTTTATAGTTAGGATTGAGCCTTGATTCTTGCAAAAACACTTGTCAAGATCCTAAGAACCCAAGACTTTCTATAAATACCCACTTGTTCCTCATTCATTTCCCCACACATTTGAATCAATTATGCTCTAAGTTGAAGTTTAACACTTCATACCTGAGTAATTTGGTTCAAATCTTCCTTGCTTGGACCTTTTGTAAGCTTCTTTCATGCTTTTTATGCTTTTCAAGCATAAAAGTCAAACAGTGTTTGACTTTCTTCTTTGACCATGAATTGGTCAACACAAAGTTCGTTTGAACTTTGCAACGTGAGCGTAATCACGATGGTTATAGTCCCTTGTGACTATACCTACTGATTACCACGTTGATTAGTCGAAGTGACGAGTCAAAGTTTCGGTAAAAATGCGTATTTATGCGTATTTTGCAACGAAGCTATTTTCGGGTATCAAAACACTTTGTTTTGATATCAAACATGTTTTCTAACTTAGTTAAACATGTTTTAACATGTTTAACTCGTCACTTTTAGTCTAGTGCTTGTATAGGGTCGTAAGTCAAGCAGTCTTAACAACCGCTTAGACTTTTGAACCCGACCCGTTTGGTCGATCGTTAGGATCCGACCAAGCATATTTTGTGACCATAGTTGTATAGGGAATAACCTTCCGAAGTTATACCTTATGGTCACTTAATTTAATTAGTTGTATGATAGGTAGTTTATATGCCTTAGGAAAATGACCAAAATGCCCTTTTCATGCATAATTTGTATTTAAGCATATGTAACCTAACTTTTGCCACTTAAACTGATTATGCAACATATTTAAACATGTTAGGGCATATAATACTTGTCATAGGACTAGTTAGGCGTCTCGAACGCGCATTTGCGCGTACGATGCATTAAAGTAGCGTAAGCTACCTTAATGGGTCGTAATGGGTCGTAAGCACTTAGGATGGGTTCCGATTTAGAATGTAGGCTTTGTTAAACCATATCACATGAGTTCCAATACTCATTTGGTTTACGAGACCTCATTCTACCCGATCTCCCATTTTAGGTGTCGATTATTTAACTTAGCGATCCGATTACTAGGTACCACTTGATTTCCTTGGTTTGTTCGAGCGTTGTTAGTTCACTTTAATCAAGGATATTTGCAATTCAATGTGAGTACATAGTTCCCCTATTTTACTGTTTTCAATTGTTTTGGGGTGATTCATATGTGTTAAACGATTTCGATGCTTTTAACGATGATTTCAAAAACGAATACTATGGTTTATATTAAACAAAATGATTTCGATAATGTGAACAAAACTTGTTGGACATATTTACATAACAAATGACATTCATTAATAATGATCAAGCCGACGAGTACTAGGTTATGGTACCATAGGATCTGACAAATCCCATTATCGGACTGCTACCATGGTTATGTATGGGGGTTATGTGGGTAACGACTAAACCTGATGATTGTTAACTTACCTGTAGGTCCCGTTTTTCTGGTGGATCCGATACGAAAACCTATCCTTGTTTATAACAAACACGGTAACGGGTGCGGAATCCCCGTGATGGTGCAAACCAAACAAAGTGTAAAACACACGCGTAACCAAAAGATTCAATATCTATTGATTAGGGATGAGAACGATACAAACATATACAAACAATGTTTACAGACTCTTTCTCAAAGTCTCACAGCTCTCGTCTCTCATCCAAGTTTCACACAGAAACTATGAGAGCTATTTAAACTAAAACAGACACAGACATGACGAAACGCATAAGGGACACAACGAATCACTAAAGTCGACAAAACACACCTTGTTTCATCGACATACATATTAATTCTAATCTGTTTCGTCGAGTGTGTTGAAGCCCAAGAATTAGTCAAAGCCCAAAAACAAGTTATGGCCCAAATCAAAGAATTACGGCCCAGAATTGTTTCTGTTGACTAAAACTTTCACCATTTCATGCATAGGACAAATATGTGACATCATCATGACATCACAATGATGATGTCATGGTGATGTGTAAACGGGAATGGGTTTGCGGCGCTCCGTGCTTCGCGTGTCGAACTCTGGGGCGCACGACGGAGGAATGTCGTGACGTCGGGCTTGAGCCGGACCTAACCGAGTCGACCCGAACCGAACCGAATCGAACCGAGTCGCGTCCACATAAAGTGTACCAACAAACTCCCCCTTGGACGCTACTCGTGATGGTTCGTCTTCTGTGTCTTTTGTGTCGGAGGATCTTCAAAGTCTTCACGCGTCGTAAGTAGAAAGTGTATCAACAAATTCCCTTTTCATTTAGGTAGTGTGTTAACAAACTCCCCCTTAGAATGAACTCTCCATTGAGTTATGCTCGTGAATCTTTTGATCTTCAATTCTTTAGATCCTTGTGGTGTTGATGAGGGATTAGCGGCAACTCGATCATTTTTATCTTTTGAGTGCCTTCACTTCGTGTCTTAACTTTACGGCTTGTCATCTGACATGTTCTCTTCGCCTTTAGCATCTGCACATGCAAGAAATCTAAACGCACAATGAGAACAACCGCTTGGAATATAGACAAATTAAACAAATGACACATATGAGATCAAATCTCAATCAAACACCAACCGACAACAGTTTGAAAGTTTAAACAAATTTGTTCAATTTTAGTTCTTAACTTTCAAAACTTGTTAACTTCGACTGTTTATGAAGATGCAATTGTTTTCGGCTTACGATCAGGATTTTGGGTAGGATAGACTCGAGTTCCAACATCGGTCAATCAAAAATAAACTAGAAGCAAAATCTTTTTGGATTTTATAAAGTTTAAATTAAAACATACCTAAAATCTTTTTGGAATTTTCATTTTTCAAACGTAAAGACGGAAAGCAATAAATAAATATATACAAAGATACAGAAACTGAAGCAGTAAACAAATATTTATAGACATTCTTTTTGCGAGTTTCGAGGGTAAGAGAATCATATCAGTGTACGGTCACGCCAAAACGCTCTTGTTGTTCTTTTTGTTAACAATTAGATAAGCATCCTATAACAATTATCGGTATTGTTGTCCACTTAAGCTCAACTTATCAGATGTAATCATGGCGAGGGGATACGTTAAGGTATGATTTATACTTACCGACCGGTGTTCATCCACACACGACACATTCCCGTATCAAGGTATGCACGAGAGTTCATCTTACCGGTGAGTATACTGATTATCATCTGTTTGACCGTATAAAAGATGTGAGAAACTCACTTATTTTGATTGAAAACAAGCCCTATGTGATAGAATCACTTATTGATGAGGAACTTGATTTTCAGATGCATGAGGGCACAGGAGCAAGTCCGTGAACATGTCAGTACTTTCGTACAGCAAAGAGACGAACTTGACTCCCGCAAAGAATCTGTGATATATTATCACTTGTTTTGTTTGGACATGTGATTGTTGATCACTTATTGAGGTCGAATGTAATATGTACACGCATGAATAGTATTATGGAAGATCTTAGACTTCTTCTCCGTTATTTTTACGGTTTGATACAACCATGATACCCAGATGATAAGCAGCATAAAGACCGAATATCTCAGAACCTCGGCAATCTCTCAAACGAAATTTCGGTACTAAGACCATATGCCAATGTGCGGTTCCCACCTGGTCTTCAGTCGATTTAAAATTTATATCACCCTGCACACTTTAATATGATTGTGAGCCTACCGATACATCTTATATAGAGCTGCTTATCATTTTTCATTTTGCATTTCAGTTTAAAGAGGTTTAGACAGACCACTGATGTACTATCATTTTCTCTTTTTCTCGCCAGGAAACTCATTTTTGCTTTTCTAATGTTTTTGCGGTTTTGAAATTTTTCGATGTTTTTGAATTTTCAAATTTTGGATTTACTCCCCCTAAAGTCAACAAACTATGATAAATTTAAAAGACACAAAGATATTTACAAAAAGGATTTCCCGATGTTGGTTAACTCATGTTGTACCTCAATGTCGTTTACCAAAATTAATTTAATCAGAAATGATTTATCGAATTTTGGAAAAATGAGTTGGCACGTCGGTAAGCGGTGTGGACCATGACAACATTGACGAGTTTCAAATTGAAACGATCACGTGTGAGGTGATATTCGAGTTCAACGTGTCAGGTCAAAGAGTGCTACGAGAGGATAACAATTCATAAAGCAGCTTAAATATCGACAAGTATAGGAGAGATTAGAAGTTTAAAACCGTATCATTCAACTGTTTCATGCATTGCAAGGAATCTGAGTGCTCTCCCAAACTGGACATCCACCCGGTGTAGATTTCAAAGTCGAATTTGTAGCTACTGAGAAATCTCTTCACAGCAACAAGATCATAAACCTTTGGGTCCGGCTGGTCTTCCACATTGCACCAGCGAAGGTCTTTGTCTTTCTCTTGAGAAGTAGTGTGCGGTTGTTCAATCCATACCAAGGCATCCGCACACCCGGTTGGTTTGTTCAACAAACACCTTTTCTCCAATCACACCGCGAATAAATGTACACTGCACGTTCATCTTGTTGATTTTGAACATTAGACGTGCTGCAGATGCGTACATTTTGATTGAATCTATCCTGGGGACCCGATCAAAGCTTTTAACAATCAAACTTTTGAATGATTTTCATTTTGTCGAAGCTTTCAATTTCTTTCGACAGACAATTCTGTCTTCTTTTCTTTTTCTCTCCACCAAAGCCAACAATTTCTTTTGTTGCCGATTTTTGTGCATGAATATTCCACTATCAATAATCCTATGACTATCGAAAGTTCCTCCTGGAACATCCTGCACACTCACTCAGAGATTAGTTGGAGAGGGGGACCCAAGCCTTCATAGACTTAGGTTGCCCCTGAGAATCAAGAAATGTAATTTCAATTTCTTGAAGTTCCTTAAATTGCAAGCCTCCCCCTGAATTCTCACCTGTTTTCGGTTTCCAAGCTTGTTTCCGTTTACCGGATTGTGTATCATTTACAGATTTAGAAATCTCTGGTTTTAACGGTTGTGACAAAATTGGTTTCCTTTTAACAGTTTCTGGTTTTAAAGCCTTTTCGATAACCTTCACATTTTGACGTCGTTGTTTTGTTTCTTGTTCTTTAATCGTGCGTTTGTCATTTTTGGGTGAAACAGGACGACGTTGTGAGTGACCGTGTTCAGAAGGGGGTCTTTCAACAAAATTTTCTTTGGGAGTGTTTTTACAGTTTTTAATGATATGCCCAAACTCCCCACACTTAAAACATTTTCTCCTTTCAACAAACTTAGGAGAATCTGTTCAACGGCCTAACGTTGAAGTTGTAGACCCAGAGGTACTAGCTTCACACCCATTTGTGTGTTGGGTGTAATTGTTATCACTATTACGTTTCAAAATGTTGACTTTTTGAACAAAATCGGTATTTGACTTATTTTCAAAAGTCTCCACTTTATCAGTACCTTTGGATGCTACAAATTTAACATCATTGTTTTTCTTCTTGAAACGAGCTCCTTTGGTCTCAACCTTCGGTTGTGAACCTTTAGAATTTTGAGCTCGGTGTTGTTGCTGTTTACCCTTAAAAGCGATAGGTTGTTGCTTCGTTGGTGATTTTTTATTTCCAAATTTTCTTCTAACTTCAGCTTTTGGAATAGGATCACATTGAGTTACAGAAACTCTCGGGATCGCTTTACCCAAAAACTTAGTTGTATTATCTTCAAACACTTTATCAATCAAAGATTGATTGACATTTTTAATTGGAAAAGCTTTGTTTGAATAAATTTTATTATCACCAACTAAAGTGTACAACACGTTATCACTTTTAATAGTAGACTCTGTCTTAGTGACAGGATCTATCTCTTGTTTAACAGCAGACTGCACAGTAGGAGTAGGAGGATTACACAGAATATGATTCTCAATAGGGACTTCTACTCCTTTGTTCTTTTTACGAGATTTATCCTCATCACTCACATCTGGTTCATCATCTGACGAATCATAGTCCTCAACTGTGGGAGGACTTTGTTCCGTACCAACAGATGCTGAATTTTCGGTTGTTCCAGATGAGCCCTCCGAGGAACTGTCCGGTTTGAACCCTAATCCTGTAGTAACTTCCTCATAATCGAGAGGCACACTTGGTTCGAACCGAGGCATATCCTCTTCATCGGGCATCTTGGTATAGTTGCCCCTCAATGGAGGTGGACACGACTTATACCCAATGCCTTTAACATTACCCTTTAGTTGTTGAACGTTAATGATGTGATCAAGCACATATCGGGAGTTTGAGTAACTCTCCAATTTGAGCTTGATCGCTTCATGCTCGCATTTGGCAATGGCTAGCTCCTTTTTGGTTTCCTCAACGATGTTAATGTAATCGTTAATACTAACTTGTTTATGATAAACAGTTTTGGTCACTTCGGAAACACTTTTCTTTAAGGTTTCAATCACAGATTTAAAATCCTTTTCGTTTCTAACTAAAGCCATATTTGCCTCTTTGCACTTTAACAGTTCAATAACCAAACTCTGATTGTGACTATGAACCATTTCAGATTCACGTTTCAATTCAGCACATTCATGTTTTAATTCTTCAAAATCATGTTGAGCATTAGCACATTCATGTTTCAAATCAGCACAATAACTACATATGCTAGGAGTTTCGGATTTTACCTGACTTGTAGAAGCTGTGACATTATTCGGAATGTCAGTCTGGCAAGAGAAAGATCCATCTTCAGATAGGAACTTCTCCATTTCTTTTGAATTAGCAGCAGCTTTCTTGATCAAGTCAGATTTCTCCTTAGCATCATTCAACAAACTGTAATCACTCACACCTGAACCATCTTCATCAGTACTGCCACTATATCCTGAGCTGTTATCATTTCCTGAAGATTCACCATCATTGACATTTTTGACAATTTCAGCATAAAACACAGTTCCTCCTTGATCTCCACCTCCAAATTGTACAGACCAGGAGTCATCGGCTTTATTTGAGTTGGACGTGGAAGTACTTCTTTGATTTATGAAAGGATTTTGGTTGCCTTGTTGAGGTTGAGCTTGAGATGGTTTTGGAATATAGTCACTCGGATCGGACTGAGGTTTAGTAGTGGTAACTGGAGGTGTAAAAGGAATAAAAGGACTTCCAAATTGAGGTCTAGAATAAGCCTGAGCTTGAGCACTCAAATGCGCTGGCGGAAGATAGGCACTCGGATCGAAGACCGGAGGTGGAGCTGATTGTGGAAACGAAAAAGAGTTTGTATTTGATACAAACGCCGTTTGTAACTTTGGTTGCTGAGCTGAACTGGAACTAGCTAACGGGATAAAACCTCCTCCATAATACATTTTGGTATTTTGAGGAGCAGGAATTCGTTTAGCTTTCCGAATTTGGGCTAGCACAACTCATATTTGATGTATGTATGTGAAAACTGATCAAATACTTGAAAACACAGTGTTAACCCGCCTTTGCAAACCTTCTGTTTAAAAATGATAAGTATCTCGACGAAACTGATTGATGAGGTCCGACGAAACTGGATTCTGATTTGATGATGACGAAACAAATTATAAGATCATGTCGACGAAACACATATGATGTGAGATGTGACGAAACAACTTATGTGGTTGACCAATCGACGAAACTGATATGTATGTCTGGTCGATGAAACAGAATTGGTTGAAGGTCCGACGAAACTGGAATGTTATTATTGATCGACGAAACACTTGTTTGTTGTTTGTGTGATTTAAATAATGCCAGCCGTAATGTTTGACTGATGACCACACGTTGACTGATTTTTGATCATGTTAATGTGCGACGAAACTGTTTGTGTGCGACGAAACAGTTTTGTTTGTTTGTGAATGACGAAACCGAATTGAGTGAGTGACGAAACTGGTTGAGTGGATAAGATCTGGTGAGATATTTTCAAAGTAAGCTTATCTTGTTCTGACACAGACACCCGTTTTCAAACTTCACCTTACTTTTCTGATTTTCGAGGCTTCCTTTTCAATAACCCATCATCACCTCAGTACACGAAATTCAAACAATAAGTATTTTAATTCACTAACAAAATAAACAGTAAATTCACCAAAGATCAAAAAGGTGAAATATGAAGAACAACTCTTGAACCACTTGAAGATCTGATGAACTGATAAATTTTCGAACACAATTTTGCCTAAAACTTTCAACAAAAACCAAATGTTAATATGTAAACACTCAAACAAACAAGGTTTTCGATAAAAAATTTAGCAAACAAACAACATCCAACAGTTTTAAGAGTTTATTTTCCAGAAAATGATGAGTTTTTCAAGAACAAAAATCTGAAAAACACAATAACAACTTGTTTCAAACACGACAATGTTTGGTTTTAAACAAGGAAAAGAGCCAAAGCTCTGATACCAATTGTAGGTCCCGTTTTTCCGGTGGATCCGATACGAAAACCTATCCTTGTTTATAACAAACACGGTAACAGGTGCGGAATCCCCGTGACGGTGCAAACCAAACAAAGTGTAAAACACACGCATAACCAAAAGATTCAATATCTATTGATTAGGGATGAGAACAATACAAACATATACAAACAATGTTTACAGACTCTCTCTCAAAGTCTCACAGCTCTCGTCTCTCGTCCAAGTTTCACACAGAAACTATGAGAGCTATTTATACTAAAACAGACACAGACATGACGAAACGCATAAGGGACACGACGAATCACTAAAGTCGACGAAACACACCTTGTTTTGTCGACATACATATTAATTCTAATCTGTTTCGTCGAGTGTGTTGAAGCCCAAGAATTAGTCAAAGCCCAAAAACAAGTTATGGCCCAAATCAAAGAATTACGGCCCAGAATTGTTTCTGTTGACTAAAACTTTCACCATTTCATGCATAGGACAAATATGTGACATCATCATCACATCACAATGATGATGTCATGGTGATGTGTAAACGGGAATGGGTTTGCGGCGCTCCGTGCTTCGCGTGTCGAACTCTGGGGCGCACGACAGAGGAATGTCGTGACGTCGGGCTTGAGCCGGACCTAACCGAGTCGACCCGAACCGAATCGAACCGAGTCGAGTCGCGTCCACATAAATTGTACCAACATTACCCTTTGGTGGTTTGTTAATACGAGTTGAACGATGGACGGGTTACGAAGGTTTGAATGTTATAAGCGAGATGACCAAATGTTAGTTTTCACAATTAAAACGAGAACGATTTTGAAACGATTGAACGATTATGAACGATTTGAACGATTTAAACAAATGAATGGTGGTCTATAATGAGAACGATTTAAACGAATTGAACGATTTAAACGAATTGAACGATTTAAACGATTTGAACGAGTTAAACGAATTGAACGATTTAAACTAGTTAAATGAATTGAACGAACGATTGGTTTTTGGTTAGTGTTTATATAACGGGACGGGTTTAATGTTATAAAAGCATGGTAGATACGCCGTTGGTACTTCTTATATATAAGTGTTTTTATCATATTACATTCTGTGGCGTTATTTAGTTCACTTGGACGAACGATTTTTAAACAAAACACACAGCGATGGTTACTAAGCGATATAAACCATACGAGTTAATTTACGAGAACGATTTACGATTTGGTTTACATAAACAAATGTTTTGGGTTAAGATTCATGGCATCGAGGTTTTATAAACTATAACCAATCTGTTTTGACTTGGTTATTCATTTTAAAATACAAATGTTTTACAAAACAAGGTTTTCAAATAACAACTCAAGTAGTTGTCCGAGTTTTTACAACATGTATACGAGCCATGAATCTGACACTCTCATAAAACCTATGTGCCCGCCGACATTTCTTTGCTGACTTTATTTTTACATATGTTTCAGGTGGTGTTGAATGATGTTGATTGCAAATAGGATGCATGCTCACTTAGGACTGGATGAGGCCTTAGTGACTTAATAACGATGATAGACTATGTTTAACTTGTTTTTTTTAACGTTAGGACAATATAAATTGTTAAATGATTCAATAAAACAAAACTTTTGAATCCATGGTTGCGAAACAATAATTCTGTCGCTCCACTCCCCGACGTTTCCGCCGCGGTTTCGTTGTTTTACGCGGTCGGGGTGTGACATGAGGGCCGATTGTATGTATCTGATTTAGCCAGTAGAGTTTGTATACATAGCGTGGTTATGTGAACATATTGTGCTTACTCTGTTCTTATCTATTTGCCACGATTATATCTGATTGATGTTATAGTCGATAAATCCATGTTTTGAATAAAATTATTTATGGTTCATGTTAAGATCTGAGTTTCTTAGATTGTGTTGTTTAACAAAGATGGATGATGAAAACAGAGATTGATGTGCAGCGGAAATGGAAATGGAAATAAACTTTTAGACACAATCAAAGAAGAATATTTTTCAGCAAACATGATTTCATTTAAGATAGTATATATTACAAAGTTCAACTATGCATGCATGCAACTAGACTCCCCCTTAGCCTGAGCTCACTGATTTGTTCGTACAAGATGACTTGGTGCAAAAGAGCTAATAGAACAGTACAGGTACTGTTCTATTTACAGTACAAACTAAACCACTGAGCATTTTGCTGACGTCACCTAGAAACTGACATCTAACTACCTAACAACCTCTAAACACTGATAATACAAAACACTAATTACATTAAACACTGATTATACAAAACACTGATGTGGTTTCCCACTGTTGTAGCCAAAGCACTGATGTTGAGGATCAGTGCTTTCTTCAAAGGATTATCAGACCTTGAATCAGTAGTGCTTTAATCTTCATCAGTACTTGAGAGACATCAGTAGTTAGGGCTTCAGTCTTTATACTTCATTAGGTCTTTGACTAACAGTTGTTGTGAAGATCAGTACTTAGAGTTCATCAGCAGATAGATAACCACTGTCATGGGGAAAGTCTAGGACAAGCACTGCTTATGATGATCAACTGTTGAGAACCAATTTTAGCTTTCCTTATCATCTGTTCTTTTGGGCTTGAATGCATGGGCCAACAATCTCCCCTAGAATAGATGATGCCAAAACACTTCTTTATTTTTTATCTTTATTCTCTCATCAGCTTCTCCCTGATTTGACCCTTGAATTGTAATTCAAAGTTTATGGAGTCTTCATCATCCTCATCCCTGCAAAGTTGAAGGTCTAAAAGATCTAGGAGGTCAGCTGCATCCAGACCTAATGCATCCTCCCTTTAAATGTGTTCAACTTTCCCATTAGACTTGAGCAGAGTCAATATGTGGGTTTTTTTATCAGACTTCCACTTTAGTATTTTTGAGTCCAATGGATTTCTTGGGAGAGACTTTATTTGATGAGAGTTTGGTGAAGGAGGCCTGCTCATAAATCTTTTGGCAATTTCTTGTAACTTTGATGAGTCATGATTCTCTTCAATAATCCGCTTGATGGCCACTTTCATGATGTCAGCTTCTCTCTATGCATCTTCTTCATCTATCTGCTTTTGCCTTTTTCTTTGATTTAAGGCAATGATGGATGTGTCAGATGATGTGAACAATGTTTTTTTGAGAGAGGGTCTGCTGCTTTGGCTCATCAGTCTTTTTATTCTTGTATGCTGGTTTCTTTGGTGCTGTAGGATCTGTCTCTCTTAGTTTCTCCAGCTTTTCATAAACCGTGTCAATGTACTTCCTAGACCATTTTGATATGGTCTTTGCTGAACCATACTTTGCTGCAACCAACTCAGCTTTCTTCCTCTTGTATTCCAAAGTAAGTTCTGCAATAGTATTTTTGTACTTATTCCAATCTGGTGCAGATCTTTTCATCTGAGGATCATTCTTTATTCTTTCAATTCTGTTGATTTCAGCTTTGAGAGCTATGAGTGGCCAGTCTCTGAATTGTTCAACTTTGGTAGGATAATTTTTTTCTCTCATGATAAGCTCTAAGAGATCTTTCCTCAGCTTCTTTTGCAAATCAGCGTTTGGTGGTAAATTAGACATCTCTTTGCTTAAGTCTCTTGCATAGTCTTCCAATTTCTTGACTTTACTAAGCCCATGCTGCATTCGACTTGAGATGTTGGCATCACCTTGCCCTTGACCTTCATACTTAGCTTGCAACTCAGCTTGTCTGACTTTGAGTTTCAGATACTCTTCCATGTTTCTTAGAGGTTTGAAACCATGAAGGGATGGGAACTTTCTTTTGTCAGGATCATCCACTATATAGAATTGCCTCATTTCATCTTTTACTACATGCAATTCCAAAGGATAGTTCACAGCCAGTGGGATTCCTCTTGAGGGTTCATGTCCTTCAAGTATTTTTGAATCAATGAGTGGGTTTGATGATGGTGATGGTAGAGGAATGAATGGTTTAGGATTAGTTTGAATGAAAGGTGAAGATGATATAGGAGTATGTGCAGGGATATCATCATCATTCACTTGAAACTTTCTTTTTCTTGTGTACACCTTTTTAGGAGAAGGGGTTTTTCTTGGAGTTTTGGAAATAGGAATGAGTATGGCTTGAGAAGGGAATTGGAAAGTGGTGGATGGTTGACTAACAACTGTTGAAATAACTGGTGTTTTAACCGCTGTTGTCATAACAACTGTTGAAGTGTCAACATTTGTTGCATTGGTGGTTGGCATTGGTGAAGTTGGTTTTGTTTTGGGCCTTTTGGTAGGTTATTTTTGTGGTGGTGGTGTTGGTTTGGGTGTAGCAGTGGATGACCTTTTAACACCAGCAGTGGTTTTGGGACCATCAGTGGTTGATTTAGGTGGTGAGGGTGATTTTGGATATATGGCCAATGGTGGTTTGTTGTGTTTGTGAGATTTTATTCTTTCTGAAGTGCCAAGACCCTTTTCTTTGATTTCCCATTCTTTCAAAGCCTTTTGTTCCTTTCTCCACTCCCTTTCCTTTGTTTCCTTCTGATTTTGAACAGTCTTTTTGTCTTTAGCCACTTCATCTGCTAGAATGTTTAGGGTTTATCAACTCCCTTTTTCTTTTCTTTGTTAGATGTTTCATCAGTGGCTGCAGAAGACTTATTCTCAGGCTCTGGCTTTTTAGTTGGCTTTTGCCTAGGAGTAGGTCTGCCAAACTTTTTCATGTCATGTTTCTCCCCGTTTTTGGCATCATCTTGATCATCATCATCATCTTTGTAGATAGGTGCAGGGGCAGTGCCAGTCAGTGTTATCAATGCCTCTTTGATGGCTTTTATTTCAGCCTGAGTATCCTTGTATCTTGCATCAACCATATTTCTAATTAGTGCCATTTGATGGTTGTGCTGAGTTTCTACAAGTTCCCTTTAAGCTGTAATGATTGGCTATACTGGATTCCATAGCTCTTGGGAATATTGTTGTGGAGTGGGTTGACTTTTGGAAGCTTGAACCAAAAATTGAATAGAATCATTCATCTTAGTAACAGTGGTTTCCATGGTTGAGAGCCTCTCCGTCAAATCTTGGTATTTTAAACCATCACCCAAATGAATGGGATCATCTGATTTCCTACCAGTGGTAGTTGTATCAGCAGTTGAACCAGGAGGAGTCTCCAATGGTTCATCCACTAATGCCCCTTTGTCTTGGTACTGGGGACCTCCCTCTGCAGTAGTTATCTTGGAAATCTCACCAGTGGTTAATTTGAACACACCAGTGGATACCTTGATAGCATCAGCAGTGGTTGCCTTCAAGGGAGTCTGACTTATGTAACTACTGTCCAGATGTAGAGCAGTGGATCCAACACATGTAGTAGCTGCTCCACTTGAACTACCAACTGGAATTTCATAGAATTCCAGTGGTGTAGCCTCCTCATCTGTTTGTGGGATAACCAATTGAGGGGATTCAGACACAGCCATTGTTGAAGTTGTACTCTCTTTAATGTGTGATTGAGAGGAGCTGTTTTGAGTCTGAAGCTCAATGGCATCAAACAGTGTTTTAATGGATGGTGGTATTTGAGATGTGGGGATAGATGTTGAAAGAGAATTAGCCCCGGGAGAAGGACTTGTAAGCATACTCTCAAGTGAGGGTAATTCATCATATTGAGGTGTCCCTGTGCATACAACCTGTTCCTTTTGTGAGGAAGCAGGAGGAGTTAAGGCTTTTGGTGGAGATCTTTCCAGCTATTGTGAGGAAGTAGCAACAGTGGTTATTGGTGACATTTGTGTTATCACTGGATTAACTTCTGGGATCTCATCTTCCAGAAGGTCCTTTTTATTGGGTTTGGTAGGCTTTTTGGATTTTTTTCTTGGTCTTTTTGGGAAGTTTTGGTGAGGGTTGCACAACAGTGGTTGTGTTGTTGTGGTCACCATGAGCAGTGGGCTCAGCAGCTGAAGTCTGAGGAGCAGATGTGGACTCATCCAAAGTTTGCTCAAACTCCCCCGCTTGTGTTTTGGAAGGTTTTGACTCTGACAACCTTGTAAAAGTTTCAGTAGAAAGACTGTTTATTTGAAAAGATGCACCTTGGACAAGCACTTGTGCACTGTCTTTTGGTATTTTCTGCTGTAAGTAAAAGCTCAAAAACCTTGGAAACAATAAGAAAGCCTGTTGCTTCTTTTCTTTGATATTATTTACATTTTTGACTAAATCATTGAAAATTTATTGGGAGTAATTGAAATCAGTTTTAGGCATAATAGCATACCCCAAGTATTGTATTTTCAAAAGAATTTCATTGAAAGCAGTTGTGTTATTAGATACACAGGTAAGCAGGGTATGAAATAGGAATTTCATGGGAGGTGGAAATTGTCCCTTTTGCATTATTGCCTTTGTTAACTGTCCTACATACCCTCTTTTGATCAAATCAATTTGATACTCATCCTTAGGGAAAGAATTTTTACCTGCTTGATCGTTCATCTCGAAAACCTCTGATATGGTTTGTGGTGTGATTGAGACCAGAATTTCCCCTACTTTAGATGTAATGGCCCAAGGCTTTTTGTCTTGAACTTCAAGTTTAGCATTAGCCCAAAAATCACGTAGGGTATCTGGGTAGATGGGTGTGTTGCAGGTCAACAAAGTTTTGTACTTTGAGGATGAAAGAGCGTTAATGATGGAAAGAAAATCTTTTTTTACTTGTTTTCTCAAGTGTACAAAGGTAATTGTGTGGGTTTTTGAGAGCGAGAGCCATGGTGATTTTGAGAAATCGCAAATGGAAGAGAGGATGAATGAGAGATGGAAACTGCTTTGAAGGAATTTTTGAATTCGATACGGTAGTGAAAACTCTATTTGGGGGTTTTATCAGGGTTTTATGAGAGTGTAAAAGTGAATGCTGACATGGCAGCGATTACAAAGATGGGACGGCTAAGAACTGTCCACGTGATAAACTCTGATGGAAAGTGGAAGACAGTTGTTTGGAAACCACTGATGGACAATATCAGTGGTTGGGAACTGTAAATAATGGGAACAGTGGCTGATTTTAACTATCAGTTGATAGACATCAGTGATTGAAACACTGATGTTTAGTCAACAGTGGTCAACAAGAAGAATGAAGAAACAGAGGTTGTCTTTCAGCAGTGGATACTTTTTAACAATCAGATGTTTGAAACAATCAGTGGTTATGGTAGATTTTTAAGGATTTATGAAAAATTTTCATTTTAACTATTTTTAAGGATGGATTTTTGATTTTCTGAAAACATTTTAATGCTTTTTATTCATAGAAGAACAAGATTTTGCTTGTTATTCCATGTTAAGCATGCCAATCCTAGAGATCAAGCTTTCAAAGGTGGATGTGTCTAATGCTTTTGTTAGCACATATGCCAGCTGATCCTTAGTTGGAACATGATGCAGAGAAATCAAACCCTTTTCACAGCAATCCCTCACAAAGTGAGGTCTGATGTCAATGTGCTCGGTGGTTGAGTGAGAGACTGAATTTTTGATGACATTTTCAGCTACTTGACTCTGCAACATGAGAGGTGTCTTTAAAGCAGTTATACCAAAATCTAGCAGTTGATTTTGAAGGGAGAACAATTGGGTTGTACAGCTTGCAGCAACAATGTATTCAGCTTCAGCCGTGGATGTTGAAACAGCTGCTTGTTTTTTGCTTTGCCAAGACACTAAGCAATTGCCTAGGAATTGACACCCTCCTGAGGTAGACTTCCTTGTTGTGTTACATCCAGCAAAGTCACTGTCTGAGAAACCTGAAAGCTTGATATTTCCATCAGCTGGATACCAGATACCAAGTGTGGGAGCACCTTGTATGTATCTGAATATCCTTTTTACAACAATGAGGTTAGTCTTTCTAGAGGCTGATTGGGATCTTGCACAAACACATGTTGTAAACATGATGTCTGGCCTAGATGCAGTTAGGTACAATAAAGACCCAATCATGCTTCTATATAGGGTTTGATCAACCAAATCATCCTTCTAATCAGACATGACTATCTTGGTGGTTGCCATGGCTGTACTACATGGTTTGCAATCATTCATCTCAAATTTGGTTAAAAGTTCTTTTGCATACTTGCTTTGATGAATGAAAGTACCATTTTGTACTTGCTTAACTTGGAGACCAAAAAAGCATTGGAGTTCACCCATTGCACTCATCTCAAACTCAGCTATCATGAGTTGTCTGAACTCTTCACACATTTTATGACATGTACTTCCAAAAATGATGTCATCCACATAAATTTGGACAATCATCAGATCTTTTCCTCTCCATTTTAAAAACAATGTTTTATCAATTTTACCTCTTGTGAAACCAATAGAGATTAGAAAAGTGGAAATAGTTTCATACCAGGCCCTTGGTGCTTGTTTCAGGCCATACAAAGCTTTGTTTAGCTTATAGACATGATTTGGATTAAATGGATCCTCAAAGCCAGGAGGTTAACAAACATATACCTCTTCTTGAATCTTACCATAGAGGAATGCACACTTGATATCCATTTGAAACACCTTTATGTTGTGGTTGACAGAAAAAGCTAAGCACAGTTTGATAGCTTCTAATCTTGCTACAGGGGAAAAAGTTTCATCATAGTCAATGCCCTCTTCCTATCTAAAGCCTTGAACCACAAGCCTAGCTTTATTCTTGACAACAATGCCCCTTTCATCAGTTTTGTTTTTGAAGACCCACTTTGTGCCAATAGGACTCACACCCTCTGGCAGTAGTACAAGTTCCCATGCTTGTTGTCTTTTGAACTGTTGGAGCTCCTCTTGCATAACTTCTACCCAACTGTTGTCTTTCAGTGGCTCTTGGTACTTGACTGGTTGATGGAGTGATAGAAAGCCAGCAAAAAGACAAATGTTTTGGGATTGACTTCTAGTGAGAACCCCTTCATTGATGTTGCCAATGATTTTATCTGGTGGATGAGACTTCAGGAAGATTAGATCTCCCTTGTATGGAACAATGGCATTAAATGGTGAAGGCTGCAGATGGGAATCATCTGAGCTAATATCTGTTGGAGACTTTGATGATCCAACATTTGTTTGAAATGGAGGTGGAGGGATAGGAGGAATGGGTGTGGCACAATGTTGATTTTTATCCACTGTTGGCATATTTTTATCAACAGTGGTTGAAGATATGGTGGCAGAGGTTGAAGGGCTACTTTGATCAACAACTATTGATGCAGCAGTGGTTGAGCATTGACAACTGTTTTGAACATCTGCTGCTCTGGTGGTGGATGTGAATTTTTGTTGTGAAATTACAACTTCATATCCATAGTCTTGTGGTGGAGATTGTGGTGTACCTGCAGGGTTAGTCTTGACAGACACATCTTCAAAAGTAAATTTATTAAGATCAAACAATTCAGCAGGGTTTGCTGGGATTTTCATAGATGAAAGTTAATTGAACTTTTATAACAACTTTCCTAAAACCTTTAAAACACTCCTATACGTCCTAAAATACACCCTGTATACGAAAAACAAGCTTAAAATACCTTTATATTTACAAAAATAAAATAAAACAAATAATAATGGTGTCTCGCGGCCCGCGACGGATACATCTCAAGGGTGTCGGGTGCGCGACGACCTTTGTTTGCCGGACAAGTCATTGTGCCATGTGGCACATGACTCACCAAGGCTACCCCCTGACTCGACAAGCCTATACGCTACACGTAGTTCCTCGCGGCCCGTGACATGCTTAGCCTGTGGCATCGCGGGGCGCGACAGGGTGGGCGACCAGCCTATAAATGGAGGCCTCAGGCTTAGTTGTTCAATCGTTCATTTCTCGATTTTCTCTCTCAATTTCTAAATAGTAGAAGTAATACCCGGGCATAATACCCACTAAATAGCGAAGCTCTGCCTCGTTGTAAGTATTATAACCCCCAGTTATGTATTAGTTACTCTGCCCGATTGATTTAGAGCTCCGTAACGCATGTCGAGGCTCTGCCTGACTCAGTCGTTGGAGTTCTGTCACGGGGGTATAGGTAATGTAAATTGGGTTAACTTACTAAAACATGTGCATTGTTTAATTTTAGTAGATTATAAATAGGAAGTTACCAGAAAGCAGTAGGGTTTTCTAAAATAGCAATGTGAGTCATTCTCTTTTTATAACAAACTGTTTTTACAAAACCTCAATTGTTTTAAAGTGTAATTAATAGTGATTCAGTATTTGTGATTCTACAATTACTGTCCGTATGTTGGGGTTTTGTATACATTACTTGTTACTAATACTGTGAATAGTAACATGACCACAAGTCAGGATTGACAGTACCCTGGGTGGTAATTTGGTAGATATAAACAAATGTAATTGCGGATGCCCTCAATACTGTAAAGATATAAAATTTTTGATTAAACTGGGATGCACTCGCCATTATTTCTTGCTGATAAAACTTTTTAAAACGCGTGACAGGTAACAAAATGTGAAAGCCATATAGAAGCCAGCTGGAGAGCACTGAAGGCTTGGAAAAGTGGCTATAAAAGTTACCTAAAACAAGAAAGAGGTTTTATTTCAATAAGATAGGGTTTATCCCTATAAACATATTATAAATGGAAACTTGGGTTTTACCCATGTGTTTATTATTTATAAAATGAGGTGTTTTACTCTGATAAACTATTTCCTAACTACGGTCCCGATGTAAATTTCCGCTGCCAAATTAATAAACACCGATACCACCAGCTCTGAGTGGCTCAAGGCCGCCCGCTTCCCAGGGCAGGAGTCGGGGGTTGCGACAGGAGGTGGTATCAAAGCTACAGCCTCTGATTTGAGCCACAGAAGTGTTCTGCTGACACCAATATTTTATCAATTATGTTAGGAAATAATCTATGTGATTATGTGTATATATGTATATTATTGTTTTGTGTTATTTGACAATTTGTTAGTTTACAGTATGAGGGAGCAAGGTACGTCTGATGCTTACCGTCATCTAGATAGTTCTCCAAAAAGTGAAGGAACCTCGTCACAGCCTACTCCTTCGGGGTATTCTACTGATACAGAAGAGGGGATTTTCATATTTAAGGTGCAATCTGAAGAACCATTCCCTTCAAAAAAGAGAGGATGGTTCAGTCGGGGAGTCAATGCCCAGACATAAGACTTAGTTAATAGACATTTGGAAAACTTCCATATACTAGCCACCACTGCAGCAGATCCAAACCTTGACCAAATTATCGCACCACAACCATTGCCACTGTTTCCAACCCAACCAATGGAGATAGAGCCTAACCCAGGAAACCAATTTCCCATACCAGCCTTTGACCCTGACGAGATACCTAGAATCCCAGCACCCAATTCTCTAGCATATGATCCATGGAATGATGACCATAGGGAATATCAGGAGCTTTACCCACAAGGAGACCTGATACCAAACCCCATAGCACAATACACCAACCTTAATCCTTTAGATCCATATTGGAACGCCGATCAGTATGTGCAGGAAATCTTAAATAACACGTACCCATACGGAGAACCGATACCTCAGTACCCCGACCCAGTACCCGCACCGCGACTACCCATGAGTGTCGAGAATGTGCAGGAACTCCGCACTTATGGTGAGGAATTGATAGAAGGAGGAGAGAGGATGAGAGAGACAGGAGAGAAGCTCGTGTGGAAATACGACGAACGGGAAATGCAGTTTAGATAACAAAACCTAATAATAATAATATATAAGATATATATATATATATATATATATATATATATATATATATATATATATATAATGCGTATAATTGAAAAAATCAAATCAACTAAAATAGGTAACCTAATATCTATTGATTCATAACTAATAGTGTGTTTATATTTTAGCTTTAGATTGTAAGATATATATATATATATATATATATATATATAAAGAGTAAAAGTTGCAATGCTCGACGATTTTGATCAATCTGTTTATCTGATTGTTTGCATTAAATCTTATTCTGTGATATTAATACCTGATAAATGTTTGTAAAATCCAGATGGACAACGAAGAAAATCAGGAAAACCAGAATAATGATAATAATGGAAACCAAATAGATAACAGTGTCATCCAACACATAGTAGCACAAGGAATCATATATGCTATGCCTTATATTATTAATTCTGTTAAAGAAGCTATAAATAATAAAAGTGGAAATAAGCGACCACCTAGTGAACCCAGTCACGGCGTGAATAATTGACCGCTACTCCAATTACCAATTCCAAAAAGGAGGAGAACCATGTCATATGGTTGTTCTTACAAAGAATTCTGGTCTTGCAAACCAATCGAATTCTCTGTCAATGAAGGAGCCATTGCAGCTTTACGTTGGATAGAAAAGACAGAGGCAGTCTTAAAAATAAGCAAAAGTGCAGATGAAGATAAGATTATGTTTGCTTCTAATCTTTTTAAGAATGCAGCCTTAGAATGGTGGAATACTATTCTCCAGTCTAGGGGAAGTGACAGAGTTTATAATGTCACACCCTGACTTTTGCGGAAGCATGTGCGTGTGACTTGATCAATTTTCATTGCATTCGATTATAACAAACAACTATATGATTAAAATGATGTTCATCCATTCATAAGTTTAAAAATAATACAAACACAAGTTGTTAAGTTTCAACCAACCAACTTCATGTTAAGTTTACAAACCATTCAAAAGTAATAAGTACCATAAAAGGACTTTTAACAAAAGACTTTCAAACCAAGGCTTTGTTTCATATATCTTATCTAGGATAAGATATACAAATCAAACCTTTCCAAAATAGGATGACATCAATTCTTGAAATTACTTCTTGAAAACTTTCTTAACGCCACCAGATCCAATCAGTTTCCTGAAATACATGTAATTTGAAAACATCAACAAAAGTTGAGCGAGTTCATGTGTTTTTGTATGTGAGCTCGTACAAACTTGTAATCATTTGAAAGTATTCCTTTGAGAACCGGTATGTAAGCGTCTATGAACAGATCAGTTAATGTTTTGCAAGGACATTAATATGTGTGCAATGGTGTAGGAAGGCTCAAACCTAGCGGATTTTGTACCGGTCCACCCGGCTGGAACGACATAGTCACCACATTCGGCCACTCCCGGACCCATGGGTGGAACTTGCAACACCCAGATAGATCTACCACTCATGCCCCTTGGTCTTTATACAAAGATTAATGGTCTTAAGTATGCGCCTACCCATTCACATGATCTAACAGTTCATTCCTTAGCTAAACCATACCATTTGAAACATGTATTTCATTAAACTGATTGGATCTGGCGGCGTTAAGAAAGTTTTCAAGAAGTAATTTCAAGAATTGATGTCATCCTATTTTGGAAGGGTTTGATTTGTATATCTTATCATAGATAAGATATATGAAACAAAGCCTTAGTTTGAAAGTCTTTTGTTAAAAGTCCTTTTATGGAACTTGGTACTTTTGAATGGTTTGTAAACTTAACATGGAGTTGGTTGGTTGAAACTTAACAACTTGTGTTTGTATTATTTTTAAACTAATGAATGGATGAACATCATTTTAATCATATAGTTGTTTATTATAATAGAATGTAATGAATACTGATCAAGTCACACGCACACGCTTCCGCAAAAGTCAGGGTGTGACAAGTTGGTATCAGAGCTTCGATTGTAGTGAACTTGGATTCCTTCTCGAGTCTAGACTACAATCACAAGGATTCTCTCACGAAAAATATTTTTACAAAATATTTTTTTCCATTGCATTTACAAAACGCCAAGATCCATGGAACAAAAATTTTTCAAAGGAAAGAAAGAAAAACAAGCAAGGACATTAGTTGGTAGTATAGTCTACATGGGGTAGACTTGCCAACTTAGAAAAGACCCACGTAGGAACAACGTGAATACATGTGATGTGATGCCTACCTTTGCATGTATATACTAAGTAATAATAATTAATATACGTACATATGTTATGGTTTTATGTTATAGGAACTTATGTCGTCGTCTGAGAGTAGCGGTTTATCGGAGGAGCATGATCCCATGGCCATCGCCTCCGACGATGAGGTGGCACCCGGCCCAGAGATTTTTGCATCCGACACTGAGATTGATCCAGAGAAGCTATCAGATGATGATTATGATTTCCAGCCCTTTGCGCTGCCAGACTTTGGAAAGGATGTTCCGATTCTTAATGATGTTCTAGCTTATCCCTTCCCGATTCATGACCAGCTCATCATCGGTCACCCCGATGGTGAGCATCTCGTGGAGCCCATTCCGATAGACGCCATTGCACTTTTTGCCATTCCCCCCGAGGATTGGCCTTTTGCTGACTTAGATGATGATGATCTTGCTGCTTTTGAGGGAGATCACCCTGAGGGCGACCAGGGTGATGGCGAGGTGGACGACGTCGTTATCCTAGACATACCTTCTCCCGTCATATCCATCATTGATATTTCATCTGACTCTAACCCACACTCAGTTGGAGACTCTTTCGAGTCTGTGACTTCATCGGCCCTACATGCTGCAGGAGTCAGGGCCTATCCGACCGATCTTGACGATGATGACGCCATGTCAGCCGCCCCATCCACTCCCATTCGTGCCCCCACACCTCCACCTATCCATGATCACGTCCCTGATCCCATTTCAGTTCCCATGGATCTACCTCCCATTGCACCACTCGTCTCACAGCCCCCACCCGCTGTTTTTGTTCCTCCTATCCCAGGGAGTTCACTCCCACCCTTTGCTACCGATGCGCATCATACTGATCTCCCCATTATCTTTCAGCATGAGATACCCCCTCCCCGCCCTGGGGAGGGCACCTTTGGGCAGCCCCCGAGTTTTGATCCTTTTGCATCTACAGATTTCATGCCTATACCCCCATTTCACTCCATTTGAGGCAGACCCATTCAGTCAGTCCCCCAGATGGTTTCCCCCATATTCGATGCCGATATCTGATCCTTATCACCCATCTCACCATGCTGGGTACACACGCGATGATCTTCTCCTCTCCCTTCGGTTACAGTTTGAGATACTTAGCCGTCGAGTCTTTGAGCTTGAGTGCGAGGTGAGCGCCAGACAACCTCCACTACCATTATATCCTCCACCTATTCCTCCACCACCACCACCACCGTCGATCCCTCCTCCTGTATTTCCATCAGCTGATCCTACTACTATTGAGGGTTTCGATGCCCGTTTTCTTACAGTTGAGTAGCAGATCAGCTTCCTAGTCCGTCGCGTGCATGAGCTTGAGGACGAGCTCGCTCATCTACGCAGTCTGATTGTCTTTCCACCTCCCCTGCCGCCTCCAGCATTTTAGATCTTTGTTTTTGCAGGTACCCTTTTGATGAGAAGACCAAGATTGAGCACAAGACTTTTGAAGACCACAGAAGACATAGTGGAAGAAAAATGATATTTACTTTTGTATTGTTAAAAACTTGCATGACCGAGGTGGTGTAACCTTGCGTCCATTTTGTTTTGCTACTATTAAGAACAATGTACCAAGTTGTTAAACATGTATGAAAGCTCAATGGATGTTTTCTTATATTGATGATTTATCTGTTCATGTGATGTTTATGTGATTACGTGGTTGTTTGATGTGATGATTATTTATATTATATGTATGCCTATATATATATATATATATACACACACACACCTCATAGACATTATTCACCAAATAGATACATATGTGCTTGTATCCTCAATAATGTCTAACCTACCCAATACTTCTTACTAGAAGAAAAATGCTGCCCAGACGAAGAACAAATACCAACACTTTGCCAAGGACAGAAGCTGAACTTCAAGAACGCATATCAAAGGTAATTGCACAGCATGAGGCAAACCGCTCAGAACACAGCGGTGGCACTTCCGGAAATAACCCTCCAACTGGTAATGCTAAGTCACCCAAGACACATTACAAATCTTTTGGATATTTCCAACTGTGCTTTGCCAATGCTCACTCGTGAATTATGATTGCATGTGTTACAGGTTGTACCTATAAGCAATTCCTGGATTGTAAGCCCTTAAACTTTGATGGCACAGGAGGTGCCGTCGCTTTTGTTCGTTGGGTCGAGAAGACCGATTCCGTGCTCAGAATGAGCAAATGTGCACCTGAGCAGAGAGTCACCTACATTTCAGGGTTGTTTTTGGATGGTGCACTCTCCTGGTGGAACCTTCAGGTTCAAACTCTTGGCGAAACTGATGCATATGCGCTAAGCTGGGATGAGCTTAAGGAATTGATGTGCAAGAAATACTGTTCAAGGGCTGATATCCAGAAACTGGAAACCGAGTTCTGGAATATGAAGATGGATGGACCAAAGATAGCTGAGTATATTCAGCGTTTCCATGATTTATCAAGGGTTGTTCCCTATGTTATCGAGCCTGAATTCAAAAGGATCGAGAGGTTTATATGGGGACTTGCACCTCAAATCTTAAGCATGGTTACTGCCTCTAAGCCTCCAACCATCGCAGAGGCTATCGATTTGAGTGTTGCACATACTGAGGAGGCTATTCGTTTGGGAAAATTCTCTATATCTGAGACAAAGAAGAAGGAAACTCACGTGGAATCCTCGAACGACAACAAGAGAAAGTTTGCGAACTTCAAGAAGAGTATGCGGGCAAACAGCGATTCCAACAAGCGTAGGGATACAAATCCGCCAGCAGAGGCCCAGAATGGCGCGACAAACAATGAACTCAAGGGAAAAGGGTATGTGGGCACCCTACCCAAGTGTGACATCTGTCAATTTCATCATTCTGGTCGGTGCAGATACAGAAAATGTGACAAATGAGGAAAAATTGGGCATGCAAAGGATACATGTTGGTATGGTGCTGGACGTGGTAATAGAAACCAAGGAGGAAATGGTAATCATGATGGAAATGGAAATCAGTATGGTAACCGGAACCAAGGTGGAAACGGAAATCAGGGAGGAAACGGAAATAGGGGTGGAAACGGAAACCAAGCTGGTAATGGGAACCGTGGAGGAAACAACACTAATGGTCAAGGCGGAAACGATAATGGATGTGGCCAAGGATGTTTTGGCTGCGGTGACATGGGGCACTTCAAGCGAGATTGCCCTAAGAACAATCATGCCCGTGGAAGAGTGTTTACTATTGGAGCCAGAGAAGCACGCCAGGATCCGAATGTGGTTATGGGTACGTTCCCTATTAACCAACACTATTCATCTGTTCTGTTTGATAATGGCGCCGACTTTTGTTTCATATCTATAGACTATAAGAATACACTTGGCCTAGTTTCAAGTAAGCTAGACGTCCCATACTCAATAGAATTGGCAAATGGGAAGTTAGTAGAGGCGAATGAAGTGATTAAGGGTCGTACTCTGGAACCTGGAGAACGAGAATTCTCTATTGATCTTCTACCTGTTTATTTGGGAAGCTTTGACGTTGTCATTGGGATGGATTGGTTGTCTAACAACCGTGCGGAAGTGATTTGCCATGAGAAGACCATCCGCATTCCGTTAGTGAATGAAGAGACGCTTGTGATTCATGGAGAAAAGCACGAGATGCCCTTACGAATTATCAACTGTATGAAAGCACATAAATGTTTACGATAAGGATGCGTTGCCTTCCTAGCACACGTAGTAGATAAGAAAGTTGAGGAGCCGAAGCTTGAAGACATTCTGGTGGTAAAGGATTTTCCCGAGGTCTTCCCCGAAGACTTGCCAGGATTACCTCCACAGCGACAAGTGGAGTTTCGAATAGACCTAGTGCCAGGAGCGGCACCAGTGGTGAAAGCACCTTACCAGTTAGCTTCGTCAGAGATGCAAGAGCTTTCGACACAACTGCAAGAGTTGCTAGATAAAGGATTTATAAAGCCGAGCTTCTCACCCTGGGGAGCTCCAGTGCTGTTTGTCAAGAAAAAGGATGGCAGATTTCATATGTGTATCGACTACAGGGAGTTGAATAATTTGACCATCAAGAATCGGTACCCCTTTCTGAGGATTGATGACTTAATCGACCAATTGCAAGGCTCTAGCTACTACTTAAAGATCGAATTGAGGTCAGGATATCATCAACTGCGAATACAAGAAGAAAGTATCCCTAAAACGACCTTTAGGACTCGCTATGGACATTACGAGTTCCTTGTCATGCCGTTTGGCTTAACGAATGCACCGACAGTATTCATGGACCTCATGAATCGGGTGTGCAAGCCATATCTAGATAAGTTTGTGATTTTGTTTATTGATGCCATCCTTATTTACTCGAAGATCAAGGAAGAACATGAGCAACATCCGCGAGCTATCTTGGAACTTTTGAAGAAAGAACAGTTGTATGCAAAGCTGTCAAAGTGCGCATTTTGGATTCGTGAGGTGCAATTCTTAGGTCACGTGGTGACTGAGAATGGAATTCATGTCGACCCTGCCAAGATCGAAGCAATCAAGAATTGGGAGGCCCCAAAGACGCCCATTGAGATACGACAATTTCTGGGGTTAGCAGGTTATTACAAACGATTCATTGTGAATTTTTCAAGTATTGCTCAGCCGCTAACGACCCTAACCCAGAAGGATAAGAAATTTGATTGGGGAGAGAAACAAGAAACAGCCTTTCAGACGTTGAAGGATAAACTCTGTGACTCACCGATTCTATCTTTACCTGACGGTACCGATGGTTTTGTGGTTTATTGTGATGATTCACGGCAAGGTCTTGGTTGCGTGTTGATGCAATGATACAAAGTCATCGCGTACGCATCACGACAGTTGAAGGTTCATGAGAAGAACTATACAACGCACAACCTTGAGTTAGGAGCTGTGATATTTGCATTGAAGATTTGGCGTCATTACTTGTATGGTACTCGTTGCACGATCTTTACAGACCATAAGAGTTTGCAGCACATCTTCGATCAGAAGGATTTAAACATGAGACAATGAAGATGGGTCGAGTTGTTGAATGATTACGATTGTGAGATCAAGTATCACCCGGGCAAGGCGAATGTTGTAGCAGACACCCTGAGCTGCAAGGAGCGTGCAAAGCCTCTAAGGGTGCGACCCTTAGAGATGACTATACAAACTTATCTCACTACTCGGATTCGCGAAACTCAGCAAGAAGCGCTTAAGCCAGATAACCTACAAGCTGAAGCATTATGTGGAATGGAAGCACAATTGTTGCCAAGGGAAGATGGAACAATGTACTTCATGGAACGAATTTGGGTACCATTCTTCGACGATCTACGTGCACTTATTTTGGATGAAGCTCACAAGTCAAGGTACTCTATCCATCCTGGATCCGAAAAGATGTACCAAGACTTGAAGGACTTTTATTGGTGGCCCACGATGAAAGCCGACATTGCTACGTATGTGGGTAACTGCCTTACTTGCGCCAAAGTCAAGGCAGAATACCAGGAACCGTCAGGGTTCCTGCAACAACCTGAGATTCCCATTTGGAAGTGGGAACAAATCTCAATGGATTTCATTACCAAGCTGCCAAGAAACCAAAGAGGTCATGATATGATTTGGGTAATTATTGATCGACTCACAAAGTCTGCACATTTCTTACCGATTAGAGAGAAAGATATCATGAAGAAGCTAGCAGAGATATACCTCAGGGAGATTGTGGCACGTCACGGAGTGCATGTTCCTATCATATCCGACCAAGATGGTCGTTTTGTGTCAAGGATTTGGAAAACGTTTCAGCAGACTTTTGGATCACATCTGAACCTTAGCACAGCCATTCACCCTCAGAAGGACGGCCAGAGTAAGCGAACGATACAAACTTTGGAAGACATGCTACGAGCGTGTGTGATGGACTTTGGTGGAAGTTGGGATATTCACTTGCCTTTAGTGGAGTTCTCCTACAACAATAGCTATCACAGCAACATTTAGGCCACCCCGTTTGAAGCTTTATATGGACGAAAGTGTCGGTCCCCGTTGTGTTGGGCGGAGACCGGAGATAAACAGCTTATTGGTCCAGAGTTGGTTCAAGAAACTATGGACAAGATTGCTCAGATACGTGATCAGTCACACCCCAACCGATGGCAGAATCATCGGGGCGTGGCACTGAGCGAAACAGATTGTCCAAGAGAAATCCATAACAACTAAAATTACCAGATATTTATCATTATGTCCCATACCATAATATATCAAATAAAAGCAGTTATTACATACATTGTTTTCTCAAAGACAGATCAAATGTTCCGACGACTCAGATTTAAATAAGTAAATTGTTTGTTTGTTTCTAGACTCTTCCTAACTCGATTCCACAAAGCAGGCATCCTAGCAGGTGGCATCCTAAACACCTGTCACATACGTTAAAATAGAGGTCAATACACTTAGTGTAAAGGTGAGCATACAAGTTTGATAATAGCATAATAGAGTTCGAAATTGTTTACGCATAACCAGCATGTACAACGTATAATGTGAAGCATGTAAGTTATCGACAAAGATCCTCTCAATACCAATGACTGCAAGTTGACTGCGAGTAGCGAGTGCGCATCACATGTTCGCCACTGCGAACACGTGAAGTATTGTGCTTAACAATCCCTAAGTGAACAGGTGTTGAGTCCAAACTATAGTACTATCGTTGCTAAGGCAGGTAGACAACAATCAATGTGTAAACATAACAAACAAGCATTCATCGAGGCACGTACAACATGCATTAGAGGTCAGCGTATAAATAGTGTTTGCGTTTTGTGTTCGATGTGATCTAGAATAAGTAACGTATGTAACACTCAAAAGTGCGTAAAGCAAAAAGGGAACGAGTATCACAGATAGCGTTTAACTTAATAAACACTGCCTTGGATTGAAGGGAGGGTTGAGAGATTACCCTGAACAGTTAACGATAGCATAAACGATGAGCGGCGCGTAAAACGATGCAAAAGTACCAAGTATCGAATGGTAACCCGATCGGATGGCAATCCGATCGGATGGCCGGTCGATCGGATGTCAATCCGTTCGGATGGCCATTCGATTGGATTGACACCTCGTTTGGTAAAGATGTGTTTGTGTATGATGGTTTGTCCTTTGAAGTTTTGGTTGTAGCATTTTGAAAATAGAGAAGTATCTCTGCCCTTCAGGTCGGTCGATCGAACGGCGGTTCGATTGAACGACGATCCGATTGGTGAGTCTCCTCAGTTGAGAACAAGTTCACAGCACGACGGTCACTCGATCGGATGACTATCCGGTCGGGTGGCAATCTGTATGCATTGAACATGTTGAAAATTGATTAAGTACCAAAGTCCCAAACGTTACACGATCGGATGGTCGTTCGATCGGATGGAAATCCGATCGGACGGCAATCCGTTCGACGTCCAGAACTTAAAATTTGTAAATAAAAAGTTTAAGTGTGGAACCAAGTGCAACCCGATCGGATGGCCGGTCGATCGGATGGCAATCCGATCGGACGGCAATGCGTCCCAATGTCCTGATCGTCTTGACACTTGATTTCGTTGAGGATTTTGCAGTTTTGAACGAGATGTTACGATAACTTGCTTAAACAACTGAAACCCCATCTCGACCCAAGTGACCCGATCGAACAGGAACTACCCTAGTCCGGCAAGTTCACGGTTCGGAACGGTTTTTTATGTTCAAACCTGAAATCGATTATCTCTTGGATAGAATTCAGATCTTGAACCAACCCATCACTAAGAATGAGTTGATGATCAGAACGAGCTTCGATTCTATCAGTTTTAAGAGCATTGAGTCTAAAAGAGTTGAAAGGAAGTTGGAAAACCTTCTTTCAATCCTTTTAACCATGAATATGTGTAGATCTATGCGAAAACGTTGTTTAATCTTGTTGAAGTCCTTCAGCCCTAAGTTATTCTTGGTGGAATGAAGCCAAACATTGACGTTCATAAGAACTTCATGATGACATCACCCTAGAACACCTCAAATCCGGTGATTTCACGGTTAAAAGTTAAGATTCAAAGGTGAAAATGATGAAGAAATGTGTGTAGATCATAGAAGCACAAGATTTAGGTTGGAAACTTACAAGAATCGAGAGAAATGAGAGCTTGAGTGCGTCTGGTCGAACAAGGAGCTGTCACATCACAAATGATGTGACAGGTGGGTATTTATAGGGTTTCCCAAAAAGGAAAGAGGGGAAGTGCCGGGTCGATCGGGTGGCAGCCCGATCGGGTGGTAACTCGATCGGATGACAATCCGATCGGATGGCAATCCGATCGGATGGCCACTCGATCGGTTGGCCACTCGATCCTAGTGTCCGGCGCGACGAGTTTTGTTGTTTCGATTCGTGTGTTGAGCGTTGCGATGCGATTCGAGTGAGCGATGCGATAGTATTACCCATTAGTTACACCAATAACATAACTACTATATCTAACATACAATCACTATAATTTAACTTGCGTTTAGCGTTTGCGTTTCGACTTCGATGCGATAGACTGCGATTGCGATTAACACCTCAACACAAACATATATGCACAAGTAACACATAAATAGCACACACACGTAAAACAATATTCAGAACACATAATTCGAGTTGCGAATGCGATAGCAATTAGCGATAAGTTGATTAACGATAAATATGCGATTAAATAGCGATTATACCTCGATTATTAATAGATACTCCACATAGTATAACTAAAGCAAATAAATAATAGATTCGATTACAAGTCAAAGAAGTCAATACAGTAGTTGAGCAAGGAGTGACAGATCGCAATTAGCAATCTTTTCTTCCTTTGACTTCAATCTTGACTTTGACTTTCGAAACACGGGGTGTTACAGCCTCCCCTACTTAAGGGAATTTTGTCCCGAAATTTAGGCTTTAGCCGTAACAAACAACTGCGGATACTTCGCCTTCATGTCCCTTTCGAGTTCCCAGGTGAACTCGGCGCCTCGTTTTCCTTCCCAGCGAACCTTCACAATGGGAATGCGTGAGCGTCTGAGCACCTTGGTTTCTCGTCCCACGATCTCGACAGGCTTTTCCACGATGTGTAATGTTTCGTCCACTTGTAGGTCCTCAAGAGGGACATGTAATTCCTGGTCGGCCAAGCACTTTCTGAGGTTCAAAACGTGGAAAGTCGGGTGGACGTTACTCAGTTCCTCTGGTAGTTCGAGTCTTTAGGCCACTTTTCCAGTCCTTTCTAGAATCTTAAAGGGTCAAACATATCGAGGCGCGAGCTTTCCTTTCTTGCCGAATCTGATCACCCCCTTCCACGGTGCAACCTTTAGGAGTACGTGATCGCCAACGTCAAATTCAAGGGGCTTGCGGTGTCTATCAGCGTAGCTTTTCTGTCGGCTCCGAGCTTTCAGTAGATTGTCTCGAATTTGGAGGATTTTGTCAGTCGTTTCTTGCAACAGCTTGGGACCGGTAATTTACGCATCTCCGATCTCGTTCCATACAATAGGCGATCGACATTTTCTTCCGTAAAAAGCCTCACATGGTGCCATTTGTATGCTAGAATGATAACTGTTATTGTACGAGAATTCGACCAAAAGTAAGTGCGCGTCCCAATTACCACTGAAGTCTATGACACACGAACGGAGCATGTCTTCAAGGGTACAAATCGTTCTTTCAGTCTGACCGTCGGTTTGGGGATGGAAAGCGGTACTTAGATTAAGAGTAGTACCGAGAGCAGATTGAAATGTTTCCCAAAGGCGCGAGGTAAACCGAGCATCGCGGTCAGAGATGATGTCACGAGGCGTCCCATGTCGACAAATGATCTCCTTGGTGTAGATTCGGGCTATTTTTTCTACCTTGTAGTCTTCTCGTAACGGTAGGAAGTGAGCTGACTTAGTCAAACGGTCAACCACAACCCATATGCTATCATGACCAGATTGAGTACGCGGGAGTTTCGTTATGAAGTCCATGGCTATACTCTCCCATTTCCACATCGGGATCTCAGGTTGAACGAGTAAGCCAGAGGGTCTTTGATGCTCAGCCTTGACCTTGGAACAAGTCAGGCATCTCGAAACATAGATTGCGATATCCTTCTTCATGCACGGCCACCAGTACTTGTAACGCATGTCCTTGTACATCTTTTCGGCACCGGGATGAATAGAATATCGAGATTTGTGGGCTTCGTCCATCAGGAGTCGTCGCAAGTTTGTATGCTTGGGAATCCAAATTCGATCCAAATAATGAAAGATACCATTCGATTTATTCTCGAGTTGGGCACCATCGTTTAGAATTCTTTCCTTCTTCAGAGTTTGCTCGGTAAAACAAGCATGCTGCGCGTCACGGATAAGAGCTTCGAGATTAAACTGGGCTTGGGAATTATGAACGCTAAGCAAGTAGTTTCGTCAACTGAGAGCATTGGCAATGACATTTGCTTTGCCTGGATGGTAACGGATCTCAAAATCGTAATCGTTGAGCAGCTCTACCCACCGACGTTGACACATGTTCAGTTCTTTCTGGTCAAAGATGTGTTGTAGGCTCGGTGAAGATCGTACACTTAGTACCGTAAAGGTAGTGTCGCCAAATCTTTAACACAAAAATAACTGCGCCAAGCTCGAGGTCGTGTGTGGTGTAGTTCTTCTCGTGGACCTTGAGCTGTCGAGAAGCGTATGCGATAACCTTGTCTCGCTGCATAAGAACACAACCAAGACCAAGGTTCGAGGCATCGCAGTAAACTACGAAGTTGTCGTTTCCATCGGGCAGTGAGAGCACGGGAGCATTGCAAAGCATAGCTTTGAGAGTTTGAAAGGCTTCCTCCTGTTTAGTTCCCCAAACAAAAGGTTTATCCTTATGCGTAAGAGAGGTAAGCGGCACAGCGATCTTAGAAAAACCTTCGATAAAACGGCGGTAATAGCCTGCCAGACCGAGAAAAGAGCGGACTTCAGACAGATTCTTGGGTGTAACCCAACTCTTAACAGCTTCGATCTTCGCAGGGTCAACGTGGATACCTTGACTATTGACAATGTGACCCAAGAATTGGACCTCCTCCAGCCAGATTCGCACTTGGAGAATTTGGCGTAGAGACGGTTTCCCTGGAGTAACTCAAGAACCAAACGTAGATGCTGCGAGTGTTCGGCTTTTGATTTGGAATAGATCAGGATATCGTCCATGAATACGATTACGAAGCGATCAAGGAAAGGTTTGCACACTCGATTCATCAGATCCATGAAGACTGCAGGAGCGTTGGTCAAACCAAAAGGCATGACAACGAACTCATAGTGACCATAGCGGGTTCGAAAAACGGTTTTGGGAATATCCTCCTCTTGGATGCGTAATTGGTGATAGCCTGAGCGCAGATCGATCTTGGAAAAACATGTAGCACCTTGTAACTGATCAAACAAATCATCAATTCGAGGCAAGGGATAGTGATTCTTGATCGTCAACTTTTTCAACTCCCTATAGTCGATGCACATCCGAAATGAACCATCCTTCTTTTTGACGAAAAGGACAGGCGCGCCCCATGGAGAGGTGCTAGGGCGAATAAAGCCTTTATCAAGAAGTTCCTGGAGCTGACTCGAGAGTTCGTGCATTTCGGATGGAGCGAGATGATACGGCGCTTTAGCAACAGGGTTTGCTCCAGGAATAAGGTCGATACGAAAGTCGATGTCACGAGCGGGTGGTAACCCGGGTAGATCATTGGGGAAAACGTTGGGAAACTTACAAACAACGGGGACCTGGTGCACCTCCTTAACTTCCTTTTTCTCTGCTACTATGATGTGTGCCAAGAAAGCTTGGTATTCCTTGCGGAGATAGTTCTAGCCTGGACACACGACATGAGCTGGAGTTTCTTCGACGCGACTTCCCCATAAACACACAATTGATGACCATTAGCGAGCGAGAATCGAATCATCTTATTGAAGCAAACAACTTCAGCATGGTTTTCACGAAGAAAGTCCATGCCTACTATGACGTCAAAACTACCGAGCTGCATCGGAATAAGATCGATAGGGAAGATGTGATTGTTGAGTTCGAGAGTACAATCACAAAGAACAGAATTTACGGCGACGGTTCTTCCGGTGGTAACTTCAACATCGAACATCGAGGGGAGATGAGCGCACTTACGATTGAGGAGCTTTTCGAATTCAAACGATATAAAACAGTTATCTGCTCCAGTATCAAATAAACACGTAGCATATATACCATTCACAAGGAACGTACCATTGACCACATTGTTATCGGCTTGAGCCTGGCGAGCGTCAATGTTGAATGCACGTCCGCGGGCTGCTGGTTGTTGCTGCTGTTGCTGAGGCTGCTGCTGGGGCTGCTGCTGTTGTGGCTCTTGCTTGACCACTCGGTTCGGGCACATGTTGGCGAAGTGGTTGGGATCACCACATGCATAGCAAACTCTAGCATTGACCGCGGGTGCATGAGCCGTTTGATGGCCTTGAGGAGCAGTAAGTAGAGCTTGTTGAGCAGGAGCTTGACCTTGTGTTGGAGCAGGGTTTTGATGTGGACCTGTACGACAGTTGGTGGTGAAATGGCCGTACATGTTGCAATGTGCACAGTATCTGCAAGCGATTCCCACAGGGTGGTGATAGGTGCAAGTAGGGCAAGCCGGGTGAGGACCAGTATACGCACGCTTTGTCGGTGCTGCGTTGGTAGCGTGGCCACTACTTGGAGGTGTTGGTGTTGCTGTGGGGCTGGTACTGATTGGAGCAAGGCAGCATTGGTCACAGCGCAGTTCTTGTTGCTGGAACTGCTGTTGTTCTTTCTCTTGCGTCTCGAGAGCTTGGATGATTGAGGAGCGGTGGTGGTTTCAGCGGTTGAAGCAGTAGTAGCTTGATGCAGATTCTTGGGAGCTTTATCCCAGACACCAGACTTAAATCGCTTGCCGTTAATCTCAGTAGCGAGCAAGTAGGTTTCTTCAATCGTTGTCGTCTTTGCAGCTTGAACGAAATCAGCCACGCAATCCGGAAGAGCACGGATATACTTCTTGATGGCGATTTCGGGCGTCTTGACTTGGTCCGGACAGATTATACTCAACTGCTTGAAGCGTGCAGTCAAACCAGCGTTGTCACCATCTTTCTGCTTAATGTGCCAGAATTCATCCTCCAACTTTTGGCGCTCATGGGGAGGGCAGAACTCTTGCATCATCACGTCCTTCAACTCATCCCATGTTAGCCCGTAGTCTGCATCATTTCCGCGTTTGTTTCTCTAAGTCGTCCACTAGTCTAAAGCGCGGGACTGGAAGACGCCAGTTGCGTTCAGAGTGCGGAGATTGTCAGGACAACCACTCTGGTGCAGGGTGACTTCGATAGAATCAAACCATTGGAACATGGCCGTAGGACCATCTTCACCAGTAAACTCTTTCGGGCCACATGCTTTGAACTGCTTGAAGCTAAAAGCAGCTTTTGGCGAATCAGTTCGGGACTCTTCAGAAGATTTGCTAGCATTCTCGTTTAGTTCACTCACGATTTGAGGGATGACTTTGACGATTTGACTCGCGACGAGAGAGGCGAGTCTCTTGTCGGTGTGTTTACGCCTAGCAGCTCGTGAGTGTAGGGATCCAGATGATGACATTGTCTGCGACAGACAGCGTCATAGGATTCAAAACACTATTCGATCATTCCTGGTATAGTCTAGCGATTCACCATAAAGCTCAGGAACACGTAGTTATATAAACACAAATTCTCGTAAGCACATAATCACGTAGGGCACAGAAACACGTAGGCACGTAAGGCACAGAAGCACGTAAGCACGAAAGGCACAGAAGCACATAAGGCAGTCAGAACACAGAAACCTTACTATATGTTGCATGTATTCCCTATCCTTCACAGCACGTATAGCGATTAAGTAAAGCGATTGCGAGCATCGAGTAACGATTGCGATTAATGACCAGTGATTTGTTAGCGATTGTGTAGTGTGTAGTGTGTTGTGTGATAAGCGGAGCGAGAAGCGTTAGATCAAAACCAATGACATCTCAAAACGCTAAAAAATATGCATAAAACCACATAGAACACATAGAGTCCACATAAATTGATAAATCATAGAGTTGGCGGCTGCGGGTTCCAAAATCGAAACACATAAAATCAAGGATAGATTGTCTCGACTAGATAGACGTCAACTACCCAAAGTGATTCGACTATTCACAAGGACTTTTAGTACACACTTTGGCCTTCGGGACTGTGCTCTCGCTCTGATTTGAGCGATCGGCACGCATTCTTCCAGTTACAGTGTGACCCAAGTCGTTGGAGTCCGTCGAGACTTTGGTGAGAGCTTTGTCAAACCACATTTAGATAGTAGAACGAGTCATCAAGGTTCGGGTTCCACCCCTAACTTTGCGACTACGTTCCTATTTGTATGGTAAAACCACGAGATGGATAGGAAGATTTGCGTCGAAGTATGGATTTCACTCCAGATTCAACGCAAATTCTCTTGTTTTACAGTAAAAAAAAAAATTCAAACGAGTAATCTGGTCGAGAGTTTGCAGTTTTCACACCTTATCTTAACCAGATCATTCGTTTGTGTGTGTAATCAGCCTTAGGAAAAGTTGATCTTGCGCAGAACTGTAGTATGCGATGTTCGCGCAAGTGTGTAGTGTATAGCGAGTTCGAGCGAGAAATAGCGAGTAAGCTCGTACAAAACCCCTACTGGGCATGCACAAGTCGGTCTGTTGATAATTAAACTATAGACTAGGTCGTTTCTAAGACGTCGACCCGGACTAGGTCGAGTCTCGCCTAATTCCCTATAGTTATGGCTCTGATACCAATCTGTCACACCCCAACCGATGGCGGAATCATCCGAGCGCGACACTGAGTGAAACAGATTGTCCAAGAGAAATCCATAACAACTAAAATTACCGAATATTTATCATTATGTCCCATACCATAATATATCAAATAAAAGCAGTTATTACAGACATTGTTTTCTCAAAGATATATCAAATGTTCCGACGACTCATATTCAAATAAGTAAATTGTTTGTTTGTCTCTAGATTCTTCCTAACTCGATTCCACAAAGCAAGCATCCTAGCAGGTGGCATCCTAAACACCTGTCACATACGTTAAAATAGAGGTCAATACACATAGCGTAAATGTGAGCATACAAGTTTGATAATAGCATAATAGAGTTCGAAATCGTTTACGCATAACCAGCATGTACAATGTATAATGTGAAGCATGTAAGTTATCGACAAAGATCCTATCAATACCAATGACTGCGAGTAGCGAATGCGCATCACATGTTCGCCACTGCGAACACGTGAAGTATTTTCCTTAACAACCCCTGAGTGAACAGGTGCTGAGTCCAAACTATAGTACTATCGTTGCTAAGGCAGGTAGACAGCAATCAATGTGTAAACATAACAAACAAGCATTCATCGAGTCACGTACAACATGCATTAGAGGTCAGCGTATAAATAGTGTTTGCGTTGTGTGTTCGATGTGATTTAAAATAAGTAACGTTTGTAACACCCAAAAGTGCGTAAAGCAAAAAGGGATCGAGTATACTCACGGATAGCGTTTAACTTAATAAACACTGCCTTGGATTGAAGGGAGCGCTGAGAGATTAGCCTGAACAGTTAACTATAGGATAAACGATGAGCGGCGCGTAAAGCGATGCAAAAGTACCAAGTATCAGATGGTAACCCGATCGGATGGCAATTCGATCGGATGGCCGGTCGATCGGATGTCAATCCGTTCGGATGGTCATCCGATCGGATGGCCATTCGATTGGATTGACACCTTGTTTGGTAAAGATGTGTTTGTGTATGAACGTTTGTCCTTTGAAGTTTTCGTTGTAGCATTTTGAAAATAGAGAAGTATATCTGCCCTTCAGGTCGGTCGATTGGACGGCGGTTCGATCGGACGGCAATCCGATTGGAGAGTCTCCTCAGTTGAGAACAAGTTCACAGCAGGACGGTCACTCGATCGGATGACTATCCGGTCGGGTGGCAATCCGTATGCATTGAACATGTTGAAAATTGATTAAGTACCAAAGTCCCAAACGTGATCGGATGGTCGTTCGATCGGATGGCAATCCGATCGGACGGCAATCCGATCGGACGGCAATCCGTTCGACGTCCAGAACTTGAAATTTGTAAATAAAAAGTTTAAGTGTGGAACCAAGTGCAACCCGATCGGATGGCAATCCGATCGGACGACAATCCGTCCCAACGTCCTGATCATCTTGACACTTGATTTCGTTGAGGATTTTTGCAGTTTTGAACGAGACGTTACGATAACTTGCTTAAACAACATAAACCCCATCTCGACCCAAGTGACCCGATCGAACAGGAACCATCCTAGTCTGGCCAGTTCACGGTTCGGAACGGTTGCTCATGTTCAAACCCGAAATCGATTATCTCTTGGATAGAATTCAGATCTTGAACCAACCCATCACTAAGAACGAGTAGAAGATTAGAACGAGCTCCAATTCTATCGGTTTTGAGTGCATTGAGTGTAAAAGAGTTGAAAGGAAGTTGGAAAACCTTCTTTCGATCCTTTTTAACCATGAACATGTGTAGATCTATGCGAAAACATTGTTTAATGTTGTGGAAGTCCTTCAGATCTAAGTTGTTCTTGGTGGAAATGAACATGTGTAGATCTATGCGAAAACATTGTTTAATCTTGTGGAAGTCCTTCAGATCTAAGTGGTTCTTGGTGGAATGAAGCCAAACATTGAAGTTCATAAGAACTTCATGATGACATCACCCTAGAACACCTCAAATCCGGTGATTTCACGGTTAAAAGTTTAGATTCAAAGGTGAAAATGATGAAGAAATGTGTGTAGATCATAGAAGTACAAGATTTAGGTTGGAAACTTACAAGAATCAAGAGAAATGAGAGCTTGAGTGCGGCTGGTCGAACAAGGATCTGTCACATCACAAATGATGTGACAGGTGGGTATTTATAGGGTTTCCAAAAAATAAAAGAGGGGAAGTGCTGGGTCGATCGGGTGGCAACTCGATTAGGTGGCAGCCCGATCGGGTGGCAGCCCAATCGGATGACAACTCGATCGGATGGCAATCCGATTGGATGGCCACTCGATCGGTTGGCCACTTTGTGACACCTGTGCCTCTGCGACCATCAAAAAAATACCAAATTTATGAAGTATTGTGTTTCATACTTGGGATTTGTAAAAATACGTGTATTGTTTGCACATATCAGTTCGTGTTCGATTTCAAGCTTTAAATCGCTTTCTGGAAGGTTATACGCGCACTGATGCATAAATATAACCAGTTAAATGCAACAATCACTCCGGAATAGTGAAATAGGCTTAACATACCTTAAATAACCTTTACATAACTTAGAAATAAGTTTTGGAGGGTTTGGTGTGGCGAAATCAAGTTTATTCGCTTACAAGGACTAATTTCGAAAAACTGCGAAAGTATTTCGATTTGTACTGTAACGAACATTCTGGAACTTTATCATAAGTTAAATATGCCCTAAATATCCTTTACATAGCTTAGAAATAGGCTTTGAGGTGTTTGGTCCGCAAAAATAAACTTTCTTGATCAATAGGGACTAAAAGCGTCAAAAAGTGCATAAGTTTGCATTTTCGCGCACATCTTACGTTCTGAATATATTCGGACATCCAAAAATTTATGTAATCATTAAAATATTTTATTTTAGTGATTGGATTGATAAAAATCCTTTCATCGCGTAATTTGGATCGTTTTTCGTGTTCGTTCGTGTTTCGTCGTAATTAACCAAATAACGCAACCGTACGGCAAAAACGAACCAACATACAGGATATTTTTGAGCATGTTTCAACTTCCCTATACTTTAACTTCATTTTAGAGCCTTGAAATGAGGTTAACGGGGTTTAAACGCATCAAAAATGGCTTAAAAGTGTTGCAGGGACCATTTCTGCCATTTTGGGAAAATTGCTGGAGCTGGCACATGGTGGCGCTGCGCCACCACCATAAGCCTTTGCCGTGGTGCGACGCCACGGCCCTATCTGGGCAAAAAATTGAATTTTAGCATTTTTCAGCAATGGGATTGAACTTGGGGGTCTTTTTTTTTGTAACCTTTTCAATACCATTTGATGGTTTTGGGACACCCCTAGTATTCCAAAACCTTGTGCCCACTTGGACGGTCCAGATTGATGCTCGTTTATCAAGGAACGATCCTAACGGTTCTTCACTTTCTATAAATACCCACCTTCCTCATTTGCATTCTTCACACTTGATTCTGAAATTTCTCTAAGTTGATGTGTTTATCACTTCATACCTCAGAATATTTGGAATCAAACCTCCATTCTTGGACCTTTTGTAAGTATTCCTTCGTTCTTTTATGCGTTTTAGCATGAAAGTCAAAATTTGTTTGACTTTCTGCATTGACCAGTTTATGGTCAACACGAAGTTCGTTTGAACTTCATAACGTGAGCGTAACCACGATGGTTTTAGTCTCTCGTGACTATACCTACTGATTACCACGTTATTTAGGCATAGTGACGAGTCGTAGTTTCGGCCAGAATACGCGTTTATGCGTATTTTGTAACCAAACTACTTTTGGGAATCAAAACCGTTTGTTTTGATACCAAACCTGTTTTCAAACCTTGTTAAACATGTTTTAACATGTTTAGCTCCTCACTTTAGGTTTAGTGCTTATATAGGGTCGTAAAGGTAAGCGGTCTAAACAACCGCTTAGACTTTCGAACCCGACCCGTTTGGTCGATCATTAGGATCCGACCAAACACATTAGGTGACCATAGTTGTATAGGGAATAACATTCCGAGGTTATACCTTATGGTCACTTCGTTTAGTTAGTTGTATGATAGGTAGTTTATATGCCTTAGGAAAATGACCAAAATGCACTTTTTACGCATAAATTCATTTTAAGCATATGTAACCTAAATTTTGACATCTAAACTGATTAGGTAACATTATTAGACATGTTAAGGCATATAATACTTGTCATAGGACTAGTTAGGCGATCCGAACGCGTTTTACGCGAACAACGCGTTAAAGTAGCTTAAGCTACCTAAACGGGTTGTAATGGGTCGTAAGCACTTAGGTTAGGTTTTCTTTTGGAATGTAGGCCTTGTTAAACCATATTACATGAGTTCCTATACTCATGTGGTTTACGAAACCTCATTCTATCCGATCTTCCAATTTAGGTCCGGTTATTAATGTAGTTACCTATATTAGGTGTCGTTTGATTTCCATGATCCCTCTAGATTTTCTTGGTTGTTATTCAAGACTTCTAAGCACCCTCAATTGAGTACATAGTCCCCTCTTTTACTGTTTTCAACTGTTTTGGGGTGGAACACATGTGCCTACTTGTTACTTTCATGCTTTCCATATTTTCATATCATATACTTGCTATGTTCATTAGTACACTATTAGTACATGATTTCATTATGTTTTGCTATGTATGTTCACTTAACATGCTAGCGCAATTGTTTTACGTTTTGAACCATTTGTAATCGTTGGATGTATGTGATCCATTTGTAATCGTTGGATGTATGTGAACCATTTGTAACCATTTGATGTATGTGAACCATTTGTAATCGTTTGATGTACGTGAACCATTTCTAACCGTTTGATTTATGTGAACCATTTGTAACTATTTGAACCATTGGGTTAGGGAAGTGATTAGGTAATGGGACGGGAGTAATGTGTTAAAAGCATGGTGGATACGCCGTTGGTACTTCATATATATAAGTGCTTTTAACACATTATATATCGTTGCGTTATCTAGATCACTTGGGTAAACGATTTTGAAACGATATCACTCAATGATGTTTTCTGAATAATATAAACCATATGAGTTTTATTAACGAGTTTCTATGGGATGTTTTACAATTTGATTTAATAAAACAAATGTTTTGGAGTTAAGAATCATGGCTATGAGATTTTATAAATTATAACCAACTTGATTTGAGTTGGTTAATTACGTCGCAATACTATACTTTTCAAAAACAAGGTTTTTAATTAATTATTGCAACATGTAAACTAGCCATGGATCCGACACTCATATAAAATCTATGTACTCACCGGCATTTTTAGGCTGACGTATTTTCACATGTGTTTCAGGCACCATAGTTGATGATATTTGTGTACGCTCACATAGGAATGGACGAGGCCTTAGTGACTTAATAACAATGAAAGTCTATTTGTTCATGTTTTGTTTCAAATTCCAATGTAATGTAATACATTTAATTCAATAAAACGAAATTGTTTAAATCCATGGTTGTGAAACAATGATTCTGTTACAACACTCCCCGACATTTCCGCCACGTTTTGTTGTTTTATGTGGTCGGGGTGCGACAGAAAAGTTGGTATCAGAGCCAATGGTTATAGGGAATTAGGTTATTAGTAATGCTTTGACCTAGACTATAACCTTCCTAGGACCCTAACGCGAGTTTACTTGCGTTAATCATAAAACAATACCGTTGCCTATCATTTGTTCTAGGATGATTTATTATAAGGTTTCGAACCTTCAAAGTTTTCAAATTCTCATCAAGGTTTAGGGCTACATAATGTGAACACGTGTAAACTGGAAGGGTGGGTGCCTGTACCCTGAGCTTTCTGTCTAAGGCTAGTGTGTTCGTACAAATCCGCAGTATCGGACCAGACACTCTTACCTGGGAACTCTTTGGGTGAGTGTCCACTTATAGGAGAGCATGTCTTCGTGGTACATTATGAGGACCTATTTACTTTGATTCAGCCTTTGTGTGTCGTTTGTTTGCTTCGTGGTTCAAACAAATGACCATCACCCATGATTTTTGGTCAGTAATTGTAGCATCCTATTCTTACCCAATGCCATTTCATTTGTTTTCTCTCTTGTTTCCCCTTTTTAGAATGCCTCCATGACGCGAAAATCAGGTACCTATTGAAGAGCTGGCAGCTGTCATTACGCAGCAAATGACTGCTGCAATCCCGAACATCGTTGCTCAATGTAACCAAGCTCTCAACAACAATAATGCCCCCTGCAACTTCAAGACGTTCAACTCGGCTAAGCCATCAAAGTTTTCTGGGTCTCAAGGAGCGACTGCACTTCTGCAATGGTTCGAGAGTCTAGAGAGCACCTTCAGGCATGTTCAATGCCCAAATGAGCGAAAGGTAGAATTCGAATCTAGTGTCTTTGAGAAAAGAGCTTTGACATGGTGGAATGGTGTGATGAGAGATAGGGGTGCCGATGTGGCAATGGCTCAAACATGGGAAGAGCTTCGAGCTTTGATGATGAAGGAATTTTGTCCTCGTCACGAGATCAGGGCCTTGGAAAGGGAATTCGACGATCTTAAGCAAGATAGCGGTGAGCATCAAGCCTACACGGATCGTTATGAGGAGTTAAGTCTGTTATGCCCGAATATGGTTACGCCTTTGGATAAGGTAATCGAAAAGTACATTGATGGCCTCCCTGACCCAGTACAAGACATTGTGACTGGTAGTAACCCCACTACGGTTACGCAGGCCACTGAGCTATCTGCTACCTTGACTGAATCTCAAATCAGGAAAGGTAAACTTTTCCGAAAAGGTGATAAGAAACCAATCGAGGAATCGAAACCCAAAGATGAACAGACTGAATCCTCCAAGAAGTCAAGGAAGCAAAAAGCTTCCCAGAACTTCACCGTGGTTGCTCACAATGATCAAGCTGCCCCCAACCAACTAGCTAAACCCCCTGCTAGGAAGCCATACAACGGAACTGCATCCTTGTGCAACCAATGTAACCTTCATCATCATGCTAGTGTGAAGTGCCGCAAATGCCAAATTTATGGACTTATAGGTCATACAGCAAGAGTTTGCCGAGCTGCAGTTGCACCAAATCAAGCTGAAAACAATCCTGCTCAAGCTCGTTTTCCACCAGGTTCTTGCTACAACTGTGGCGAGATAGGTCATTTCCGAAGAAATTGACCAAAGCTTGCTAATGCAAATCCAGCACAGGGATGAGCATCTGACCGACTAGAAGACAACACCGTTTAGAAATAATTACGTCTTATGTATTATTTTCTTTTGTTGTCAAGGTCCATGAAACAGTTGTTATCGTTGTTTATAAATAAATCATTTATTTACATTGCAATGTATTTGTGTGGTTGCATGTATAAAAAACATATCCCCTACAATACCGACAATCAGGGAAACGTATTCCATGAAGAACATACTACCCCCAAAATTATTCCATTTTATGATCTCTTGCGTTTTCCACGAAAATCCTAAGTACCCGTTTCTTCCAAAGAAACGAAGTACAAGGCGCAAGTTACAACTTTGGACGAATACCCAAAGTACCACTATAAATCCTTAATAGGGTACCTAAGGGTATTTCCGAAAATCCTAAAATTGTTGTGTACCTTAATTCGAATATTACGTTTCTTTGAAAAAAAATCGAATTTTCAGAAGATCATCCTATCTTCATAGATAGATTCTTGAAAATGATTAAAGGGCCAAATGAAATCCACGGATTGGATTCCTGGTGTGCTTTAAATATCCGTGTCCAAAGATAACAAATTAAAGGTCAAATTAAACAAATATGTGATTATGTACTTATGTGTTCCCTTTTATGTTTTTGTGTGATCCAAGTTTTTGTTATCCAAATCCTCGTAGAATCTTCCATATCTTTTTATAAGGGATTCATAGTAGGATATCCAAAGGTACTACCTTAAATCCTTAATGGGCTTCTACGTAATAGTAAAGACCCTTGGATTATAATGTACTATTCCATAATTAGACCCCTTGAGTGGTCTAGTTAAACAGATTGATCCAAAAATCTGGTTAGGAATATCATGTGATGATATAGCTGAAAAGACTCCTTGGTGGTCTAATTAAAGAGATCATTTGTCGATCTAATTAAAAGGACCCTATGATAGTCTAGTCACACTCATCACAGGTTTGATTTTCTTCCCCTTCACATTACAAAACAAACTGTGCGGACTGTGCAAGGAATTACGTAATTATGGATGCATACATAATTATGGAATTCAGTGCACAGAAACCACAGCAAGTTTTGTCATGTGTCTAGAGTTGACTCAGTTCATTTCTGTTTCTGAAGAATACCCATTGAGGAAAATGACTCATTCCGTTCATTTTCGTTTCTGAAGAATATCCATCGAGGGAAATGAATATCCCTGATTTTTCTTTTTCCTTCATTTCCGTTTCTGAAGAATACCCATTGAGGAAAATGACTCATTCCGTTCATTTTCGTTTCTGAAGAATATCCATCGAGGGAAATGAATATTCTTGATTTTTCCTTCATTTCCGTTTCTGAAGAATACCCATTGAGGAAAATGACTCATTCCGTTCATTTTCGTTTCTGAAGAATATCCATCAAGGGAAATGAATATTCTTGATTTTTCCTTCATTTTCGTTTCTGAAGAATACCCATTGAGGAAAATGACTCATTCCGTTCATTTTCGTTTTTGAAGAATATCCATCGAGGGAAATGAATATTCTTGATTTTTCCTTCATTTCCGTTTCTGAAGAATACTCATTGAGAAAAATGACTCATTCCGTTCATATTCGTTTCTGAAGAATATCCATCGAGGGAAATGAATATTCTTGATTATTCGTTCATTTTCATTTCTGAAGAATACCCATTGAGGAAAATGACTCATTCCGTTCATTTTCGTTTCTGAAGAATATCCATCGAGGGAAATGAATATCCTTAATTTTCCTTCATTTTCATTTTTAAAGATTGTCCGTTGAGAGAAATGACAAGATTATGCCTTGCATAATCTTTGATGGTTTATTCTACGCAAATAGATAAACACCCTAGATTCCATGCAAGGCAATTATTTAACACAACATCACAGACAGACTCCTACGAATAAATTTCGGGACGAAATTTCCTAAAGTAGGAGAGACTGTGACACCTGTGCCTCTGCGACCATCAAACAAATACCAAATTTATGAAATATTGTGTTTCATACTTGGTATTTGTAAAAATACGTGTATTGTTTGCACATATCAATTCAAGTTCGATTTCAAGCTTTAAATCGCTTTCTGGAAGGTTATACGCGCACTGATGCGTAAATATAACCAGTTTAATGCAACGAACACTCCGTAATAGTGAAATAGGCTTAACATACCTTAAATAACCTTTACATAACTTATAAATAAGTTTTGGAGGGTTTGGTGTGGCGAAATCAAGTTTATTCGCTTACAGGGACTAATTTCGACAAACTGCGAAAGTATGCCGATTTGTACTGTAACGAACATTCCGGAACTTTATCATAAGTTAAATATTCCCTAAATATCCTTTACATAGCTTAGAAATAGGCTTTGAGGTGTTTGGTGCGCAAAAATAAACTTTCTTGATCAATAGGGACTAAAAGCGTCAAAAAGTGCATAAGTTTGCATTTTCGCGCATATCTTACGTTCTGAATATATCCGGACTTCCAAAAATTTATGTAATCATTAAAATATTTTATTTTAGTGATTGGCTTGATAAAAATCCTTTCGTCGCGTAATTTGGATCGTTTTTCGCGTTCGTTCGTGTTTCGTCGTAATTAACCAAATAACGCAACCGTATGGCCAAACGAACCGACATCCGGGATATTTTTGAGCATGTTTCAAGTTCCCTATACTTTAACTTGATTTTAGAGCCTTGAAATGAGGTTAACGGGGTTTAAACGCATCAAAAATGGCTTAAAAGTGTTGCAGGGACCATTTCTGCCATTTTGGGAAAATTGCTGGAGCTGGCACATGGTGGCGCTGCGCCACCACCATAAGCCTTTGCCGTGGTGCGACGCCACGGCCCTATCTGGGCAAAAAAATTGAATTTTAGCATTTTTCAGCAATGGGATTGAACTTGGGGGTCTTTTTTTTGTAACTTTTTCAATACCATTTGATGGTTTTGGGACACCCCTAGTATTCCAAAACCTTGTGCCCACTTGGACGGTCCAGATTGATGCTCGTTTATCAAGGAACGATCCTAACGGTTCTTCACTTTCTATAAATACCCACCTTCCTCATTTGCATTCTTCACACTTGATTCTGAAATTTCTCTAAGTTGATGTGTTTATCACTTCATACCTCAGAATATTTGGAATCAAACCTCCATTCTTGGACCTTTTGTAAGTATTCCTTCGTTCTTTTATGCGTTTTAGCATGAAAGTCAAAATTTGTTTGACTTTCTGCATTGACCAGTTTATGGTCAACACGAAGTTCGTTTAAACTTCATAACGTGAGCGTAACCACGATGGTTTTAGTCTCTCGTGACTATACCTACTGATTACCACGTTATTTAGACATAGTGACGAGCCGTAGTTTCGGCCAGAATATGCGTTTATGCGTATTTTGTAACCAAACTACTTTTGGGTATCAAAACCGTTTGTTTTGATACCAAACCTGTTTTCAAACCTTGTTAAACATGTTTTAACATGTTTAGCTCGTCACTTTAGGTTTAGTGCTTATATAGGGTCGTAAAGGTAAGCGGTCTAAACAACCGCTTAGACTTTCGAACCCGACCCGTTTGGTCGATCATTAGGATCCGACCAAACACATTAGGTGACCATAGTTGTATAGGGAATAACATTCCGAGGTTATACCTCATGGTCACTTCGTTTAGTTAGTTGTATGATAGGTAGTTTATATGCCTTAGGAAAATTACCAAAATGCCCTTTTTACGCATAAATTCATTTTAAGCATATGTACCCTAAATTTTGACATCTAAACTGATTAGGTAACATTATTAGACATGTTAAGGCATATAATACTTGTCATAGGACTAGTTTGGCGATCCGAAGGCGTTTTACGCGAACGACGCGTTAAAGTAGCGTAAGCTACCTAAACGGGTCGTAATGGGTCGTAAGCACTTAGGTTAGGTTTTCTTTTGGAATGTAGGCCTTGTTAAACCATATTACATGAGTTCCTATACTCATTTGGTTTACGAAACCTCATTCTATCCGATCTTCCGATTTAGGTACGGTTATTAATGTAGTTACCTATATTAGGTGCCGTTTGATTTCCGTGATCCCACTAGCTTTGCTTGGTTGTTATTCAAGACTTCTAAGCCCCCTCAAGTGAGTACATAGTCCCCTCTTTTACTGTTTTCAACTGTTTTGGGGTGGAACACATGTGCCTACTTGTTACTTTCATGTTTTCCATGTTTTCATATCATATACTTGCTATGTTCATTAGTACACTATTAGTACATGATTTCATTATGTTTTGCTATGTATGTTCACTTAACATGCTAGCGCAATTGTTTTACGTTTTGAACCATTTGTAATCGTTGGATGTATGTGAACCATTTGTAATCGTTGGATGTATGTGAACCATTTGTAACCATTTGATGTATGTGAACCATTTGTAATCATTTGATGTATGTGAACCATTTGTAACCGTTTGATTTATCTGAACCATTTGTAACTGTTTGAACCATTGGGTTAGGGAAGTGATTAGGTAACGGGGCGGGAGTAATGTGTTAAAAGCATGGTGGATACGCCACTGATACTTCCTATATATAAGTGCTTTTAACACATTATATATCGTTGCGTTATCTAGATCACTTGGGTAAACGATTTTGAAACGATATCACTCAATGATGTTTTCTGAATAATATAAACCATACGAGTTTTATTAACGAGTTTCTATGAGATGTTTTACAATTTGATTTAATAAAACAAATGTTTTGGAGTTAAGAATCATGGCTATGAGATTTTATAAATTATAACCAACTTGATTTGAGTTGGTTAATTACGTCGCAATACTATACTTTTAAAAAACAGGTTTTTAATTAAGTATTGCAACATGTAAACTAGCCATGGATCCGACACTCATATAAAACCTATGTACTCGCCGGCATTTTTATGCTGACGTATTTTCACATGTGTTTCAGGTACCATAGCTGATGATATTTGTGTACGCTCACATAGGAATGGACGAGGCCTTAGTGACTTAATAACAATGAAAGTCTATTTGTTCATGTTTTGTTTCAAATTCCAATGTAATGTAATACATTTAATTCAATAAAACGAAATTGTTTAAATCCATGGTTGTGAAACAATGATTCTGTTACAACACTCCCCGACGTTTCCGCCACGTTTTGTTGCTTTACGTAGTCGGGGTGTGACACACTTGATCCTGGTGTCCGGCGCGATGAGTTTTGTTGTTTCGATTCGCGAGTTGAGCATTGCGATGCGATTCGAGTGAGCGATGCGATAGTATTACCCATTAGTTACACCAATAACAAAACTACTATATCTAACATACAATCACTATAATTTAACTTGCGTTTAGCGTTTGCGTTTCGACTATGATGTGATAGACCGCGATTGCGGTTAACACCTCAACACAAACATACATGCACAAGTAACACATAAATAGCACACACACGTAAAACAATGTTCAGAATACATAATTCGAGTTGCGAATGCGATTGTAATTAGCGATAAGTTGATTAACGATAAATATGCGATTAAATAGCGATTATACCTCGATTATTAATAGATACTCCACATAATACAACTAAAGCAAATAAATAATAGATTCGATTACAAGTCAAAGAAGTCAATACAGTAGTTGAGCAAGGAGTGACAGATTGCAATTAGCAATATTTTCTTCCTTTGACTTCAATCTTGACTTTGACTTTGACTTTCGAAACACGGGGTGTTACATGATCGTATCAAGACAGCCCGTGATAGACAGAAGAGTTATGCCGACAAGCGAGAAAACCGTTGGAATTTGAGGTTGGAGATATGGTCTTATTGAAGGTCTCGCCTTGGAAAGGCGTGGTACGATTTGGTAAACGTGGGAAGTTGAACCCACGGTATATTGGACCTTTTGAGATCCTTGAAAGGATCGGAACCGTTGCATATAAGCTGAAACTTCTAGTGGAACTTAGCAGTGTTCATGACACGTTTCACGTGTCTAATCTCAAGAAGAGCCCTACTCAGGAAACAGTCGTCATTCCTGCAGATGAGATTCACGTCAACGACAAACTCCAATTTACTAAAGAACCTGTTGAGGTTACGGACTGGAAGGTGCACAAAACACGGAGAAATCGTATTAAACTTGTCAAAGTCCGTTGGAATTCACGTCATGGCCCAGAATTTACATGTGAACGTGAAGACCAAATCAAGTCTAAGTATCCGCACTTGTTTCACAACTCCCCTGCAACCGATAATGCAGCTTGAATTTCGGGACGAAATTCATTTAACGGGGGGAGAATGTGATAACTGGCATTTTTCCATGTATTTCCGTACAATATGAACAGTAATTTATACTTTATGACTGTGCATGATTGAACTACGATATGAATGTTTCCTGTTTACTTTCAAAGACATACAAATGCATTACATGTTGCATGTTACTTATCATTATTAAATACAACCCGGAATAATTCAATTAGTGCACAAGACGAGACTAGCAGAATAATCAGATAAACTAGAAGTACTGACGGGAGTTTAGTACTCAGACAGACATGTTGTTAGAACACAGAATGAGCCCCGGAACCAAGAGTTACACTAGAATATTATGTAGGAAAGTAGGGACTATAAAACTGCCTTCCGAGTGACGATTTAAGTGCCAGAAAGTGCCCGAAACACACATAAACTGCAGAATTCTTCAGAAAACAGCAAAATTCAGCATTTGAACACCTAAATATAATGCAGAAATGAGGTTTAATTGTCCAAAATAACTTGTTAAGTGTCGGGAATGAAAACTGTCATAAAAGGTACCTAATAACACACTAAACTGCGCAATTTAGCACCTTAAAGAAACCGGTAACCAAACGAACAACCGGACACTGCCCGAAACACAAAAATTTAACTAGAAGCATTGTTTTAATGTTACAAAGCTAGTTATCACCCATAAACATCATAATACATCTCTAAACATATAAACACACTTAACACCTAATTTAACACCTAAAGAGTAACTAGATTATGTAACTTGAAGTTGAGATGCAACTAAGACCCCCCCCCCCCTTATTGAAGGTCACAAGTGGGCCCCCACACTTTGATTTTCTTTGAATATTTTATATGATATGTTGAGTTGATACTAGACATATGAACCATAGGATAATTAGATGTTGGAGAACACTTAATAAAAACCACAAGATCATAATCCTCAACATTCTAACACTTACAAACTCACAAAACCCTCTCATCTCCCTCACTAAACTCACGGCCAACATACCATATCCATCATCATCATTTTTCAAGCCATTTCCAAGTAATCTAAGGGTGATCTAAGGTTATTCAAGCATAGTTAGGAATGTTGGAAGCAAAGAGATTGGAAGGACCTTCTTGGAGAGCTTTTATCCACTTCATATCTTCATCATCTTCCATCTTGTTCTTCCCTAGCCATAGTGCTAGTAGTAAACTTCTTTGATCATGTTTTTACACTTGATTTTAGTAGTTAAAGTATGAAGTACCATGATAATCTAAAGAATCTCATCAAAACAAGAACATGAACATGTACATAAAGCTTGAAATCATGAAAATCTAAGTTGTTTAAGTGTATGTAGTGAACTTGTTTGTTGATTACTTGTATGTATGGTGTGGACCACCACATGAAGCTTGCTAGATGATGATTTAAAACATGATCTAGCAAGTATGAGGATGGATCTTGAGAAATCTAAGTTGATCATCCTTTATGTGAAGTATGAACTTGAAGATGAGCTTGATTTTGTGTAGGATTATGATTCCTACAAATTATGTGTCTTAAAAATGTAAGATTTCAAAAATAAAAGTTTCAAGAAACCAAAGTTTACTTCAAGATTTAACATAGTTTGATTTTTGAAAGAAAGAAAACATGTTTTAAGTGTTAGATGGAACACTTGATGTATGGAAGTCATGAAAAACTCAAGAAGATTAATTTTTGTAAAATCATGTTGCAAGTTGTAAAGATGGAAATTTTGCAAGAATGAGTTTTAAGAAGTAAAAATCATGTTTTTGGTGTTAGTTAAACATGTTAAACATCATGTTAAATTAGTACAAGATTTTACAAACTTCAAGTTCATACCATATTGTAAGAGTGCATATTTATGGCTTATGGTAAGTTATATGATAATTGTTGATGATTGATGATGAATTTTTAAAAAGAAAATGATATGCTATTAAGCATGGAAACCTCCATTTTCAAGGGAAACTATGGCAAAATTTTTGTAAAAATTAAACACTTAGAAACATATTTTTAAACAAGTGTTTATAGGTAATTTTTGATCTTGGTTTTAAGTATAAAATTTGCCATAATTTTTGTTATAAAAATTACAAGTATTGGAGGTTGATTTTTCATAATAAAAATGACTAAATATATATTTAGGAAAATACATATATTTAGAAGTCACAAAAATTATGTGCTACATGTATGTTGCTTGTATTAGTTATATTAAAATTAGGAACCTTGAAAATAATATAACACACCAAAATACTAAAAATTGTAATATGAAATATTACCAAAATCACAAGAAAATAAATTTATATCTTATGCCCAAATATCGGACGAATCGGACAAAGGACATTTGGACTATATATATGTATATATATATATATATATATATATATATATATATATCGAAAATAAATTCGTAACTCGACAAATGTGATAAACAGTATTTTGAAACCGGAGACACGACAAAATATGAATTTTTACAACTATTACACGATAAATCATATTTTGTCAAAATAGAAAATATATTATTTTTGAAGTATATATTTTCAAGAACGATTCAAAAATAAATTATTTTGGCGAAAACTAAAAATATATATTTTTCTAAGTTTAATCTTAAAAATATATTATTTTTAAGATATATATGGAAGTATACATATTTTTGCCAAGTAAAATTTATAGATATTTTTCTATAAAAATTCTCTTAAAATATGTATATTTTAAGAATATAAAGTTGATGATTTTTAATTATACAAAAATAATATTCCGGAAAATTCTACATAAATTAAGTAAAGAATACTTAATAAATACAAGATAAACGTATTCCTTTACGTATAAATACATACCGGAATACACTACCAATACTTGGCAAAATACGCAAATACAAGTATACCTATACTTGGAAAATATATATGTGAGAAATACATGACAAATCGAGTTAAAAATATATTATTTTTAACAATATTCCAAATAATTGGATGGAAAATAGTTAAGTTAAAATATCCTTGTTTTAACTAATAATTATAGAATTTGGAATTATATAATTTACATCAATCGTATAACTCAAAGTATATTAAATTCCAAAATAAGTCTTAATAAACAACTAAGGCTAAGAGTCGTTACACGACCTAAACGTCTAATAAAACATAGTACGTGTGTAGGTAGTGATACGACCCTGGAAGCGAAACTTTGATTATACGAGACAGCTACGCAAACCAGTGAGTTCATGTCCCCCCCTTTTCTTTTACCTGTTTTCGGATTTATAACTTTCGGGAGTGAAATACATGTTTCAAATGGTATGGTTTAGCTAAGGAATGAAATGTTAGATCATGTGAATGGGTAGGCGCATACTTAAGACCATTAATCTTTGTATAAAGACCGAGGGGCATGAGTGGTAGATCTATCTGGGTGTTGCGAGCCCCACCCATGGGTCCGGGAGTGGCCGAATGTGGTGACTATGTCGTTCCAGCCGGGTGGACCGGTACAAAATCCGCTAGGTTTGAGCCTTCCTTGTGACATCTGTGCCTCTTCAACCATCAAACAAATACCAAATCAATGAAATATTGTGTTTCATACTTGGTATTTGTATAAATATGTGTATCATTTGCACATATCAATTCTCGTTCGATTTCGAGCTCTAAATCGCTTTCTGGAAAGTTATACGCGAACTGATGCGTAAACGTAATCAGTTTAATGCGAAAAACACTCCAGAAAAGTGACATGGGCTTAACATACCTTAAATAACCTTTACAAAACTTATAAATAAGTTTTGGAGGGTCTGGTGTGTCGAAATCAAGTTTACTCGATCGCAGGGACTATTTGCGTCAAACTGCGAAAGTCTACTGATTCATATGGTATCGAACCTTCCGGAATATGATCATAAGTTAAACATACCATAAATATCCTTTACATAGCTTAGAAATAGGCTTTGAGGGGTTCGGTATGCTAAAATAAACTTATTTGGTCAAACAGGGACTAAAAGAGTCAAAAAGTGCATAAGTTTGCATTTGCGCGCATATCTTACGTTCTGAATATATCTGGACATCCAAAAATTTATGTAATTATTAAAATATTTTATTTTAGTGATTGGCATGATAAAATTCCATTCGTCGCGTAATTTGGATCGTTTTTCGCGTCCGTTCGAGTTTCGTCGTAATTAACCGAACAACGCAACCGTGCGACTAAACGAACCGACATCCGAGGTGTTTTCAAGCATATTTTAAGTTCCCTATACTTTAAATTCATTTTAGAGCCTTGAAATGAGGTTAACGGGCTTAAACGTGTCGAAAATGGCATAACTAGCATGCAAGGACCAAAACTGCAAAATCTGAAACTTTGCTGAACTGGTGCTAGGTCGCGGGCCGCGTAAGCTTGCCCTATCTCGCTCGCGGGGTGCGACCAATGCCCAATTCTGCAGAAAATGGTTTTCTTCAATCAGCAGCTGGTTTTTCTGGTTTTGGGCATGGTATTCACACTCTATAGACTGGTTTTTAGGTTCCCATGGTATTCAAAACCATGTGCAACAATTGGATGGTTGAGATTGAAGCACGAAATCCAAGAAACGATCCTAACGGTTGTCCAAATCCTATATAAACCCACCTTGATTCACTTTCAATCCTCACATTTGATCTGAGTTTATATTCTAAGTTGGAGCCTTTGCTTCATACCTGAGTATCTTAGATCAAATTCTTCATCGCTTGGACCTTTTGTAAGTTTCTTTCATGCTTTTATGCGTTTTTAAGCGTGAAAGTCAAACAATGTTTGACTTTCTGCTTTGACCAGTCTTTGGTCAACACGAAGTTCGTTTGAACTTCACAACGTGAGCGTAATCACGATGGTTATAGTCCCTTGTGACTATACCTACTGATTACCACGTTATTTAGGCATAGTGACGAGTCATAGTTTCGGTCAAAATGCGCGTTTATGCGTATTTTGCAACCAAACTATTCTTGGGTATCAAAACCCTTTGTTTTGATATCAAACTTGTTTTCTAACTTCGTTAAACATGTTTTAACATGTTTAGCTCGTCACTTTTAGTTTAGTGCTTATATAGGGTCGTAAGATAAGCGGTCTAAACAACCGCTTAGACTTTCGAACCCGACCCGTTTGGTCGATCATTAGGATCCAACCAAACATATTTTGTGACCATAGTTGTATAGGGAATAACCTTTCGAGGTTATACCTTATGGTCACTTCATTTAGTTAGTTGTATGATAGGTAGTTTATATGCCTTAGGAAAATGACCAAAATGCCCTTTTTACGCATAAATTCATTTTAAGCATATGTAACCTAAATTTTGACATCTAAACTGATTAGGCAATATTATTAGACATGTTAAGGCATATAATACTTATGATAGGACTAGTTAGGCGGTCCGAACGCGTTTTACGCGAACGACGCGTTAAAGTAGCGTAAGCTACCTAAACGGGTCGTAAGCACTTAGGATAGGTTTTGATTTAGAATGTAGGCTTTGTTAAACCATATTGTATGAGTTCCAACACTCATTTGGTTTACAAGACCTCATTCTATCCGATCTTCCGATTTAGGTCCGGTTTATTAACATAGTTACCTATATTAAGTGCCGTTTGATTCCGTGATCCCTCTAGCTTTGCTTGGTTGTTATTCAATTCTTCTAAGCATTTCCAAGTGAGTACATAGTCCCCTCTTTTACTGTTTTTAAACATTTTGGGGTGGAACACATGTGCCTACTTGTTACTTTCGTGCTTTTCATGTTTTCATAATATATACTTGCTATGTTCATTAGTACACATATAGTACATGATTTCCATTATGTTTTGCTATGTATGTTTTATTAACATGCTAGCACATTGATTTCATATATTCCATTTTTGTTGCATATGCTCACCCAGCATATGGACACATTGTTTTACATTTCTACTTTGTATGTTCATTTAGCATATATAGTACATTATTTTCATATAACATGCTTACATTTGGTATGACATTTGGTTTGTTTAACTGGTCATTAATACCGATCATGTCGTTCGTTAGTAGGTAGTGGTACCATAGGAATTGACAACTCCCATTCCTGAAATCCTAGGTTTGTTTGGGTGGAAGGAATGACCGAATTCGATATTCAGAATTTAGATGAACCTTTAACTTGTTAGGGGTTTGTCGCCACAGTCGCAAGGCTTGAATGTAGACGTTAGAACATTACCATGTAGATGTTTGTATCAATAAAGCATTAATTTTACAAAACATAACTTTTGATTTAAATTATGATATATCAAATACATTGTTTTGTACATTTCTTTCTTATAGAGTTGAGTAAATGCTTTTATTTAGTAAATGCTTTTATTCACTATACATTACATTTGGTTATACATGAACATTTTTACATTGGTGGTTTGTTTGAGTAAGTGATTTAAATAACGAGGCGCGTGTAATATGATAAAAGCATGGTGGATACGCCGCTGGTACTTCCTATATATAAGTGCTTTTATGATATTACATATCGTAGCGTTATTTAAACCATTTCAATTTTGACATATTACATTTTACACAATTAACATATCTTTACAAAACATTGTTTTATAAACAACATATTTTTATACAAACTCATTTTTTTACTTGGTTATTTACTTATCTATGCATTATTCTTTTATATCATCTGATTTCTTATCGATTTTCGTATGATTTCTAAAAGAAAATATTTTAAGGTTCATGACTACTTTTGTTAAACATTTCCTTTAAACTTACAAGTCATGAATCCTATTTTAATAAAACCTATGTATCTCACATGCATTTTTATGCTGACGTACCTATTTTCACATGTGTTTTCAGGAGCTGGTGCATAGGATTGATCAAGATACACTTAGGCGGACTTGGGCCTTAGTGACAATAAAAGATGCAAGATTAGTTAATTATGTTACGTTTCCTTGTTTTTAAGACATTGTAACCTCTTTTAATTTAATAAAACAAAATTTCAATTACCATGTGTTGTGAAACAATGATTCTGTTACAACACTCCCCGACGATTCCGCCGCGATTTGTTGTTTTACGCGGTCGGGGTGTGACATTCCTACACCATTGCACACATATTAATGTCCTTGCAAAACATTAATTGATCTGTTCATAGACACTTACATACCGGTTCTCAAAGGAATACTTTCAAATGATTACAAGTGTATACGAGCTCACATAGTAAACACATGAACTCACTCAACTTTTGTTGATGTTTTCAAATTACATGTATTTCAGGAAACTGATTAGATCTGGCGGCGTTTAGAAAGTTTTCAAGAAGTAATTTCAAGAATTGATGTCATCCTATTTTGGAAGGGTTTGATTTGTATATCTTATCCTAGATAAGATATATGAAACAAAGCCTTGGTTTGAAAGTCTTTTGTTAAAAGTCCTTTTATGGAACTTATTACTTTTGAATGGTTTGTAAACTTAACATGAAGTTGGTTGGTTGAGACTTAACAACTTGTGTTTGTATTATTTTTAAACATATGAATGGATGAACATCATTTTAATCATATAGTTGTTTATTATAATCGAATGCAATGAAAACTGATCAAGTCACATGCACACGCTTCCGCAAAAGTCAGGGTGTGACATATAATATGGAATGGATCAACTTTAAGGAAATGGTTGAAAGAAAATTCTGTACTCCCAATGAAAAAGAACAAATTGCTAATAAGTTCTTAAACCTTAGAATGACTGGAATAGACCGCAAGGACACTACCATATTCTTCGAATATGCTAGAATAGTGACAACCTTAGCCTGACCAAAACTAGTATAAATCTCCCGTTATATCTGGGGATTAATTAGTGAGATCAAACACGTAGTCAAGGCAGCTAGGCCACAAACCATAGAAGAAGCAGTAGAATTAGCCAATACCTTGACTGATGAATTAGTATGTGCACAAGAAGAGAATCAGAGAAAGAATCTAGCCCAGAAACCTACCCAAGAATTTCGTTATGAAAATAACTACCTTGGGAAAAGTACAGGTTCTACCTCTGCACCTTACTGTAAGTACTGCAAGAATAAGCATTCAGGAAAACGCTCCATATATTGTAACTTCTGCAAAATGTCGGGACACAAGGAAGAAGACTGCAGGAGGAAACCCAGCAACAAGCTATGCTTCAACTGTGGAGAGACGGGGCATATCAAACCATATTGTCTGAAACTAGCTCTAGCAACAAACAGCAAAACTACCAAGAATGCCCGAGCATTTATTCTAACAGCTGAAGAAGCCAAAATGATTCCGGATGTGATTGCGGGTACGTTTTTAGTTATTGATATTTTTGCCAAAGTATTATTTGACTCTGGTGCAAACCAAAGTTTTATTAATACTTCGTTCTGCAAACTTCTCAATCAACCATTAACTAAACTTCCACAAGAATGTGTGGTGAAAACGGCAAATGGAGAATCCATTAAAATTTCTGAAATCTTGCAGGGAGCAAGAATAGAAATCATAAACCATAAATTTATTGCTAACCATTATTCAATGAATCTGGCTGGATTTGATATTGTATTAGGAATGGATTGGTTAGTAGCCAATCATGCCAGCATTCTATGTGATCAAAAGTCAGTACAAGTAAATTCACCAAAGGGTGAAAATATCACAATTAAAGGAGATAAGCCAACTAGGTCTACAAAATTCATCTCTGTGATGAAAACAGCAAGTTATGCAAGGAAGGGTGCTGATTCCAGGATCCGGTGAGTTCGACGGAGCTTCGGTCCCGAAACAACGTGTTCGGTGCGTTTATTACGACTAAGAAAGGAGTAGAAAGAGAATACAACACCGATCAGTCAATTTCAATCTGGTCTCTATTGATTATTTAACATTTACATCACCGCGAGACCAGTTGGACAACATTTCCCCTCTGGGAACCAAAAGCTTGTCCAAATGGGAGCCCCAACCCCCTATTTATAGACAACTCACACTATGTGTTATCCGATCGGATTGGATTTGACAATTACAAAACCTGTCCAACTTTCTCCTATTCTATACAACATTCAACACACGCTCTATCTAACTATTCGCACAGTGGCAGACGTATGAAATATGCACCAACAGATTCCTCCTCGTATGTCACTGTCGAATCGTCTTTAAAACTTTGAGAACCTTGAGCCGTGTTTGAATATTCTGTAATCTTCAACTTTTCTGCAACTTCAATTAGGTATCTTGAAATCTGAGTATCCAAATTCCCCCTCGATTGATGATTCGGGTTTGCTTTTGCCAAAGTAAAGCACGAATTCCCCCTGGAATGAATCTTCAGGTCTTTTTCACAGTTTACGACTCTCCTCTGATTTGCTAAACTGCAACCTTCATGAACAATCACCAACTTAAAACTAATCAATGCAGCATCCTCTGTTTCAACTTTAACCGCATCCGAGCTCAGTTTTTGATATCACAAGTAAGCACCACGATCTCGCATTTCGCCTGCTCGATCTAAGAATGTACAAAAACTCAACCGGCAATTGATAGAAACTTCAAATACCCCACTGGTTAACTTCAAACCCATAATTCCCCCTAAAGATCTGATATCCCGTTTACCATGATCCACGTTAACGCACCATAAGAATGACAGATCGATGTAAACGGTATTCTCCACAATCAGCAAATCTTCATTGGAAAACAAATCATATGGAAATGTAATCTTATCTCCGAAGCATTCGTCCACAATCAGATATCAACACCTCGGATCATCTTGATCTCGGAAGCTTACACTCACAATCAGATTCACATTCCCCCTGACAATCTGAAGTCGAAAACTACCCGAATATTGTTGCAGTGTCACGAATTTCACAAATGCCAGAATTTCATCATACGACAGTGAATTTTTTATCCCCCCTCATTTTTGCAAATTCTGACGTCTCTAATACTGAATTCCGCCTCAAACTGAATTCAGTTTCTAATTCTCTTCACCGAAAAACTTGACCAAACTCGAATATCACAATATTCGCCACAATTGTCAGTTTTTCGTCTTTGCGGATTTTACAATTTGGCCCATAAATAGTCAGATACTTCAGAATATGACAATTCTGCATCGGTAGTCTGACTACCCCACTAATTTCCATAATCCGTGATCGCATCATCAAATCTGTACACTGAAGCCCCCGACGGTGTCCCCGAACAACCCAACTTGGTCGTTAAAAACCCAAAAAATTTGACAATCACCAAATTTTTTCGGGGGACTCTCCTCGTCGATGCGATCAAAAAATTCCTTTTTTAGGCATTTAATCATCTGGTCGAATGTCAACTGTCGGATGGTCATCCGATCGGATTGCCATCCGATCGGATTGTCATTCGATTGAAGGAATATGGTATGATGGATCGGATTGTCATCCGATTGACAACAACTTATCTCTTAAACATCCCATAGTGACATGTCCGATCGGATTGCCATCCGATTGAAAGGTAGATATCCTCCAATAACCCTTCAAGCAAAATGGTGATAAGTGTCGGATGGTTATCCGATCGGATTGTCATCCGATTAAAAGCATCGATAATCCTTCAACAAAGATAGTGATGTGGATCGGATGGTCATCCGATCGGATTGCCATTCGATTGGAAATCTTCTAACAGCTCTAGAACGCTCCAAATCACGTTTTTTTTTTCGATCCAGAATCTTTATTTGTGTGAAATTCATGATGAAACTTCACAGGATTGTGCGCGAATCAATTCCGAACAGAATGATGCCTTTAATTCCAAAATCCATCCGTGAATTGACCTTTATTTTGATGATTTTCTCTGTTTAACGTCAAAACTCTCGTTTAACCCAAAATTAATGAGCTTTGGGTGATTTAACCGACTGTTAGATCGATTAAATCGGTACTGCATTTCTGATACCACTGCTGATTCCCGGATCTGGTGAGTTCGACGGAGCTTCGGTCCCGAAATGACGTGTTCGGTGCGTTTATTACGACTAAGAAAGGATTAGAAAGAGAATACGACACCGATCAGTCAATTTCAATCTGGTCTCTATTAATTATTCAACGTTTACATCACCTCGAGACCAGTTGGACAGCATTTCCCCTCTGGCAACCAAAAGATTGTCCATATGGGAGCCCCAACCCCCTATTTATAAACAACTCACACTATGTGCTATCTGATCGGATTGGCTTTGACAATTACAAAACCTGTCCAACTTTCTCCTATTCTATACAATATTCAACACACGCTCTATCTAACTATACGCACAGTGGCAGACGTACGAAATATGCACCAACAAAGGGATCACTAGTGTATATGATTTCTATAATCATTAACACTAAAGGAAAAGAATTAAAAGATATTCCCGTAGTATCTAAATTCTCAGATGTTTTTCCAGAAGAATTACCTGGATTACCACCAGATAGAGAGGTTGAATTTAGAATTCACATATTACCAGGAACAGCACCGATTACCAAGGCACCTTATCGTTTAGCACTAGCAGAGATGCAGGAACTGAAGAAACAGTTGGACGAACTTCTGGAGAAAGGTTTCATACAACCTAGTTCATCGCCATGGGGAGCACCAATCTTATTTGTCAAGAAGAAGGACGGATCAATGCGTATGTGCATTGATTACCGCGAATTAAACAAGGTTACGATTAAAAATCGGTACCCATTACCGAGAATCGTTGATCTGTTCGATCAACTGCAAGGAGCTCGATTCTTTTCTAAGATTAATTTACGCTCAGGATATCATCACCTGAAAGTACAGGAAGAGGACATTCCTAAGACTACTTTCAGGACAAGATATGGTCATTATGAATTTACAGTCATGCCATTTGGTTTAACCAATGCCCCAGCCGCATTTATGGACATGATGAACAGAATATGTAAACCATATCTGGATAAATTAATAATTGTCTTTATAGATGATATTCTTATTTACTCTAAGAGTAAAGAGGATCATGCAGAGCATTTGTTTATACTTTTAAATTTGTTGAGAAAAGAAAAGCTTTACGCTAAATTTTCAAAATGTGAATTTTGGTTACAAGAAGTACAACTCCTTGGACATCTGGTTAATCATGAAGGAATTCATGTGGATCCCACAAAAATCAAGGCGATTACTAAGTGGAAAGTCCCTGAATCACCGACAGAGGTGAGAAGTTTTCTCGGACTAGCAGGTTATTATAGACGTTTTATTCAAGATTTTTCTAGAATAGACATTCCCTTAACGAAATTGACCTGTAAATCAATTAAGTTTGAATGGGGACCAAAACAAGAGGAAGCTTTTAAGATTCTGAAACAAAATTTAACCAACGCACCCATACTAGCATTACCAGAAGGAACTTAAGACTTTATAGTCTATTATGACGCATCTAAGTTAGGTTATGGATGTGTGTTGATGCAACGTCAAAAGGTTATAGCTTATGCCTCTAGACAACTTAAGAATCATGAAGAGAATTATACAACCCATGATCTAGAGTTAGAAGCTATATTTTTTGCCCTTAAAATTTGGAGACACTATCTTATGGTAGTAAGTTTACTGTTTTCACCGATCATAAGAGTTTAAGATATGTTTTTGGGCAAAAAGAGCTAAATATGAGATAGAGACGCTGGATGAAGATTCTTGGTGATTATGATTGTAATATCCAGTATCATGCAGGAAAAGCTAATGTAGTAGCTGATGCTTTAAGTCGAAAGTATCATGAAAAGCCAAAACGAGTACGTTCTCTTAAATTAAATATGCAGATAGATTTAAATGAGAAAATTAGAGAAATACAGGAAACAGTAATCAAGGACGATACTGAAAAATTAAAAGGAATGATTAAGGACTTAGAACAAGGAACAAATGGAATTTGGAGATTCCATAAGAAAAGAATCTGGATACCCAAACAAGGAAACCTACGCCACCGAATTTTAGAAGAAGCCCATAAGTCTAAATATACGATACATCCTGGTAGTGATAAAATGTATCAAGACTTAAGAAAGAATTTCTAGTGGATAGGAATAAAAAAGGATATAGCAACCTATGTTGCTAAGTGTCTAACCTGTTCACAGGTTAAAGCTAAACATCAGAAACCCTCAGGTTTATTGCAGCAATTAGAAATGTCAATATGGAAATGGTAATTAATAACAATGGATTTTGTTACTAAATTACCCAAGACAAGAAAAGGTAATGATGCAATCTGGGTGATTGTAGACAGATTAACCAAATCTGCTCATTTCTTACCTATGAAAGAAACTTTCAGCATGGAACAATTAGCCAAGTTGTATGTAAATGAAATAGTTTCATTACATGGAATTCCTTTGTCTATTGTTTCTGATAGAGACAGCCATTTTACTTCTCATTTTTGGACCAGTTTCCAGAAAGCAATGGGAACCAAGTTAAAACTAAGCACAGCTTACCATCCTCAAACGGATGGACAAAGCGAAAGGACAATTCAGACAATGGAAGATATGCTTAGAGCTTGTGTAATTGATTTCGGAGGAAATTGGGATGATCATTTACCATTAATAGAATTTTCCTACAATAACGGCTATCATACCAGCATCAATGTTGCACCATTTGAAGCAATCTATGGACGAAAGTGCCGAACTCCAGTCTGTTGGGCAGAAATTGGAGAAAAGCAACTGTCTGGACCAGAGATAGTACAAGAGACAACGGACAAGATAATTCAAGTCAAGAAAAGATTAAAAACAGCACGGGATCGTCAAAAGAGTTATGCTAATAACAGACGAAAACCGTTGGAATTTCAGGTAGGAGACAAGGTATTATTAAAAGTATCTCCTTGGAAAGGAGTGGTTAGAATCATCAAGAGGGGAAAGCTAAGCCCCAGGTATGTTGGACCTTTTGAGATTATTAGAAAAATAGGACCAGTAGCTTACCAGCTACAACTGCCAGAGGAAATGGCAGGAATACATGATGTATTTCATGTATGTAATCTCAAGAAATGCTTAACAGATGAATCATTAGCGGTACCTCTTAAGGATATAGAGGTAAATGAGAAACTTAAGTTTGTAGAGAAACCGCTACAGATCGAAGGTAGGAAGATCAAGAATCTCAAACACAAGAGATTAGTTCTAGTCAAAGTGAAATGGGATTCCAAGATAGGACCAGAATACACATGGGAGCTCGAGTCAGAGATGCAAAGGAAATATCCACACCTGTTCCAGTAGACCTCGAGGACGAGATCTAAAACAAGGTGGGGAAGATATAACAACTCTCCCAAAACCCTTAAAACACTCCTATACGTCCTAAAATACACCCCGTATACGAAAAGCAAGCTTAAAATACCTTTATATTTACAAAAATCAAATAAAACAAATAATAATGGTGTCTCGCGTCCCGCGACGGACACACCTCAAGGGTGTCGCGGGGCGCGACGGCCTTTGTTTGCTGGACAAATCATTGTGCCACGTGGCACATGACTCACCAAGGCTACCCCCTGACTCAGCAAGCCTATACGCGACACGTAGTTCCTCGCAGCCCGCGACAGGCTTAGCCTGTGGCTTCGTGGGGCGCGACAGGGTGGGCGACCAGCCTATAAATGGCTCAGTTGTTCAATCGTTCATTTCTCGATTTTTCTCTCAATTTCTGAATAGTAGAAGTAATACCCGGGCATAATACCCACTAAATAGCGAAGCTCTGCCTCATTGTAAGTATTATAACCCCCGGTTACGTATTAGTTTCTCTACCCGATTGATCTAGAGCTCTGTAACGTATGTCTCGGGGGTATAGCTAATGTAAATTGGGTTATCTTACTAACACGTGTACATTGTTTAATTTTAATAGATTATAACCAGGAAGTTACTAGAAAGCAGTAAGGTTATCTAAAATAGCAATGTGAGTCATTCTCTTTTTATAACAAACTGTTTTTACAAAATCTCAATTGTTTTAAAGTGTAATTAATAGTGATTGAGTATTTGTAATTCTACAATTACTGTCGGTATGTTGGGGTTTTGTATACATTACTTGTTACTAATACTGTGAATAGTAACATGACCACAAGTTAGGATTAACAGTACCGTGGATGGTAATTTGGTAGATATAAACAAATGTAATTGCGGATGCTCTCAATACTGTAAAGATATAAAATTGTTTTGATTTAACTGGGATGCACTCGCCAGTATTTCTTGCTGATAAAACTTTTTAAAATGCGTTTCAGGTAACAAAATGTGAAAGCCAAATAGAAGCCAGCTGGAGAGCACTGAAGGCTAGGAAAAGTGGCTATAAAAGTTACCTAAAACAAGAAAGAAGTTTTATTTCAATAAGATAGGGTTTATCCCTATAAACATATTATAAATGGAAACTTGGGTTTTACCCATGTGTTTATTATTTATAAAATGAGGTGTTTTACTCTGATAAACTATTTCCTAACTAAGGTCTTGATGTAAATTTCCGTTGTCAAATTAATAAACACCGATACCACCAGCTCTGAGTGGCTCGCGGCCGCCCGCCTCCCGGGGCAGGGGTCGGGGGTTGTGACAACTTTACATTCAAAGTCTCTTCCACACACCTAGTCCATGTGTTCAACACTTTGTAGGCCTTGGCAGTGGTTGAGTATCCCAGGTGATAACCACCATCTACTTTGGTTGCAAATTTTGAAATTGAATCTTTTAATTTAAGATAAAACATGGGCCACCAAAGATTTTGAAGTATGAGATCAACGGTTTGTTTTTGTACAGAGTTTCATAGGCAGTCTTTTGATGCTTGTGGTTGATGAAAACTCTGTTCTACACATAGCAAGCAGTGTTTACAGCTTCAGCCCAAAAAGTTAAGGGTAAACCTGAATCTGTAAGCATTGTTCTGGCAGCTTCAATTAATGTTCTGTTTTTCCTTTTAACCACCCCATTTTGCTCTGGTGTTCTTGGGATGTTGTACTGCCTTACTATCCCTTTTGTCACACAGAACTCATCTAACTCCTTGTTTCTAAACTCCGTTCCATTGTAACTTCTGAAGATTTTTACTGGCAAGTCAAATTGCTTTTCAACCTGTTTGACAAAGTCTTGCAAAATGCCTGCAGTCTCATCTTTAGAATGTAAGAAGTAAGTCCATGTAAACCTAGAAAAATCATCCACAATAACCAAACAGTATCTTTTCTTTTTCAAGCTCATGATTTTTACTGGGCTAAACAGATCCATGTGTAGCATTTGCAAACACTTGGTTGTTTTGGACTCCTCAATGGATTTGTAAGAGCTTTTATGTTGTTTACCTTTTAAACAGGAACCACAATGCTCAGAACAGGTGAACAATTTTTGTGGAAGACCTCTTACAAGGCCTTGTTTTGACAAAGCAGTGATTGTCTTGAGATTTGTGTGTCCCAATCTTTTGTGCCATAATTTTGTCTCTTTGTTAGAGGCAGCTGAGAACAGACAGGCATCAGTCATAGGGCTCTTTTTTGACAAATCAAATACATAAACATTGCCACTTCTTTGAGCAACAAGTTGAGTTTTTCCATTGGCTATTCTTTCTTCAATCTTTTTGACCATTTCTGCTCCAACAATCTTCCAACTCTCCTTAGTAAAGTATGACCCATAGCCTTTGTCACTCATTTGTGAGACACTAAGGAGGTTGAATTTCAGATTGTCAATGAGATTAACATTTTCAAACTTGACTTTTCCTGACTGAACTGTTCTGGACCCCAAAACCTTCCCCTTAGAATTGTTACCAAAAGATATATCACCCCCTCCATGAGTTTTGAATTCTTTGAGTAGGGCTCTACATCCAGTCATGTGCCTGGAGCCTCCACTATATACATAACAAAGACTATTTAAGCATGCAGAAGCTCCCTTCACATCAAGTAAACAATTAGTTCAGGAGGGTCTCCAAAGCCAATAAGGCTTTGGATGGGGTTACAACAGAGTCAGTTTCAAGTCCAGGAACATGGACAGTGGTTAGCTCAGGGGTTTGGACAGTTTTTGAACAATGTTTCTCTAACCACTGTTGTGGACCATTTCCTGTCAGATGTTGAAATCCCTAAGGATGCCTGTTCACTTTTGGTTTAGAAGGCCTTTTGTAGGCTTCATAAACATGTGGGACCCTTTGGTATGGTGGTTGACCTCTTCCTCTTTGGAATTGGTTTGTAGGTGGTACATCTGTTACTTGAATATCTCTTGGAGCAGAGTTTTTGTTGTTTGGACAGACACAAATGGTTGTTATTTCATGATGGGTTGTTTTGATGAACTCATGGGTGTTTTTGAAGTGTAATCTTTTCTTTTAACCTCAAAAGTTTTGAGGTACACACACTCATGAGTGAGATGATTGGTTTTTCCACAGATGGTGCAACTGTTTGCATGCTCAATTATGCTTGTTTTGTTAATGTCATAAGCTTTTAAGTGAAAACAGTCTTTTGTAGAATGATTTTTCTTTTCACAAAAGTCACAAAACAAGTTTTTAACCTTTTCTCTCTTCTTCCTCTTTCCAACTTCCTTAGCAACAGAGTTTTGAACCACTGTTGGGATGTCTTTGAGAGGAATAACTTTGGCCTTGGGTGCTTTCACACCCTCAACTGTGGAAAAATCCATTGTTTTGAAATTCTCAAGGATGTCACACTCATCTGACCAGGTGGGTTTGAATTGATATTTTTCAATCTCCTCAAAGGTTAATGACCCCTCTGGTTTTTTCCAAAATGATTTTGTTACCATTTTTATCATTATTTTGATTTCTTGACCATTCTTGTTTGTTGGTATGATTTCAACAGACCCAAACTCATTTACAGCAGTGTTTTCAACTTGGTCATTTTTTCTGAAACCTATGCCAAATTTTACATTGCTTTTGATCTGTTTCTCTAGCATCACCTCGTAACCTTTGCAGGATTCCACCCATTTTTCACAAGTGATTTGGGTGGATTCCAACTCCTTTTTGCAAGCATTATATTTCTCTATCATGGCTTGAAGTTGGTCCTTGGTTATGCTGTGTTCATGTTTAAGACTGCAAATTTCATTTTCTTTTTCAAACAATTTGTTCTTCAGTTCTCTAACAGACTTTTCAAATTGTATTTCATCTTTTAAAATCTTGTCTCTAAGGTTTTCATTCACCTCTTTAACATTAGCAAATGCTATGATGCATTTGTCTGAACATAGGTTTTTCAAGACCTGAGGTGATACCTTAGCTGCAGCCATCATGGCAATATCACAAACATTCTCACAAGCATTGTTGTTCTCCTTCTCCTTCTCTTTTTCTTTACACCATGGGTCAGCAAGAGGTCCTAACAGTGGTTTTGACCCCTTTTCTAACAACTGTTCACCAACAACAGTAGTAACCACTGCTTTAGCAATCTCATCCACTATTTCAGCACTGGATTCTCCCTCTTCAGTTTCCAGCCCTTCAGGAATTGACTCTAATGCTACAAAACAAAATTCATCACAAGGAGCATCATTCTTAGAAAATAGAGCAAAGTTTTCATCAGTTAATTCATTAGGCATGCTACTCCAATCAACAAAGCCTTGGGTAAAGAAGCTTTGCTGACTGGCCTCTGCTGGAGGAGATGTTTGTGCAGCATGTTATGGTACAGGTTGTTGCATTTGGACCTGAGAGACTGGGGCTTGGACATACTGAATTTGTGGGACAGTGGTTTGAACATATTGCACTGGAACAGGTGTTACAGGGTGTGCATAATGAGCAGTGTTTACATGAGCAGCAGGGGTATATTGGAATAGTGCACAGTGTTTTGTGTGTTTTGAGGTCTAGGGCTAGGATGTGTTATGATTGGTCCACTATTTTGGCTTCTACATTCTCTAGCAAAGTGTCCTAGCCTGTTACACTTGTAGCACTTAATCTTTGATTTATCCAACCCACTTTTAAGTTCCCATGTAATCCTGGAAATTTTCTCCCTGTTCTCTTATAAAACTTGTTGGTTCTTACACTCAGCAGTGCCAGTTGGTGCAAAATGTCCATTTCCTCCAGATCAGTGGGATCAAAATGCTAGAGATCATTGAGTTCAAAGGATAAGTTGTCAGAATTCTGGTTTTCTCCACTTGCTGTAAAAGCATATTGGGTGAGTAAGAATCAGAGTTGTTAAAAGCTCCACCAGCAGTTATATCAATGTAATGATCATAACTCTGATCCTTACTACTACCAGATTCTTCTTGACCAAGAAGTGTTATGTTACCAAAAGTGTAATCATCAGCAACCTTTCCTGATTCTTGTAACTTCTTTTTCTGGTTCAACTCTCTCTCATAAGTGAGGAGTCGACCATGAAGTTGGGTCAGACTAAACTCTTTGAATCCAACAGAATTTCTATTCACAAAAGCAATTGTGTCCCATTTTTCAGGTAATGATCTTAAACCTATTATTTAGAGTTGATTTTGCAAATTCAACATTAACAAGTTTCAGTTCACTAATGAGACAATTAAAACGTTCAAACTGTTATGTTATTGATTCTCCTTTCACATGGCAAAACGTTTCATAATGTTGATTCAAAACCTCCCTGTTATTTTCTATCACCTCTTCTGTTCCACTGAACTGCTCTTTTAGAGCATCCCACAGCTCTTTGACACTGCTATAATGTAACAGTCCAGCATGAATGTCATTTGGAAGAGCTGAGGCTACTATGCTAAAAGCCTTTGCATCTAATTCAGTTTTTTGAAAATCTTGTTTTGAGTAGTTTTCAGGGCTTTTAGGCACAAAGCCTTTGGGATCTTCAGTACTAGGCACCTGTGGAACATGTGGTCCATAGATGACTGACTTCCAGCAGCCGGTGTTTTACTGAGCTAACACATGGACCATCCTACGTTGCCAGATATTGTACTCGGATCTGACAAGAATAGGTGGCTTGAATAGTGTTCCGGTGTTGTGAGGGTCGTGTGATTGTGATGCCATCTTGGTTGGTTTTAAAAAAGTTTTTAGAATAATAAACTTTGTACGTGATTACCTTTTACTCTGTTTTTTCAACTGATACGAACAATTTAAAGTATCAGTAGATATGAGCTGAACTTTTATGTCAAATTGATTGTTAGATCGAATTTGATTGTCCTAGGCTCTGATACTAATTGTAAGGATCTGAGTTTCTTAGATTGTGTTGTTTAACAAAGATGGAAGAAGAAAACAGAGATTAATGTGCAGCGGAAATGGAAATAAACTTTAACACACAATCAAAGAAGAATAGTTTTCAGCAAACATGATTTCATTTAGTCGAAAGATTGTATGTATTACTAAGTTCAACTATGCATGCATGCAACTAGACTCCCCCTCAGCCTGAGCTCACTGATTTGTTCGTACAAGATGACTTGGTGCAAAAGAGTTAATAGAACAGTACAGGTATTGTTCTATTTATAGTACAAACTAAACCACTGAGCATCTTTGCTGATGTCACCTAGAAAGTGACATCTAACAACCTAACAACCTCTAAACACTGATAATACAAAACACTGATTACATTAAACACTAATTATACCAAACACTGATGCAGCTTCCCACTGTTGTAGCCAAAGCACTGATGTTGAGGATCAGTGCTTTCTTCAAAGGATGATCAGACCTTGAATCAGCAGTGCTTTAATCTTCATTAGTATTTGAGTGACATCAGTAGTTAGGGCTTCAGTCTTTATACTTCATCAGGTCTTTGACTAACAGTTGTTGTGAAGATCAGTATTTAGAATTCATCAGCTGATAGATAACCAATGTCATGGGGAAAGTCTAGGACAAGCACTGCTTATGATGATCAACTGTTGAGAACCAGTTTTGGCTTTCCTTATCATATGTTCTTCTGGGCTTAAATGCATGGGCCAACAGTTCATGAATTCACCAGTTTATACTGAGTCCCAAATATTTTCAGGCACACATCCTAGGTGCCATGTGATTGTAGGAATGGCAGACATTGAAACTAGCAAGAAGGAATAGAGGTCTAGATGGTTGCTGAAGATTTAGATCACTATTATAGTTAAACTGATGCAATATTATTATATAATATGAGAGATGCATAATACTCTTTAATGTTTAAATAATTTTGAAACTTTCGTTGTAAATGCTCTGATTACTATGTGCTCTGTATATCCGACGCGTAACACTCCCCAGAGCTTATCCTAGGATGTGGGTGTTACACAAACGGTTTGAGTTTTGTTAATTAGAAGTTTAAACACCCGAATTGAAGCACCATTTTCGTCATTTAAGGCAGTATTTCGAGTTAACTTTTACATCAGTCAACTCGTATCCTCGTTCTAATCAAAAGCCTAAAACATCGGTTTGTAATTCGGAAAAAAACTTAACTCTGTTAAGCTATGTTAAATAGGGGTTTCTTTTAGACTCAATTGATTTTTCTTCCTATACTGCACTTATATATATATATATATATATATATAGGGGATGGTTCAAATGAAAACCACTTTTATTGTGAAAACTCGAAAACTAACTAAAAAAAAAGCTTAAAAACACACAAAAAAATTTTTTTCAATTTTTTTTATAAAAATCGCTAGTTTTTATATATGAAAAAAAAATTCAAAAAAAAAAATTTTTTTTTGTATTACACATGTGTAATAATACACATGTGTAGTACACATACACATGTGTAGTATTACACATGTGCACTACACAAAAAATTTTTTTTTTTTTTTTTGAAAATTTTTTTATATATAAAACCTGCGAAAAATTGATTTGCAAAAATAAAAAAAAAATTTGGTATGTTTTTTTAGCTTTTTTAATTAGTTTTCGAGTTTTCACAATAACTAGTGGTTTTCATTTGAACCTTCCCCTATATATATATAAGTGAAGTATAGGAAGAAAAATCAATTGAGTTGAAAAAAAAAACCCTATTTAACATTTTATTTTTTTTTTCTAAAAATAATAGAGAATGTAACATAAGTATATTTGAAATTTTTATTAAAAAAAATAAAAAGTGCCGACTAGCTTTTAAAAAAAATGTTCAGAATCTGCATGTTACATTTTTTGAACGTATATATTATGTAACATGATATTTTTAACATTTAAAAAAAAACTACCCAACGTTTTTTTTTTTACAAAAAAGTTCAAATATACGTATATTACATTCACTATTTTTTATGAAAAAAATAAAAATGCTACATCGGGTTTTTACAAAGGTTTCTCGAGTTTTTTCAACTCAAGTGGGTTTTCGTATATTTGAAATTTTTATTAAAAAAATAAAAAGTGCCAACTAGCTTTTAAAAAAAATGTTCAAAATCTGCATGTTACATTTTTTGAACGTATATATTATGTAACATGATATTTTTAACATTTAAAAAAAAACTACCCAACGTTTTTTTTTTTACAAAAAAGTTCAAATATACATATATTACATTCCCTATTTTTGATGAAAAAAATAAAAATGCTACATCGGGTTTTTACAAAGGTTTCTTGAGTTTTTTCAACTCAAGTGGGTTTTCTACCCAACGTTTTTTTTTTTTTTTTTTTTACAAAAAAGTTCAAATATACGTATATTACATCCCCTGTTTTTTATGAAAAAAATAAAAATGCTACATCGGGTTTTTACAAAGGTTTCTCGAGTTTTTTCAACTCAAGTGGGTTTTCGTTTTAACTATTTTTTATGAAAAAAATAAAAATGCTACATTGTATCGTAAGCGTACCATACCGAACAACATCAGTACCGATACCTGTATTTATTATATGGTTTCCAGTTTCAAAATGTTTTCATTTATACTGTGTGTGTTAATAATTGAATATCGGTACAAGTAGCTTGACAATTTAAACCAATCGATACCGTTCGAACAACATCGATGTGTCAGTATCGATGTCCATTTTCGGTCGATATAAACATGTGTTGATTTTTATACTTAGTGCATGAATTATACATGTACTATAATGAACCGAATCGATATCGATCCAATGCTCACGGTAACGTACCATCACAATGTGCGACAAATAACTTGGAATGTTAAAAAACAAAGATGCAAGTTTAGATTTTTTTTTTAAAGTTAACATAAAAGATCAAATTGAATGCTAAATAAAATACTACTAATAAAAAATAAAACAAATACATAAGGATTATCAGTAACCATTTATTACTAAAAAAAATCAAATGAATAAAAGATAAATTACTACTAAAAAATAAAAACAATTATTAAAAAACCTCAATCACTATTCATGGACATTGTTCAAAAAAGTATATTCATAACACTATTCATACCCACTTTCCAATTTTCAATTATATATATTAAATTTTTAATTATTATTTTCATCCCTTATACTAAAAACGATAAACATTTTTAACACATTTAATTTTTTTAACACCCCCGTACTATAAATAATAAACACTTTTAACCCAACTAAAATAATTACTTATATTATAAATGATAAACGTTTTTAACCATATGATTTTTGTTTAATATAACTATACTATAAAAAATAAAGGATTGTAACACGTTAATTTTTATTTAATTTGTTTTTTTTTAACAAATAACTTACCTTCGTTAATTTTTACGCATTTGTGTTTAAATTAATGGAGTTTTACTCAAAATATAGTATTTTTATCGGAAATTATAACGAGTGTCGGTATACCTGGCTCATTATTATTAGAAACCAATATCAATATTCGTTTTCATGTTCAATGTCCTTTTCGGCATATCATGCCACAATGTACGGACGAATTCCATTGGTATCTACTATGATGTTGGAAGTCATTTGATCCCAATGATTACTAAAGGATATAAACCACCTAGTTCTTTGTTTTACCTGTTTAAAATTATCCTAAACTTTCATAATTCATTAAGATCTTCTAGCACTTTTAACACACAGGATAATTTCAAGAACACTAAGTGATTTTCTAAAACTAAAATTCGGCTCATTTAGCATGCTAATTCACCATTTGGTCATTCAATGATAAAATAGTATAAACATTATCTTAACAAAACTTATAATTTTCATTCTAGAACTCTTGTCCAAAACTTTTATTCTATAATCTTTTGATCTAAGGAATTTGTGATAATAAAATCATCATTTTGTGGAAAATCCCTATGTATGGTCAAACATATGAAAACTCACCTATATATTTTGACTTTATATTCATGATTCACAAATTCTATTAGCTCTTGTAAGTCCTTTAAATGGTGGATCTTTTATAACGATATCAAACAAACACAAATATCTGGTGGAAACAGTTGTTTATGTGATTTAAGAACAATTAACACCAGGAACTTCCAAAGCATACATACGATTTGTATTAATCAAATAGTCTGATATTATGGAACATACACAAAACCGCTTCTTATGTCTAACTCCCTCCTACACGACTCCTATGGAAAGGCTAACCCTATGATGAATAGAACTAAACCTACAATCTCCCCTTGGTACTTCGTATAATTCTTCATCTACTCTTGTTTTTTATTTAGATCAAATTCTACAAATTCTTATAATTTTTGTAAAGAAACATTTATATGCAACACAGAGGATCCAGTATTCATATATATGAACACCTAGTATATCCAAGTACTTGTACTCAAAATGATTTTAAAATTTGAATTCATTTCACTTCAAATGATTAGTCAAATATTCAAGAATGGTTAACTTTTATGAAAATACAAACAAAACGAAAATTAAACTAAAATAAAAACAAAACTAAACTAAAATTAAACATAACTTTTTTTGGAACGACGACTTTCAAAAGAGCCAACAAGAAGCGAGAAAAAATATACAACCCACTTACAAATTGAAAACATTCCAATCTTTCCAAGAAAGATTTTTAAAAGTGGACCTATTTTTAATCCAAAGAAATGCTAATGATTTGATTTTTTCCATTACTTTAGTGACACTAGCCTTGTTGTTTTCAAAATATACTTGGTCCCTCTCCTTCCAAATACACCAACAAGCCGTGAGGACTATCACATGAATTACCTTTCCTTTTCGAGCTTCCCACATTTATATTTATATGAATCATACACATGTCATGCACATCGAATGCGTAAATAAGGGGAATGTGACATCACTTACTAACACATGCCAAATCTGAGAAGTGAAACAACAAGCTGCGAGAAGATGGCTCCTGTTTCATCGTTGTCAGGCATGACCACGAAACATTTTTCAGCACATGTCTACTTAGATTGGTCTACGTGATTGCTAATATATTTGTCCACTTAAACTTTTACTTAAAGCTTTATTCATTAACTATCAGTGATTTCTTATCATGTTTCGATACCTTAATAATAAACTAATAGTGGATCCCTCACAAATTATATATTATTTTTGTGCAATCTATCAAGCCAGTAGTTTCCCTACCACATGTTCTCACATAAATGTCCTAAAACCTGAAACCTTGTCTGGGAGTGGGTTGAGAAAGGAACGGAATGTATCTTAGAAAGATAGGTATAATATACATATCAAATGATTTCTCATAAGATTTTGGTTTAAAGGTTTTGGACACTAGATGGTCTCTTTTGAGGTGCTCATTGGCCTCTTTTTGGATATATGTCACATTTTGGTAATATGATTGATCCAATAAGTACATTTGCTATAACATTAAAAGCTAGGTCTCCGTTTTCACAAAACAAAAGCTGATGAGTTAAGTATACCTAGATCTTTGCTTTCATAAACAAAAAGAACTCTAGAGATTTTTCAGGTTCAGACTCTATGACTCAGTGTGTATCGGGACATCACACATGCAGTCAAATAGAAAGTGCACTATTCTAAGCGATGTTCCCCGCTAAATTAATACATAGTTTAGTTAAATCATTTAACAATCAGTTTTCAACTAAGTGGAGTCTATCAACATATCACACATTGAACCTAATCTTTTTAACTACAGTGCCTTACATATGTGAGCCTGCCCTTTAGCATGAACATTTATCTCAGATGCAACTATGTATTTTTGTATTTTTTTCTATTTCTCCTCCTAAAACAATGCATAAGCAAAAACTAAAGGAAACATTTTTGTATTATTCTAATCTCCCCCTAAATTTGTGCATGTGTAAAAAACATTCTATATAAAGATGATAACCAAATGTACAAATTTCAAACTAAGAAAAATCTTTCTTTATTTTCTTTAACCACCCTCAAAATTTCAAACCAAACATTTTAAAATTAATGTACCAATTTTTTAAATGGATCTTTCTTACTGATCTTATCTTCCTTATCTCCTTCAAAGGAAACATATCATATGTTCAAAGGTTTAACATTATGCAACAGAGAAATGTCACCCTTCATATGCTTGGAACAACCACTATCAGCATACTAGAGGTTGATAATCGTCTTCCTTAACAGTCCATGCATGAATTACCAGATTAGTTAGACATAGGTACCCAGGCCATAGTGGTCCTGGGCATTCCTGAAGCATCGGTATAAGAAACTTCTTGCAAACACATGCCCGTGTCATTTTCAAAGATTGGAGATGATGCTTCTTTTTATTTTCCTTTCCAAACGTGTTTTGGTTTAACAAACATGTTACTTACTTTGGTTGAGAAACTTTAGCTTCTACTTTCTTAATTTTAGAAACATTTTTTTGTTCCTAAACAACCTTACATTTGTTCTTGGCAACATTCCAATCATTATCAAATGGTTTACCTTTGGGAGTCACAATCTTTATTGTCTTGGGTACTAAAACCTTCAAGGACTTAGAATGGCATTTATCCGTTGTCGTAACCCTTTGATTTTGCATTTATCCTTTGGTGTAACTCTTTGATTTTTTGTAGGTAGCATAGCCTGAATATTCTGACCCCGAAGGTGATGAATAATATGAGTGATAAGATCTATCATTCCTCAAATGATTTTCACATCTTCTATTTAACTATTTTTCAAACTTTTCTCCTTGCCTCACAATTTGTTTGTTGGTCTTGTTTAACATGTATAGTTCCTCTTTTGGGTATTTATAAAGATATTTCTCATGGTTGCAATTGATAGCAGGTTTAACAAAGGTTGTTGAGGAACCGGTTTTCAAACACCAGATGCAACATTAGAAGACTTCACATTCTATAAATTTGAAGTTTTTATTGTCTTAGCATAGTTTATCACACAATGTTCTTTACCTTACAAACAATGTTCACAAATAAATCTGTTTTAACATCAAGAAATTCTTTTAAAGAAACATCAGAAACAATTTTCAATTTCCAATAATTTTTTATCATATTCATCTTTTTCACTGTCCCAATCATCAATGTCTACCCTTTCTGCACAATATGATGAAGCATTAGAATTGTTCACACATTTAAAATTAGGATCGATTTATTTAAATGTCCTAAACCCAACTGTTTCAACCTGAATTTGTTTCCCATGATCCATATAATCTACGTACGCCTCATCCTATTCAAAATAAAGTATACGAGTATAGTTATCATTGAAAGCTGGTGGTACCTCATTATACCCAACATTTTCTTTATCCCTCCTGTGAACTTGTCTAGCTGTCATATCTTTTACTACTTACTAGACACATCAAATTTGTTGAAGTTAAACTCAACAATTTCAAACTTTGCGTTAACTTGCTTTAACTCATCGATTAATTCTTGAATACGTTGCTTAGCATCATCCTTAATGCAATTTTTCTCACTTATTTCATTCTTTAATCTAGTTATGTCTCTCTTTTGAGCTTCCATTTTCTCTCTTAAATTTTATTCCGTTTTTAAAAAGTGTGTATTTGGAACTTTTCATATTTTCAATTTCTCTTATAAAATCTTCATTATTATACTTATATAATGTTATCTTGTTAATACAAGATTGAGAACAAAAGAAGGAACATTTTCCTCAGAAGTAGACTACTTAGAAGATGATGCTATGTCAGCTATGAAAGCATGATTGAATTCAGAATCTAAAGCTTGTTTAGCTGATCCACACATTCATATTCAGTTTTCTTCTGACACGTGAATGTAGAAGGCGATGAACCTGTTATTGTTGCCCTAAACATAGAAGATACTATATCTTGATTTTGTGTCATCTTTGAGAGAAGAGCATTATTGTTGTATGGAGCCATCTACTTGTCATTCAGATTAAACTAGTTGATGATTGAAATCAGATCTATCAGAGTTGTTCTATATAGGTCCTTTATCCTCTTGATGGTAGCAACATTCATATCCATTTTACGTGGCAGAGCATTCAAAAGTTTCTTGTTGACTTCACCAATTGACATCTCAATTCCAACATCATTCATTTAAAAAATCAGCTAGGTAAACCTGTTAATCTGTGCTTCCATGGTTTCACCTATAATGCAATTGAACACTTTGAATCTCTTTACAAGCGAATCACTTTGAGAAGACATTTTAAATCAAAGATCGAGAATCGGAAGCTTACCATGAACTAAACTTACTTGTTACTTACCCGAAAAAGAATTTGATAACAAACCACTAATGAAGGAAGTGCCATAAACTTCTAAATTTGGTAGAGTTATCAAAATTTTGAAATTACAAATTATTTTGGAAATACTGAAATTCAACGACAAAAAATGAGTGTAATTTTGTCTAATTAAATATTTTCGTGTTTTAGCCTATAAAAGGAAAGTTCAGAAGAGTGAAAATTTTGAGGAAAAAAATGTATTTGATGAAATTGGAGCCTTTAATTAAGGATTTTTGGCCTGACCGCTTGGACAAACTGCCTTTGGCATTTACCACGTAATTCGGCTTATCGAAATATCCCCGTCTTCTAATCATGGGCCTCGTAACTTACACGTAGCCCATGCTATGCGTTTTTAAAGTTTGTGTCTTTTCTTCCATATTTCTCCCATTAACAACTTAAATCTCGTGAACTTTCAACAACTCGCAAACAAGATAATCCCGAGAACACAAACAAACCAAAGAACCTTCACAACTCGAGAACTAATTAGTAACTCGAGAACAAGTAATACTCCAAAAACACTTCAAAACTCAAGAACAAATAATCACCGAGAATACTTAAAACTCGAAAACAACTGAACCCACAAACAGTTTTCAAAGTCGTAATCAATCAACCTAAAACAGTTATTAAGCCACTTAAACAGGCCTGAATCAAGTACAAAATTTGAACTCGAGAGCCTTAAGTTTATGAGTCACAAACACCTTGTGAACACGAAAACGCTTTTATTACCCGTATTCTAGTTTGAACACTAGAGCAAGAAACAACCATAAATCTCGAGAACAAGAAACAACCCATAAACAACAGACAGCTAGAAATCACAAATCAACTCGCAAACGCAAACACGCAATCTGCTTAACTGAACTCGGGAACCCTTGTCGAAATCAAATGACTCCAAGGACAAATAAAATCAAATAAAACCACGAAAATCTTGGAGTTTCAAATCTTTTAAAATTTGAAGATTATCTCGAAATATTTTGAACTTCGAACTTCGAGGACCATGAAGAAGAAGAAGAAGAAGAAGAAGAAGAACACGTTGAAGAAGTTCTATTGTTTCTTCAATTTCCAACTACCAAAACACTTATTCAAGATCAAAATCCAGTACATAGACTCAAGAAAAACCCAAAACTTCAACCTATGAACTCTTAATAAGATCTAAAAAAACACAAGATCACACTAAAAGCTTTTAAATTGCCTAATTCTTTAAATATATTCGAACATGAACCAATACACGGCCAAACTATATAAAAAACAAGTCTTGAATCCTTTTGATGTCTAAACGGAGCCTTGAATGACTTCAATGGCTCTTATACGACTGTATGTCCCTTAAATCGTGGATCTTCAATAACAACATCAAACAAACACAACTAATTGGAGGAAACAGTTGTTTGTATGATTCAAGAACGATGAACACTAAGAACTTCCAAAGCATCTAATTTCTATTAATCAAACTGTTTGATACTCTGGATCATACACAAAACCGATCCATACGTGTAACCCCTTCTCACACGGCTCCTATGGAGTGGCTAACCCTATAATGAATAAAAGTAAACTATATATAGGTTAGTCTAAAAGCCCACAAGGCCTAAACCCATTTCGGCCCAAATACACTAATACAGTGAACCCATGTTCATAGTTACATTACACCTGAAAACCACCGACACATATTTGATACATCAGCCTCATATGTATAAACCCTACAACTGTATATAACAAAAAATGATGTCAGAAAAGCCACTTGCACTCTAAACTACTCAAGACACGTGTCTTTGTAATCCAAGCTAACACATGAAAAGTGACGATTCGGTTAATCGAGTCGACCTTATATTATCTCGGGTTTGAACCAACAACAATACAAGTTAGGTAGTGAAGGGGTAAGGTCCCAAAAACCTTGCACAGGTGCTTGAGACCATACCACAACTTCACCAATGAGCTCTCTTTAGAAAGAACCTTGCGCGGCTGCGCACCGGTTCTAAAAGAAAACTTAAAAAGAAAACGGTATTTAACATCTGCACGCAAAAAGGAACTAATAAATCCTTGCGCAAGCTCTCATACAGCAGAGCAGTTAGGATAAGGTCCTAACAAAATCTCTGCATGAATATCATCCAGACTTGGATAAAAGTAACTTTTCTGTTACAACAGATTTAGCATGAAGCAAAGCCACATGGGATTACAGCTGTAAACCTTCTAGAAGGCTTTATCGTGCATCACCATTCGGTTATAACCGAATGGCCACGTGGCATCATCCTAGGCACTCCTCAAAGTCACGATGATGGCACCAAATTGAAGGAAGATCCACACTTGCCCACTTTCCACGTGGCATCACCCCAGCCGTTGATCATGACCACGATCCGTGTGCACACACACCCATTAGTGATTAACGGTGGGGAAAATAACCGCTTACGGAAATTACTTTCCGTTACGTCCTCCGTCAACAAACTTTCCCGCCCAAACTTCGGTTATAAATAAGGACAATTCAGGTATCCTTTCTCAAGTTACTATCACTTCTTCTTCTTCACCAAAACCTGTACTTATTCTCACGCCGGAGGGTGGTCACGGAAAGAACCCCCATTCTCCCCGTGGCGAGTCTAATGGCTGTTTGTTTTGCAGTTATCGTTTGAAGAAGGTGATTATTCACCCCCGAATCAAACAAGAAGATCTAACCCTTTTATGCAGTTTTAAACCCCCTGGTTTAATTGATTCCGATCTATTAAACTAGTGTTTCTTCATAGGCGCCCACCGATTCTCAATTTTTTATTCACATCTTCTCGTTTTGATTTACTCTCTCACCCCAGTTGTTTAATGGAAGAAACTCCAACAAACCGTCAATCCGGCCCTCGGCCAAATTCCGCACACAATACCCAAGTCAAAGGGATTGTGGAAGAGGCTTCGGATGATAACGAGGTCCAGTACAACGTTAATCATCCGAATGACCCTGTTACTCCAGGAGCACAACCCGAGATCCCGATAAGCTCAATTTTACCTCCCAGTGAAACTCCTATCTCGTGGTATGTCAGATCTCAGGGTGCCATAAACGCAGTATACGCACAGATTTGTGCACAGACTGCTCCTCCTGTCACTCAGTCACGAAGACCTGCATCTCACGTACGGGCACCAACGGCACCACGTACTTCTTACCGTGATGCACCATCACGAGTACACGCAGACGACATAGAAGTTTACTCCAGAACTCCTACCAAGTATGAATCTACCTACTCCGGAACTCACCGAAGGGATTACCATGATGAGCCATATTCTCACAGAAGGCAGTCAGTTCATTCTCGGCTGGGCCCGTGTTCTTACCAAAAGCGGGACACCCAGACCGACGAATATGACAAAACATACCATGAAGGAGATAACACAAGTGTGTTCAGCCGGCTGCAACGGGATCACAAAAATTATAAACCTCATGCGGTTTATAACCCGGATGCTGAACACGATTACAACTTAATCAACCGCCCGACAGATGCAGCGGAGAATTCGAAATTTGTCAGTGATATTGCCTTAGCTCCCCTAGAAAAGGCGAAACTACCATCAAACGTCGGAAAATTCAACGGCATGACAGATCTGGACGATCACCTTCATGTATTTACCAGCGCAGGCCTGGTAGGAGGTTGGACCTTGCCAATGTGGTGTCACCTATTCATCCAAACCTTGACAGGTGCAGCGCGGCTGTGGTTCGATAACTTACCAGTCGGGAAGATAACGTCGTGGGTGGATTTAAGAGAGAAATTTGTGGTGCACTTTAGCCAACAGCGAAGATCTATCAGAGACAACGCTGATTGTAACACCTCGAAAATTCACGTCCTATAATGTGTTGACACGTGTCATATGTTTGAACGTGTGAAAGAATGATCTGAAAGGACTAAAATTGACAAACATGGGAAGTATGTGAATATACGTATTCTAAGTGTCAACTGTGAATAAATATATAGTATATTAACCCTATATGATGCTCATACCTTCAAACGAATAAATCATGGATCATACGAAACTAAAAGTGAGGGATTACAAACTACAAGGGTTAAATGTGTCAACATGTTTAAGTTATACCTCTGAGTGACCTTTTGACAAACCCGAAGCTTTGTAACGGTAAATTATGCTCACTAGAATGCATGATATAAATTTCATAGAGTTTCGTAATCGTATGAGAAAGTTATGATCAAATTCGTGTACAAGGGGTTAAAGCGTCAACGTTGAAAGTTTGGACTTTTCGGGTGACAATAAAGTTAACCGAGGACTAAACAAAGTGGGTATATATCTTGAAGCCCTTATGTATCAAATTAGAGGGTTCAAATTGCAATATAAAGGTTAGTTGACCTTTCGGAAGGGCCAAGAGGTGTGATGCAACAACATAAAAACGTTTTTGTCTGATCAGCAGGGCCAGGCGGCCCGCGTAGACATTAACAAAACGTGAGGCGGGCCGCGTGGGAACATCAGATGCAGAAAAACAGGCTGCAGCCTGTTTTACGCGATTATGACCTATCCCACTGGTAATTTTCAATCTTGGGCGACCCCTAAAATGTTCCTAGACCCCAGGGACACATGTTGGAAGCTTGTGGTCAATGCTAGACTTACTTGTCAACTTCCTATGGTGGATTAAACCACTATATAAGGCCTTAGTTACAACTTTAGAACTCACACCTTCATCTGCATTTTTGGAGCATCTCTGGAGCACAAGACCTCTCCCAAGTGATCCCTGGTCGTTCATAGGACCCTTGTAAGTTTGCCTAACCCTTCCTAATTGAGTTTTAGCTTAGTTTGAGCTTAAAAGTCAAACCGTCGTAATTAACAGTTGACTTTACGATTAATCACAAATGGTCCAGTGATTAGTCGAATCAAAAGTAGTTATAAGTTGGTATTTATGTGGGTAATAGACCCTTAAGAGGGTTCCCCCTGATCACCACTCTAACTAGGTCAAAAGTCGGGTCAAACTTATATTTAAAAAGTCAACAGGAAGTCTAAAATGCCAATTATGCATAATTAACATTGTAGATCATATACAACCTGTTGGATCATTGTTATAACTTAGTAATAAGTGTAAGAATATGTCTAAACATGTTCAACCCAACAATTTCCTGTTTAGACCCGGTTCGAAACCGAAAGTCACATAGTTTGACTTTCACTTTGACTTTCAGTTCTGACCCGCTTTAGTGTGATTTGAAAATGTGTTAGAGCTTCTTTAGGACCAGGCTACATGTTAGCACCACCCTCTATGGTTGGTTCATTGATTGACCCATTCGTTTACGCGTTTCCGTTAATTGCTCATATGTTGACCATTATGCCCTTATTATCTTAAAACGTGATTTTTGGAAATATAAAAGAGTAGAAACTTTAATTACTGATATATAAACTTGTATGCAAAGTTTGACATCAGTTTGACTTGTAGATTAAGAGTTATGCTCATTATCGCAAATTTAATGCTTTATGTTAATAAAACGGCGTAATTAGCGTATAGCCTAGTTAAGCCTACTTTTTGGTATCAAACTTAATACCCACTGATGTAATATATTATTTTGGGATTTTTAAAGATTTTTAATAAATTTTAGGCTGAGCATAACTAGTAGTCGTAGGCTTAATTCGGTAATTGTCGGTTTTGCCCTTACGAGCCATAAAATGAGTTTTACATATCTAAACGACTCCAAACCTTTTGCTACTGATCACATATGATAAATAAATTATTTTAAGCCTTCTGGAAATATAAAAATATCAGATTTAAGTATCGGACCCGGAAATGGCCTTTAATCGCCTTATTTAGCGTTTTTAACGCATGGTATGTATTAAAATTATATTGAACATACCCGGGTTGATACCTACTGATATTTTAGGCAAATTAGAATGTTTTAACAGTAAGCAAAGGCTGATTAACTCAGACTTCGGTTTTGAGCCTTTCGACTTATGTGAAATTACCAAAATGCCCCTACGGTGCATAGTTTGGTTATACTTGGTAAATTCACATATATACTTTAACCTACTGTTATAACTTATCAAAATAAGTATTTTTGCTGATTATATCAGACCTGTAACTCAGGTAAATACTTAAACTCTTTTATAACTTTTTAAATGACCAAACTACCCCTACAGGGCCTAGTTTGTGTTTATATACGTTTCGGGCATAATGAAAGACATCTTACTGATGTCACAACATATTTGAGGCATAATTAACTTAGGAAACCTGTATATGGCTCTCATGAATACCCGTCACGCTTATTACGCGTACGGTTCGGTTTATGTAACAAGTTTACATAAATTAGCCAAAACGGGTCAAACCTTATTGGTTTTATCTCAAAATCCAGAATGTGTATGAAATACCCATTTAAGACAAGTCTTCAAACTTGTCGGGTCTAAACCACATTCTATTCCGGTCTTCGCTTAATCATGCGTCTGCACCGTATATTCCCTTAAGACTAACCGGTCTAAGCTCAGGCTAAATTAAAGACCCGTTAGCATTCTAATTGGTTATTTATACCATCATTCCAGACTAGAGCATTTCGGTAAATGGTACCTACGCTTACTTAAGTGAATACGGCTGAGTTATTAGATTCTTGCTATTTAAGACAGGAGCTAGCTCAGGTAAATACTCTTAACTTATTTCCCTATACGGGCTTGGGATACGGCACTATAAAAGTACCGCTTGGTCGGGTGTGTAGTCATTTAAATCGGATTGTGATTGATGTACTTACAACCCGTTTAATATGTATTATTTGGTGTATGGCCTTTGGGGGTTAATGACCATGTCCCGGATATCCTTGGCATCATTTTACGAAATGGCCACGACCTAAGCACGGGGTGTAGGCATACACCTGACAGCTGCATTATGTAAAAACTGATAATCCACTCCGAGGTATCATCCTTGTGGGCATTATACCGGAACTAGTAATCCACTTAGAGGATGATAGCCTGTGGGCATTATACCTGTGGCGTGTCAGTTAATCTAGTCCGGCCCTACAAACCGGCCCTAACGGACGACAAATAAGTAAAACTGTGTACAAGATTATATACAAATAATTTTCCCAAGTTAAAAAGGTTAATTTTGCCTCTGTGCATTTTAATCAAATTATAAAAGATATTTTGTGCCTCGTGCATTCAAACCAATTTTCTTAAACTCTTTTCAAATGAGTCGGTTGAGTGTATTTACTAGTGAAAACTGACGTATTTTTCCAAAAAGGTTAAGTGACAGGTACTGAATGAAATTGGCTGGAAGCTCAGGGCGCTAATAAGGAATCTTGCAAGTTCTAGGCGTCTAAAGTCTGTTGAACAAATGATATGTTTAAAGATCCGCCTGTGGATCCTTTACTTTCCGTTGTAATACTGGATATTACTTTATATTCGGAATGTAATAATATTTATTTTTTTCTTCCGCTGTGCATTTATATAATTGTGTTGTTTGACTATTATGTTGCCAACTACGTCACGATACTCCCCACCGGGCCCACCGGTGACACGTGGAAAGTCGGGGTGTGACAGGTTGGTATCAGAGCCAACACTGAGTGAAATAAACACTAGCCTTTTGTGTTTAATCTCAGTTACACAATTGCACATTCTTGAGTCTAGACAAGAACATAGGACAAATTCCAATTTCATTGTCTTTTAACTACTTCCTTGATTTTTCTGATTAGCCTTTGCATGGGCAAGTCATTTTATCAGAAGTCCCATTTAGGGCAACCATATACTTGTTTAAATTTTAAATGAACGATTATGTTTAAAAATATCATTCCTACATTATAAGATCTACCATTATAATAAAATGGCAAAATCTAAAAAGGACGAGACCTAGCCATACGTCACATTAAGATAGGGCCAAGATGGTAGTTCCACAATTAGATTAAGATCCTTGTTAACATTTCAATTTAGAAATTGCTTTGCGTTAATTATTATAAAGAATCTTAAGAGTGAAACCTAGCCTGAGTGTCATTATAAAGACCTGGCCAAGATGGTAAGACGTGTTTAAAAGATTCGAATCCCTGTTAACATCTGAAAACGTGTTAACGCTCCTGGCAGACGTGATTCATTAAAAATCACACACGTCATTTTTTTATATAGGATTCTTCAAAAGATTCCTAACCCAGTTTAATGATCTCTGAATCCTGGGTTTACATCATTAATTAAGATGATCATATTTTAACCATACGTGGTAACATAATGCCCTGCTCATTTCCATATGAGCCAAAAGACAGTGGTAGCGATGACTTCCTGTCAGATAAAGGTAATGAACTAGGTTCAAACCTCAAATGCTTTGATTCTCTGAAATCCTAGCATATAATTTATAAATGTCCTCGTGACTAGGCCTATTGTGCCAATATACTTTCATGCTTTGATTCTCTGAAATCATAAGCTTATAATTTATAAATGTCCATGTGACTAGGCCTTTGGTGCCACGAATAAGACAGTTACTGTTTTATAATTAGGATAAATTATTATAAAAATCCTAAATAAATTTGATTGATAATTTAACCAAATATGGTCTCTGGTTACCATGGTTAATGAATTACCCTAAGGGGCAATTCCATAATAAACTCCTAAATAAACTATTGTCCTTGTTTTCTGCAACAGTTCAATTGTAATGGCTAACTCAGACGAGGGTAATAGTCATCCAGCGGAGGTTAATAATGACGCCCGAATTAATCTAACAGGTGCGGAATTAAAAGCGATCATAGACGGCGCAGTTACACAAGCTTTGGAAAGGCAGTATGAGGAGTATAGTGGGACTCGTAGTAGGACCCTATCTACACAGCCTTCAAAGCCACCGTCCAATAACGACGACCCGAAGAAAAATGATGACCGACACTCCTCAAACCACAGTGCTCCATCTCAGCAGGTCATACTGAATAAAGGACCCCTTGCTAAGGGTTGCTCCTATAAATATTTTGTTTCCTGCAAACCCCGGGATTTCACTGGGGAGAAAGGAGCCATCGATTGTATGACATGGCTGGATGAGATGGATACGGTTGTTGATATCAGCGGATGCGCTGAGCGAGACGTGGTCAAGTTTGTGTCGCAGTCTTTCAAGGGTGAAGCTTTAGCATGGTGGAGATCTCTGATTCAAGCCACCGGGAAAATCCCACTGTACAATATGTCATGGGATCAATTTGTTGCCCTTATCAAGGAAAATTTCTGCCCTCAGCATGAGGTGGAGAAGATAGAGTCCGATTTTCTATCCTTGGTGATGACAAACCTCGACTGTCAAGCTTACCTAACGAGCTTCAACACTATGTCTCGGTTGGTTCCATACCTGGTAACCCCGGAACCAAAACGGATAGCTCGTTTTATCGGTGGTTTAGCCCCCGAGATAAAGGCAAGCGTAAAAGCTTCTCGGCCAGCGAATTTTAGATCAGTAGCTGACATTTCCTTATCCCTTACTTTAGATGCGGTCAGATTGAGATCGCTAAAGAAATCTGAAGAAAGTAAGAGGAATCGTGAGGATGATAACTCACGAGGGTCAGAGAAGAAGCACAAGGGAAACACTGATTCTAAGAAGTCTGGGTCTGGAAGGAATAGTCAGCGAACAGAGGAGAAGCCAAAGTGCACGACTTGTCAAAGACGCCACTTTGGAAAGTGCAGATCTGAATCCAATTCTAAGTCTGAATCACCTGCATGTGGGTTATGCAAGTCTAAGGAGCACAAGACTGTTGAATGCAGGAAGATTAAAGATGCCACCTGCTACAATTGCAATGAGAAGGGGCACATAAAGACCAACTGCCCTAAGTACGCAAAGAAGACTGAAGAGGCCAAGAAAGCAAACGCATGAGTCTTCCATACGAACGCCAAGGAGATGATGCAGAATGATAACAATATAGCAGATACCTTTTCATATCAAACAGTTTATGCATGAATTTTATTTGATACTGGCACATGTGACTCTATAATGAATGATAAATGTTGAGAACTATTGTCTCCGCCTGATTAAGACTCCGGTCACTTAATGCGAGGTAGAAATTGACCGATGATACTTTAGAAAATGCTCCAACAAATCCTATATTGATATTTAATATCTATTAGAAATCACTCTTTTCTGATACCCTCATGGCAAACTATCAAACTATCCAAATTCATCAGTATATTAAAGACAGATGTGACATTTTGATCCCCTGTCAAAGAGGTAATGGACTAGGTCCAACCCTTAAATGCCATTGATGGTCTTTTATGACCTAGGCTAAGTGATATTGATATATTCTAAAAATAACATTCAATTAAGAATGATAATGCCTTATTGGCCAGTATAGTTTGATGAAACCATGGTTAGTATATGTTAAGGCCATCAGGGTAATGAATAGCAGATGTTGGATTACAACTAAGTAAAGGATTCACCTGGCAATAGGAACAAAATCTCGAGTATGATAAACTCGGATAAGACAACCGTCAATCGCGCCATTGATAATGCGACGAATGTTAATAAAAACTACAAACGTAAACCTCAATACTAATGGAGTTAATCTCCAGGCTGTGGTTGACGTAACAATTGGAGGGATCATGGGAAAAGGTCATGAGACAATCCAAAGAGCCGAATACTCCTCGCTCTAAATCTCATTCAAAAACCATGTTTAATTGCTCATGAGGAGAGCTATATTTACACTTCAAATATGAAGGATGAACCAAAGAAGGAGGATAACTCCCAGGAATCTGGGAAAGAGAGCAAGTACAGGCCTAATAACAAGCAACGTAAGTTCAGTAAGAAGCCTGTATACCTCAGAGACTGCTTCAGCATTATTATATCCATTAGGAATCAGTTTTTCGATGTCCTAGTTCCGTTAAATATAAGGACTCAATATAGTGAAAAAAAAAATCGATTGGTTACCTTAAAAATCAAACCCATATTATGGGTGATAAGAAGCGATTAATTATCAAGACTCCTTATGAGACAGCCCTCATAATTACATGTATCCGTTAGATTAATTAATATTAAACATAAAAAAATGGTGGAATTGGCCGTCCCCGGAATCGAACCTGGGTCTAGGCCGCACCCTTTCGCACGCCTAGCCAACCGAGCTAGGTGCCTAGTTTGTGAAAATTTCCATTCTGATTAAATATAAGCACATATAGTTGATATCTCTTTAATCTCTATCGATTTCGAATACCAAATGGTATGACAAAAGCGCTATATGAGGATTGGTGTATCTTAATAAGTTCCATAGATTGCTTCCATGCCTGATCAGTATGGAGGTTTAATGCATGGAACCACAAAGATATCCCAATGATCATATGGTACTAAAGTCAACTAATAGTATTCAAAGAAGATATCCAAAATGAAATTTTCCAAGTAATTATTCCCGATTAAGGAATTCGTGAACTAGTAACATAAATGTGTCACTTATTTGACACAAGCAATGATGAGTGAACTGGAGCCTGAGATATGGAAATCTCTGTAACCTCCTTGTACCTTGATTATCTTCTTCTAAGATTACCCTGTTTACCCCTGGCAGGCAGGTAGGGTTAAGTTTCATATCCCATATAAGGCTGTATTATTATGAAATCTCCAAGACGGCTAGTACCATCATTGGAAGAATCGAAAACCCTGGTTAAGTAAGTTTTAAAGATCTAGATTCATAAAGCCAAACTCAATATCCTGAGAATTCGGTATAGTAAATTATGAAAGACGGTTCATTTTGCTAAGGCATTGTTTACCGCAACCCTAATTAGGCAACAATTAAGAATTTCCCATCAACTACCCAGGATCGTCGATTTGCTCGACTAACTGTAAAGATTAGCTATTTCTTAAGATTAATTTTGAACAATGGTTGGAATAACCATCTCACCTTAAGATAAGCTTTTCTATAATAGCTGTTATATAAGTATCAAGGCTACTCCCTTGAAGACCTTGTATAGATAGAATGTTAAACGTCCATTGATAGGACAATAGCTTGGTAAGTTCAATTATCAGGATCTGAAAGTTGCAGTGGAAACAACAAAGCAGATCACACAAATCCCTAATTATTTGTAAGATGCCAATATCCGGCAGAAAATCAAGGATTAATGAAAATAGCAAACCTCCTAAATTCTTGTTAAGAAATAAGGTTCAACAATAGGTATCACCCTGGAAAGGAGTGATGCGGTTTGGTAAGATAGGCAAGCTAAGCCCGAGATACATAGGACCTTTCGAGGTTATCGAACGTGTCGGTTCAGTTGCCTATAAGCTAAACTTACCTGAAGAGCTCAGTGGAATTCACAATGTGTTCCACATCTGCAATCTGAAGAAGTGTTTCGCTGATGAATCACTGGTTATACCACATACGGATGTGCATATAGATGAGAGCTTAAAATTTGTGGAAAAACCTTTGTCGATTGAAGGTCGACAGGTTAAGAAGCTTCGAAGGAAGCATGTGCCTATAGTAAAGGTCAAGTGGGATGCCCGTAAAGGACCCGAATTCACGTGGGAGGTTGAATCCACGATGAAAGAAAAGTACCCTTATTTATTTTAGTAAATCTCGGGTCGAGATTTATTTTAAGGGGGTGAGGATGTAACACCTCGAAAATTCACGTCCTATAATGTGTTGACACGTGTCATATGTTTGAACGTGTGAAAGAATGATCTGAAAGGACTAAAATTGACAAACATGGGAAGTATGTGAATATACGTATTCTAAGTGTCAACTGTGAATAAATATATAGTATATTAACCCTATATGATGCTCATACCTTCAAACGAATAAATCATGGATCATACGAAACTAAAAGTGAGAGATTACAAACTACAGGGGTTAAATGTGTCAACATGTTTAAGTTATACCTCTGAGTGACCTTTTGACAAACCCGAAGCTTTGTAACGGTAAATTAAGCTCACTAGAATGCATGATATAAATTTCATAAAGTTTCGTAATCGTATGAGAAAGTTATGATCAAATTCGTGTACAAGGGGTTAAAGCGTCAACGTTGAAAGTTTGGACTTTTCGGGTGACAATAAAGTTAACCGAGGACTAAACAAAGTGGGTATATATCTTGAAGCCCTTATGTATCAAATTAGAGGGTTCAAATTGCAATATAAAGGTTAGTTGACCTTTCGGAAGGGCCAAGAGGTGTGATGCAACAACATAAAAACGTTTTTGTCTGATCAGCAGGGCCAGGCGGCCCGCGTAGACATTAACAAAACGTGAGGCGGGCCGCGTGGGAACATCAGATGCAGAAAAACAGGCTGCAGCCTGTTTTATGCGATTATGACCTATCCCACTGGTAATTTTCAATCTTGGGCGACCCCTAAAATGTTCCTAGACCCCAGGGACACATGTTGGAAGCTTGTGGTCAATGCTAGACTTACTTGTCAACTTCCTATGGTGGATTAAACCACTATATAAGGCCTTAGTTACAACTTTAGAACTCACACCTTCATCTGCATTTTTGGAGCATCTCTTGAGCACAAGACCTCTCCCAAGTGATCCCTGGTCGTTCATAGGACCCTTGTAAGTTTGCCTAACCCTTCCTAATTGAGTTTTAGCTTAGTTTTAGCTTAAAAGTCAAACCGTCGTAATTAACGGTTGACTTTACGATTAATCACAAATGGTCCAGTGATTAGTCGAATGAAAATTAGTTATAAGTTGGTATTTATGTGGGTAATAGACCCTTAAGAGGGTTCCCCCTGATCACCACTCTAACTAGGTCAAAAGTCGGGTCAAACTTATATTTAAAAAGTCAACAGGAAGTCTAAAATGCCATTTATGCATAATTAACATTGTAGATCATATACAACCTGTTGGATCATTGTTATAACTTAGTAATAAGTGTAAGAACATGTCTAAACATGTTCAACCCGACAATTTCCTGTTTAGACCCGGTTCGGAACCGAAAGTCACATAGTTTGACTTTCACTTTGACTTTCAGTTCTGACCCGCTTTAGTATGATTTGAAAATGTCTTAGAGCTTCTTTAGGACCAGGTTACATGTTAGCACAACCCTCTGTGGTTGGTTCATTGATTGACCCATTCGTTTACGCGTTTCCGTTAATTGCTCATATGTTGACCATTATGCCCTTATTATCTTAAAACGTGATTTTTGGAAATATAAAAGAGTAGAAACTTTAATTACTGATATATAAACTTGTATGCAAAGTTTGACATCAGTTTGACTTGTAGATTAAGAGTTATGCTCATTATCGCAAATTTAATGCTTTATGTTAATAAAACGGCGTAATTAGCGTATAGCCTAGTTAAGCCTACTTTTTGGTATCAAACTTAATACCCACTGATGTAATATATTATTTTGGGATTTTTAAAGATTTTTAATAAATTTTAGGCTGAGCATAACTAGTAGTCGTAGGCTTAATTCGGTAATTGTCGGTTTTGCCCTCACGGGCCATAAAATGAGTTTTACATATCTAAACGACTCCAAACCTTTTGCTACTGATCACATATGATAAATAAATTATTTTAAGCCTTCTGGAAATATAAAAATATCAGATTTAAGTATCGGACCCGGAAATGGCCTTTAATCGCCTTATTTAGCGTTTTTAACGCATGGTATGTATTAAAATTATATTGAACATACCCGGGTTGATACCTACTGATATTTTAGGCAAATTAGAATGTTTTAACAGTAAGCAAAGGCTGATTAACTCAGACTTCGGTTTTGAGCCCTTCGGCTTATGTGAAATTACCAAAATGCCCCTACGGTGCATAGTTTGGTTATACTTGGTAAATTCACATATATACTTTAACCTACTGTTATAACTTATCAAAATAAGTATTTTTGCTGATTATATCAGACCTGTAACTCAGGTAAATACTTAAACTCTTTTATAACTTTTTAAATGACCAAACTACCCCTACGGGGCCTAGTTTGTGTTTATATACGTTTCGGGCATAATGAAAGACATCTTACTGATGTCACAACATATTTGAGGCATAATTAACTTAGGAAACCTGTATATGGCTCTCATGAATACCCGTCACGCTTATTACGCGTACGGTTCGGTTTATGTAACAAGTTTACATAAATTAGCCAAAACGGGTCAAACCTTATTGGTTTTATCTCAAAATCCAGAATGTGTATGAAATACCCATTTAAGACAAGTCTTCAAACTTGTCGGGTCTAAACCACATTCTATTCCGGTCTTCGCTTAATCATACGTCTGCACCGTATATTCCCTTAAGACTAACCGGTCTAAGCTCAGGCTAAATTAAAGACCCGTTAGCATTCTAATTGGTTATTTATACCATCATTCCAGACTAGAGAATTTCGGTAAATGGTACATACGCTTACTTAAGTGAATACGGCTGAGTTATTAGATTCTTGCTATTTAAGACAGGAGCTAGCTCAGGTAAATACTCTTAACTTATTTCCCTATACGGGCTTGGGATACGGCACTATAAAAGTACCGCTTGGTCGGGTGTGTAGTCATTTAAATCGGATTGTGATTGATGTACTTACAACCCGTTTAATATGTATTATTTGGTGTATGGCCTTTGGGGGTTAATGACCATGTCCCGGATATCCTTGGCATCATTTTACGAAATGGTCACGACCTAAGCACGGGGTGTAGGCATACACCTGACAGCTGCATTATGTAAAAACTGGTAATCCACTCCGAGGTATCATCCTTGTGGGCATTATACCGGAACTGGTAATCCACTTAGAGGATGATAGCCTGTGGGCATTATACCTGTGGCGTGTCAGTTAATCTAGTCCGCCCTACAAACCGGCCCTAACGGACGACAAATAAGTAAAACTGTGTACAAGATTATATACAAATAATTTTCCCAAGTTAAAAAGGTTAATTTTGCCTCTGTGCATTTTAATCAAATTATAAAAGATATTTTGTGCCTCGTGCATTCAAACCAATTTTCTTAAACTCTTTTCAAATGAGTCGGTTGAGTGTATTTACCAGTGAAAACTGACGTATTTTTTCAAAAAGGTTAAGTGACAGGTACTGAACGAAATTGGCTGGAAGCTCAGGGCGCTAATAAGGAATCTTGCAAGTTCTAGGCGTCTAAAGTCTGTTGAACAAATGATATGTTTAAAGATCCGCCTGTGGATCCTTTACTTTCCGTTGTAATACTGGATATTACTTTATATTCGGAATGTAATAATATTTATCTTTTGCTTCCGCTGTGCATTTATATAATTGTGTTGTTTGACTATTATGTTGCCAACCACGTCACGATACTCCCCACCGGGCCCACCGGTGACACGTGGAAAGTCGGGGTGGTACACTGATGTGATGAATATTTGGAGGCGTGATGATGAGAGCCTAGAGGACTTTATAACGCGATACCACAAGGAAGTACTAGAGATCGGTGATGTTCACGAACATTTGATACGAGCGCAGTTCAAGTATGCTGTCTGCTGCGATGACATGATCAAGGTTCTGTCGGGAACAGAGGGGTTACCCAAGAGCTGGGAAAAGCTGATGGTTGCAGCCAAAGTATACGCCCAGATAGAACGAAACCTCAACACCAACAGACCACCACCACCACCACCACACAATCGTCCACAAGATATGAGCGGGAGTAGCGGAAAAAAGTTCAAAAAGAACTGGCGGGACTCAACCTCTAGAACATACTCATCTGAAGACGCGCGCGCAACAATAAACAAATTAGTGGTGCAAAAAGACGCAAAACAGGAAAACCGTGAGCGGCAGTGGACTCCCTTAACGAAAACACCGGCCGAGGTACTCAGTACAGAAGACTATCAATTTAAGACCCCTCCGCCAATGAAAAACAAGAGGGGTCAGGATCCAAATTAGTATTGTGACTATCACAAAGATAACGGTCACACTACCAACAATTGTATAAGCCTCTGCACTGAAATTGAGAAGGCATTAAAAAGTGGCGAGCTCACCCACTTACTTCAGAATGTGCGGAAGGATATTAAACAGATTACTCGGGGAGATGAAGGCCCGAGTAAGAAAGCAAAAAACTAAGCGGCGCAAGAAGCAAATAGCATACAATAGCTTCTTCTCATGTTGGTTAGGTTCTTTAACTTACCAATCCATGGCGTAGAACTATTAGTATGAGTAAGTTAAGTCCCAATTTAATTATCCTAAGCAGACAACTTTGTACCATGGCCTCGGAGCCTTATCATTAATCAAAGCAAAGTTAGTTCTATTATTTTTATGTTTATTACAAAGTGCATGCAATTCCTTTTGGTAAGCGCAAAAACATTATGGTAACCTTAACACAAGTCCCATGAACGGTCAGTGATCACACGCATCACGCAAGGCCCAGCCTTACGTTCACACATGAGCTTTTTACCACCTTTATTCGCCTTACCTAAATCAAAGAAATTGTACTCATGCAAAATATTGTAATTCGCGCTACAGTCTAAAGACTATCCACATCCCAAACCTAAGTTAAATATCCATTGTTCATATAACCACAAAAATAAAAAAAACCTAAGCTAGGTCTTCATTTTCATCATCTTCTTTTTCTGGGAAAACCTCTCTCAACTGTGTCACATAGTCTTCAGACTGTAGTGCGACAGTGATAAGATTCATGAATGGAAGCTGTAAAGTATTAAATTGAGACTTTGCAGCAGCAAGAGCAGCTTCGGTATCAACACCATGAGTAGCAGATCTACTGGTATCCCAGTCAACTTTCAAGGCACTAACAACATGCTGGGAACATTCCGAGTACCCTTGGGCATACCCATCGTTATGCGCAGCGACCAGCAAGTGCGCAACCGTTTTATCTAGTTCTTCAGAATTAAGAACAGAATCGGCAATCTGCACAAGTAACAAAAAGAAGTAATAAGAAGGCGCGCGTTCATCTTCAGATGTTATCAAAATAAATGCACTTAAGCTTATGATCCTGCGGTCTTTCAACCATAGCATATCATTTTTTAACGGTTCAAGCTCACTCTCCGCCGTTGCCTGCGCAGTCTCGGAATTTTACAACTTTTCTTCAGTTTCGGAAAGGCGACGGGAAGTCTCAGCCTTTCCAGACCGTTCAAGCTCCAAATCTTTTTTTAGCAGACTCAACCTCCGCCTTAAATTGTTCCTGCTCAGATAATACAGAAGTAAGTTCTTCAATCTCCTTATCTCTAAAGGCAAGGGTAGCGCAGGTTTGTACCTCTCTCTGCTCGCTCCTTTCCCTATGAGAGTGTGCCTCATCACGTGTTGCTTCAGCCTCAGCTTTTTCTTGTTTCAGGTTCTCAATCTCCACATCTTGTTTTTTCAGTCTCTCAACTTCAGCCTTGAGATTGTTGATAATGTTGCGGAGACCTATTTTCTCATTGTTATCTTTCTCGCAAATTTCCCTCCAATTTTTGCGCTCATTAGAAAGGAGAGCAGCTACAGCCTCTGCTTTTCTTTTCCACCCAGCAACGGACCATTCTTCAGTTTTCAAATCACTTTCAAACTTGGCCCGATCAGTTTCCAACGTAGCTTTCATCTGGGCTACCCGGGCCTCATCCTCAGCAAATTTTTTTCTTGGACTCCTCATAGGCAGCCCATTCTTTGCATATACTACGCCACTCACGCACTATACGATGCATAGTGGACGTATACCTAGCAGACTCCTCAAGATAAGCATGATAATCCTGTTCTTGGGCACGATCTTCTTGAAATTTAATCTCTGCAGGAGGGAAGGTACCCTGCAACCAGTCACGACAAATCCTCCAGTTTGAGAAGGTATCACCTTTCTTCGAATTCCAAACTGGGGTATGAGCTTCAGATGCCTTCTTCTCCATGTAATTTTTGTAGTAATGATCCCCCAAAGTTTCATCTGGGTGAAGGGGATCATTCTCATCATCATAAGAAGAAGCACCCTGATCTTCAGTTGGGTTCTTTTCAACATTCACCGGCGCAGAAGCATGAGCAGAAACATGGATAGTAATTACCGGGACTTCAGGAACGAATTTCCCTTTCTCCACATCACGTTCCATAACTTCAGGAGACTTAAGACAAGCGGACTCAACTTCCGCAGTCTCTAAAACCACAACTTTCTCCGTTTCCACCACACCCTCAACAGGTTTTTCAACCTCAGGGTTTCCTGCCTCAGTGGTCTTCTCCACCTCATCCTTGCCAGCGGCTTGGGTACTTTCTAGCTGCTCGCTCCTCGGGGCGCGAGGGGGTGACGACGGAAGATCCTCATTAATCGCGGATGATGGCTCCGCATGCACAGGAGAAGTTGTTTTTTCTACAGAAACAAAATACGTATTACAAAACATATAATGCGTATAGAAAGGAAACAAAGATGATGCTCACTTGGAGGAGGTTTTGCAATAAAAGCATCAAGATTGCCCCTTCTGGTAATCCTTTTTCTATAAACCTTCTTGGCAGGCTGCCCCTCAGCCACAGCGTCAGCCTGTTTTCTTTTTCCCGCCTTGGTCTTCAACAAAGGCTCTGCGCTCGACTCTAAGTCATTCGGGTCCTCAGGATTTGAAGGAAGGATGTCAGCAGTATCCCGAGGCTCCGCCTTTGGTTTCTTCACAACTGCAGGCGCAAGACCCTTCAACGAGTAAGACACCACCCCATAATCACACCAGGAGTCAGAGGAATGGCGCGTACCTTTCTTCTCTCCTTTCACATTTTTGGCTTTTGACGATTGAGCCTTCTCCGAATCATTCTTTCTCGGCGCAGCAGTGGTAGCTGGCGCACATTTTTTCTTTTCAGGGCCTATGCCCAAGTTAGACAACTCACCTACTGGAAAAAGCAAAACTTACGAAAGTTACCCAAACGCGCAAAAGCAACAAAAAATAATCTTAGAATCATAGTAAAATTACCATCGCCAGTTGGGGGTTGCGCGGACAAATCTTCATCCCGCGGAAGAACAAAATTCTTAACAATCTGAAGATACCAGAGCTCCTCATCAGCCCTTTTTGGAACAGTGGTCATCTTCCCACCTTCTCTCTCGAAGCCAACAACATATAAAGAGACAACTGCAAAAGGGAAACAGAGGCAAATTCAAAAAAAAAGAGAAAGAAGAAAAGAGGGAAAGAGATCTAGAATCTTACTGCTATCACCCTCCATGTACACCGGTTTGTCTTCTCGATTCATCCGCCAGCAAAGGCTCATACCAGAACCAACCAGGGTTTTTTTCTGGTAGAGCAATCGACGGAACATCCTTTATGTCCTGGTACCAAGCCTCCGAAAAAGGAGTTTGTATAGTCTCCGTTACAACATCTTCTTTACCCCTGAAAACCATCTTCATCGGGATCACTCCGACTTTAATAAAGAAGAATTTTTGCTTCCAATCGTGAAAAGATTTTGGGGGGCTCAACATGATCTTCTTTGCAGAAGTACGTTGAACAAAGGAATAAAAACCCTGTGAATAATGCATTTGATGAAATATACGGAAGCGATTAACCGTCGGCTCGATATGCATTCCTCGGCATACAAATTCGAAGTGATGAATCCGAACCATTCCTATAGGATGCATTTGGGAGATATGAAACTTGTAATACGAAAGGATGTCAAGAAAGAACTTCGTTACAGGCAATCGAAAATTGCATGCAGAGAAAAAAATCCCAAAACAGAGTAATGTATCCAGCCGGAGCGTCTGCCGCCGCCTGACCTTCGTCAGGATATCGAGCATCCTAACTATCAGGGAACTTGAAGTTTCGAACCATACCATCGAAAGTTTCCTTCGTCCACTTCAATGGTGGAAGACCAGATGTCATCTCTTCAGAAGAATTTTCGTGGTGTTCTCCGGTTGACATAAAGGGGAAAATTGCAGATTTCTTCAAAGAAATTAACGGAGAAGACGAAGGAGACTCAAGAGCAGAGAATAAGAAAACAAAGGTAATCAACGGATTTATATACCCACTGCCATCAATGACCTAGAAAACAGTAATAACACCTTTTTTGGAGAAAACACGGTTATCTAAGCACCAGGGGCGAGTGGGAATAACAATGACGCGAGTTCACGCGGGCATGTAAACCACGATCAACGACGTGCAACTGACAAGTGACAGCCTGTTACACGTCAACAGCCATCACTGTACCCTTTCACCTGCCAAAAGTCAAGATTTTCAAAATCGAAATCATGAGCAAGAATATCTTCCCCAAGAAGATTCTCCATTTTTCGCGCCAAAAGCTCAACAACAAAAAACACTCATCTCTTATAAGTCCAATACTCCACTTATCTGCATAAGATAAACACTGGACTGGGGGGACTTGAAGGGGTAAGGTCCCAAAAACCTTGCACATGTGCTTGAGACCATACCACAACTTCACCAATGAGCTCTCTTTAGAAAGAACCTTGCGCGGCTGCGCACCGGTTCTAAAAGAGAACTTAAAAAGAAAACGGTATTTAACATCCGCGCGCCAAAAGGAACTAATAAATCCTTGTGCAAGCTCTCATACAGCAGAGTAGTTAGGATAAGGTCCTAACAAAATCTCCGCGCGAATATCATTCAGACTTGGATAAAAGTAACTTTTCTGTTACAACAGAATTAGCATGAAGCAAAGCCACATGGGATTACAGCTGTAAACCTTCTAGAAGGCTTTATCGTGCATCACCATTCGGTTATAACCGAATGGCCATGTGGCATCATCCTAGGCACTCCTCAAAGTCACGATGATGGCACCAAATTGAAGGAAGATCCACACTTCCCCACTTTCCACGTGGCATCAGCCCAGCCGTTGATCATGACCACGATCCGTGTGCACACACACCCATTAGTGATTAACGGTGGGGAAAATAACGGCTTACAGAAATTACTTTCCGTTACGTCCTCCGTCAACAAACTTTCCCGCCCAAACTTCGGTTATAAATAAGGACAATTCAGGTATCATTTCTCAAGTTACTCTCACTTCACTTTACTATCACTTCTTCTTCTTCTTCACCAAAACCTTTACTTATTATCACGCCGGAGGGTGGTCACGGAGAGAACCCCCATTCTCCCCGTGGCGAGTCTAACGGCTGTTTGTTTTGCAGTTATCGTTCGAAGAAGGAGATCATTCACCCCCGAATCAAACGAGAAGATCTAACCCTTTTATGCAGATTCAAACCCCCTGGTTTATTTGATTCCGATCTATTAAACTAGTGTTTCTTCAGGTAGGCTTGAGTTAACAAATCAAATCCAAGTTGAGAGCTTAGTTCGTATTCAACTCAAGTCAGTCCATGATAGATTGAGTTAGAATCATTTTCTTTTTAATTATGATCATTTAATATGTTTTATTGATATAAATCTCAACTATAACAAGTTAATACTCGTGAGTCCCCGACCCATAGCGGATTATCGATCGGAGCGAGATGATTGTCCAAAGCTTATGGCAACTACTAAAAGTTTCGTAATCATACATGTTATAAATTTTAATTGTCACACATTACAACTAGTTCAAATAATCCAAAATTTGTCAAATAAATTACATAGTAAAATCTATTTATTAACTTCTAAAGGAAATCCCTATGTGAATCTCGATCCAAGCTTTCCTTCAAGTCTTATTTCTTGTATCATGTGTAAAAAGGTTTTTTGTATCAACTATAATGAGCTGGTAGGTAAACCAAAGTTGAATAAAAGTAAACTTATTTTTAAAAGTAAACATTTATATATTTATAAGAGAAAACATTTAATTATGTTTAAGAGTAGTCATGCAAATAATGTTTTATTGATACAATCACAATCACACAGCCAATACCAAATCACAACATATACCATAACAATAAATAGAGTAATTGATACTTGAGTCTCAAACCCAAAAAGGGCATGACTAAATGATGACAATGACACGGTGTCTTCATCCCATAGTCATGAGGAATGTGTCAGTCTATGAATAAGTGAGACTATACTCACATCACATATCATAATGAAAGGGTCAACCTATGAATAAGTGAGGTGATACCCGCATCCCATGAATTATGAGGGAAGGTCAACCGGGTGAAAGTGAACCTATGAATAAGTGAGGCACTTACGAATTGAGCAACCATTGTACAAAGATTAAACAAAATACCTAAACCAAATAACACATAACATCACAATGGTTTGCATGATTTGATAATTGAGAAAAATGAATATGAAACAATGTGACACGTGACACTCCCCAAAAAGTTTATGTTAAAAAGAGGAGTAAGATTTACTCACTGTTTGCGAAAAGATCTGTGAGAAAAACACCGCACGAGGAAAGATAAAGATTACCCTAAATTATAAAATAAACCAATACTAAATAACCAACAGAAAAATAAAATCTAGAAAAACTAAATCCAGAGATTTGTGAACTTTTATATAACCTAAATATGTAATAATATCCAATATGAAAATAAACTAAATTTTATTAAATTATTGGAATAAATATGATTTATTGTATAAATAACAAATTATTATGCCAAGTTGTGTTGTATATGTTATATTTAGATAAGTTAGTAAAAATAAATTTATTAACTTTATAAATCAGATTTTACCATCATTTTATTTAATTATTAAAAATCATAAATTTTATAAAAAAATAATCTGTTCCATAATTTAGTTAATCCTTTTCTTGTGAAAATAATTTTTCATGAAACAAGAAATTCAATTATAAAAATCCCATATCTGATAAATTTTCTGGAAAATCAGAATAATATTTATAAAATTTTATGTTGATAAATTTTATACTTTATAAAATTTTCTAATGAATGCGATTAAAATATGAAATAAATTCAAAAGATCTTAGGGAAATTTACACAATCTAATCTAACATCTTAGGGATCAGTAAACTACGTTCAATTTCATCAAACACATAACTAAAACCCAAAAGCCCCGATTTTATAAAATAAGAACCCTATAATATAAGTGAATTAAATTCGGATTGTTTATGCCCTCTATCATACAAATGGATAGATGGGTTTTGTAGAGCTCGAAAAAATAAAAAAGATAGGCTCAAGAACAACCTTAATGGATTGAGCAACGAGATAGATATCGCGTGGGGAAATTCCAAGCCCTACAATCCTCCTTCCTTGAATCCGCGGATTAGAAAAAGTGTTTGCATGAATTGAGAGTGGGGAATTGTTTACGTAAAGTGGAGATGTCGTTTGAATAGGTTTTGGGGTGTTAGAATGGTCGAATTTTTGTTATAATGATGAGGGCATATTCTAATTTTTTTATGGAGATTTGATTTGAATAAAAATTAGGTGATCTAGGAGTGTATTTGGACGGGTTATAGGCATGTATTAGTGTCAAGATCTATTTAGAGTAAATTGGAACATTAATCCTTGCGTAAAACAGCTGGAATTTCTAAATAAGATAAGGCGGTTCATGTTTTCTTGAGGAAGAAGATACAAAGCGACATGGGCTTTGAAAAGAAAAGAGGGTTTCGTTTGGGGCTTAATGTCAAATGACACTTGGGTGTCACTCGGAAGTTATGGGGTATAGCTTGATATTTAGGGTGTTATTTAGATGCTATAACATTTGTAATATGGGTGTCATTTGGGAGTTATTAGGGGGTTGTCCTTTGGATCAAAGGTTGTGGTTTGGGTTAGTATCGTTTGAGCTAGGGGGTATGATGTCGTTTGAGATGGTGTTAATTGAAATACAAGGGTATCGTTTAAGGTAACATCACTTAGGACGAATGGGTATTCCTTAATGTTTAATGTAACGTTTAAAATGTAAGTATTGCTTGGAACGGGTCACTAGTCGTTTGATATACCTTAACAATTAAATAATAATAATAATAATAATAATAAGTAATAAATCATAATCGAAAAATAACTATTTCACATATTTATTTAACATGATTTGAATCCGAGTTACAACGAGTCGGGTTCTAAGACCCGTTTTTAGCGGATGTTACAATACCAATCTTAAATTACTAGCAAGATGCTCGGGTAATGCGGCGAGAACGACACATCGCATTGCGATACTAGTTTTTGATAGTTTTCTTATTCGTATAATATTTATTGTAGCATCATTGTGATTGATATACATCAAAAACGAAGTAATCGGGTAATCCATTTCGTTGTGTTGTGCATGGTTCGGTTATTATCGTCAACCGAAGCCGAAACCAAAGTCATCGCTAGTCTATATTATTAACCAATCAGTTTTCGGTTAATCATTTTGGTTTATTCGGTTAGATTGACAATTTTTTGTATGTTCATTTAATTTTAGTTAATAGCAAAAACCAAACTTGGGCTAAAACTTTTGGTTAGAAACATATGAATTTGAGGTATAAATACATGAAATGAAAATATAAATATATGAAATTGAGATAAATATGAACCGGAGGTATAAAAGCTAGAAATATAAGAAAACATGACTGATTCGGTTTGGTTCAACTAATTATGGTTAAACAATGGTACAAAAAAATGATAGCCGGTTTTTGGTTAATTCGGTTTTTACTATTCAGTTAATACAGTTTTTGGTTGATTTCGGTTCGATTTCGTCTTTTTTCAGTTTCGTTTAGGTTAACGATTTAGTTATTACTCACCGATAACCAACTTTGGTCAATAACCAGTAAATGCGCACGCGATGCTGCTGGAAACACATACATTGCCACAGTGTCCATTGTTTGGTTGGTTAGATTATTATCCTCAACCGAATCGAGATCATCGATTAGTCTATTTTATTAACCAATACGTTTTCAGTTAATCGGTTTAGTTTATTTAGTTAGATTGACGATTTTTTGTTTGATTCATTTAATTTCGGTTAATAGGCAAAATCAAACTTGGACTAAAACTTTTGAATAGAAATACATAAAATTTAGGTACAGAATATGAAATGGATGTATCAATACATAAAATGGGGGTATAAATATGAAATACATGAACTGAAAGTATAAAAGCTAGAAATATATGAAAATATGAATGGTTCGGTTCATTGAATTTTGGTTAAATGAGTGTACCAAAAAATCGATAACCGTTTTTGGTTAATTAGGAATTCAGTTAATTAGTTTTACGTTAATTCATTTTTTGGTTGATTTTGGTTCGGTTCGGTTTCGATTAACGATTCAATTATTACTCACCCTTAGACAATGTTAATCACGTAACATATCACTTTTTTAATTAAAAAAAACTATTGCAATTTTATACTCAAATTAAAGAGAATAAAATACTCGTTTATATGGTGTAATTTAAAAAAATATATTAACATACCAAAAAGTTATGACCGTTTAAAAATCGTGGGGGGTTAGTTTTTTATAAGGGGATAAAGTGTAACTATTAACTAATTATCTATAATTTTGTTAAAAATGAGGGATTAAAGTGTAATCTAGATGAGTGGATTAAATTAATGGTATTTAATCAATTGACATTCTGTAGCTATTAACCATTCTAGGATAATGACTAAGTACATTGGGTTTTAATCACTTGTACACTAAAGCATCATCTACTTGTACCTTTCAATCTACACGTGAATACTAATTAACCATAATTGTGTTAAAACTCAGTGATTTAAGTATAATAAGATGGGGGGCTAAAATATAATTATTGTATAAACGACTAATTTACCCTTATTTTAAGAGTGTATTTATAAATTAAGAAAAGTAAATTGCCAAAATCGTCCCTGAGGTTTGGGCTTGTTTGCCAGTTTCATCCAAAACATTTTTTTTTTGCCACATTGCCCTTCACGTTGGGCCTTTTTTGCCATTTTAATCCAAATCTCTAACTGGGTTTGTTTTTTCTGTTAAGATGAGAAACACTTTTGTCTTTTAGCTAACGTACAACACATTAAAGCTTGGTACAAGCTATTAATGCACACACATAATCACCACACCACCACCCCCACCCCATCACTACCACACCACCAGTTAGTCACCACCATCACCAGCCCACCAACACCGTCACCACCACAACCCCTCACCACCCAGACCACCACTCACTCACCACCCATCACCACCCCACCAACACCACACCACCACTGATCGAAGCCCAAATCCAACGCCACCACCGTAATCCCATTTTCACCACCACCTCTACTTCCGACCACTAGACGCCATCATCAACCACCGCTATCGAACTTCACCACCACCTTTCCTTCCGGCCACCACCACCCATCACCATCACCACCAGCCCACCACCATCACGACACCCTCACCGAAATTCCAACCATCACATACCAAAATCAATATTGTAATTCACAAAATATCTAGGTTAAATCTTACATACCAATAGCTGAATTTAAACTCAAACAACACCAAAACAAAAACATATAACCAAAACTCAACAGTCAACTACCAAAATCCACAAAAAAATCACTAAAATACACACACCGGAGCATGTCCACTTCATATTCAACATCTATTCATCGGAAACAAAATTTCCTTTTAGATGACGGCTGAGGACGGTGTTGAGGGTGCTGCCAACGGTTATCAAAGTTGTGGCGACTGGGTTTACATCAGAATGATGAGGTGCGAGGGTGGTCAAGGGTCAACAAAGGTCTCCGGCTGCGGCAGTACACCATGGTTCCGTGGTGATGTCGTGAGGATCCGATCAGATTTAGAGAGAGAGAAGAGAGGTTTGGAGAGAGAGAGTGTGTGAAGAGGTTTAGGGAGAGAGAAAGAGAGAGAATGGGGTGGGGGTGGGGGTGGGTGGGGCAGAATTTATAATTAGTTTTTTAATTTTGTTTATTTAAAAGTTAACAGAAAAAACAAACCCATTTAGAGGTTTAGATGAAATGACAAAAAATGTCAAACGTTAATAGCAATATAACACAAGAAACTTGTTTTGGATGAAAGTAGCAAACAGACCCAAACCTCAGGGACAATTTTGGCAATTTACTCAATTAAAAAAGAAAAAGTTCTTATTTTTTGAATATCTTAAAATGTCTCTCTTTTATTCATTATATTATAATTATATTATATTATATTATATTATAATATAGTACAGAATATAAATAGTAAATAACACACTACTCAACTATACACAAGAAAAGAAATGAAGAATTAGGGACGAGCTTAAAAAAATATACGAGCCATGAAACAAGTTATGTAATATTGTATATTATCCAACCGAGTCAGCAAATCAAATCACATTATGCTATTTTTAACCTTTTGTGAATTCATTTTTAATGAATATCGTGGATCAAATTTGCGTTTTTGTGAAATAATATTGAAGTAGGTTTATAATTTGATATGGCTAGCTATATTGAAGTGGACTTCTTCTTTTATTAGTGGGCTACTTCTATTATTAAATTAAAAATGTGATTATTTATTTAAATTTTAGACGTACGCTAGTCAGGCGGTAGGGTACCGACTAGCGATTAATCGAAATTAATCGGATTGAGATTTTTATATGTAACTTTGAGTTATATATATACTCATGCATATCTATATGTAGTTTTTTTAAAGTAGACATGTTTTAACTCCTTATTGACCCATTTTTTAAGTAAATGGAAGGAATTTGTAAGATATGGTCGAAATTTGGCCGGCATCAGGCCAAATTTTGACCAAAATATGACCGTTATTGACCGCCTAGCGATTAATCGGTGGACCTCCGATTAGTGATTAATTGACGAGTAATCGAAAACTAGTCGATAATTTTACAACGATGCTCTTTAGATGTCTTCATCTGGCACGATTTAGCTCGTTATCCTTCTAGATAGTTGTAATTTTCATAAAATAAAATGTTATATTATATTTCACCGTCGAAATTCGTGATTGATACAATGTTATATTATAAATAAAAGAATGAAAGTCGTTGATGATTAGTCAAGTTATGTGTTTTGAATTCAAAATGCAAGATGTGATATATGACTAAGTTATGTGTTTTGAATTCAGAGTGCATGATGTGTAATATGTGACTAATTATCAAGTTTTGTGTATAGTGTTGAACTTGTCTTCCTATATTCATTTACGTTTTATATATTAGTTTAATAATAATATATGCATCTATTAGATTATCGTAACAATTTTAGATGATATATAACTTGTGCATGCAGTTTTAGGATCCTGTAAAAAAAAATATTTTTCGCAAGATATGTGAGAAGATATTGATGTAAATACTTATTTATAGGAATGAAAAGTAAAGGCATACCCCATGCATATAATATTGAACCTTGCATAATTTATCGTTTGTTGAATTTAGAGCGATGTGGATGTAAATACTGCATATTTTAAAATACTAATACTAATAATGCATTTATAAGTTAAAGTTAAAGTTTAATTTGCAATACATATATCATTTTATAGAATCAAATATGCTTGGGCTAAAACTAAAAAATTCAATTTCTTTTTTAAAAACCCTCAAACCACATTAAGATATAACACCTTTATATCTAAACATGTTAGAAAATTTTTCTAACAGATATCATAATTATTGTCATATTAACTGTTAGGGGAGGATTTTCCAATCCTAATTAAGGATCACGGATCCTCAATTCTGTTTGAATTAAGGATCCTCAGGAGACATTGCAGGATCAGGATTCAGGATCCTTGTTGTTATCCTTATACTAACGGTTGCCTTCATTATGTTTAAGTTTGTTTTGCAGGAGTATACGCCTTGGACTTGGTCTTGCCGATATTCTTGGGGAATATGCCCTCAATATTCCGCACGTGCATGGCTTTGTGAACGTTATGGAGATCGTGGGAAGCTTGCACATTTAGCGGATAGTTAGTTGTTTTAGTTATTTCTAATTTTAAAAGGGGATAACAAGCTTGAATTAGAACACTTGGCTATTTTAGTAAACACACACTCTCGAAACAGCTCTCAATAGCTTTCAACAGTTCATTTGGCGATTTCATACACATTGCACTCTAGTGATCCTTGTAACAAGCTTGTTATCATCCCGAGTTGTAACAATCATTTGTCTAATTATAGTTGGTGATCGGTAGTTTCCATCACCCGAGGTTTTTTATGCCGGAGATCAACTCTTGATCAAGGGTTTTTTCCTCGTATAAATCCTTATGTCAATTGTTCATTTCATTTGCAAGTTATTCATACATTTGTTCAAGCATCATGTCTCACAACAAAGATTTGGTTGCATTATCCTAGCCTGATTTTTGACCAAAACAGTTTGGCGCCCACCGTGGGGCAATTGGTGCTTCATTCCTGATAAATTATTGTCTTTGTGATCATCTCGGTTCATTACAACCAAGCAGATGGCTTCTTCAGCAAAGAGCACTTCAAGTTCAATGCCGGCATTCACTTCTTCACAGGGCGTTCCACCTTTGCCTCCACCACCTTTTGGATCCCAGAAGAATGCTGAAAATGCTACAAAGAGACAAAGCCCCATTTTCCCAAAACCACCAACTTCTGCTGTTTCTTCTAACCCTACTACTAGTGATCTTTTTACTTTGATTTTGCAGATGAGGGATCACATACAAGAGCAGGACAAGACCAACGAAAGGATCCTCCGGGAGATTGGTGACATCAAGAAACAGAAGAGATCAGGGGAGGATCACTCTCCTCTGATACCAAGGTCACTGGATTTCGACACTCCAGCTATAACTGCCTAGCAATCTGCAGCTTCGGACATCCAGTATCAGAGTGAACCACTGGGAAGGCGTTATGGAACAACAACTATGAGTCAGGCGTTAGGGTCTCACTTCCAGCCTTCAGGATCCTGTTTTCAGCCTTTGGGATCCTCATTCCAGCATCAGGGATCCTTCGTCAGCTCAGGAGGATATATGGGGACGCACACAATACAAGGATCCTCTCAGGTTCAAGGATCCTCCATCCAGGTTCAAGGATCCAACATCTTTCAGGATCAAGGATTCTTAAGAAGTGTACAACCCTCAAGCTCAGATGTTCATCAAGGAGACTTCATTCCAATGCAGACCATTGCTTCTTCTGGTCCTTCAGTCATACCAGAATCCCGTCAATATGGATTCACATCTGGAATTCCAAACTTGAATCCTCTGGGAGGTAACACTTTTAATAATTCTTATAACACTAACCATGGCTCTATGCAGGATGCAGGTATCAATCAAGCTATGGCTAGGGAATTAGAGAAATTGAAGGATATGATATCCAGCGTTCCAGGAGTGGTTAAGCCCATTCCTGAAATTGCAGATGGTAGCCATAGGATATCTCGTTTTGCACCACCTATTTGTGATGCTGAGATACCCAAAAGGTTCCAAATACCAACTATGAAGCTGTATGATGGTTCGACGGATCCAGAAGAACATGTAGCTCAATATAGAGAAAGGATGGAGATCAACCCCATCCCAGAGAGGTTAAAAGAAGCATGTCTATGCAAGGGTTTCGGATCCACACTCACAGGATCTACTCTTAAATGGCTGCTAAGTCTTCCCCCTTACTCTATTACTTCATTTGCTAATCTAGTTAACCTGTTTAATAGCCAATTCTCATATAGTAGAAAATTTGAACGTTTAACTAGTGATCTATATAGGGTAACACAAGGTCAAAATGAATCACTTAGAGATTACATCACTAAGTTTAGTAAAGAATCCTTAGATATCCCTAATCTGGATATAGCTATGGCTGTGGAAGCCTTTAAAATGGGTTTGCTTAGGGATTCATTATTCATAGTAGAAAATTTGAACATTTAACTAGTGATCTATATAGGGTAACACAAGGTCAAAATGAATCACTTAGAGATTACATCACTAAGTTTAGTAAAGAATCCTTAGATATCCCTAATCTGGATATAGCTACGACTGTGGAAGCTTTTAAAATGGGTTTGCATAGGGATTCATTATTCTATGATGATCTTGTCATGTCCCCATGCAGGAATCTTGATGAAGTGAGAACCAGGGCCCTTAGATTCATCCGATTAGAGGATGGTAAAAGGATCCAGGAAAGACTGGCAGGATCCTCAAAGCAGGAAAAGAAAGGATCCTACTTCAAGAACAACAAGTTTAAGTCCTACAACAAGTCTGATAACCAGAATGTGCATGCAGTAGAACAAGAAGAGGATGATGAGGATTATCCTCCAATTTCTGAGTACTGTTTTTCTGTTGATAACAATGAACTAATTCTTGCAATGCAGAATCTGGGTGAGAAAGCAAGATGGCCAAGGAAAAGTGATAAACCAGCCGCAACAAAAGACAAGTCCAAATGGTGTGCATATCATGAGGATTTCGGACATCTCACTGAAGAGTGTATTGCACTTAGAAAAGAAATTGGTTACTTGTTAAGCAAGGGCCACTTGAAGGAACTTTTGGGAAGAAAAAAGTCAAGGATCCAGGATCCTGAGAAGATCCCAGAAAGAGCTCCTGCTCCTCCAGCAGATGCACAAGTTATAAACTTCATATCTGGTGGATCAGACATTTGTGGTACTTCCTTTTCAGCAGCCAAAAGACATGCCAAGGAGACCAAGATGGATAATGGAGATAGACCCATTCGGACCTCTACTGTTACACAGGAGAAAGTCATAACTTTTGATGAGGATGATCGTGTTGATGTCCAGGATCCTCATCATGATGGTCTTGTTATTACCTTATTTATATCTAACCATTTTGTTCACAGGATCCTGATAGATGGAGGAAGCTCAGTAAACATCATTCAGCTTGATGTCCTCAAGAAAATGAACATCCCTGAATCAGATATTATCCCAAGATCCTCAGTTCTTGTGGGATTCAGCGGAGAAACCAAGAATACATTGGGGGACATTAAACTTCCCATCTACATTGAAGGACTTCATTCTTATCAAAAATTTTGTGTAAAAGATTGCTTATCCTGTTGCAATGTTATCCTTGGCAGGCCATGGATACATGACATGAAGGCAGTTGCATCTATATATCATCAATGTGTGAAGCTTCCTAGTTCATGGGGGGTGATAAAGATTGAGAGTGACCAACAAGAAGCAAAGAATTGCTATACCTCATCAATGAAGCCAGCCTCAAGACCAAGGGAGCAATAGCAACTAAAGTATCCTCCAAGAGACGTCTTGGAGGCAAGAGAACAAGATGTGAAAGAAATCCTTATGGACCCTCATGATCCTGAATCCAAAGTCTTCATAGGATCATGGATCCTCAGCAACATCGAACAGGATCTAGTATCCTTCCTTAAAAGAAGAAAAACTACCTTTGCCTGGAAGCATGAAGACATGACAGGTATCTCTAAAGATATAATTACTCATAAACTTGGTATTGACAGGTCATTCAAGCCCATACATCAGAAGAGGAGGAAGTTTACACCTGAGAGGAATGCCATTATCCAGGAGGAGGTAGACAAATTACTCCGAGCAGGTATTGTTAGGGCATGAATTTTATGCTAAGGATTATCTATCCTGAGACTGGGCATGGATCACGGATCCTTAATGGATGATGCAGGGAGTCTGATGATCCAGAGTCTGAGGATCACAGGATCCTTAACAGAACTTACGATTTCTAACAATTGTCACGTTTTTAATGTTTAAATGCAGATAATGGACGTAGTTGACTACTTCTTTGCTGGAATCTCGTGGGATATGCTTCTTAAACACGTGCTTAATGAAGAAATAACCGTTAGTGGTGATCATGGGTGACTTCCACCATTTTCGGGAAGTTAGTTAGTTGATTTTTTCTTATCTTTTAAGGGGAAAACGAGCTCATTTGAGGCATAGGTCGAACACACCACAGAAAGAACACACAACACTCGAATTCTCTGCAAACACTTAGCAAAAACACACACTTACTGTTAGGGGTGGATTTCTAAATGATCAGTGAACCTCATTTACTGTTGGGTTTAGTGATCCTCAATTCTGTCTGAAGTAGTGATCCTCAGAAGTGTTGCAGGATCAGGATCATGGATCATCATAAGGATCCTTGTACTAACGGTTGTCTACTTTGAATTTGAAAGTGTTTTGCAGGAGTATCAACAAGGTCTTGGCGATATTCCTGGAGAATATTCTAAGCCTATTCCGCACGTGCTTGGCCAGAAATGGACGTTATGGAGTCGTGGAGGACTTGCACCATTTGCGGAATGTTAGTTAGAGTAGATATTTTCCATTTTTAAGGGGGTAGCGAGCTAATTAGGAAACACTTGGCTATTTTTGGCTACACACACACTCGTACAACTGCTCTCACCAGCTCTCGTATACTCACTTGGCGATTGCACACTTTTTCATACAATACACTATAGTGATCCTTGTACTTAGCTCGCTATCATCCGAAGTTGTATTACATTTCTTGTTTAATTTGAGTTGGTGATCGGTAGTTTCCATCACCCGAGGTTTTTTATGCCGGAGATCATTCATTGATCAAGGGCTTTTTCCTCGTATAAATCTTCGTGTCACTTGTTCATTACATTTCATAGTGATCCTCATTGTTGTTCATCAATTCAAGCATCATACCTCACAACAGAAAGTTTGGTTGCATTATCTTTGCTTGATTTTTGACCAAAACATTTTGGCGCCCACCGTGGGGCAATTGGTGCTTCATTCCTAAAAAGATTCGTGTTTTCGTGGTCATTTCGGTTCGTTACAACCAAGCAGATGGCTTCCTCAGCGAAGAATACTTCAAGTTTGATGCCCTCATTCAGTTCTTCACAAGGCGTTCCTCCTTTGCCTCCACCACCTTCTGGATCCCAGAAGAATGCTGAGAATGCTGCGAAGAAACCGACCCCCATTTTCCAAAAACCACCAACTTCTCCTGTTTCAACTAATCCTACTACTAATGATCTTTACACTCTGATTTTGCAGATGAGGAACCATGCACAAGAGCAGGATAAAACCAACGAAAGGATCCTCTGGGAGATCGATGAGATTAAGAAACAGAAGAAATCAGTGGAGGATCACTCTCCTCTAATGCCAAGATCGCTGAACTTTGACACTCCAGTCATAACTTCCCAACACTCAGCGGTTCCGGACGTGCAATACTTGGGTGAATTACCAGGAAGGCGTTATGGAACAACAACAATGAGTCAGGCATTTGGCTCTTACTTCCAGCCTCAGGGATCCTCTTCTCAACCATCAGGATCCTCCTCTCCGCATCAGGGATACTTCACGTCAGGAGGATATTTGGGAATGCATGCAGTTCAAGGATCCTCCCAGGTCCAAGGATCCTCCCAGGTCCAAGGATCCTCCCAGGTCCAAGGATCCTCCCAGGTCCAAGGATCCTCCCAGGTCCAAGGATCCTCCCAGGTCCAAGGATCCCCCTTTGTCCCAGGATCCTCTCTGGTCCCAGGATCCTCTTTGGTTCCAGGATCCTTTCAGGTTCAAGGATCATCTCAACTTCAAGGATCCAACGTTCTTCAGGATCAAGGATTCTTGAGAAGTATGCAGCCTCAGAGCTCAGACATCCATCAAGGAGACTTCATACCAATGCAGACCATTGCTCCCTCTGGTCCCTCAATCATGCCGGAGTCTCGTCGATATGGATTCACATCTGCTATTCGAAACACGAATCCTGTGGGAGGTAACACTTTTAATAATTCATATAACACTAACCATGGCTTAATGCAGGATACAGGTATCAATCAGGCTATGGCTAGAGAATTACAGAAGCTCAAGGATATGATATCCAGTGTACCAGGAGTGGTTAAACCCATTCCTGAGATTGCGGATGGTAGCCATAGGATATCTCGTTTTGCACCACCCTTATGTGATGCTGAGATACCTAAAAGATTCCAGATACCATCCATGAAGCTCTATGATGGTTCAACGGATCCAGAGGAGCATGTAGCTCAATACAGGGAGAGGATGGAGATCAACCCAATTCCTGAAAGGTTAAAAGAAGCATGTCTATGCAAGGGATTTGGATCCACACTTACAGGATCTGCTCTTAAATGGCTGGTAAGTCTTCCCCCTTACTCTATTACTTCATTTGCTAATTTAGTTAACTTGTTCAATAGTCAATTCTCTTGTAGTAGAAAGTTTGAACGATTAACTAGTGACCTATATAGGGTAACACAAGGTCAAAACGAATCACTTAGAGATTACATCACTAAGTTTAGTAAAGAATCCTTAGATATTCCTAACTTGGATATTGCTACGGCTGTAGAAGCCTTTAAAATGGGATTGCTTAGGGATTCATTATTCTATGATGATCTTGTCATGACACATTGCAGGAATCTTGATGAAGTAAGAACCAGGGCCCTTAGGTTCATCCGTCTAGAGGATGACAAAAGGATCCAGGATAGATTAGCAGGATCCCCAAAACAGGAGAAACAAGGATCCTACTTCAGGAACAACAAGTCCAAGTTCTACAATAAGTCTGATAACCAGAATGTGCATTCAGTGTAACAAGAAAAGGATGATGAGGATTATCCTCCTATTTCTGAATACTGTTTTTCTGTTGATAACAATGAACTAATCCTTGCAATGCAGAATCTAGGTGAGAAAGCTAGGTGGCCAAGGAAAAGTGATAAACCAGCTGCTACAAAGGATAAGTCCAAATGGTGTGCATATCATGAGGATTTCGGGCATCTCACTGTGGAATGCATCGCATTAAGAAAGGAAATTGGTTACTTGCTGAGCAAGGGGCATTTGAAGGAACTCTTGGGTCGAAAGAAGTCAAGGATCCAGGATCCTGAAAGGATCCAGGAAAGGGCTCCTGCTCCTCCAGCAGATGCACAAGTCATAAATTTCATATCCGGCGGATCAGACATTTGTGGTACATCCTTTTCAGCAGCAAAAAGACATGCTAAGGAAACCAAGATGGATAGTGGAGACAGACCCGTTCGGACCTCCGTTGTCACCCAGGATAAAGTCATAACCTTTGATGAGGATGATCGTGTTGACGTCCAGGATCCTCATCATGATGGTCTTGTAATTACATTATTTATTTCTAACCACTTTGTTCGCAGGATCCTTATAGATGGAGGAAGCTCTGTGAACATCATCCAGCTTGAGGTCCTCAAGAAGATGAATATCCCGGAGTCTGATATTATCCCAAGATCCTCAGTGCTTGTGGGATTCAGTGGAGAAACTAAGAATACATTGGGGGACATCAAACTCCCAATCTATATTGAAGGATTGCATTCTTATCAAAAGTTTTGTGTTATAGATTGCTTATCATGTTGTAATGTTATCCTTGGCAGGCCATGGATACATGATATGAAGGCAGTCCCATCCACCTATCATCAATGTGTAAAGCTTCCAAGTCCTTGGGGAGTGGTGAAAATTAAGAGTGATCAACAGGAGGCTAAAAATTGCTATACCTCATCAATGAAGCCAGCCTCAAGACCAAGGGAGCAATAGCAATTAAAGTATCCTTCAAGAGATGTCTTGGAGGCAAGAGAACAGGAATTGAAAGAAATCCTCATGGATCCTGATGATCCTGAGTCCAAGATCTTCATAGGATCCGGGATCCTTAGCGATATTGAACAGGAGCTAGTATCCTTCCTCAAAAGAAGGAAAACCACCTTTGCCTGGAAACATGAGGATATGACAGGTATATCTAAAGATACAATTACTCACAAACTTGGCATTGACAGTTCATTCAAGCCTATACATCAAAAGAGGAGAAAGTTTGCTCCTGAAAGAAATGCTATTATCCAGGAAGAGGTAGATAAGCTACTTCGAGCAGGAACAAATTGGACACACTATGGAAGTCTATATTGATGACATGGTGGTTAAAACCAAGAAAGCTGAGGATCACCTTAAAGACTTGGAGGAAAGCATTTCAAAATACCACCAATCCTGCTGATGGAAAGCTAGCACCAAAGTGGGAAGGCCCCTATTTGATTGAAGCTGAAGCAGGAAAGGGGGCATATCGATTGCTAACAATGAAAGGTGATTTGCTACCAAGAGCTTGGAATGCTGTCCATTTGAAGAAGTATTTTATGTGACCAGGATCCATGATCCTCATTTGACAAGTATCCTTGAAGGATCCTTACAGAATAGATGATCCTCATTCTGGTATCCTTAACTGAGGATTGAGTATCCACAGAAGTATCCAGTTATTTGGGCTTGACCCCAGTTATTTGGGCTTGACCCCAGTTATTTGGGCTTGACCCCAGTTATTTGGGCTAGTCCCCAGTTTGGGCCTGTCCCCAGTTTCGCCAGTAGCGCACGATGATCTTGGTATACTTCATGGCAATGGGACCAGTACTCGCTTTAGGGGCTGACAATTTCATTGTACTGGCTATATTCAGGATCCTACGTATAATGGTACACGTACCATACATCCGTTCCTAAGGTTTCTAACGTTTTCACGTTAGCTAAGGTTTTGGCATTTTCATGTCACTAAGTTTGGATAGTCGCCAGTGAGGGCCATACTCCAGTTTACATATGATCCTTCGGGCTTGTCCCCAGTTATCCTTTGGGCTCGTCCCCAGTATATTGGGCTTGTCCCCAGAATTGTTGGGCTTGTCCCCAGTTACTAACTTTCATCTTATATTGACTTAGTCCCAAGTTGTATCCTATTTCAGGTTTTTGAAGTTAAACGACTAAGGATCCTTGATCCTTACCTTTTACTAAGGTTTGTCTTCTGGGTTATCTTGATATTAAGTGTTAAAAGATAGGATCCTAACTTGGATTCTTAGGTATGATCCTTAACTATTTTGATTTTGTTCATTATTTATTTGAATGACCCTTATCCTTTGACAACTGAACTTGTGATCCTTAAACTATATTACTTTTCAGAACTTATCGATTATGGGATATGTGATCCTTGATCATATCCTAAAATTTTTGAGAATATTTCTTAAATTTTTTCTACTTGATAAGTTTAAATAGAATGAACATAACAACAGTTTGAAAGTAAAATATTAACAAGGATATCAACACAGGATAAGCCAAAAAGTTAAGGTTATTTTATTCACAAAAGCTTAAACCCTTTTAAGGTTGTCAAAATTGCCAACCCACGTTTCTACCAGCAAAACGTGGCCCGTCCACATGGGTTGGCAAAGGGTGTCCATTGTTCATAGGTCTAACAAGTGCAGGAAATTAAAGACGGAAGGATAACAAGTGGCTTCATCCCCCAAACAGAGGATCCATCCACTACCCATTATCCTACCTATTGTTCAAAGGATCATCCATGATCCTCAACCCTAATTACTATTGTTTAAGTACAGACCAACCATTGTTCATCAAAACAAAAAAACCATAACCAAACTAAAAAATGGGCTCTGGCTACGTCTAGAAATGTCCTTCATCGCCCATTCGTGCAGCCTACACCTTCGCTGCATCATCATCCCCTCCAGCTCCAGTATCCTTCGCCTGATCCTTGCCACTACCACTAGCCTCGATTTCCAGGACCTCGTCAGCCTCATCCTCATCCTCCAACTCAGCCAGCCTGGCCTTCTAGCCTTCCATGTCCCAGTTACTCCTATCAAAGCTGTTTGAGCTTTGGCGTCGTTGAGATCCTTTTCAAGGGAAGCAATCTTGAGGTCTTTGAGCATTGCTACGTTTTGGAGGTCAGAGTGTTTCTCCTCTAGCTCTTCAACATTCCCAACGTAATCCTCAATTTTAGCAAATTTCAGCAAACAAGACAATGCAAAGTTAGGATCATATGATCCTCAAGAGGATAGGATAACCAAGCTAAGTCAGTGATCCTTACATCATTAAAGTACTCGAGGAATTGATGGCAGATCAGAGGCAAGCCTTGAAAGTTGTCAGCTTCAGAAGTTTTTCTTTTCTTTCCACCTCTTCCCTTTGAAGTGGTAGCCTTGGGGATTACAACAGAGGGGCTAGCAGCAGACTTCTTCTTTGAGGATCTGACAGTATCAAGCTCGGCAACACTGAATTTAGAGGCAGATCGTGAAGATTTTCCAGCACCTACATATTTAAAACAGATAAGTATCCTTATCCTATTTCTATTCAACTATTTATTTAAATATTTGACTATGCAAAATACAGGATACTTACTTGACATAGTGACAGAACCTGAGGATACTTCTTGTGAATCCTGGGTGTTTGTTTTGAATGACCTTATTGCAGGATCAAGTCTTCTGAAAGCAGCAAGTCTCTCCTTGGTGGCAGGTGAAGGTATGATATGTGAAAATGTGATAGCTGCACAAAAGAAACAGAAGCATATTAGTAATCATCATCAAAAATGAGCTTACTCAGTGATCCTTCTAAGGATCCTCTATCCTACCATGGGTGCTCCACTTCCTTGGCAAATCCTTTCCATCCGGGATAGAATCTCTTCTGACAAAGAAGAATCGCCGTTTCCAATTAGTATCATTCTTAGTGGATTTGAAGATGGGATGTTCTTCGCCGGGTTTACGCTTGAACATATATCGGTGGGATCCAAATGTTGTGAGATCATACGTCTCGGCCAATTCCGACATCCCCAGGTTGATTCCTTCTTGCTCAATGATCCTCTCAAGGGTATATAAGACCCTCCAGATCATTGGCATAGCTTGAATATAGGAGATGCCGGTGAGGGAGAAAAAAGACTGGGTGAATTCAGGGAAAGGATACGAATATCCTATTGTGAAAGGGGTGACCGGGAAAGCTACCCAAGTTTCTGAAATGTAGTCACTTAGAACGGTAGGATCAAACGGTTTGAAATAGGTGTTCGCCGGAAAGCAATGCCGGATTCTGTCTATTTGTGGGTCAGAGAAGCAACATCTTTCTTTCGGTGTATCTTTGAGGATACCCTGGCTCTTGAGAGGACTGTCCTTCTTATGATCCTTGGCTGGTGAGGATCTTAGCATCATCTTGGTTTCGAAGAAGGTAAAGAAAGAAGGAGCAGAGAAAGAAAACGTAAAGGAAGAAGAGGAAGAGAAATACCTGCTTAATCGTTGGATGTGAATTTAAAGGGAGTTCTCTTGAATTTAAATGTGAAATGATCCCTATCTCTAACTCCTATTTATAATGATGATTCTGCAGGATAGTCACCTCAGTGACGTCATGTTCGTAACGGCTAGTCCGATTACAACGGCTAGTTATCCGTTGGTTAATTGCGGATAAGAACAAAATATAACTCATTTATTTACATAATTACTCCTTATATTTTGGGGCAATTGTTAGGGGTGGATTTCTAAATGATCAGTGATCCTCATTTACTGTTGGGTTTAGTGATCCTCAATTCTGTCTGAAGTAGTGATCCTCAGAAGTGTTGCAGGGTCAGGATCATGGATCATCATAAGGATCCTTGTACTAACGGTTGTCTACTTTGAATTTGAAAGTGTTTTGCAGGAGTATCAACTTGGACTTGGTCTTGGCGATATTCCTGGAGAATATTCTAAGCCTATTCCGCACGTGCTTGGCCAGAAATGGACGTTATGGAGTCGTGGAGGACTTGCACCATTTGCGGAATGTTAGTTAGAGTAGATATTTTCCATTTTTAAGGGGGTAGCGAGCTAATTAGGAAACACTTGGCTATTTTTGGCTACACACACACTCGTACAACTGCTCTCACCAGCTCTCGTATACTCACTTGGCGATTGCACAATTTTTCATACAATACACTATAGTGATCCTTGTACTTAGCTCGCTATCATCCGAAGTTGTATTACATTTCTTGTTTAATTTGAGTTGGTGATCGGTAGTTTCCATCACCCGAGGTTTTTTATGCCGGAGATCATTCATTGATCAAGGGCTTTTTCCTCGTATAAATCTTCGTGTCACTTGTTCATTACATTTCATAGTGATCCTCATTGTTGTTCATCAATTCAAGCATCATACCTCACAACAGAAAGTTTGGTTGCATTATCTTTGCTTGATTTTTGACCAAAACACTTACACTAGCAATTCATTGTATTGAGCTTGTTTGCTTCCGAAGTTGTACAAGGATCATTATTGTTTTTTGCAATATAGTTGGTGATCGGTAGTTTCCATCACCCGAGGTTTTTTATGCCGGAGATCATCTCTTGATCAAGGGCTTTTTCCTCGTATGAATCTCGGTGTTCATAGTTGATTTCATATACTTGTCGTTCATACAATTAACCAAGCATCACACCTCACAAAATCAGATTTGGTTGCATTATCCTTGTGTGATTTTTGACCAAAACAGTTTGGCGCCCACCGTGGGGCAATTGGTGCTTCATTTCTGAGAAATTTTGTTCATTTCGGTCATTTCGGTTCATCACCTTTAACCACATGGCTTCTCAAGGAAAAACTTCTTCAAGTTCCATGTCGGCGGTTACCTCATCACAGGGCATTCCACCGTTGCATCATCTTATCCCTGCATTCCAGAAGAATGTTGAGAATGCTCCGAAGAAGACAACCCCCGTTTTCACAAAACCAACTGTTGTTTCTTCCTCTACACTTACTAACAGTGATCTTTATGCTTTGATTTTGCAGATGAGAGGATACATGCAACAACAGGACCAAACTAATGGCAGGATCCTTCGCGAAATTGATAAAATCAGCAGAGGATCACTCCCCTTTGATGCTGAGGTCGCTGAATTTTGACACTCCGGTCATAACTTCCCGGCACTTTACGGCTCCAGATGTCCAATACCAGGGTGGATCAACAGGAATGCGTTCTGGATCATCGGCAATGTCTCAGGCTCAAGGATCCTCTTTCCAGCCTTCAGGATCCTCATTTCAGCATCAGGGATTCTTCACCAGTTTAGGAGAATGCATGGGGACGCAGCCAATTCAAGGATCCTCTCAGGTTCAAGGATCCTCCTTCCAGGTTCAAGGATCCTCTTCTCAGGTTTTCGGACCCATGGATTATCCTCCAAGACCTTCATTCAGAGCACATCAAGGATCCAACATCTTCCAGGATCAAGGATACTTAAGGAGTGTGCAACCCGGAAGTTCAGATGTTCATCTAGGAGACTTCATACCGATGCAGACTATTGCTTCTTCTGGTCCCTCAGTTATACCAGAATCCCGTCAATATGGATTCACATCTGGAATTCCAACCTTGAATCCATTAGGAGGTAACACTTTGAATACTTCTTATAATGCTAACCATGGCTTCGTGCAGGATACAGGAATCAACAGTGCTATGGCTAAGGAATTGCAGAAACTCAAAGATATGATATCCAGTGTTCCAAGAGTGGTTAAGCCAATTCCTGAAATTCCATATGGAAGTCACAAGGGAAAGAATGGAGATCAATCCCATTCCTGAGAGGTTAAAAGAAGCATGTCTATGCAAGGGTTTTGGATCCACACTCACAGGATCTGCTCTTAAATGGCTGCTAAGTCTTCCCCCTTACTCTATTACTTCATTTGCTAATCTAGTTAATCTGTTTAATAGCCAATTCTCATGTAGCAGAAAATTTGAACGTTTAACTAGTGATTTATATAGGGTAACACAAGGTCAAAACGAATCACTTAGAGATTACATTACTAAGTTTAGTAAAGAATCCTTAGATATTCCTAATCTGGATATAGCTACGGCTGTGGAAGCCTTTAAAATGGGTTTACTTAGGGATTCATTATTCTATGATGATCTTGTCATGACCCCATCCAGGAATCTTGATGAAGTGAGAACCAGGGCCCTTAGATTCATCCGATTAGAGGATGATAAAAGGATCCAGGAGAGATTGGCAGGATCCTCGAAACAGGAAAAGCAAGGATCCTACTTCAAGAATAACAAGTTCAAGTCCTACAACAAGTCTGATAACCAGAATGTGCATGCAGTAGAACAAGAAGATGATGATGAGGATTATCCTCCAATTTCTGAGTACTGTTTTTCTGTTGATAACAATGAACTAATTCTTGCAATACAGAATCTAGGTGAGAAAGCAAGATGGCCAAGGAAAAGTGATAAACCAGCCGCGACAAAGGATAAGTCCAAGTGGTGTGCATATCATGAGGATTTCGAACATCTCACTGAAGAGTGTATTGCACTTAGAAAAGAGATTGGTTACTTGTTAAGCAAGGGGCACTTGAAGGAGCTTTTGGGAAGAAAGAAGTCAAGGACCCGGGATCCTGAGAGGATCCCAGAAAGAGCTCCTGCTCCTCCAGCAGATGCACAAGTTATAAACTTTATATCCGGTGGATCAGAAATTTGTGGTACTTCCTTTTCAGCAGCCAAAAGACATACCAAGGAGACCAAGATGGATAATGGAGATAGACCCATCCGGACCTCTACTGTTACACAGGAGAAAGTCATAACTTTTGATGAGGATGATCGTGTTGATGTGCAGGATCCTCATCATGATGGTCTGGTTATTACGTTATTTATATCTAACCATTTTGTTCTCAGGATCCTAATTGATGGAGGAAGCTCAGTAAACATCATTCAGCTTGATGTCCTCAAGAAGATGAACATCCCTGGATCAGATATTGTACCAAGATCCTCAGTTCTTGTGGGATTCAGTGGAGAAACCAAGAACACATTGGGGGACATCAAACTCCCCATCTATATTGAAGGACTTCATTCTTATCAAAAATTTTGTACTATAGATTGCTTATCATGTTGCAATGTTATCCTTGGCAGGCCATGGATACATGACATGAAGGCAGTCCCATCTACCTATCATCAATGTGTAAAGCTTCCTAGCCCATGGGGGGTGGTGAAAATTAAGAGTGATCAACAAGAAGCTAAGAATTGCTACACGTCGTCAATGAAGCCAGCCTCAAGACCAAGGGAGCAATAGCAATTAAAGCATCCTCCAAGAGATGTCTTGGAGGCAAGAGAACAGGTTGTGAAAGAAATCCTTATGGATCCTCATGATCCTGAATCCATAGTCTTCATAGGATCAGGGATCCTCAACAACATTGAACATGATCTAGTATCCTTCCTCAAAAGGAGAAAAACTACCTTTGCCTGGAAGCATGAAGACATGACAGGTATATCTAAAGATATAATTACTCATAAACTTGGCATTGACAGGTTATTCAATCCAATTCATCAAAAAAGGAGAAAGTTTGCACTTGAAAGAAATGTCATTATCCAAGAAGAGGTAGACAAATTTCTCAAGGCAGGTAAGACATATTGAGGAAGAATAAGAAGTTTGATTGGACTTATAAGCATGAAGCTACACTCAAGGCTCTTAAGGATTATCTATCCTCAGCACCAGCCCTGATGAAGCCAGAAAATGGAGAATCATTATCCTTATACTTAGCTGTTTCAGCTAAAGCAGTAAGTGCGGTCCTAGTTAAGGATCATGAAGGCTCTCAACATCCGGTAAACTATGTAAGTAAAATTCTACTTGATGCTGAGGCCAGGTATTCTCATTTTGCGAAATTAATTCTTGATTTAATGATGGCTTCTGCTAAACATAGACATTATTTAGAAACTCACACCATTATTGTGAAAACTAACCTTCCTATCAAGAATGTTCTCAGGAAACTTCAAATCTCAGGTAGAATGGCAAAGTGGGCAATCAAGCTTATTACATATGACACTGAGTATGGACCCAGGACTGCCATCAAGTCCCAAGCCTTAGCTGACTGTGTGGCTGATTTCAGTAGTGATCTACAAAGGAAAGCTGAATTAGAAGTTCAACAACTGGAGAAGACCAAGGATCCTTGGACACTCTTCACGGATGGAGCTTCAAATGTTAAAGGAACTTGACAAGGCACACTACTAAAATCACCACAGGGGGACATTATACCCCAATCCGTTGCATGTGAATTCCAAACCACTAATCATGTGGCAGAGTATGAGCAGGTTTGCAATTAGCTAAGAATATGAGGATCAGGTATCTTCAAGTATATGTAGATTCTCTATTAATTACTAATCATTATAACGGTTCTTACACTGTTAAAGGCGAAAAGCTAATCAAGTACTTAGAAATAGTCAAGAAACTGGAAGATTCTTTTGCTTTTTTCAGTCTATCACAGGTACCCAGGGAAGAAAATGCAGAAGCTGATGCTCTAGCTAATCTTGGATCATCACTGAAGATTCCAAAGGATGTGAAAATACTCATCATCCATGTTTTAACTCCTGCAATTGAGGATCACGTAGCCATGAAGATAGTGGAAGATTCTACAATCATCCCTAGTGATGATACACAATCTCATTCAGGATCATGGACCCTTCCAGTCATGAGATATATACAACATGGAGAGATTCCTACTGGAGAAAATCCTAGAGCTTTCAAAGTCAAGAAATTCAAGAAGTCTTAAAGGATTTTCACGAAGGAGATTGTGGAAACCACACTGGGGGGCAGAGTCCAGATCTCAAGGATCCTTAGAACAGGATACTATTGGCCTGCTATGAAGAACGATGGTGTGGATTATGCCAAGAAATGTGATCCTTGTCAAAGACACAGCAATGTCCTTCATCGACAAAGAATGGCTGGAGCATACAACAAGAATGTCAGGTCCCTACTTAATTGAAGCTGAAGCAGGAAAGGGGGCATATCGTTTGTTGACAATGGATGGTGACCTCTTACCAAGAGCTTGGAATGTTGTTCATCTCAAAAAGTACTTTATGTAAGAAGGATCAGGGATCCTCAGCGATGCCAGTATTCTAATTAAGGATCCGGGATCCTCAAAGGATATATGATTCTACATTTGGTAACACATTACTTTCATCTTCATTCATCTTATACTTATTACTTATCATAAGGCAAAGATGTTAAACATTTAACATCTATTTTCATAAAGTTTAAGCTTTCGCAGAGTTGTTATCATTTTACAGAATATCAAAGTGGTTGGCCAACTCTCCAAAGTTTATTTGGGCTTGTCCCCAGTTATTTGGTCTTGTCCCCAGTTATTTGGTCTTGTCCCCAGTTATTTGGGCTTGTCCCCAGTTTTGGGCTTGTCCCCAGTTTGGGCCTGTCCCCAGTTTCGCCAGTAGCGCACGATGATCCTGGTACAGTTCATGGCAATGGGACCAGTACTTGCTTTAGGGGCTGACAATTTCATTGTACTGGCTGTATCCGAGATCCTACGTATAATGGTAGATGTACCATACATCCGTTCCTAAGGTTTCTAACGTTTTCACGTTAGCTAAGGTTTCGGCATTTTCATGTCGCTCAAGTTTGGATAGTTGCCAGTGAGGGCCATACTCCAGTTTATACAAGTTTATTTGGGCTTGTCCCCAGTTTGTTGGGCTTGTCCCCAGTTTATTTGGCCTTGTCCCTAGTTTATTTGGGCTTATCCCTAGTTTATTTGGGCTTGTCCCCAGTTATTATGGGTTCATTCCCAATTATTTGGCTTTGTCCCAAGTTTGTTTTTCTTACAGGATCTTGGAGCTCTAAAGTTATACAAGTTCTGACAATAAGGATCCTGGAAACTTTACTTTTCACACATTTTATTCAGTATTAGTTTACAAGGATATAGAATCCTAACTTGGATTCTCTGGTATGTTATATTCTAACTTTTTCTAAGCTGCAAGTTGTCTCTTATCCTTTTTGGTTAAGGATCATTGATCCACATTTATATGAACACTTCAAGTTTTCTGTTAAAAGTTTAACATTATCATCAGATTTCCAATAACTTTCCAATTGTTTGGCGATGATATCTTTGAAAACAGAAAGCATACATGAAAAATAAAGAGGAAAGAAACAACAACAGTTGTAGCTAAAAAAGTTTAATGTTATCACCCATTCATTATGTATCAAATCATCTGGCCTGGATTTCACCAGCAAAACCGTGGACCATCCACCCAGGCCGGACATGGCTATCTAACAGTTAAAGTGTCTATGTAGATATTAAAGTGCAGGAAGGTTAATAGCGAACGGTGTAGAAAGATCCATTCTCCACAAACAGAAGGATCTTCTGATCTTTAAAGGCACTTGAGGAGTTATCTTTAACTCTATATTTTGCAATGATGATTATAGCAGGTTTTATCATTGACGACAGGCAGTGTAACGACTAGTTACCAGCAGCAACGGCTAGTCTGCTTCTAATGGAAATATGACAGCTGTGAATCCTTATCACAACTGCCATATTGGGGGCAATTGTTAGTGCATGAATTTTATGCTAAGGATTATCTATCCTGAGACTGGGCATAGATCACGGATCCTTAATGGATGATGCAGGGAGTCTGAGGATCCAGAGTCTGAGGATCACAGGATCCTTAACAGAACTTATGATTTCTAACAATTGTCACGTTTTTAATGTTTAAATGCAGATAATGGACGTAGTGGACTACTTCTTTGCTGGAATCTCGTGGAATATGCTTCTTAGGCACGTGCTTAATGAAGAAATAACCGTTAGTGGTGATCATGGGTGACTTCCACCTTTTTCGGGAAGTTAGTTAGTTGATTTTTTCTTATCTTTTAAGGGGAAAACGAGCTCATTTGAGGCATAGGTCGAACACACCACAGAAAGAACACACAACACTCGAATTCTCTGCAAACACTTAGCAAAAACACACACTTACACTAGCAATTCATTGTATTGAGCTTGTTTTCTTCCGAAGTTGTACAAGGATCATTATTGTTTTCTGCAATATAGTTGGTGATCGGTAGTTTCCATCACCTGAGGTTTTTTATGCCAGAGATCATCTCTTGATCAAGGGCTTTTTCCTCGTATAAATCTCGGTGTTCATAGTTGATTTCATATACTTGTCGTTCATACAATTAACCAAGCATCACACCTCACAAAATCATATTTGGTTGCCATTATCCAGGAGGAGGTAGACAAATTACTCCGAGCAGGTATGATTAGAGAGGTTAAGTATCCAAGATGGTTAGCCAATGTGGTTGTTGTTCAAAAGAAAAAACGGAAAGTGGAGGGTATGTGTCGATTTTACGGATTTAAACAAGGCATGTCCCAATGATCCTTTCCCGTTACCCCACATTGACTCCATGGTGGATGCTACCGCAGGTCATGAGTTGTTGACTTTTATGGATGCTTCATCTGGATTTCAACAAATTCAGATGGAACCATCTGATCAAGAAGATACAGCCTTTATGACCCCAACTGGTATCTATTGTTATATTGCTATGCCATTTGGACTAAGGAATGCAGATGCTACTTATCGAAGGCTAGTCAATATGATGTTTAAGGAACAAATAGGACACACTATGGAAGTCTACATAGACGACATGGTGGTTAAATCCAAGAGAGCTGAGGATCACCTTAGAGACCTGGAAGAAGCATTCAATATCCTTGACAAATTCAATATGAAGTTGAATCCCTCAAAGTGTCACTTTGCTGTTAAAGCAGGCAAGTTCCTAGGATACATGGTAACAAAAAGAGGCATTGTAGCAAGTCCAGAGCAAATTAAGGCTATTATGAATATCAAATCTCCTGCCAATGCCAAGGATGTGCAAAGGTTGACAGGGAGGATCACAGCCTTGAATAGGTTCATATCAAAATCATCAGAAAAGTGCAAGGAATTCTATGACATTTTGAGAAAGAACAAGAAATTTGAGTGGACTGAAAAGCATGAAAGTGCTCTCAAAGCCCTTAAGGATTACCTATCCTCAGCTCCTGCCTTGATGAAACCAGAAAAAGGGGATATATTATCCTTATATCTAGCAGTATCCTCTAAAGCAGTAAGTGCGGTCCTTGTTAAGGATCACGAAGGTACACAACATCCTGTTTATTATGTAAGTAAGAGTTTGCTTGATACTGAATCCAGGTATTCACATTTGGAAAAACTTATTCTTGCTTTGATTATGGCATCTACTAAACTAAGACATTATTTTGAAACTCATGCCATTATTGTTAAGACTAATTTTCCAATTAAGAATGTTCTCAGGAAACCTGAAATGTCAGGAAGGATGGCTAAATGGGCAGTGAAGCTTAGTGCTTATGATATAAGATATGAACCAAGGACTGCCATCAAATCTCAAGCCTTAGTTGACTTTGTGGCAGATTTTAGTAGTGACTTGCAAAGAGAAGCTGAGTTAGAAGTCCAGCAACTTGAAGAGACTAAGGATCCTTGGATACTTTTCACTGATGGAGCTTCTAATGTCAAAGGAACAGGACTTGGAATACTGCTAAAATCGCCACAGGGGGACATAATACCCCACTCCATAGCTTGTGAGTTTCAAACTACTAATAATGAGGCTGAATATGAAGCCTTGATAGCTGGTTTGCAAATTGCCAAGCATATGAGGATCAGGTATCTTGAGGTACATGTAGATTCATTGTTAATTACTATTCACTTTAATGGATCCTATGCTGTTAAAGGTGAAAAGCTAATCAAATACCTAGAGATATTCAAGGAATTGGCACTCTCTTTTGTTTCTTTTAGTTTGACACAGGTACCCAGGGAAGAAAATGCAGAAGCTGATGCATTGGCCAACCTAGGATCATCCTTGAAAATTCCAGAAGATATCAAGATCCCTATCATCCATGTTTTGGCTCCTGCTATTGAGGATCAAATAACTATGGAGATAGAGGAGGATTCTGCAATAGTTCCCAGTGATAGTGCACAGTCTCATTCAGGATCATGGATCCTCCCAATCATGAGATATATACAACATGGAGAGATTCCTACAGGAGAAAACCCCAGGGCTTTCAAAATCAAGGTATCTCAATTTACAATATTGAATAACATGTTATATAAACGATCTCTTGCAGGTCCATATCTAAGATGCATTGAAGATCCTGAAATCCAAGAAGTCCTAAAGGATTTTCATGAAGGAGATTGTGGAAACCACACTGGGGGCAGGGCATTGTTCTCAAGGATCCTTAGGACAGGATACTATTGGCCTACAATGAAGAAGGATGCTGTGGATTATGCCAAGAAGTGTGATCCTTGTCAGAGACATAGTAATATCCTTCATCAACCAGCAGAGCTCTTGCATCCTATATCCTCTTCTTGGCCATTCATGAGACGGGGAATGGATATAGTTGGTAAACTTCCCAAAGCACCAGGAGGAAAGGTGTTCATGCTTGCCATGACTGATTACTTCTCTAAGTGGATAGAGGCTGAAGCCTTTGCTCAAGTCCGAGAAAAAGAAGTGATATCCTTTATTAAAAGAAACATTATTACTAGATTTGGTATCCCTTCTGAAATTGTTTGTGATAATGGATCCCAATTTATTGGGAGTAGAACTACTAACTTTTGTGACAGCTGGGGGATTAAGATGATAACATCAACACCAGTCCACCCATAAGCTAATGGTCAAGCAGAATCATCCAAGAAGATCATCATCAACAACTTGAAGAAGAAGCTTGGATCCAAGAAAGGAAAGTGGGCAGAAGAACTACCTTATGTACTATGGGCTGATAGGACAACCCCCAAGAATACTACTGGCCAAACTCCATTTTCTTTGGAATTTGGAACAGAATCAGTGATCCCTACAGAGATGGTGGTTCCTACCGCAAGAACAAGCATTCGTGATCCTGAAGGAAATGCTGAAAACTTGGTTCAAGACTTGGATACTATAGAAGAACTCAGGGATTTGGCAAGGATAAGGATGGCTAGTTATCAACAAAGGATGGCTGGAGCCTACAATAAGAATGTCAGGATCAGGAAATTCCAGGTTGGTGATATGGTATTGAGGAAAGCATTTCTGAATACCACAAATTCTGCTGATGGAAAGTTGGCACCAAAGTGAGAAGGACCCTACCTGATTGAAGTTGAGGCAGGAAAGGGGGCATATCGATTGCTAACAATGGAAGGTGATTTGCTACCAAGAGCTTGGAATGTTGTCCACCTGAAGAAATATTTCATGTAGTAAGGATCCAGGATCCTCAACCATTTTTCATGATCGATATCCTCGAAGGATCCTTACAGGATAGAGGATCCTCATTTTGGTAATGATCTAATCTCAAACTATTTCATTCTTTAATTATCCTATATACAAGGAGAAGGATCCTGGATCCTTTATCCTCCTTTCACTTGATTCTGAGTTTTGCAGAAGGTTCATGTATCCTTAACGAAGGATTGAATATCCACAGAAGTCTCCAGTTATTTGGGCTTCACCCCAGTTATTTGGGCTTGACCCTAGTTATTTGGGCCTGTCCCTAGTATCGCCAGTAGCACACGATGATCCTGGTACAGTTCATGGCAATGGGACCAGTACTCGCTTTAGGGGCTGACAATTTCATTGTATTGGCTGTATCCGGGATCCTACGTATAATGGTAGACGTACCATACATCCGTTCCTAAGGTTTCTAACGTTTTCACGTTAGCTAAGGTTTTGACATTATCATGTCACTAAGTTTGGATAGTCGCCAGTGAGGGCCATACTCCAGTTTACACAAGATCCTTTAGGCTTGTCCCCAGTTTTTTGGGCTTGTCCCCAGTATATTGGGCTTGTCCCCAGAATTGTTGGGCTTGTCCCCAGTTGCTAACTCTTCTCTTATATTGGCTTAGTCCCAAGTTATGTTCCATTTCTGGTTTTTGAAGTTAAACAGCTAAGGATCCTTGATCCTTACCTTTTAGTAAGGTTTGTCTTTTGGTTATCCTGATTGTAAATGTTAAAGGTTTAGGATCCTAATTTGGATTCTCAGGTATGATCCTTGATCACTTTGATTTTACTCTTTATTTATCTAAGTGACCCTTACCCTTTGACAACAGGACTTATGATCCTTAAGTTACACTACCTTTTTGAATTGATCGATTATAGGATATTTGATCCTTGATCATATCCTAAATTTTTTGACATAATCTGTTAAACTTTTATTCTTAACTTAATGAATTCAAACAAAGTGTATAATAGCAACTGAAAGGTAAAGTGTTCACAAATGTAACAACACATGATAAGCCAAAAGATTAAAGTTTTATTTATTTATCAATAGTTAAACCCTTAAAAGGTTGTCAAAATTGCCAACCCAAATTTCTACCAGCAAAACGTGGCCCGTCCACTTGGGTTGGCAAAGGGTGTCCATATTTAACAAGGTCTAAGTGCAGGAAATAAGGCGGAAGGATAACAAGCGGCTTCATCCCCCAAACAGAGGATCCATCCACCACCCATTATCCTACCTATTGTCCAAGGATCCATGATCCTCAACCCAAAAAACTATTGTCTAAGTTATTACAGACCAACTAATGTTCGAGAAAAACACCATCAAAACAAAAACCACTACCAAATCATAAAAAATGGGCTCTGGCCACGTCTAGATAAATCCATCATCGCCCATTTCTGCAGCTCAAACCTTCGCTGCATCACCATCACCTCCTGCTCCAGCATCACCCGCCTGATCCTTAGCTCCGCTGCCACCTGCCTCAATTGCCAAGACCTCTGTAGCCTCTTCCTCGTCATCCATCTCAGCCAGCTTAGCCTTCCAGACCTCCTGGTCCCAATTGGTCCTGTCAAAGTCAGGATCCTCAGCCTCCTGGGCCATCTGGAGTTTGATCTTGTACATAGTGATGGCAGCAGAGACTTTAGCATCATCCATCACCTCAACTTTCTCATGATCAGCATTAATCTGGGCCATGACCACCTGCTTCTTTGCCAAATTGAGATCTTTTTCGAGGGAGGAGATGGTTTGATCCTTGGCCAGGAAGATCTTCTGAAACTCCAAATGCTTCTGCTCAGCTTCTTCAACGTATGCATCGAAGAGCATCTGGATCTCGGTGAATTTCTACAAAAAAGAAAAGGTAGGGTTCAGGATCCATTATCCTCAAGTGGGCAGGACAATCAGTCAGGATCAGTGATCCTTACATCGGCAAAGTATTCCTCAAACTGGTGACGGATAAGGGGCAGGCCTTCAAGATTGTCAGCTTCAGTAGCCTTCCTCTTCTTTCCTCCCTTGGAGGTGACAGGCTTGGGGATTAGAGCGCTTGGGCTAGCAGCAGACTTCTTCTTTCAGGACCGGGGAGCCACAGTGCTGAGATCACTGACACTGAAGCGGGAGGCTGACTTCAAAGATTTTCCTGCACCTACCAATTCAAAATAACAGATAAGTATTCTTGTTTTATTTTCATTTAAACATTTAATTATATACAAGCTTGGATACTTACTAGACATTGTGACTGAGCCGGAGGATACTTCTTGAGAATCCTTGGTGTTTGCTTGGAATGATCTTACTGCAGGATCAAGACTACAGAAAGCAGCGATCCTCTCTTTTGTTGCAGGTGATGGAATGATATGAGAGACAGAGATAGCTGCAAAATAAAAAAGAAAGGATCAGTTATCCTCACAGGAACAGGAACAGGGTTATCCTATGATCCTTCAATAAGGATCCTCTATCCTACCATGGGTGGCCCACTTTCTTGGGAGATCCTTCCCATCTGGGATAGAATCCCTCCTAACGAAGAAAAAACGCATCTTCCAGTTGGTGTCATTCTTGGTGGTCTTGAGGATTGGGTGTGCATCATTTATGTTTGAATAAGAAGCGGTGTGAACCATGGCTCACAAGGTTATACAATTCAGCCAGTTCCGAAATCCCTAACTCTATACTTTCCTGCTCAATGATTCTCTCTAGGGTATATAAAACCCTCCACATCATTGGCATGGCCTGAATGTAGCACATGCCGGTGAGAGAGAAAAAGGATTCAGTGAAGGCAGGGAAAGGATAGGAGTATCCTATCAGGAATGGAGTGGCCGGAAAAGCAACCCAAGTTTCAAAAACATAATCGCTTTTGGCAGTAGGTGTTAGGGGAGGATTTTCAAAAGATCAGTGATCCTCAATTACTGTCGGGCTTAGGGATCCTCAATTCTGTTTGAATTAGTGATCCTCAGAGAGTATTGTAGGATCAGGATCCAGGATCATCATAGTGATCCTTACACTAACGATTGTCTGCTTTGAATATGAAGTTGTTTTGCAGGAGTACGTGTTTGGACTTGGTCTTGGCGATATTCCTGGAGCATATTCTCTTTTTATTCCGCACGTGCTTGACTAATATGGACGTTATGGAGGTCGTGGAAGACTTGCACGAAATGCGGATGGTTAATTAGCTTAGATATTTTCCAAATTTATAAGGGGATAGCGACCTAGATTAGGACACTTGGCTATATTTGGCTAAACACACACACTCGTAACTGCTCTCATCAGCTCTCGACAGTTTGCTCGGCGATTACACACTTTTTTGCACATTACACTCTAGTGATCCTTGTAACAAGCTCGCTATCATCCAAAGTTGTAATACATTTTCTGTTTAATCTGAGTTGGTGATCGGTAGTTTCCATCACCCGAGGTTTTTTATGCCGGAGATCAACTCTTGATCAAGGGCTTTTTCCTCGTATAAATCATTGTGTCACTTGTTCATTACATTTCTGAGTGATCCTTAATATTGTTCATTGATTCAAGCATCACACCTCACAACTAAAGATTTGGTTGCATTATCTTTGCTTGATTTTTGTCCAAAACAGTTTGGCGCCCACCGTGGGGCAATTGGTGCTTCATTCCTAAGAAGATTCATATTTTTGTGGTCATTTCGGTTCGTTACAACCAAGCAGGTGGCTTCCTCAGTGAAGAACACTTCAAGTTCAATGCCGGCAATCAGTTCTTCACAAGGTGTTTCACCTTTGCCTCCACCACCTTTTGGATCTCAGAAGAATGCTGAGAATGCTGCAAAGAGACCAAGCCCAATTTTTCCAAAACCACCAACTTCTTCTGTTTCCACTAATCCTACTAATAGTGATCTCTTTACTTTGATTTTGCATATGAAGGATCGCATTCAAGAGCAGGATAAAACCAACGAAATGATCCTCAGGGAGATAGGTGATATCAAGAAACAGAAGAAATCGATGGAGGATCATTCCCCATTAACGCCCAGATCGCTAAATTTCGACACTCCGGTCATAACTTCCCAGCATTCAGCAGCTCCGGACGTGCAATACTTGGGTGGATTACCAGGAAGGCGTTATGGAATAACAACAATGACTCAGGCTCTAGGATCTTACTTTCAACCTTCCGGAGCCTCTATCCAGCATCAGGGATCCTTCGTCAGCTCAGGAGGATGTTTGGGAATGCACACGGTCCAAGGATCCTCCATGGTTCCAGGATCCTTTCAGGTTCAAGGATCCTCATCTCAGCCTCAATGATCTTTTCAGGTTCAAGGATCCTCTCAGCATCAAGGATCCAACATCTTTCAGGATCAAGGATCCTTAAGGAGTATGCATCCTCCAAGTTCGGATGTTCATCAAGGAGACTTCATACCAATGCAGACCATTGCTTCATCTGGTCCTTCGATCATACCGGAGTTCCGTCAATATGGATTCACATCCGGAATTCCAAACATGAATCCTCTGGGAGGTAACGCTTTCAATAATTCTTATAACACTAACCATGGCTCCATGCAGGATACAGGTATCAATCAAGCTATGGCTAGGGAATTACAGAAGCTTAAGGATATGATATCCAGTATTCCAGGAGTGGTCAAGCCCATTCCTGAGATCGCAGATGGTAGCCATAGGATATCTCATTTTGCACCACCCTTATGTGATGCTGAGATACCCAAAAGATTCCAGATACCATCCATGAAGCTGTATGATGGTTCAACGGATCTAGAGGAGCATGTAGCTCAATACAGGGAGAGGATGGAGATCAATCCAATTCCTGAGAGGTTAAAAGAAGCATGTCTATGCAAGGGATTTGGATCCACACTCATAGGATCTGCTCTTAAATGGCTGCTAAGTCTTCCCCCTTACTCTATTACTTCATTTGCTAATCTAGTTAATCTGTTTAATTGTCAATTCTCTTGTAGTAGAAAATTTGAACGTCTAACTAGTGATCTTTATAGGGTAACACAAGGTCAAAACGAATCACTTAGAGATTACATCACTAAGTTTAGCAAAGAATCCTTAGACATTCCTAACCTGGATATTGCTACGGCTGTAGAAGCCTTTAAAATGGGATTGCTTAGGGATTCATTATTCTATGATGATCTTGTCACGACCCCTTGCAGGAATCTTGATGAAGTAAGAACCAGGGCTCGTAGATTCATCCGATTAGAGGATGATAAAAGGATCCAGGAAAGACTGACAGGATCCACAAAACAGGAAAAGCAAGGATCCTACTTCAGGAACAACAAATCAAAGTCCTACAACAAATCTGATAACCAGAACGTGCATGCAGTGGAACAGGAAGAGGATGATGAGGATTATCCTCCCATTTCTGAATACTGTTTTTCTGTTGATAACAATGAACTAATTCTTGCAATGCAGAATCTAGGTGAAAAAGCTAGGTGGCCGAGAAAAAGTGATAAACCAGCTGCTACAAAAGATAAGTCCAAGTGGTGTGCATATCATGAGGATTTCGGGTATCTCACTGAAGAGTGTAATGCACTTAGAAAGGAAATTGGTTACTTGTTAAGCAAGGGGCATTTGAAGGAGCTTTTGGGACGAAAGAAGTCAAGGATCCAGGATCCTGAAAGGATCCCGGAAAGGGATCCTGCTCCTCCAGCAGATGCACAAGTTATAAACTTCATATCCGGTGGATCAGACATTTGTGGTACTTCCTTTTCAGCAGCCAAAAGACATGCCAAGGAAACCAAGATGGATAATGGAGACAGACCCATCCGGACCTCCATTATTACCAAGGATAAAGTCATAACCTTTGATGAGGATGATCGTGTTGATGTCCAGGATCCTCATCATGATGGTCTTGTTATTACCTTATTTATATCTAACCACCTTGTTCGCAGGATCCTAATCGATGGAGGAAGCTCTGTGAACATCATTCAGCTTGATGTCCTCAAGAAAATGAATATCCCGGAGTCTGATATTGTCCCAAGATCCTCAGTCCTTGTGGGATTCAGTGGAGAAACCAAGAACACATTGGGGGACATCAAACTTCCCATCTATATTGAAGGACTTCATTCTTATCAAAAATTTTGTGTTATAGATTGCTTATCATGTTGTAATGTTATCCTTGGCAGGCCGTGGATACATGACATGAAGGTTGTCCCATCCACATATCATCAATGCGTAAAGCTTCCTAGTCAATGGGGAGTGGTGAAAATTGAGAGTGATCAACAAGAAGCTAAGAATTGCTATACCTCGTCAATGAAGCCAGCCTCAAGACCAAGGGAGCAATAGCAATTAAAGTATCCTTCAAGAGATGTCTTGGAGGAGAACAGGATGTAAAAGAAATCCTCATGGATCCTCATGATCCTGAATCCAAGATCTTCATAGGATCAGGGATCCTTAGCGACATTGAACAGGATCTAGTATCCTTCCTTAAAAGAAGGAAAACTACTTTTGGCTGGAAGCATGAGGATATGACAGGTATATCTAAGGATATAATTACTCATAAGCTTGGCATTGACAGGTCATTCAAGCCTATACATCAGAAGAGGAGGAAGTTTGCACCTGAAAGGAATGCTATTATCCAGGAAGAGGTAGATAAACTTCTTCGGGCAGGTATGATAAGAGAGGTCAAGTATCCAAGGTGGTTAGCCAATGTGGTTGTTGTTCAAAAGAAAAATGGAAAGTGGAGGGTATGTGTCGATTTTACTGATTTAAACAAGGCATGTCCCAAGGATCCTTTCCTATTACCCCACATTGACTCCATGGTGGATGCTACCGCGGGTCATGAGTTGTTGACTTTTATGGATGCTTCATCTGGATTTCAACAAATTCAGATGGAACCATCCGATCAAGAGGATACAGCCTTTATGACCCCGACTGGTATATACTGTTATATTGCTTTGCCATTTGGATTAAGGAATGCAGGTGCCACTTACCAAAGGCTTGTCAATATGATGTTCAAGGAACAAATTGGACACACTATGGAAGTCTACATAGACGACATGGTAGTTAAATCCAAGAAAGCTGAGGATCACCTTAGAGACTTGGAGGAAGCATTCAATATCCTTGATAAATTTAATATGAAAATAAATCCTTCCAAGTGTCATTTTGGTGTTAAAGCAGGGAAATTCCTAGGCTATATGGTGACAAAGAGGGGCATTGAAGCAAGTCCAGAGCAGATTAAGGCTATTGTGAATATCAAATCTCCTGCCAATGCCAAGGATGTGCAAAGATTGACAGGCAGGATCGCAGCCTTGAACATGTTCATATCCAAATCCTCAGAAAGGTGCAAGGAATTCTATGACATCCTGAGGAAGAACAAGAAATTTGAATGGACTGAGAAGCATGAAAGTGCCCTCAAAGCTCTTAAGGATTACCTATCCTCAGCCCCCGCCTTGATGAAACCAGAAAAGGGGGATATATTATCCTTATACCTAGCAGTATCCTCAAAAGCAGTAGGTGCGGTCCTTGTTAAGGATCACCAAGGTACACAACATCCTGTTTATTATGTAAGTAAGAGTTTACTTGATGCTGAATCCAGGTATTCACATTTAGAGAAACTTATCCTTGCATTAATTATGGCATCTACTAAATTAAGACATTATTTTGAAACTCGTGCCATTATTGTTAAGACTAATTTTCCAATTAAGAATGTTCTCAGGAAACCTGAAATGTCAGGAAGAATGGCTAAGTGGGCAGTGAAGCTTAGTGCTTATGATATAAGATATGAGCCTAGAACTGCCATTAAATCCCAAGCCTTAGCTGACTTTGTGGCAGATTTCAGTAGTGACTTGCAAAAGGAAGCTGAGTTAGAAGTCCAACAGCTTGAAGAAACTAAGGATCCTTGGATACTCTTCACTGATGGAGCCTCTAATATCAAAGGAACAGGACTTTGAATACTACTAAAATCGCCACAGGGGGATATAATACCCCACTCCACAGCTTGTGAGTTTCAAACTACTAATAATGAGGCTGAATATGAAGCCTTGATAGCTGGTTTGCAAATTGCCAAGCATATGAGGATCAGGTATCTTGAGGTACATGTAGATTCATTATTAATCACTAATCACTTTAATGGATCCTATGCTGTTAAAGGTGAAAACTAATGAAATATTTAGAGATAGTCAAAGAATTGGCACTCTCTTTTGTTTCCTTTAGTTTGACACAGGTACCAAGGGAAGAGAATGCAGAAGCTGATGCATTGGCCAATCTAGGATCATCCTTAACGATTCTAGAGGATATCAAGATCCCTATTATCCATATCCTGACTCCTGCTATCGAGGATCATGTAGCCATGGAGATAGGAGAGGATTCTGCAATCATCCCTAGTGATGATACACAATCTCATTCAGGATCATGGATCCTTCCAATCATGAGATATATCCAACACAGAGAGATTCCTATAGGAGAAAACCCCAGGGCTTTTAAAATTAAGGTATCTCAATTTACAATATTGAATAACATATTATATAAACGATCTCTTGCAGGACCATATCTTAGATGCATTGAGGATCCTGAAATCCAACAAGTCCTAAAGGATTTTCATGAAGGAGATTGTGGAAACCACACTGGGGGCAGGGCATTATTCTCAAGGATCCTGAGGACAGGATACTATTGGCCTACAATGAAGAAGGATGATGTGGATTATGCTAAGAAGTGTGATCCATGTCAGAGACATAGTAATTGTTAGGGGTGGATTTCTAAATGACCAGTGATCCTTATTTACTGTTGGATTTAGTGATCCTCAATTCTGTCTGAAGTAGTGATCCTCAGAAGTGTTGCAAGATCAGGATCATGGATCACTATAAGGATCCCTGTACTAACGATTGTCTACTTTGAATTCGTAAATGTTTTGCAGGAATATCAACTTGGACTTAGTCTTGGTGACATTCCTGGAGAATATTCTCAGTCTATTCCGCACGTGCTTGGTCAGAAATGGACGTTGTGGAGTCGTGGAGGACTTGCACCATTTGCGGAATGTTAGTTAGGCTTGATATTTTCTATTTTTAACGGGGGTAGCGAGCTATTTTAGAGACACTTAGCTATTTTTGGCTACACACACACTCATACAACCGCTCTCACCGGCTCTCGACAAAACACTTAGCATTTTTCATACATTTCTACACGATACACTATAGTGATCCTTGTACTTAGCTCGCTATCATCAGAAGTTGTAACAGATTGTTTGTTTAATTTGAGTTGGTGATCGGTAGTTTCCATCACCCGGGGTTTTTTGTGCCGGAGATCAACTCTTGATCAAGGGCTTTTTCCCCGTATAAATCTTCGTGTCATTTGTTCATTACACTTCATAGTGATCCTTATTGTTGTTCATCAATTCAAGCATCATACCTCACAACAGAAAGTTTGGTTACATTGTCATTGCTTGATTTTTGACCAAAACAGTTTGGCGCCCACCGTGGGGCAATTGGTGCTTCATTCTTAGAAAGATTCGTGTTTTCGTGGTTATTTCGGTTCGCTACAACCAAACAGATGGCTTCCTCAGTGAAAAATACTTCAAGTTTGATGCCCTCATTCAGTTCCTCACAAGGCGTTCCTCCTTTGCCTCCACCACCTTCTGGATCCCAGAAGAATGCTGAGAATGCTGCGAAGAAACCAACTCCTATTTTCCAAAAACCACCTACTTCTTCTGTTTCAACTAATCCTACTACTAATGATCTCTATGCCTTGATTTTGCAGATGAGGAATCATGCACAAGAGCAGGATAAGACCAACGAAAGGATCCTCCGGGAGATCGATGAAATCAAGAAACAGAAGAAATCAGTGGAGGATCACTCCCCTCTGATGCCAAGATCGCTGAACTTCGACACTCCGGTCATAACCTCACAATACTCAGCAGTTCCGGACGTGTAATACTTGGGTGAACTATCAGGAAGGCGTTATGGGACAACAACAATGAGTCAGGCATTTGGCTCTTGCTTCCAGCCTCAGGGATCCTCTTCTCAACCATTAGGATCCTCTTCTCAGCATCAGGGATACTTCACGTCAGGAGGATATGTGGGAATGCCTCCCAGGTACAAGGATCCTCCCCGAGGATCCTCCCAGGTCCGAGGATCCTCCCAGGTCCAAGGATCCTCCCAGGTCCAAGGATCCTCCCAGGTCCAAGGATCCTCTCTGGTCCCAGGATTCTCCCTTGTTCAAGGATCCTCCCTGGTCCCAGGATCCTTTCAGGTTCAAGGATCATCGCAATTCCAAGGATCCAACCCCCTTCAAAATCAAGGATCCTCGAGAAATATGCAACTTCAGAACTCAGACGTCCATCAAGGAGACTTCATACCAATGCAGACCATTGCCTCCTCTGGTCCTTCAATCATGCGAGAGTCTCGACAAGAAGGATTCACATCCGTAATTCCAAACTTGAATCCTGTGGGAGGTAACACTTTTAATAATTTATATAACACTAACCATGGCTTTATGCAGGATACAGGTATCAATCAGGCCATGGCTAGGGAACTGCAGAAGCTTAAGGATATGATATCCAGTGTACCAGGAGTGGTTAAACCCATTCCTGAGATTGCGGATGGTAGCCATAGGATATCTCGTTTTGCACCACCTTTGTGTGATGCTGAGATACCTAAAAGATTCCAGATACCATCAATGAAGCTATATGATGGTTCAACGGATCCAGAAGAGCATGTAGCTCAATACAGGGAGAGGATGGAGATCAATCCAATTCCGGAAAGGTTGAAAGAAGCATGTCTATGCAAGGGATTTGGATCCACACTTACAGGATCTGCTCTTAAATGGCTGCTAAGTCTTCCCCCTTACTCTATTACTTCATTTGCTAATTTAGTTAACTTGTTCAATAGTCAATTCTCTTGTAGCAGAAAGTTTGAACGATTAACTAGTGATCTATATAGGGTAACACAAGGTCAAAATGAATCACTTAGAGATTATATCACTAAGTTTAGTAAAGAATCCTTAGATATTCTCAATTTGGATATAGCTACGGCTGTTGAAGCCTTTAAAATGGGATTGCTTAGGGATTCATTATTCTATGATGATCTTGTTATGACACCTTGCAGGAATCTTGATGAAGTAAGGACTAGGGCCCTTAGGTTCATCCGCCTAGAGGATGACAAAAGGATCCAGGACAGATTGACAGGATCCTCAAAACAGGATAAGCAAGGATCCTACTTCAGGAACAACAAATCCAAGTCCTATAACAGATCTGATAACCAGAATGTGCACGCAGTGGAACAAGAAGAGGATGATGAGAATTATCCTCCTATTTCTGAATATTGTTTCTCTGTTGATAACAATGAACTAATCCTTGCAATGCAGAATCTAGGTGAGAAAGCTAGGTGGCCAAGGAAAAGTGATAAACCAGCTGCTACAAAGGATAAATCCAAGTGGTGTGCATATCATGAGGATTTTGGGCATCTCACTGAAGAATGTATTGCACTTAGAAAGGAAATTGGTTATTTGTTGAGCAAGGGGCATTTAAAGGAACTCTTGGGACGAAAGAAGTCAAGAACCCAGGATCCTGAAAGGATCCCGGAAAGGGCTCCTGCTCCTCCGGCAGATGCACAAGTCATAAATTTCATATCCGGTGGATCAGACATCTGTGGTACATCCTTCTCAGCAGCAAAAAGACACACTAAGGAAACCAAGATGGATAATGGAGACAGACCCGTCAGGACCTCCGTTGTCACCCAGGATAAAGTCATTACTTTTGATGAGGATGATCGTGTTGACATCCAGGATCCTCACCATGACGGTCTCGTAATTACATTGTTTATTTCTAACCACTTTGTTCGCAGGATCCTTATAGATGGAGGAAGCTCTGTGAACATCATTCAGCTGGATTTTCTCAAGAAAATGAATATCCCAGAGTCCGATATTATCCCAAGATCCTCAGTACTTGTGGGATTCAGTGGAGAAACAAAGAATACATTGGGGGACATCAAACTCCCAATCTATATTGAAGGATTGCATTCTTATCAAAAGTTTTGTGTTATTGATTGCTTATCGTGTTGTAACGTTATCCTTGGCAGGCCATGGATACATGATACGAAGGCAGTTCCATCCACCTATCATCAGTGTGTAAAGCTTCCAAGTCCATGGGGAGTGGTGAAAATTGAGAGTGATCAACAGGAGGCTAAGAATTGCTATACCTCATCAATGAAACCAGCCTCAAGACCAAGGGAGCAATAGTAATTAAAGTATCCTTCAAGAGACGTCTTGGAGGCAAGAGAACAGGATTTGAAAGAAATCCTCATGGATCCTGATGATCCTGAATCCAAGATCTTCATAGGGTCAGGGATCCTTAGCGATATTGAACAAGAGCTAGTATCCTTTCTCAAAAGAAGAAAGACCACCTTTGCCTGGAAACATGAAGACATGACAGGTATATCTAAGGATATAATTACTCACAAACTTGGCATTGACAGGTCATTCAAGCCAATTCATCAAAAGAGGAGGAAGTTTGCACCTGAAAGAAATGCTATTATCCAGGAAGAGGTAGATAAGCTACTTCGAGCAGGTATGATTAGAGAGGTTAAGTATCCAAGATGGTTAGCCAATGTGGTTGTTGTTCAAATGAAAAATGGAAAGTGGAAAGTGGAGGGTATGTGTCGATTTTACAGATTTAAACAAGGCATGTCCCAAGGATCCTTTCCCATTACCCCACATTGACTCCATGGTGGATGCTACCACGGGTTATGAGTTATTAACTTTTATGGATGCTTCATCTGGATTTCAACAAATTCAGATGGAACCATCCGATCAAGAGGATACAGCCTTTATGACCCCGCCTGGTATATACTGTTATATTGCTATGCCATTTGGATTAAGGAATGCAGGTGCCACTTACCAAAGGCTTGTCAATATGATGTTCAAGGAACAAATTGGATACACTATGGAAGTCTATATTGATGACATGGTGGTTAAGTCCAAAAGAGCTGAGGATCACCTTAAAGACTTGGAGGAAGCATTCAATATCCTTGATAAATTTAATATGAAACTAAATCCTTCTAAGTGTCATTTTGGTGTAAAGGCAGGTAAATTCTTAGGATATATGGTAACAAAGACGGGCATTGAAGCAAGTCCAGAGCAAATTAAGGCTATCGTGAATATCGAATCTCCTGCCAATGCTAAGGATGTGCAAAGGTTGACTGGCAGGATCGCAGCCTTGAACAGATTCATATCCAAATCCTCAGAAAAGTGCAAGGAGTTCTATGACATCCTGAGGAAAAAACAAGAAATTTGAATGGACTGAGAAGCATGAAAGTGCCCTTAAAGCTCTTAAAGATTACCTATCCTCAGCCCCAGCCTTAATGAAACCAGAAAATGGAGATGTGTTATCCTTATATTTGGCGGTATCCTCAAAAGCAGTAAGTTCGGTCCTTGTTAAAGATCACCAAGGTACACAACATCCTATTTATTATGTAAGTAAGAGCTTACTTGATGCTGAATCCAGGTATTCACATTTAGAAAAACTTATCCTTGCATTAATTATGGCATCTACTAAATTAAGACATTATTTTGAGACTCATGCCATTATTGTTAAAACTAATTTCCCAATTAAGAATGTTCTCAGGAAACCTGAAATGTCAGGAAGGATGGCTAAGTGGGCAGTGAAGTTGAGTGCATATGATACAAGATATGGGCCTAGGACAGCCATTAAATCCCAAGCATTAGCTGAATTTGTGGCAGATTTCAGTAGTGATTTGCAAAAGGAAGCTGAACTAGAAGTCCAACAGCTTGAAGAAACCAAGGATCCTTGGATACTGTTTACTGATGGATCCTCCAATGTGAATGGAACAGGGCTTGGAATACTACTAAAATCGCCACAAGGGGACATAATACCCCACTCCATAGCTTGTGAATTTCAAACTACCAACAATGAGGCTGAATATGAAGCCTTGATAGCTGGTTTGCAAATCGCAAAGCATATGAGCATCAGGTATCTTGAGGTACATGTAGATTCTTTATTGATCACTAATCACTTTAATGGATCCTATGCTGTTAAAGGTGAAAAGCTAATCAAATATTTGGAGATAGTCAAAGAATTGGCACTCTCTTTTGTATCCTTTAGTTTGACACAGGTACCAAGGGAAGAGAATGCAGAAGCTGATGCATTAGCCAATCTAGGATCATCTTTGAAGATTCCTGAGGATATTGAGATCCCTATTATCCATATCCTGACCCCTGCTATCAAGGATCATGTAGCTATGGAGATAGGAGAAGATTATGCAATCATCCCTAGTGATGATACCCAATCTCATTCAGGATCATGGATACTCCCAATCATGAGATACATACAACATGGAGAAATTCCTACAGGAGAAAACCCAAGGGCTTTTAAAATTAAGGTATCTCAATTTACAATATTAAATAATATGTTGTATAAACGATCTCTTGCAGGACCATATTTGAGATGCATTGAGGATCCTGAAATTCAAGAAGTCCTAAAGGATTTCCATGAAGGAGATTGTGGAAACCACACTGGGGGCATGGCATTATTCTCAAGGATCCTGAGAACAGGATACTATTGGCCCACTATGAAGAAGGACGCTGTGGAGTATGCCAAGAAGTGTGATCCTTGTCAGAGGCATAGTAATATCCTTCACCAACCAGCAGAGCTCTTGCATCCTATATCTTCTTCTTGGCCATTCATGAGATGGGGAATGGATATAGTTGGAAAGCTTCCTAAGGCACCAGGTGGAAAAGTATTCATGCTTGCTATGACTGATTACTTCTCTAAGTGGATAGAGGCTGAAGCCTTTGCTCAAGTCAGAGAAAAGGAAGTTATATCCTTTATTAAAAGAAATATTATTACTAGATTTGGCATCCCTTCTGAAATTATTTGTGATAATGGATCCCAATTTATTGGGAGTAGAACCACTAACTTTTGTGACAGTTGGGGAATTAAGATGATAACATCAACACCAGTCCATCCACAAGCTAATGGTCAGGCAGAATCATCCAACAAGATCATCATCAACAATTTGAAGAAGAAGCTTGGATCCAAGAAAGGAAAATGGGCAGAAGAACTACCTTATGTGCTGTGGGCTGATAGAACAACTCCCAAGAATGCTACAGGCCAAACTCCATTTTCTTTGGTATTTGGGGCAGAGTCAGTGATCCCTACAGAGATGGTGGTTCCAACTGTAAGAACAAGCGTTCGTGATCCTGAAGAAAATGCTGAAAACTTGATTCAAGACTTGGATACTATAGAACAAATCAGGGATTTAGCAAGGATAAGGATGGCCAGTTATCAACAAAGGATGGCTGGAGCTTACAACAAAAATGTCAGGCTCAGGAAATTCCGAGTTGGGGATATGGTATTAAGGAAAGCATTTCAAAACACCACCAATCCTGCTGATGGAAAGCTAGCACCAAAGTGGGAAGGACCCTATTTGATTGAAGCTGAAGCAGGAAAGGGGGCATATCGATTGCTAACAATGGAGGGTGATTTGCTACCTAGAGCTTGGAATGCTGTCCATTTGAAGAAATATTTCATGTGATCATGATCCATGATCCTTACCAGACAAGTATCCTTGAAGGATCCCCACTGACAGATGATCCTCTTTCTGGTATCTTTAACTAAGCGTTGAGTATCCACAGAAGTATCCAGTTGTTTGGGCTAGTCCCCAGTTTGGGCCTGTCCCCAGTTTCGCCAGTAGCGCACGATGATCTTGGTATAGTTCATGGCAATGGGACCAGTACCCGCTTTAGGGGCTGACAATTTCGTTGTACTGGCTATATTCAGGATCCTACGTATAATGGTAGACGTACCATACATCCGTTCCTAAGGTTTCTAACGTTTTCACGTTAGCTAAGGTTTTGGCATTTTCATGTCACTAAGTTTGGATAGTCGCCAGTAAGGGCCATACTCCAGTTTACATACGATCCTTTGGGCTTGTCCCCAGTTATCCTTTGGGCTTGTCCCCAGTATATTGGGCTTGTCCCCAGTCACTAACATTCATCTTATATTAGCTCAGTTCCAAGTAATATCTTATTTCGGGTTTGTGAAGATAAATGGCCAAAGATTCTTGACCCTTACTTTCAACTAAGGTTTGTATCTTGGGTTATCCTAATTTTAAGTGTTGAAGGATAGGATCCTAACTTGGGTTCTCAGGTATGATCCTAAACTGTTTTGATTTTATTCATTATGTATTTAAGTGACACTTATCCTTTGACAACTGAAATTATGATCCTTAAATTATTTTTTATGTGATCCTTGATCATATCCTTAACTCTTAAGGGATATTTTTTAAATTTTTTCCTTACTTGATAAGTTTAAACGACATGAACATCACAATAGATTGAAAAATAAAATAACAATAAGGATATCAACACAGGATATAGCCAAAAAGTTAAAGTCATTTTATTCACAAAAGCTTAAACCCTTTTAAGGTTGTCAAAATTGCCAACCCACGTTTCTACCAGCAAAACGTGGCCCGTCCACATGGGTTGGCAAAGGGTGTCCATTGTTTGTAGGTCTAACAAGTGCAGGAAATTAAAGACGGCAGGATCACAATGGCTTCATCCCCCAAACAGAGGATCCCTCCACCATTTGTAATCCTACCTATTGTTCAAAGGATCATCCATGATCCTCAACCCTAATTACTATTGTTCAAGTACAGACCAACCATTGTTTATCAAAACATCATCAAAACAAAAAAACCATAACCAAACTTTCAAAATGGGCTCCGGCTACGTCTAGAAATGTCCATCATTGCCCATTGTTGCAGCCTACACCTTCGCTGCACTACCATCTCCAGCTCCACTAGCTTCACTACCATGATCCTTGCCGCTACCACTAGCCTCAATTGCCAGAACCTCCTCAGCCTCCTCCTCGTCATCCAGTTCAGCCAGCCTTGCCTTCCAGCCTTCCACATCCCAGTTGCTCCTATCAAAGGCAGGATCCTGAGCTTCTTGAGCCATTTGTAGCTTGGTCTTGTACATGGCTATGGCAGCGGAGACTTTAGCATCCTCCGTGATCTCGCTCTTCTCATAATCAAAATTAATCAGGATAGCAGCTGTCTGAGCTTTGGCATCAAGGAGATCCTTTTCAAGGGAAGCAATTTTTAGATCCTTGAGCGATGCGACTTGTTGGAGGTCGGCAATCTTCTTGTTCTGCTCTTCGACATGACCAATGTAGTCTTCAATCTCAGCAAATTTCTGCAAAGGAGATAAAGAACAGTTTAAGAACAAGTGATCCTCAAATAAGTTGGATACCCAAAGCAGGGACAAGGATCCTTACCTCGTTGAAGTATTCAAGGAACTGGTGGCGGATCAGGGGCAGACCTTGCAGATCCTCAGCTTCGGAGGCTTTTCTTTTCTTGCCACCCCTTCCTTTAGCGGGTGCCTTGGGGATCGAAGCAGTTGGGCTGGCAGGAAGCTTCTTCTTGGAGGATCGTACGGTGTCAAGCTCAGTGACACTAAATTTGGAAGCGGATCTTGATGATTTTCCAGCGCCTACACACCCAAAACAGATAAGTGTCCTAATTCTATTCATATATAACTATTTATTTAAACATTTGAATATAAAAAGAACAGGATACTTACTTGACATGGTGACAGAGCCTGAGGATACCTCTTGTGAATCCTGGGTGATTGTCTTGAATGATCTTGTTTCAGGATCAAGCTTTCTAAAGGCAGCAAGTCTCCCCTTGGTGGCAGCTGAAGGAATAATATGCGAGAATGTGATAGCTGTACAAAAAGAAACAAAAGCATATTAGTAATCATTATCAGAATGAGCTTACTTAGTGATCCTTCTAAGGATCCTCCTATCCTACCATGAGTGCTCCATTTCTTCGGCAAATCCTTTCCATCCGGGATAGAATCCCTTCTGACGAAGAAGAACCGCCGTTTCCAGTTGGTATCATTTTTAGTAGCCTTAAAGATGGGATGTTCTTCTCCGGGTTTACGTTTGAACAAATATCGGTGGGATCCAAACGTTGTGAGATCATACATCTCAGCCAACTCCGACATTCCTAGGTCAATTCCTTCCTGCTCGATGATCCTTTCAAGGGTATATAGGACCCTCCAGATCATCGGCATAGCTTGGATGTAGCAGATGCCGGTAAGGGAGAAAAAGGATTGGGTAAAGTCTGGAAAAGGATAGGTGTATCCTATGGTGAAAGGTGTAACTGGGAAAGCTACCCAAGTTTCAGAGATGTTGTCACTAAGAGCAGTGGGATCAAAGGATCTGATAACAGTATTTGCTGAAAAACAGTGGCGGATTCTATCAATTTGTGCATCGCTGAAACAACAGCGTTCTTTTGCGGAATCTTTGATGATCCCTTGACTTTTTAAGGGGCTGTTCTTCTTGTGATCCTTGCCCGGTGAGCTTCGGAGCATCATTTTTGAACGAGATGATGGTAAAGAAAGAAGAGCAGAATATGAGAAAGGAGAAAGGAAAAGAGTTACCTGTTTGATCGTCGAAGCAGAATTTAAAGGGAGTTCTCTTGAACTTAAATGTGAAATGATCCCTATCTCTAACTCTTATTTATAATGATGATTCTGCAGGGTAGTCATCTCACTGACGTCATGATCGTAACGGCTAGTCCGCTTATAACGGCTAGTTATCCGTTGGTTAAATGCGGATAAGATCGACAAAATATAACTCATTTATTTACATATTTACTCCTTATATTTTGGGGGCAATTGTTAGGGGTGGATTTCTAAATGACCAGTGATCCTTATTTACTGTTGGATTTAGTGATCCTCAATTCTGTCTGAAGTAGTGATCCTCAGAAGTGTTGCAGGATCAGGATCATGGATCACTATAAGGATCCCTGTACTAACGATTGTCTACTTTGAATTCGTAAATGTTTTGCAGGAATATCAACTTGGACTTAGTCTTGGCGACATTCCTGGAGAATATTCTCAGTCTATTCCGCACGTGCTTGGTCAGAAATGGACGTTGTGGAGTCGTGGAGGACTTGCACCATTTGCGGAATGTTAGTTAGGCTTGATATTTTCTATTTTTAAAGGGGTAGCGAGCTATTTTAGAGACACTTAGCTATTTTTGGCTACACACACACTCATACAACCGCTCTCACCGGCTCTCGACAAAACACTTAGCATTTTTCATACATTTCTACACGATACACTATAGTGATCCTTGTACTTAGCTCGCTATCATCCGAAGTTGTAACAGATTGTTTGTTTAATTTGAGTTGGTGATCGGTAGTTTCCATCACCTGGGGTTTTTTGTGCCGGAGATCAACTCCTGATCAATGGCTTTTTCCCCGTATAAATCTTCGTGTCATTTGTTCATTACACTTCATAGTGATCCTTATTGTTGTTCATCAATTCAAGCATCATACCTCACAACAGAAAGTTTGGTTACATTGTCATTGCTTGATTTTTGACCAAAACAGTAATATCCTTCACCAACCAGCAGAGCTCTTGCATCCTATATCCTCTTCCTGGCCATTCATGAGATGGGGAATGGATATAGTTGGAAAGCTTCCTAAGGCACCAGGTGGAAAAGTATTCATGCTTGCTATGACTGATTACTTCTCCAAATGGATAGAGGCTGAAGCCTTTGCTGAAGTCAGAGAAAAGGAAGTGATATCCTTTATTAAAAGAAACATTATTACTAGATTTGGTATCCCTTCTGAAATTGTTTGTGATAATGGATCCCAATTTATTGGGAGTAGAACTACTAACTTTTGTGACAGCTGGGGGATTAAGATGATAACATCAACACCAGTCCACCCACAAGCTAATGGTCAGGCAGAATCATCCAACAAGATCATCATCAACAATTTGAAGAAGAAGCTTGGATCCAAGAAAGGAAAGTGGGCAGAAGAACTACCTTATGTACTATGGGCTGGTAGGACAACTCCCAATAACGCCACTGGCCAAACTCCATTTTCTTTGGTATTTGGGGCAGAATCAGTGATCCCTACAGAGATGGTGGTTCCTACTGCAAGAACAAGCATTCGTGATCCTGAAGAAAATACTGAAAACTTGGTTCAAGATTTGGATACTATAGAAGAATTCAAGGATTTGGCAAGGATAAGGATGGCCAGTTATCAACAAAGGATGGCTGGAGCTTACAACAAAAATGTCAGGATAAGGGAATTTCAAGTTGGTGATATGGTGTTAAGGAAAGCATTTCAGAATACCACCAATCCTGCTGATGGAAAGTTGGCACCAAAGTGGGAAGGCCCCTATTTGATTGAAGCGGAAGCAGGAAATGGGGCATATCGATTGCTAACAATGGAAGGTGATTTGCTACCAAGAGCTTGGAATGTTGTCCACTTGAAAAAATATTTCATGTAATAAGGATCCATGATCCTTACCTGACAAGTATCCTTGAAGGATCCTTACGGGACAGAGGATCCTCATTTTGGTAATATTCTAATCTCAAACTATTTCATTCTTTAATTATCTTATATAAGGATAAGGATCCTGCATCCTTTATCCTCCTTTCACTTGATTCTGAGTTTTGAAGGTTCAGGTATCCTTAACAAAGGATTGAGTATCCACAGAAGTATCCAGTTATTTGGGCTTGACCCCAGTTATCCTTTGGGCTTGACCCCAGTTATTTGGGCTTGACCCCAGTTTGGGCCTGTCCCCAGTATCGCCAGTAGCGCACGATGATCCTGGTACAGTTCATGGCAATGGGACCAGTACTCGCTTTAGGGGCTGATAATTTCATTGTACTGGCTGTATTCAGGATCCTACGTATAATGGTAGACGTACCATACATCCGTTCCTAAGGTTTCTAACGTTTTCACGTTAGCTAAGGTTTTGGCATTTTCATGTCACTAAAGTTTGGATAGTCGCCAGTGAGGGCCATACTCCAGTTTACACACGATCCTTGGGCTTGTCCCCAGTTATCCTTGGGCTTGTCCCCAGTTATCCTTGGGCTTGTCCCCAGTTATCCTTTGGGCTTGTCCCCAGTATATTGGGCTTGTCCCCAGAATTATTGGGCTTGTCCCCAGAATTGTTGGGCTTGTCCCCAGTTGCTAACTTTTATCTTATATTGGCTTAGTCCCAAGTTGTATCCTATTTCAGGTTTTGAAGCTAAACGACCAAGGATCCTTGATCCTTACCTTCTACTAAGGTTTGTCTTTTGGTTATCCTGATTATGAGTGTTAAAGGTTAGGATCCTAACTTGGATTCTCAGGTATGATCCTTAATTTTATTTATTATTTACATGAGTGACCCTTATCCTTTGACAACTGAACTTATGATCCTTAAACTACACTACTTTTCAGAACTTGTCGACTATAGGATATGTGATCCTTGATCATATCCTAAACTTTTTGAGGATACTTATTGAATTTTTTCTTCTTTACTTAATAAATTCTGACAAAATATATATCACAACAATTGAAAAGTAAAGTATTCACAAGGATAACAACACGGGAAATAGCCAAAAAGTTAAGGTTTTATTTATTCACAAAACGTTAAACCATTCAAGGTTGTCAAAATTGCCAACCCACGTTTCTACCAGCAAAACGTGGCCCATCCACATGGGTTGGCAAAGGGTGTCCATTGTTAACGGGTCTTAAGAGTGCAGGAAATAAAGGCGGAAGGATAACAAGTGGCTTCATCCCCCAAACAGAGGATCCATCCACCACCCATTATCCTACCTATTGTCCAAGGATCCATGATCCTCAACCCTAGAAACTATTGTCTAAGTTATTACAGACCAACATTGTTCAGAAAAACATCATCAAAGCAAAAACCACTACCAAACTATAAAAAATGGGCTCTGGCCGCGTCTAGATAAATCCATCATCGCCCATTTCTGCAGCTCACACCTTCGCTGCATCACCATCACCTTCACCAGCTCCTCCAGCTCCGGCATCACCCACATGATCCTTAACCCCACTGCTGCCAGCCTCGATTGCTAGGACCTCATCAGCCTCTTCTTCGTCATCCAGCTCAGCCAACCTAGCCTTCCAGCCCTCTATGTCCCAGTTGCTCTTGTCAAAGTTAGGATCCTGAGCTTCTTGGGCCATCTGCAACTTAGTTTTGAACATAGCAATGGCACCGGAGACTTTAGCATCATTTGTGATTTCAGACTTCTCCTGATCAGCAATGACATGAGCCAGGACAAGTTCCTTCTTCACCAGATTGACATCGTTTTTGAGGGAGGCAATCTTCTGATCCTTGGCCAGCATGATCTTTTGGAGGTCCAAACACTTTAGCTCAACCTCTTCAAGACTCCCTACGTAATCTTGGATTTCAGCAAATTTCTGCAAAAGAAAGGATACAATTCAGGATCCCTTACCCTCAGTATGGAAGGATCATGTACAATAATCACATTTAAGGATCAGTTATTCTCACCTCAGCAACGCATTCCTCGAACTGATGCTGGATCAGAGGCAGACCTTCAAGGGTATCAGCAGTCTTTCTTTTCTTTCCGCCCTTTCCCTTAGAAGTGGTTGCTTTGGGGACTGTGACGGATGGACTAACAGCAGGCTTCTTCTTTGCGGATCGGACAGCATCGAGGTCAGTGACACTGAAACGAGTAGCAGACTTCGATGATTTTCCAGCACCTACACATCCAAAACAGATAAGTATCCTTATTTCATTTAAACATTTAGTTATGCACAAAATGGGATACTTACTTGACATCGTAACAGAGCCTGAGGATACTTCTTTAGAATCCTGGGTATTTGCTTGAAATGATCTTATTGCAGGATCAAGTTTTCGGAAAGCAGCGAGCCTCTCCTTGGTAGCATGAGATGGAATAATATGCGAAATAGAGACAGCTGCACAAAAGAAACAAAAGGATGTTAGTGATCTTCAGCAGAAACAAGGTTATCCTGTGATCCTTCTAAGGGTCCTCTATCCTACCGTGGATGGCCCACTTTCTTGGCAGATCCTTCCCATCAGGGATGGAATCCCTTCTGACAAAGAAGAATTGTCTTTTCCAGTTGGTGTCATTCTTAGTGGTTTTGAGGATGGGGTGTTCTTCACCAGGTTTATGTTTGAATAGATATCGATGAGATCCATGGCTCACAAGGTTGTACATTTCTGCTAACTCCGACATTCCCAGATCAATACCTTCATGCTCAATGATTCTTTCAAGGGTATACAAGACCCTCCACATCATTGGCATCGCTTGGATGTAGGAGATGTCGGTGAGAGAGAAGAAAGATTGGGTGAAATCAGGAAAAGCATACGAGTATCCTATCGTAAATGGGGTGACCGGAAAAGCTACCCAGGTTTCAGAAACAAAGTCGCTTATGACGGTGGGGTCAAAAGCTTTAAAAACGGTGCTCGCCGGAAAACAAGGGCGAATCTTGTCTATCTGCGGATCAGTAAAGCAGCATCGTTCCTTCGCAGAGTCTTCGATGATCCCTTGGCTCTTCAAAGGACTGTCCTTTTTGTGATCCTTAGCCGGTGAAGATCTTAGCATCATCTTGGTCATGATAATGGTGAAGAAGAAGAAACAGAATGAGAATATGAAGAGAGAAAGGAAAGAGAAGTACCTGATCAGATCTTCGAATGAGGATTTAAAGGATGATACGCACGAATTTAAATGCTTCCTAACCCTTATCTCTAACTTCAATTTATAATCATGATTTTGCAGGATAGTCACTTCAATGACGTTAGATTGGCAACGACTAGTCAGAATGTAACGGCTATATATCCGTTGGTTTGCTACGGATAAGAACGAGAAAATATAACTCGTTTATTTACACTTTACTCCTTATATTTTGGGGGCAATTGTTAGGGGAGGATTTTCCAAAGATCGGTGATCCTCAATTACTGTCGGGCTTAGGGATCCTCAATTCTGTTTGAATTAGTGATCCTCAGAGAGTATTGTAGGATCAGGATCCAGGATCATCATAGTGATCCTTACACTAACGATTGTCTGCTTTGAATTTGAAGTTGTTTTGCAGGAGTACGTGTTTGGACTTGGTCTTGGCGATATTCCTGGAGCATATTCTCTTTTTATTCCGCACGTGCTTGACTAATATGGACGTTATGGAGGTCGTGGAAGACTTGCATGAAATGCGGATAGTTAGTTAGCTTAGATATTTTCCAAATTTATAAGGGGATAGCGAGCTAGATTAGGACACTTGGCTACACACACACTCGTAACTGCTCTCATCAGCTCTCGACAGCTTGCTCGGTGATTACACACTTTTTTGCACATTACACTCTAGTGATCCTTGTAACAAGCTCGCTATCATCCAAAGTTGTAATACATTTTCTGTTTAATCTGAGTTGGTGATCGGTAGTTTCCATCACCCGAGGTTTTTTATGCCGGAGATCAACTCTTGATCAAGGGCTTTTTCCTCGTATAAATCATTCTGTCACTTGTTCATTACATTTCTGAGTGATCCTTAATATTGTTCATTGATTCAAGCATCACACCTCACAACTAAAGATTTGGTTGCATTATCTTTGCTTGATTTTTGACCAAAACAGTAGGGTCGAAGGGTTTAAAGACGGTGTTCGCCGGAAAACAATGGCGAATCCGGTCGATTTCCAGATCAGTGAAACTGCAGAGTTCCTTTGGAGTATTTTTTATAATCCCTTGGCTTTTCAAAGGACTATCTTTCTGGTGATCCTTGGCAGGGGATGATCGTAACTTCATTCTGGTCTAAAGAATTTGAAGAAGAGCAGAGTAAGAAGATGAAGAGAAAAGGAGAAGAGAGATACCTGATTGATCTTTGAATGAGGATTTAAAGGAAGTAACGCACGAATTTAAATGCCTATCGATCCTTATCTCTAACCTATTTATAATGATGATTCTGCAGGATTGTCACTTCAATGACGTAAGACCAGCAACGGCTAGTTCGATCCAGACGGCTATATATCCGTTAGTCAGTTGGAGATAAGATCAAAAATACAACTCGTTAAATTACATTTTACTCCTTATATTTTGGGGGCAATTGTTAGGGGAGGATTTTCCAATCCTAAGGATCACGGATCCTCAAGCACTGTCAGGATCACGGATCCTCAATTCTGTTTGAATTAAGGATCCTCAGGAGACATTGCAGGATCAGGATTCAGGATCCTTGTTGTTATCCTTATACTAACGGTTGCCTTCATTATGTTTAAGTTTGTTTTGCAGGAGTATACGCCTTGGACTTGGTGTTGCCGATATTCTTGGGGAATATGCCCTCAATATTCCGCACGTGCATGGCTTTGTGAACGTTATGGAGATCGTGGGAAGCTTACACATTTAGCGGATAGTTAGTTGTTTTAGTTATTTCTAATTTTAAAAGGGGATAACAAGCTTGAATTAGAACACTTGGCTATTTTAGTAAACACACATTCTCGAAACAGCTCTCAATAGCTCTCAACAGTTCATTTGGCGATTTCATACACATTGCACTCTAGTGATCCTTGTAACAAGCTTGTTATCATCCCGAGTTGTAACAATCATTTGTCTAATTATAGTTGGTGATCGGTAGTTTCCATCACCCGAGGTTTTTTATGCCGGTGATCAACTCTTGATCAAGGGCTTTTTCCTCGTATAAATCCTTGTGTCAATTGTTCATTTCATTTGCAAGTTATTCATACATTTGTTCAAGCATCATTCCTCACAACAAAGATTTGGTTGCATTATCCTAGCCTGATTTTTGACCAAAACATTAACGACCGGCCAATGCTTGTTGTCACCATATTTTTGGTCGCAAACAGTAACTTGTGACGAGAATACAATCACAAATGTCAAGTTTTCTAGTGATGCATGGTTTGCTAACTCACGTATGGTCTATTTTTTTCATAATCTTTGATGCTTGCGGTATGCGCATATAACGTATATGCGTGTGGGCCATCGGGAGACAAAAGTGAAAGTGCACTAATTTTAACGTTATTTTACTAATTTCGTGAAACTAACGTAAAAAACGGCGGACATTTAATCATGCATTATGTGGTGGCGTTGATAGCCGAAAGACTAGAGGGTACATGCACTAATCGACCTTTGTCCCAATTGCTGAGTGTTATGTGTCTTATGTCCAAGGCTTGATGCAAAACTACTATCGAGCCGGGGGTCTCATTGGAAGCAGCCTCTCTATTCCTTCGGGGTAGAGGTAAGGTTGTCTACATCTTACCTTACTCAGACCCTATATTAGCCTTGCTATCGATGAGATTTACTGAGTATGATGATTAAAACAAACTCAAAATTTATTTTTGTTTATTTGTAATTTGAAATGTTCACAGATATTATATTATATTATATTTTATTATATTATAGATATGTGGATCCTAATAAAGTCTTAGAGCATTCTCATTCAAACCACCAAAATCTGTGTGGGGGGTTTTTAAATATAAGAAGTATAAAAAGTGGTTGTGAGTGAAGGAGAGAGAAAATGTTACTGTTCATCTGTATATTTGGGGGGACACTGTTCACCCCCTATACTTTTTTAATATATATTGAAAGTGTTTGTGAACGGAGGAGAGAGAAAATGTAATATATATTGAAAATGAGAGAGAAAAAATATTTGTTTTTAGTGGGAATATATTGATATAGGAGTTGTTTTTTAGTGGAATGTATGTATATTTTTAGTGGATTGGATGTACTTTCGAACTTGTACGTCTTGTTATATTCATTTACATTTTTAATTATTAGTTTGATAATATTACGCTATCTATTTTATTTCATCCATACAATATTAAATGATGTATAAGTTGTTTATATGTTAATTATATTTTCATCCATACAATATTAAATGATTTTTTTTTTTTGGAATGTGACTTTCAATGTACGGGACCTTAGGTCACCGGGTTCATGTCGAAGACATTCCCCCGTCAGCCCCGCTCTTCCGGACGTGATGTTCGATCGGGCCCCAGCCGTTGCGCAAGCTGACTTCCGCCCGGAAACCATACTGCCCCCACACGAGAGACTCGTTGGGGTAACAGCTGGGTAAAACCGGGTTGCCCTCAAGACCGCACCATGCCTCGGTAGGATACGATCTATCATTGGGACGTCCCCCCCCCCCCCCCCTAAGACCACAAGTGGGAGTCGAACCGGCGACCTCCAAGGAGGAAGCCGGCCGACTTAACCCCATGGGAATAACCCACTGGGCCTAAGTTGTTATATTTGAACCTTGCATAATTTATTATTTTTATTTTGGATTCGAGACGAGTAAATAACTAAATATAATTATGACTCGTCACGTACATAGATACTAAAACCTTTTATACAAAGGAAAAGTTATAAGTGCATGCCTAACCAAGGGCGGACCCAAGGCATGCCTTGGGTGAACGGACGCCCCCCTTAAAATTTAATTTTTGAGTAAACTTTCGTTTTTGCTCTATGTGGTTTGGTCATTTTAACGGTTTTGCTCCAATAGTTTAAAAATAGCCATTTTCCTCCCTGATTTTTCTAACTTATCTTCATTTTGCTCCCAGCCTCTAACTCCATCAGGGAGGAAACTGGCAACAAACTCGAAAGATTAGGGAGCAAACTGGCAACAAACTCGAAAGATCAGGGAGGAAAATGGCTATTTTTAAACTATTGGAGCAAAACCGTTAAAATGATCAAACCACAGGGAGCAAATCGGAAGTTTACTCATTAATTTTTTCTGTATTTTATAGGCAATAATCCCGACCACACATATTGAAAGTTTGGTTGAACATTTCATCGCACCCTCAGAAAATAATTCCTACGCCTGCCGGTGTGCCTAATGATTCTAATAATGCTTAAGTTTTTATTTCGTTACTTTAACGCTTATATAGTACCGTACCTTCAAGAGAATAAAGAGTAGAACTCATGATCACGTGATGCATTATTTTCTAAGGCATGTTTTCATGGTTTGCATTATATAAATTATAAATATTAGTGTAGATGAATCACATGTGCTCATAAAGGGAGGTTTATTGATCGTAATTGTTTTCTTGTTTAACACTATATGGTTAGACTGAAATCAATTAATTGTAGTTCATGTGGAAATCTTTTTAATGCTAGAGGGTGTGGTTTAAAGTTTTAGGGGCTTTATTACGCTACGTAGGCGACACATAAGCAAGGGACTTTATCGCTAACTTATATGGTGTGGAATAACGTCTCTTATAAAGCCTCTTTTAACTAGGGATGAGCTTTTTTCCCAAATACCTGTACTCATACCGAATTTTGGTATTCGGTACTTTCGGTATTGGTACGGGTACGGGTACGGGTAAAAATGGGTACTGATACCGAATTTTATGTAGACCTTCAAAAGTGTTTTTTTTTTTTTTTTTTGTATTATGTTTTATTTCGTATTATGGTATTTATAGTACTCGTATTGATTTTACCTATATGGTACCCGTATCATCTTTGTACTCGTATCAATTTTACATATTTAGTACTCGTACAAGTGCTCAAAAACAAAATAAAAACAAAATGGTACTATACCGAAAATATCCGTACCGGTACCCATAATCGTACACGTACCTATATATTTGGTACGGTATTTGATGCCCAGTTTTGTTCAAATTTAGTACTGGTATTTTTGATACCGGTACGGATATGAATACGTGTGGAAATCTTTTTAAGAATCATGAGATTCCTCATTCTTGTTTAACACTATTGGTTAGAATGAGATCAAGTAATTGTAGGTCATGTGGAAATCTTTTTAAGAACCATGAGATTCCTCATTAAAATTTCGCATGTGTTAGATGATCTAAAAGAAGTTATAAATTCAATACTGGAACTGAGAATATTTGAGATTATACAGGATTATACACGAAAGATCTTTTTTTGGTACTATATAAAGTATGGACGGGGTTCCAGAGTGAACAGTAGTATATTTGTGAACTAAGTGAACAAATTCTGATCGTCGATTTACATCATCAAATCATAAAATACATTAGTGTATTTTCATCATCAAATCCTGCCCATTGATTTACACTTGTGTATTGGTAATCACGGGCTAGGATTAGTTCACTAGTGTTCAAAATCAATAGGGTTGTTCACTAATAAACCTTATATGTAAAAGTACACATCCAATTTGTGGATCATTTAGGTACTGTTTGTTTTTTCTAAAAAGCTCTGCGCAAGCTCTTCTGTCTGCGCCGCGCAGACCACGCGCAGACATTGCCACACACAGACTGTTTGTTTTTCCGAAGACGTTTCATTAAAAAACGTCTGCGCGAGCTCTTCTTGGTGCAAACTTGGCCCAGCCACTTCTAAGATCTTCTAAGGTCTGCAGAGGGTTAAACACCACCGGTTACCACCACCGCGCATCACCACTACCACCACAGTTCACCACCACCGTCCACCACCACCACCACCGTCCACCACCACCACCACCGTCCACCACCACCACCGTCCACCACCACCACCACCGTCCACCACCACCGTCCACCACCCATCACCGTCCATCACCACCACCGTCCACCACCCACTACCGTCCATCACCACCACCACCGTCCACCACCCACCACCACCATCACCGTCCAGCACCACTGCCGCCGCCCATACACCACCACCAGTTTATTTTAGAAGTCTGCATACGTTAAAAAACAAACAGTCTTTTTTTTGCAGACTGTAGAGGTTTGGTCCACCTCTTCTTCTACAAATGTCTGTAGATGTGGTCCGCAGACTGCAGACATTTTACCTCTTAAAAAACAAAGTGCACCTTAGGGTTTTAAATCAATACATTGTCTACCAATGGGGTAGTGGTCTATTGGCAAATGCAATTCCTTTAAACATCTTGAGAGGGGGAGGTATTGGGTTCAAATCCCACATATGACAGAAGTAATGAAATTTGTAGTTAAAAAAAAACATTGTCTATATGGTCATCAAAGTCACAACCCAAAGTTTGCATGATTAGTGTCTAGGCTAAAAATGTAGTAATTAACCACTTTATTACAGATTATCATATGTCGTTTGAAAATGCTAGTGAATTTACTTATCTATGGTGGCTTTGGGAATCTGGTGCTTTGTGACACAAACCTTTGCATTTACGGTTGGGACCTCCTATATCTTTACAACGTTTCAAGGTTTGGTAATAAAGAGAGGGAAGTTTGTAGGAACCGTTCACGTATAAAATATAAATGAAAACAATTTTATTAAGAATTACAATACAAGAAAGGAAATAAAGTAGTAAATTATGCTACTAATACAACCGAAATAAAAGAAAATACAAGAATTTAGATGAACAGAAAGAGGGTAATTTGGCTGAGGGTTGTGTTTGACACATAGCCTTTGAAAAAAAATTCCCAATCTTTCAAGAGAACTCGTTTTGTTTCCTAGGGTACAACTGTCGGAGCAGTTAGTATTGTCGGGATTGGCATGAGGACCCGAATAGATACCTTAAAAACAAGAAGCAAAGAGATCAAGATTCTGTAGATGAAAGTTTGCATGTGTTGGATATTTTTTTGTGTGTGTATTGCAACCAGGTCTCACCTAGGTTTTATAGTGTAAAACTGGGTCGAAATAGCAAAAAAGAATTAAATGGGAAAGTAAATTAACATTGAACGTCTTCAATGCCTTTTAATTTTGTTTTGAATTCTGAATTGTAACTATTTGACTGATCTGTTTCAACTCACAGACCTGAAACTGCTCTATTGATGAAGTCTAAGAAGCAGTTGTGAAACGTGCACGCGTGTCGAAACTAGCACGCCAGTCAGCGCATCATTTCATGCAACACGGGCGAGCGAGCCCGCAGGTCCACACCACTTGGATGAGCACATGCTACGTTATCCACGAGCTTATACAATCACGCACACAATGGCACCATACAAGCCCTATTCCTACGCCACACGCATGCCACCTTGTGCCATCTGGAAGCCGCCACGCAAACCAGGGTGCTACCTTGTCATGCGTCATCATTACTCGCACCACCCGCCATGCCATGTCATTCGCTAGGCTGACCCGCCACCTGGTCCATGCAACATCCGTACTGAACCACGCATACGTGGCCAAAAATACAAAGGCAGCTCTCAAGCGGCTCACTGTGTTGCGAAGTGCAAAGTGTGTCATTAAAGCTCCTATGCCGGCGCGTGGGTATTTCGGTGTGTCGCACCCCTTCGCGGCTACACTGGTGTGTTTTTCCATGAAACAATAGGAATTGAGAGTTGTCACTTATATACCACCTTAAGTTTTGTATCTCCTCCTATTTGGGACAAGTTGCACTTTTCCTATTTCCCCATTACTTCAATATTTCAGCATTCATTGTTTCAAATACCAAGCTTTGAGCATCGATGTCCCATTCATCTTAGCTTTGTTTTGGAAGTGGTTTGGTTCGTTGCGAAGCTCTTACATCATAGAAAGCAAACCCACACACACACACACACATAGGGTGGGAGTTGGCTACAAAGTCCATTTTTCCTACAAAGTGTAAAAAGTCATGATACACTATAGTGCCAACCATAAAACACACTCAAAACCCACAAATAACAAAGTGAAGATTACTAAAACGCCATATTTGTGGGTTTTGTGTTGTGTTTTGGATGATAAGGCTTTGATATCGAATGACTAACATTAGTGTGTTTTATGTTGATTATCATGTTGTGTTTTATATTCATAATTCTATGATGGTGTGTTTGAAGTTTTTATAGACTGTTAGGGTTTGGATATTATGTTTTAGTGATCTTCACTCTGTTATTTGTGGGTTTTGAGTGTGTTTTATGGTTGAAATTGTGGTGTTTTATGACTTTGTACACTTTGTAGAAAAAATGGACTTTGTAGCCGAACCCTACCCTATATATATGTGTGTGTGTGTGTATGTGTGTATATATATATATATATATATATATGGAATTAGGGAAAACGGTGAAAAGTGTGAGAACGGTGAGAACGATTTTGGTGTTGACATGTGGCATTGATGCTAAATAACACTAATGGTAATATTGTCAAAAAAACTCACTCACATGAACTGGGTGTTCAAATAAAAACGCCCTAAAAATACCCAATTCAGAAAAACACCATGAAAATACCCAGTTGAAAACGCCATAAAACGCCCAGTTCAGATAAACATCATGAAAATACCTAGTTAAAAACGTCATAAAACACCCAGTTCAGAAAAACACCATGAAAATACCTAGTTAAAATGCCATAAAAAACCTAGTTCAGAAAGACGCCATGAAAATACCTAGTTAAAACGCCATAAAACACTCAGTTCAGAAAAAAACCATAAAACCCAGTTCATTTTTTTTAAAAGTATATCAATAGTATACTCATTGGAAAGATAAAAAAAAACGTTGAGTTTTATGGTGTAATTTTTTTAGAAAAATAATCACGTATAAAAAGGTTATTGTCGTTTAAATATGATGGGGGAAAATGGCATGTGATTAGGCCATGGGGTATGGGGCTTGGGTGGGTTGCGGTAAAACGCCCAAGCCACCACCCCGGGTGGGCTTGGGTTGGGGCGTGGCCCTTGGGGCTTGGCTTTCAAGCCGGGCATGGGGCGGTATGGCCATGCTAGCTGGCTGAATATCATTCGCTCACCCCGCCACATCAAGCGGAGTTTTGAAATTTCGAATTTTAAATTTAAACGGTTTGGGGAAAACCAAACCGCCACCCGGCTACCCACCTTCTCTATATATTGTAACCCCAACCCACTGGTCCCCCCATCCCACGAACCCAACCCCACCGGCTACCCACTTTCTCTCGAACCCGCTACACCACTGGTCCACCCCATCCCACGAACCCAACCCCACCGGCTAACCCACTGGTCCCCCCATCCCACGAACCCAACCCCGCTATGGCATCCTGGACCCATGAAGAAGAAATTGCTCTCGTCACAAGCGTCATTGACGCTATGAAGGGGCGGCCACCGGGCCAAACAAAATATTAGGTGGAAGCATTCGGAGCCTACCGACATAACGTCGGTAACGACCGCCACAACCTCAACGCGTGCCAAAATAAATGGCGCGAGCTACGGCCCAAGCTCGAGCTTTTCAAGGCTTACTACGAAGCCGTTCCCGATGGCGAGTTAAGCCACGAGGACCGGGTGGCGGTGGCGAACATAGAGTTTCAAGGCAAGGAAAAAAAGGCGTTCGACAAGATCGACCTTTTTGAAATTTATTTAACGCTCTAGGTTTGTTATTTTGTAATTTTTAGAAATTATGTAATTTTTAGGATTATGTAATTTTTAAAATTTTAATGAAGTTATAGGTTTTCTTTTATAAATGTTGTGTGATTTTTTATAAATTTTTTGTATTTTTTTTTTAAATATTCTGCCACGCGGTGCACCCAACCCAAGCCCAACCCATGCCCCGCCATACCCCGCAGACACGTAACCAGGCGGTGGGGGGGCTCCCATTCCACGTGTCAGCAAACGCCCCAACCCAAGCCCCACCATACCCCACGGCCTTAGTATGTGCACCCTTGTTTGGATCTTCCAATTTTACCCCTCCTGGTAGTTATAAGGTTCCCATTATTTACAAAAATGTCACCGCATCATCTTAGCCACAAATCACAAAGATCTTATGGCTGAAAATCGTTCTCACTGTTCTCACACTTCAAATCGTTTTCTCTCGATCCCATTCCTAGAGTGAACACTAATGTATTTACGAACTGAGTGAACAAATCCTGGCCATTGATTTACACACGTGGATGGCTAGGATTTCATCATCAAATCGTAAAATACACTAGTGTATTTCATCATCAAATCCTGGCCATTGATCTGCACACATGTATGGCCAGGATTAGTTCGCTCAGTTCGCAAACTACACTAGTGTTCACTCTTGAACCTAATCCTATATATATATATATATATATATGGGATGGATCATGAGAAAACTAGTTTTAATAAAAAAACTATAAAACTAAAAAACAACCATTGATCAAACAAGATCAACGGCTGATATAATTCAGTATATAAATCACGGACATTTAGCTTTAGTTTATACACGGGAGGATAGTTTGGGAAATATACAAGTAAAAAATTAGACCGCCTATCCTTACCGACATTCGTTCAGACCTGAGAAAAAAAGGAATTCTCCATCTCTCTCGGCGACATCCTAGGGTTTCATACAAACGGAGATCGCTGCACAATCGATCCATCAAATTGGCAAAAATATCGAAGATCTACCAGGTACGAACTCGTATCACGTTAATTTTCTTAAAAATCATCACACATTTTGATGTATCACTCACACAACACATCGATTATAACTATGTTCACACCGATCACTGTTAGTATATACAAAATTGATAAAATCGTCACACATTTCATGTTTAAGTCGTTAATTGTGGATGATAATTGACGTTTGTCATCTGTAATATACTGATATTGATTTAGACACATATAATCGCCCAAATATGAGATATATGTGTGAGATTCATGACTACAATGTTGAATGATAGTTAGGATGCGTGAAACGTGTCTCACATGTGTGATACTCGTGTATACGGTTCACATGTGTAGTACACTGTTGAATGATATTTAGGATGCGTGTAATGTGTATCACATATGTGATACTCGTGTATACGGTTCACATGTGCAATATAATGTTGACTGATAGTTAGGATGCGCGTAACATGTCACACATGTATGATACTCATGTGTATGGTTCACATGTGCAAAAATAATGTTAAATGATAGTTATGATGCATGTAATGTGTCTTACATGTGTAATACTCGTGTATACGGTTCACATGTGTAGTACACTGTTGAATCATATTTAGGATGCGTGTAATGTGTATCACATATGTGATACTCGTGTATACAGTTCACATGTGCAATATAATGTTGAATGATAGTTAGGATGCGTGTAACGTGTCACACATGTATGATACTCGTGTATATGGTTCACACGTGCAATATAATCTTAAATGATATTTAGGATGCGTGTAATGTGTCACACATGTGTGGTACTCGTGTATACGGTTCACATGTGTAATACAATATTGAATGATAGTTAGGATGAGTGTAATGTGTCTCACATGTGTGATACTCGTGTATACGGTTCACATGTGCAGTACAATGTTAAAATAAATTTCGGATGTGTGTAATATGTATCACATGTGTGATACTCATTTATACGGTTCACATGTGCAATACAATGTTAAATGATATTTCGGATATGTGTAATGTGTCTTACATGTGTTATACTTGTGTGTACGGTTCACGTGTGCAATACAAATGAAATATATATACATATATATTCGTATGATACGATGGCCATGTGTAATATAAATGATAAATATATTATTGATATACGATGATTATATGAGTTGTAATTATGCATCATATCCACCACTTGTGTATTATGGTCACACATATAATTGTATTATATTACACATATGTTATAATCATGATATGTTCCATTTAGCAGCTAAGGCGATAAAAGAAAAAAAATGATGGCGAACCTCAACAAGGATGAAAGTACCGACAATATCGAAACCAAACAAGCAAAACCAGGTATTACTAAAAAAAAACATTAATATTCTATTCTTAACATTACTGCCATTAATATTCATTTATTTATTTGTTTATCCGTTTACTCAGTAATTATGGTTACTATTTATTTTTTTTAATATGACAAACAACATCACAGTTCGCAAGAAAGTCAGATTTGTGTTTAAATCGAACAACAAGAAAAAAGATGATGTTCAAAACAGCGAAATTAAGTACATGCACAACAATATCAATGATGAAGGCCATAACAAAGAAAACGAAGTTGTAAACAACAACAACAACGATAAAGCTTGGGACACCAAAAGTAACGTTGTGAACGACGAAGAATTTGGTAAGTTATGATACATAACAATAAAAAAGAAATACATATGTTCACTTGGAAGCATTACATATCGTTCTAACGCACACACACATTCATATACACATATACATCGTGTATTTTATTTATTTATTTATTTATTTATTTAGTTATTTATTAATTTTTTTTTATAAAACAGCCAACAACACGAATCAGTCATTGGCAAATAAAAGGAAAAGGTCAAAAGCATCTGACACGGCCGATACTATTACAGGTATGTAATCAATACGCAAATACACGTCATTAAGTGTATATGTATTGCACACGTGCACCACGGGTATGATATATGGTAATGATATATGTACCAAACTGTTATGTAATTGTATTGTACTGTATTTACGTGTGGGTTAAATGCATTTTTTAGTGAACACATGCACCACAATTATGGTTGTTAAGCGTTAACATGTGATTATGTGTTCTACGTATTGTATTACACGTATGCTATTGAATATGAATGTAATGCACATGTGCATCATAAATGTAATGTGATATATGCAATGCAATTGAACACCAATAATATAACATATAACTGTACTGAAATGTATATATGCGTGAATAAACTCATATCTGTTAAACACGTTGATACGGTCAAAGGGTTAAAACAATAAAAGAAACATGGACTTAAATGGATATTTTGTGAAACGCCTGGACTAAAGTTGTAATTGTAGTTAATAGTTAGTCAGTTAGTTGGATACGAATTACTGCCAAAAACTGTTAACAGTGAATAACAAACTACAGTGGATTCATCCCTAACTTTTGTGTTTCCCTATATATATCTGTTCTATATGTTACCGTGTGATTATATGTTGTATGTGTTATATTACACATGTGATTGAATGTGCATCCAATGCACACGTGTATTTTATTTATTTATTTAGTTATTTATTTATTTATTTTATTATTTTTTTTATAAAACAGCCAACAACACGAATCAGTCATTGGCAAATAAAAGGAAAAGGCCGAAAGCATCTGACACGGCCGATACTGTTACAGGTATGTAATCAATACGCAAATACACGTCATTAAGTGTATATATATTGCACACGTGCACCACGAGTATGATATATGGTAATGATATATGTACCAAACTGTTATGTAACTGTATTGTACTGTATTTACGTGTGAGTTAAATGCATTTTTTAGTGAACACGTGCACAACAATTATGGTTGTTAAGCATTAACATGTGATTATGTGTTCTACGTATTGTATTACACGTATGCTATTGAATATGAATGTAATGCACGTGTGCATCATAAATGTAATGTGATATGTGCAATGCAAGTGAACACCAATAATATAACCTATAACTGTACTGAAATGTATATATGCGTGAATAAACTCATATCTGTTAAACACATTGATACGGTCAAAGGGTTAAAACAATAAAAAAACATGGACTTAAATGGATATTTTGTGAAACGCCTGGACTAAAGTTGTAATTGTAGTTAATAGTTAGTCAGTTAGTTGGTCACGAATTACTGCCAAAAACTGTTAACAGTGAATAACAAACTACAATGGATTCATCCCTAACTTTTGTGTTTCCCTATATATATCTGTTCTATCTGTTACCGTGCGATTATATGTTGTATGTGTTATATTACACATGTGATTGAATGTGCATCCAATGCACACGTGCACCATTAATGTAACGTCATAACGTCTGATGTTTTGCAGGTGTGCATAGTAAAGCCAGAAAAACAATGAAACGCTCAAATGCACCTGATGCTAAAAATGACAACCCAGTAAACGAAGGATCTGTATAGCGATAAAGGGTATGATAGAGAAACAGAAAGAAGTTGTTAGAAGCCTAGGTTTTGGTAAACTTCTATCAATCCAAAACGACGGCATACCTGGGAGGTTGGGCCATTACGTAGTTGACAATCTTGACACGGACAATACGGAGATCAATGCAGGATGTGTTAAGATTAAGATTGATGGGGATGCAATCCACAACCTTCTGGGGATAAGAAACCATGGTATATATCTGGAAACATTCCAATACAAGAAAAATTTTGTTGGGATTACAAAGGAATGGAGAAACATGTATAAAGGAAGTTACGTTACACCTTCAGCCATATCAAAAAACATAGAGGAGAACGGCGATGATGATGGAATGATGTTCAAACTGAATTTTTTGACATTATTCATGAGCACATTCGTTGAAATTCAAGACCAAGGAAAGTGTGATCTTAATTTCCTACATCATATGACGGATAAGATAAACCTAGAACATGTTGATTGGTGCGCATACATCGTCAATTCGATCAAGAAATGCAAAAAAAACATGGAGATGGTGTGACAACAATTGTTTCTTCACGAGCGCGTTAACAATCCTAACGGTATGTATTACATGTTTTATATACTCGCACGTGTGTGTATGTGTGTAACTGTAATTCACAAATTACGTTTGTTATTACTATAATGATCACATGTGCATGTTAATCAGATTTCAGATGTAATATGACATGTATTACACATGTGATATGTATTGTGTTTATAGTTAACATGTAATATAAAAAAATGTGCTTGTAATTCACTTGTAATGTATGTGCATTTGTAATTCACACATGTGATTCACATATGTATCAACTGAAATATATGTTCTAAATGTTTTATGTCACACATGTGAACAGCTGTTGTACGTTGATCGAACGAATGTCCCTCCAATAAATGTTGATCGACATACGAGCCCGCTCGAATTCTGGACAATCGAAAAGTTACGAAAGAGGGAGAGAATCGAATTGAAAAATGGATGTTTTGGCATGGGCGAGTCAAGAGATCAATACGTTTATCCAAAAAACGACACATCTGTACATGTCACAGAAAATAATTTGAACGAGATAACGCTTTATGATGATACGAGTAATCCAGCTGATTTGACGGTACGTTATTGCATACATTTATCCAAACCTGTATTATATATATATATATATATATATATATATATACTCCACACATGTGCTATATACTTATCATGTAATATCAACAGGGACATGTTACAAAACTGGACGCTCTGTTCGATCGCATCACGAGGGACTAAAAAATATTAGAAAAAGCGTTGTGTGATGCATGTTTGGCTTTCCCGGACGTACCTGAGATACAAAATTGCATACAAAAATACAAAACAATATACAAAGAAGTGATTGATATCAATGAACATGTAACGCAAACTGGATGGACACAGTTTTTTGAAGAAAATATTGGAGAAATCATTGCAAAAATGAACAAAGTTGAACATGTGCAAAAGAAGAAAGAACGTGACAGCTCAATGCCAAACTTTGATATCGGCATTAGTTCACAAGAGTCTGGGAGCATATCGGGTGAAATAAACTTAAAACCTGCTGAGCATCAACAAAGCGCATCTATTAATCAGCCCGTAGAAATCAATGAAAAACTGAACGATGACGAACAAATGATATGGTCGTATATGTTGGCAATCTCCCATGAAAAAAATGATGGAGAAAAACGGCAAACGACTCAAGAAAAGAATGCAACGAAAAAGAAAACGAGAGCAATGTCAGAAGAAGATGCAAAAGCAGAACAAAAACAAATGGAAAAGGAACTGAAGGCAGCAAAAAATAGAAGCAGAAAAGAAAGAAGTCGAAAGACTGTTTTTGTAAGTTTTATTACATTTATGCGTTATGAAGTTTGCAAAATATTATTATAATTCACATGTGTAACTGATGTGAACGTATGCATACAGGAAAGATATTTTCGCAACTACATACGGACTAGAAACAAGAGCGTTCCTGTTAGCACACCTTATTCCAGGCAAACAGCTGTACACATGTGCTATAGATTGTTGGGCAGGTGTTTTGAATCACCAAGAAGGTTTGAAAAATAAGGATGGACTTAAACGTTTGTTTTGTTACACGTCGACAATTGTAAGTATTATATGATAAACTAATGTTTACCATTACTATTAAATATATTCAAACATGTTCTGTTTGTTGTTTTGTTTTGTTTTGTTTTTTTTTAAATAAAAAAACTGAATGGATGGATGCTAAACAAAAGGCATACTGTGGAGGCAAGGACAGCAGCATTCAAAAAGAACCTGTTAATAGTGCTTGAACGTAACGCCGACAGACTTGATCTGAAATCATATGATGTAGTTGTGATTCCTGTACTGGAAAGTCACCACTATTACCTAGTATGCTTTGACTTGAGGGAGCCTTCAATTGAAGTGATAGACAATATGCATCCAAAATTTGCTTGGGTATCATTGAAAGACGGTAACAGCTTCATGACAAAGGGCACACCAAACAAGATTGTAAGTTATTAACTATAATGACAGTTACAGTAAATAGCGATATACATATGCACTATTTGAATGTGGATGTTGATATCACCTAACATATAGTTTATTATTGGCAGAAACATATCGTATGTGCGTACATGCGTAGTGTCAAACACCCGAGTGCACAAGCATTATCATGTGTAACACTATCAAAGAAAGAAATTGGCTGGGAAACAAGAGACAACTTCACTGACTGCGGGATATTCGCCATGCGGCATATGGAGTTATACTATGGAAAGAACAAACCGTTTGAATGCAGATTCAACAACAGGGAATCAATGCAACAAAGTCAGATAAACAACCTCAGGATGAAATATTGTGCAAGAATTATGCTTTCTGATGCAAACGTGTTCAAGGATAAGGTTATAGCGGATGCAAGGAATGAAGCGAACATGGCCAAACAGAATGAATTGAACGGTGCAACAGATAAAGGATAGATGGAAAATCGAACACGCGTGTGAAACACTATCATTTCGCTATTGCTTTTGACTATTATCTCGTATTGATACAATCTTTATATGTTATGATTGATACAGTATTATTAGTATAACATGATTGTGTAGGACATATTATGCTTTACAGCACGTTTGAATTTTAGAATCTATGTTGGATATGAACGTTTATCGTTTTTTGACAATTGTATGCTTTTCACATGTGTAATGTTTTAGCATTCAGTATCATACAAAAGTAAAACGAACCATAACTTTAATGTAACATATCATGACCTTACGGCAAGTTATACAGCACACATGAAATGCAACTACATAATTATATAAAAAAATACCGAATGTATCATGAATTGGATTGATCTGAATAATTTTCTCTATAATATAATAACAATATCATATGAAATATCCATATAACATGACTGGGAACAAATCTATCAGACGTGTAATATAAAGTCACAGTTGATTTTAACATAAAACAAGTATTGCATGCATGTAGTATAATATCATATTGAATATAACGTCGAAATATATAACACCTTGTTTGCTTATGTAACATCAAATCAATTTTAAACATGTAACAGAATCCATAAGACATGTCATCACTAACATGATGCATGTGTAATACTAAAAAAAATCCATAATCCCACGAAATTTATTCGATGCACATGTGTAATATACGAGTCACATTGCTTATTATGTAAAATAAGTCTCAATATTCATATTGTATAAACCAAATCACTCATCAAGCGGGTCGGACAAACGTATGGTGGATCTTCTAGTGGATTTTCTAGTGGCCCGAGTACAAATGCGAGACGACGGTCCAGCAGATGTATCACAGTTAGACGAATCAACGGCACCAACATGACATGAATCTTCTGGAATAGCAACATTACCAGCTTTAGCAGCTTTTGCAGCAGCAGCCGTGGCTTCTTTGGCAACCCTAACTTTTTCACAATTACGCGAGTCATGATCATTAACATATTTCTTGCATTTTCCACACAGCCTAGTAGTTTTAGCACTATTAGCAACAGCCTTTTCCCCGGGACCAATGAGTCGATGGTTGGTACCGCACCCTTTGTTTTGGATGCCTTGTGGCGGATTTATTGAGACTTCCATATCTTCAGGCTGTTTGAGAAGGTCACTGATCACAGCTGATGTCTTGTTACACGCCGGTTCGGTCGGGAATTCACGAAACACATGATTCCTAATTTCTTTAATCTCCCCAGACAACTCAGTAAGTTTACCAATATTTCGCCTTAAACGATCGGTGCACTCAATAACCAACTCAAAAATCTCATTTCGGATTACAAATTCTTCGTCTGTATCAGCAGAATAGCTGTTCGCTATGCTAAAAACCCTCCTTGGCAATATGTCTCATTTCCATCTACCAGGTTGATACTGAACAGGAATTTCATCAACCTAGTTGTATCTATACACGCAAAAAGCATGCCTACACAAATAGCCAAGACGTGTATAACCCATACACGAACATGAAACCGATCTATCACGTCCATCAAAACTGACCTGCATCACATGTGTATATGTTACAAATGTTAAAAAACATAACGTTGATAATTATAATGAACATATGTAGTACAACCATATAATAAGCCAAATTACCTCGAATTCATTAGTATCTTTGTACTGCCTGTTAGTATGCACAATGGTATAAATTTTTACCCCGTCAAGTTCTGGTGTTTTTGAAGCAATATAGCAGAATGTCATGCCTCTATATATCTCTTTTTGCACCTCCAAAAATAGTGTATGTGTATATAGCTCCAAGGCATGTCTTTCGATAGGCACGTTCTTCGGCATTGATGGTGCTATTGTGTTACTTTCGAACTCCAGTCTACGTTGAATGTACCGTTGCCCATCAATTGCTGTGTCGAAACACATCAAGAATTGCACGAGTGTGTTTGTTCCACTAGAATTGGTTTTAAAAGGGGAATTCGAACTCTCACACCTCGAGGTGGTTTTCATTAGACAACACATGTGCACATCCCTAAAATAGCACGGAACCCATTGATCCCAAATCTCATACATCTCGTTCAGCCAATTATTTTCTTTCAAGTGTAACCCTTCCATAAGCAAATTCCATCGTTCTTCAAATTCTTCAGGTGTGATAAACAAATTCCACACCAGCTTATGTATAGCAGCTCTCAAGTCTATATTTTCCAATACATCACCTGCAATCTGAATATAAAAAAAATCACAAACATAAATGAATGACATGAAAGTATACAACTATTACACGTATGTAGCTGAATGTGTGTAAAAATAATATCATACCTTTGCAGGAATTTTCCTAACAATATGCCACATACACAGCCTGTGAATAGACTGATTGAATACACCGGAAACTGCTTGTTTCATCGCAGCATCCTGATCGGTCAACACTAACGTTGGTTGCTTATTGTTATGAGCTTTAAGGAATGTGGTAAGCAACCATGTGTAAGAACCAATTGTTTCATCGTATAATAGCCCAGCTCCAAAGGTGACACACTTTTTATGGTGATCAACACCGGTAAATGGAACAAATATCATGTTATATCTTCAAAACAACATAAATCACTGAATTTAGTGTAATATGACAAACATAACATCAGTAATACATTCATTAGTAAAATGAAAAAATTGTTATTACATAGATGTAATACAACATAACAATGTAACTGATTGTAACCACAGTTTTCGTATCATTTATGTATTAAATTACATGTAACACCCTATTTGACATTTATAATACACGTATGTATATGATACACAAATAATGAATATAATACACAAATATAACACTTGTATATTGAAATACATACACCCGTATTATCATATGACATTTATCCGTATCAGTTATTATTCACATGTAATAATATAAGTAATACTTTTACACACCACAACTGATTCGGTATTACAGTAATGCATTACAACGAAATAAAGAGAAAAAAACTTACTGGTTCGTATGATACGTCGCATCAAAACCTAACACATCTCCGAAGGCTTCGTAATTGCATTTGGATACGTCATCAGCCCAGAACAGTGATCTTAACTCACCGTCAACCACCACACATTCAAAAAAGAAATTTGGCTGATTTATCACACGGGCTTTTAACGTATCAACCACCATTTGTGCATCCTTCTTGCCGATAAAAGACCGTATATCTCTAGTGAAATTTTTGAATTCTACTACAGTTCCTTGTACGTTATGGTGCCCACCCTTTAACGAAGCTCGAATCTTATGCGCGACATTAGGGCCAATCTTGTTCAAGCTTAGTTTGTGGATGAACCTCTGGTCGTCATAACTAAGTTTCCTCTTTTTTCTGGTAAAGTCTAGATTGTCCTTGTCAACCAATCCATGATTATGAGCTTCAATAAAACCATAAATGAAAATTTTTGTAGTGCCTGGGATAGCTTTAAGCTTTATCCGCACCCTACAGTTAGTAACTTTGTAGCTGCTACTTCGAGACACTTTAAAAGCACTAGGGTCCATCGATTCAAAGTGTGTTTGCTTAGGTTTACTTGATCTGGTACATTGCATATACCTATGTGTAAGAACAGTTCCAGATTTCTTCATGGCACCCAAACGTACAGAAAACCCAGACCTCTCAGCATAATACTTGTGCATATTCTCAACGTCGCTCCATGTGTCAAAAACCACTTCGATAGTCGGTGTATATTCAGGAGACACCAAAGGTTTCCATTACTTTTTCCCATCAGTTGTTATGTATACATGGCTGGTTATATCTCCTTCAATATGGACACGGAAATTATAGTCAAAATAAAGAAAAAACATTGCACGTATGCATTATATCAATATATTTAAAAATACAGACATATACATACAGACAACACACACAAAACATGTAAACATACATACATACATACACATACATACATACATACAATAAAACAACAGGGCATATTATATTAAAAACAATACACACATGTTAACAATTTATTATATATGCAGTTAACATCTTAATACAAACATGTGTACACATGTGTAATACACATTTTTTTTAATAAATAAATAATTTACCTAATTGATCGACGTCATACAAACGTAATGGACGGACATTGTGACTGCCAGAACTTGAATTGTTAACATCAGTTGATTCGATACGTTCGTGTCCGTCGTCATCGTTATCACCTGACCTAGAATCGATTAATGCGTCAGCAATAATGGCACCAGTGTTTGTAGAACTGCTAGATGAAGCCATACCTGAACGATTTAACAATATCGATTAAACAACAATCAAACATGTCTGAATTCCGATTATGAACAATGTGTGATAAAATAAACATGAAATCCGATTACCTACGATTGTTAAACACAAATTGGATGCGAAACAGCTTGAATTCGGTATGAAATTCGTTATATGTATGAGTAATTGATACAATTATGGAATCGATTGATATAATATTCGATAATTGTTGAACACGAAACCTCTAGAGAACAGAATCACGAATGTGTGGGTTATGTAATGGGCGAAACGTGAAATTATGTTTGTTGACAAAAATACCCCTATGTTTACTAGTTTTTTGGTTTTCTCATTTATATCTAGTTTTCTGATGATCCTATCCCTATATATATATATATATAGAGAGAGAGAGGGAGAGAAAGTGTAAAATACAATAGCCCTTAACGTGCGACCAGTACGCAACAAAAAAATAACATGCGTAATTTGTTGATACAACATGCGTGATTAGTGTTCTTTTCAATTAGCCTGGGATTGATCAATATCGTCCAATTCGTTTCAATTTTCTTTTCGTTTCAGTTCAAATTGGCCATTGTTCGGTCAATTTCATCGAATTGTGTTCGAATTCATCTTTGATTTTGAAAATTTTCATCAAAAATGACGACTCGAACAATGACCGTAGAACAGAGGATGCAGGACCACGACGAAGCTTTGATTCAGACCGCAGAATAGAGGATGCAGGAACATGACCAAGCTTTGATTCGATTGAAGTCAGAGGGCAGTAACAATGGTTTCAGATCGTAGAACAGGGAATGCGATTTTTGAACTAGGAGTTAGGGCATGCGTAGGGCTGAGCAATTTACGGTTCTTAACCGCCAGAACTGGGGAACCGAATCGGAACTGCCAGATCCGAACAGTATTTTAGGATTTCGGGTCCGATTCTGGTTCTTAAGTTTGGGAGAAAACGGTTCCCGGTTTGGTTCCGGTTATAACCGGCGGTTCCGTTTCAAGAACCGCTAGAACCAGTTTGGTTTTAAACTTTAAATAATATATTTAAAAACCCTATTAATTCATTTAAACTTTAAATATTATATTTAAAAAAATGTATCTAGTATTAAAAATATAAAAATATTTTTGATACAATGTTTGAATGAAGTTTTTGTGATGTTTAACTAAAAGTTTTTTAGTTAACTTTTGTTTTTTTACATTGTATACTTTCGGTTTAAAACATTTTATTGTTGCTACTTTTACACTGATCGATTTGATTTTCAGATGTTGCAACTCTTAGTTATATGTTATAAATGGTTTATTGTTTTAATTTTTTTATTTTGTTGTTATATTTAGGATTTAATTGACAACCGGTTCCGGAAAGAACCGTTTACGCAAGAACCGTTTAACCCGGTTCCGAACCGGAACCGCTATAATACGGTTCGGTTCCGGTTCTTATATTTAGAATTAAACGGTTCCGGTTCGGTCCGGTTCTGAACCGTTGCATAGCCCTAGGCATGCGTGATTATAGGTATATAACGTGCGTGATTTATGTTTCCAACATGCATGATTAGGGTTTTTGAGTTTTATAACATGCGTGATTTTCAAATGAACGTGCGTAATTATATGTCGTACCGGTCGTACGTTAAGAGCTATTGTACGTTAACCTTCCTCTCTCTCTCTCTCTCTCTCTCTCTCTCTCTATATATATATATATATATATATATATATATATAGGGTAAGGATCATTTCAGAACCATAAATATTTACAGAACTCGCAGAACTCCTAATAAACAATCTTTTTATTTATATATTTTTATGTTTAGGATAATTTTATCATTTATTATGTGTATTTTTATGATTACATACATGTTAAGAGTAATTTTATTATTTTTTATTTGTAAATTTATAATTACACATATGTGAACTAGTTTTTTTACATATATGTAATTAGTTATTACACATTTATATAATTTGGCTATTAAACATACGTAAACTACTTTTAACATGTATGTAATCATAAAAATTCATATAATAGATGATAAAAAGATCCCAAATACAAAAAAATATATATAAAATGATTGTTTATTAGGAGTTCTGAAAGTTCTGCAATTATTTAGAGTTCTGAAATGAACCCAACCCTATATATATATATATATGTATATATATATATATATGTATATATGTATATATATATGTATATATATATTAAATTCAGTTAGATATAAATATTTTTGTCTAAAGTTTAGGAAATCATTTTCCTCTATTTGTAAAAAAATTATTTTCACAAAATTTCCAAGGAAGTTTTTCACGGGATTATTAACATTGCATGGTTGGTGTCTATAACAACTAGGAATGCTACGCTTTTCGCAAACAAAATAATCAAAATTGAACCTATTATTGGAGACACTAAATCTCTTGTATTTCTTTTGGTATAGGAATATATCTAGATTCAAGGATATTGAGATGTTCAATTGGTATAGATTTATTTTGATCATTTGATGTAATATTTGTATCTATGTTGTGGTTGGGTGTGGCTGCGACCCCTGCTTGTTGGTGGCGGCAGCTCTATTTTGTTAAGCTCCATCTTTCAAAAAGAAAAAAAAAACGTATGAGGTTATGTTATTTTATATGCAACAACAATAATTGAACGAAAAGTAATAATTTCTTGGAATTATTATTACATTACATTACACTCTTATACAATTAGCAACATGTACATTTTTACTTAACACATATGCCCCTTTGTTTAACACACAAGCAATAGGTACCCCTTTGATTTAAAACACATACCCCTTCTTTCTAATTGATTGCCCATTTGTTTAACACACAAGTAACATGTACCCCTTTGTTTATCATGCATACTCTTTTGTTTAAACATATACCCCTTCCTTCTAATTGTATTACCTATACGATAAAAACCAACTTGGCTTATACCCCCTTTATTAAACCATCGCGTCCTGTAGATACAACTCAGTTGACATTTTAACGTTAAAAACCCACACCGTATAGTTGCCATTTTAAGTTTTTAACCCAATTAGAAAGTGTCGTTTCAAAAATAATAAGAAGATGAAAAATAAAAAAGAAATGAAGTTTCAACTTTCAAAAGCCACACTGGTTACATGGTTGGCATTTCCATCATTCCATTAATAATGGACAATATAACTTTTAATTAAATAATAAATGGATACTTTAACTTATAATCAAATATTATTACTATTATCCCAACGGTTAATGAGTTTAGTTAAAATTTAAACCATGCATCACTCACGCCTGTTTTATGATAAATGGCATGCATCAATTAAAAAAAATTAAATGGCATGTTTAGTTGGAAAAAAATATAAAATAGTTGTTTTCTATAATTTATACTTTTTCCTTCCTTTTATTTTATTTCTTTGCCGAAAGTTACACACACAATGAACCAACGAGACGATTTGTGATTATCAATAAGAGTCCAAATCCATCCAGATTGACGGAGGGATGGATAACTGCCATCCACCGACGGATCTTCTGCAACCAAGTTGCAGCGGAGCCGGCGTAGACATCCATACAATAAGTAGTTAATTTTCTGTTACGAAAAAACATATAAATTTTAAAACCTATTTTGTATTAGCTTTTTCGGCATCCCGCCGCAACACGCGGAGGTGACGTCAACTCGTTTGTGTACATTTAGGAATCCAAATAACTTCCATCTATTAGTTTTTATTTGTGTTAGTATATGTTTTAATTATCTTGTCACAACTCACAAGATGGTACCCCTAAGAAGATGGGGATCATGTGTTGAAATAATTCCCTGTCTATGGTTTTTTTTTAACTTAAAAAAACATATAAAACAATCGCCAGGATATTATCGGTGACTTGTTTCAATAATTAAAATGAATAAGTCCTTGAGTTAGAGGAAGAAAATAGACAGTCAGTGATATACATTTAAATATACCGAAAGGAATTCTCATTAGCAAATATTGAATTTTTAAATAAATTTACATGGTTTTATAGCCTAGTGGCATCTTCGGGTGAGATAAGACTTTAGAACCAATAGGTCATGGGTTCAATTCCCACAAGAGGGTTTTTCCCATATTTATTGAGTTCCGACAATGATCCAAATTTGCTGTAAAAAAAATAAATAAATAAAGCGAATATGAACTTTAGAATTTTATTTAAGAGGTTTAATAATTGCAATCCGTGTTTAATAATGAAACGATGTTGACTGGACCATATGTGATGTGATGATTCTAAACAAATCATCTGAAAGGGAATTTTATTAAGATCGATGATTCTAAACAAATCATCTAAAAGTTAAGATCGATGATTCTAAACAAAATCATCTAAAAGGGAATTTATTAAGATCGATGATTCTAAACAAATCATCTAAAAGGGAATTTTATTAAGATCTTAATCTATACTATATTATAATGCATGAGGCAAGGGCATTTTAAGATACCCAAAAAATAAGAACTTTTCCCCCCCTTTATTTATAGAAAGACCCCTAAAATGAGGGTAGTTTGGTCTTTTAAACACTATTTATTTTTTAGCCCCTAAACTTATTACACTTAAATCCCTAAGGTTTTATCTAAATTATAGATAATTAGTTACAATTCACCCCTCCTTAACAAACTTATAATTTTTCTACTTATTCTTGACATATCTTATAAACTATAATGTTTAAAAAAAAAAAATCCAAATATAGTATGACGACCTACACATTTTTGTCGACGTTTCGGTAGTTGTCTTGTTCAATATCGACGCACGGATTAAAAGGTACAAGTAGTTAATGCTTTAATGTACAAGTGATTTAAGAAAATAACAACAAATAATCTTTTTAGTACATAATGTGTAGCTAAAAATAGCCACCCGTTTGACAATTTTCTTACTTTCTACTCTATCAGTCCCTAAAGATGTAAAAGATGTAATGTTAGCACATGGTTCAATTAAAAATGTGATTAATTGAGTACAAAATTAAAAGATAAGAACTTTTAATAAGAACTTTTTTTGGCTTTAATGCATGGTTCTTGAGGGAATGATATTTTAAGATATTCAAAAAATAAGAACTTTTTTGGCTTTAATGCATAAAGAAATTAGTCTTTTAAATAATAATTACACTTTAATCCCCTATCTTAATTACATTTTAATTCCTTCGTCTTTAACCAAATCCTAATAATTAATTAATAGTAACACTTTCTCTCCTCTCCAACAAAATTATAATTATTTTATGTATTTGTGCATATCTTTTACACTACAATGTTTTAAATACATCCGAAGATTCCATGACAGCCTACTATTTTTTTTGACGTTTCGATGTTTGTTTTATTCAACATCGATGTGTGGATTAAAATGTACAAAAAAGTAATGCCTTAATGTACAAGTGATTACTGCGATACAAAAACTAGGTTATTTGGTTTATAGAGCTCAAATCACATTAATATGCACATTTTGGGACTGCTAATTATATTTCAAACAGATATAATGAATTTAATTTTAAATCTTAAACGTTAATGACATAATGAAATGGATAATGAATTTAATTTTAAAATTTAAACGTTAATGACATAATGAAATAGATAGAGATAGAAAGTGATAAACCTCTTTTCCACATTTAAAGGTCTAGATTAGTATTCGAGATACCAAGTCAACGTAAAACACATCAAATTTGAAACACACAAAACACAGGCGGGACAAACAAAAACCCGAAAATCAGATTTCGAATTTCAAACCCACATATCTCTTTCTCTCTGTGATCAGATCTGCTCACTCTCTCTCTACCACACACACACAATTTATTCACTATTAAATCAAAGAAGAAAACAATAATTTGTTTGCTTCAAGCTTGAAATTTGAATCACTGACATATAGTGGGTGTTTGGGATTCTTTCTCAAAAAGGACTTTTGAGCTCAAAAGGACTTATTAACCTACTAAAAGTTAAAAGGAATGCCAAACATCATCTAGAAAAGGACTTATATATCTAAAAGGAATCCCAAACACTTTGTGAAAAGGACTTATATGCATTTTTTTGCCTTCAAGAAGGAGAAGTCAATAAGTAAGAATTTCTTACTTATTGCTTCTCAAAAGTCCTTTTGAGTTAAAAGGAATCCCAAACATGCCCATAGCAAATCCCCAAATCACCACAATTGCTGCTCTATATCTCTTTCTCTGTAAACATCACCGCCATAAAAGTTCTGGTAAACTCAATCTAGGGTTCAAACGGGTGACGGAGGCTGACCAAACAAGGGTTCTGACTGCTAATTTATCTCTGCACGCATGTTCTTCAGATTCGTTCATATAAATATGGAAGGGAAGTTAACTAAGGAGGCTGACCCAAAATTAGTGAAGGTTTGAAGTCCCTTTAAGACTAACGTATTTCATTGTCTTGAAGGCATTCTTTAGGTTTATGAGTTGCTGTTTATATTTTATTTATCAATTTTTAGATGGAGCAAAGAAAAAAAAATGCATATTGGAAAATTTAATAAAATCTAACCTATTTGATCCATAATATTGGCTATGCCTAAGCAATATCCTATATAGCAAACTTGACTATAGTTATAGTTAAGCACTATAAACTTCTATAACTGAACTGACTTTGCACACTTATTTGGAAATAAAGTTAGGTTGGTATGAAAAAATTAAAAAGATGAAAAAATGTTCATTTTTAAGTGTTGAGTATAATTAATTAGTATTATGATATTAAATTTTGTGATGAATGTGAGATGTGAAGATAAAAAGTGTGATAAATGTGAGATGTGAAGATAAAAAGTGTGATGAATGTGAGATTTGAAGATAAAAAGTTTGTAGGAGGTGGGTTTTTCACATTTCACACTCAATTGTCATGGTAATGTAGTGGTGCACAAAAAACCCGAACCCGGACTCGAAAATAAAACTGGAACCGGGTATTATAAAACCCGGTTTTTTTATACCCGAACCCCACCCTACCCATAGGGTAGGGGTTGGGTATGCATTTCGATTATAAAACCCGAACCCGGAACCAGGTTTTTTATACCCGCTTTCAACCAGGGTTTTACGAGTACCCGGTTTCAACCCGAACCCGGAACCGGGTTTTTTCAATACCCGGTTCGGGTTTCCCAATACCCTGTTCAGGTTTTTTTCGTTTTTTTGTGTTTTTTCGACTTTTGTACCTTGGTAACGGCTATATAGCCGTTAGAAAGTGTATTATGATCATTTGTTTGGTTTACATTGTATCTCTATACCCTATAAAAGGGGTCTTTGATGACGAACAATAAACAAAGACGATCAAGTTATTCGAAGCTATATATGTTCATCATTTTATTCGATCCGGTTCAATGATTATTTAGGTGTCATGTATTTCTATGTTTTATGAAATAAAAAGGTTTTTCATTTTATATTTCTATGATTTATCCAAAAAAAAATGAATACCCGAGGCATACCCGAACCAAACCCGATCCATACCCGACCCTACCCGAACCCGAAAATAGGGTATTATAATACCCGGGTATTAGAAAACCCGACCCGAACCCTACCCGAACCCGGGTATATAGGGTATACATTTTTTATATAAAACCAAGACCCGGACCCGACCCGGGTATTGTCAATACCCGATTTTGTAGAACCCGATCGTACCCGAACCCGGTTTGATACCCGGAACCGGGTATTCAGAAAACCCGATTTGTGCACGACTATGGTAATGTGAAGTGTGACCTAATGGCATTATTGTAGAATCTCGCCAAATTTAGTTAAAGATGTATACATGGTCGTCATTCACTCCCTTTGCACCATATCATCTCTTTTCACCGCCCACATGCCTGCTAGAATCTTCACTTTCCCGCCGCATCGCGCGGGCGCCTTACTAGTATAATATAATGATCTTAGAAAATTATATTATATCATGTGCAGAAAAATGTGGAAACCGATTTAAATAATCATGAGCCGAAAAATGTGGAAACCCATTTAAATAATAAAACTTATGTGTATAACATAATCTAGATGCATGGATGCTTGAGAGTCAAAAGAGGAATAATTATACAAAAAAAAATTAAACCCCTTCTAGATGATGGTGACCTAAATATATTATATTGGGAGAGGATTAAATAGAAAATTTATTTTGGTCAGAAAAGATAGAAAGCAATAGGATTATGACATTTGCCAAAATTTAAAGTAAAGAGTAAGGTTATTTTAGTCAATTTTATCTAATCTTCAACATTTTCTTCACTTTCTATCTCAATAATCCATACATTATAGTGTGATTTTCGTCACCAATCAATGATTCAAACACCCAATTAACGTGCTCTTCAACTTTTTTGAAGAAAACCAGTTTAATTTCATACAATATCCCATTTTTTCCTGTAGCGAATCACTCGATTCGATCGCTGATATGTGTTTTTAGTCCATTGCATTTTAGGTAAAACACATTTTTATGTGTTTTAATCCATAGCGTTTTAGAAAGAACACTTTCTTTTGTGTTTTTAGGTCATTGCGTTTAAAAAAACATTTTTATGTGTTTTTTGGTCCATTGCGTTTTAGAAAGGGGTGTCTTGTTCCCACACCCCCTAAATCTTATTTTCACACCCCCTATTGTATACGGCCCGTATACAATTATACGGCCCGTATAGAATGTTTTTTAATAGGAAATGCGCAGAGAATGTTTTTTTGAATTTATTATATACGGCCCGTATATAGTTATACGAGCCGTATACATCGGTATACGATTTGTAAAACGTATACGGCTCAATGTATTTATTTTGGGAGGTTTGTGATGTTACCACATTTATACGGGCCGTATAACTGTATACGGGCCGTATATAATGGTGTTTTTTTCAAGTATCACATTTTTACGGTAAAAACACAATCATTCTAGGGTTTCTAAACTCTTCATCAATTTTAACAATGTCGATAAACGTTGATCGGAACACGCCGCTTAAATCGGAGCACAGGTAGATTAACGTTACCGATCAGTCCGTTGATTGAAACATTAGCGATCGCAGAGATCTTCGTGTTGGTTATTTATCGATTCCGAATAACTAGCAGAAGAACCCGACACAAACAAGTTCTCCACAGTTTGTTATCCAGATCTCTATTTGGTCATCTGTCCAAACTACAACACACGAGAACTTTAAACTTTATATTGTGTGATTTGACCAGGAAATGATTGGAGGTGATTGCTACTTTTAATAAGCTGTCATAGTTGTCAAATTGGATTTCAACAAATCTTTTCCTTTTCCTTCAATTTCTAGAACATTCTCCGTAACATGAAGACGTGTCGGGTTCTTCTACTAGTGGTATTTTAATGATGTATTGAAGATTGAATGTGCAAATCGCAACCGTTTTTTACTACGGAAACAGTGGCTATGCGAAATACAAACCGCAACCGTTTTTTACTACGAAAATGGTGGCTATGCGAAATACAAACCGCAATCTTTTGTGACTATGGGAAACACAAGTTTTCTTTTTGAGCTTGATGGATGTCCGTTATCTCAGTTGAGGCGTGCATTGTTTAAATCTGAATTTAACTAGATGTTACGTGTAACTTCATTAAACCAAGAACAAAGCCTATTTCGAAACACATGTGTTCGTATCAGCGTTGTTTATCACCCTGTGTGAGCATTGGAAACCCAACAAACAGTCTTGACAACTTTGACAGCTTATCTATCTGTGTGTGTCACATCCATCCTGTTATAGCAATCGGTATGATTAATTTTACAGATTTTTTTCTAGTTAGCGTTGTTAACTACCAAAAGAATGCATACACAAATAGTTCTAGTGGACGAAGCAAAGAGACCGTTGTGTATCTGAATCAGGTTCTCAAACAAACACTACTGAAGATGAGTTGGTGATAAATACCGGAGCTGTTATCTCGGTTGTTCAGTACTTTCGTGATAAATACAATGTTCATCTTCGTTATCCTTTGCTTTCTGCAATTCAAGCAGGCACGGATGCAAAACGTACTGTTTCAAAACACATGTAGACGAAAATAATAAAACAAGCAGGCATTGATTTTGCCAAGATTGAAGGAAAGAATCTGGCCATAAGCGTTGTGGATTCTCAGCATTATTCGAATGTAAGTGGATCGAGTGATACGCTTATCTATTCTGGTCAAGGTGGGCATGGTTTGTTCGGGAGTAAATCACCACCCAAAGATCAACAACTTGTGAGTGGGAATATGGCTATGAAGAATAGTATGGATAAGAAATCACCGGTTCGGGTGATAAGGAAAGTTGCCTCGTTCTAATAGATTAAAAGAATGATCGTTCTAATAGATTAAAAGAAGGGGTTTCGGGTGTTTTGGTAGGTTGAAAGAGATGAATGGTCTTGAAAGATTTGTTGAAATCGAAGAAAAGAGTAACTAGCAGAAGACGTGTCGGGTTCTTCTACTAGTTATTCGGAATGTTTCGAATCATCACAGAAGATGTGTCGGGTTCTTCTGCTAGTTATTCGGAATGTTTCGAATCATCACAGAAGACGTGTCGAGTTCTTCTGCTAGTTATTCGGAATGTTTCGAATCATAACAGAAGACGGATGCGGTTTGCATATTCAATCTTCATTGCTTCATTAAAATTACAACACACGATAAAATGCTTGGAAAATTGCATCAACTCTCCTATATCAACATACTCTTCTCCAAACGCTTAGTTGTTATGAATGACAACTGGAGGGGTCTAGTTAACTTTCAGATTCAGGAAGCAGATGATTTGTCAAAAAACATGGTCAACGTAGTAAAATGTGAGCTTTTACACCAACCATATCGAGATACTTTATGTTAGTTGCTTCTCTTGTTAAGTTTCTGAACCAACCGAAATCCACAAATTCCAACAGTTTCTTCGTAGATTCCGTCCGGTTTCAAAGCCGGTTGAGGATTACGAGTGTTCTAGACTCGTTCAAAGCCGGTTGATGATTACATGGATCGTTCTAATAGATTAAAGAGAATAAACCATTTTTACCAATTTTTACCCATAGTATACGGGCTGTATAATATTATACGGCCCGTATACAATCATTGATACATTGTATACGATCGGTTAAATTTTTTTCACATGCTATATACGGCCCTATAATAGTATACGGCCCGTATTTAAAGGGTAAAAAATGATCTGGTAACTTTTTTTCACATGGTGTATACGGGCCGTATAATAGTATACGGCCCGTATTCTTAGGGTAAAAAATGGTTTATTCTCTTTAAACTATTAGAACGATCCAAAAAATGAAGAACAAACTCTAATGTGATCAAACTTGGACATCAGACGTAAATCCTTGATGCAAAACAAGGATCAGGTTCTCAGTTATTTCAGTCAAAATGTGATCAAACTTGGACATCAGACGTAAATCTTGATTCAGATCTCTATTCGGTCATCTTTCCAAACTACAACACATGATAAGTTTACACTTTATATAGTGTGTGATTTGACCGGTTGTATTCAGTTATCTCTGTTGATCCACAAATTCCAACAAATCTTTCACTCCAGTACTTGAAACTTGAGCGCAGGAATCAATTCAAAACCCTCACCCTCTCCTGTCTCTCTCTCTCTCTTTCTCAAAATCAACCAGAAAACCAAAGGAAAAAAGGGCAGATAATGGCTGATGGTTCTTCGTTGAGGAAACCAAACGTAGACGGAGATGATAGGCCTGGTAACCGGAAGAGAAAAAACCCCAGCGACCGTCGACGATTATTATGAAGCCGACGAGAGCAACGATTGCGAGATCAGGAAGCTCAACTTGAACGGACGATATGTATCTTCTATCATGCGACGGACCCAATTCTTGCTCAACTCTTCTGTCATGAACGGATTATTGGCCATTATTCGACCGAGTAATCAATTGTATTTTTTTAGTTGCTTCTCTTGTTAAGTTTCTGAACCAACCGAATCCACAAATTCCAACAGTTTCTTCGTAGATTCCGTCTGGTTTCCAAACTACAACACACGATAAGTTTACACTTTATATAGTGTGTGATTTGACCGGTTGTATTCAGTTATTTCTGTTGATCCACAAATTCCAATAAATCTTTGTGAAGTTATTCGGAATGTGTATGTGCTTGTGTTGTAGTTAAACAGACTCTTTCACTCAAAGTTAATATTCACTGTGGTGGATGTTTTGTTGGTGCGCCAGGGTCCAATACACGAGCTCACCCTTGTTATGGATGATTACTGGGAAGATTACAATTGTTTTGGGTTTTGTCAGATAATACTTCATTTGTCGAGAAACCATGCTTGATTTATGTAAAGATCTCTACACAAATTCTTCTACATCTTTTAACCAATTGTCCATCACTTAAGACCTTGAAAGATTTGTTGAAATCGAAGAAAAGAGTAACTAGTAGAAGACATGTCGGGTTCTTCCAACAAATTCTATCCAATGCAAGGATCTTCGAATGCGGTGTTTACGTTAATTTTCAACAATGTTGGAAGGATTGTAGTTATAGAACCCGACAAACCAATAAAATACGAATAGTTCAAACATTCTAAACCCTAACTGTGTATGTGCTTGTGCTGTAGAAACCGGTGATGAATTTGTGTATCTGAATCAGGTTCTCTGCCTTAGATCGGTCATTCCTTGTGATACATGAACGTTGTATTCTTGTCTTTCAAAAGAGTTGGTATTGAACCAAGAATACTTCAAACATTCTAAACCCTACCTGGAAACAAACCAACAAAATCCTGATAGTGAAAAACATCAGCAACAATTTTTTCTTTTCCTTCAATTTCGAGAACATTCTCCCTGTGTATGTGTTTGTGCTGTAGAAACTGGTGGTGAATTTGCGTACACAACTGAAGGTTCAGTGCACGAAAAGTTTCTTACGAAATGTACGTGACAAAAAGAGTATGTTGGGAATTAAACGCATGTACGTGACAAAACAAGGATCGTTCTAATAGATTAAAGAGAATAAACCAAGTACTAATCATCTACTTTCTGAATCTGAATCTGAATGTTAACTTTGACTCATAAACCCTTGAATCCCAACGCTTCTCTAAAAAAATTTGTTTCTTTCATTTTCATGAGGTAAAACCGGTTTCAACAACAAGGGTTGTTTTTCACCCTGTGTGAGCATTGGAAGCCCGACAAACAGTCTTGTAATTACGTCTTCAATCAAGACCGCATTGTTAATTTTAATGATGATTCGAAACATTCCGAATAACTAGCAGAAGAACCCGACATGTCTTCTATGATGATTCGAAACATTCACGAACAACAATGGACTCGGACTCATTGTTGCGAATTTGGTTTCTTCGGTACAGGTTGATGAAACCGAAGACTCAGACTCCTTACAACTCTCATCAAATGCCTCACCCTTCCTTTTATTCCGTAAATATAAAATAAAGAATAACACCATGCCCGTAATCCCGCGTTGATAGCTTCCGTTTTATTACAGTCATACGAATAGTTTTTTTTGTTCTTCAATCTTTGTTACTTGTTAATGTTTTATTTTTTTCTACTTTTAGAAATGTTTGAGCACCTCACGACTGTAAAATATCTCGTGTGATTTACACCTTAAATCCCTTAAATACTTTGAGAAAAATCTAATTTTCGAAGAATACGGGCTGTATAACAGTATACGGTTCGTATACACGTTCGTATACATTGTATACGACCAGGCAAACTTATTTACACATGGTGTATACAGGCCGTATACTGTTATACGGCCCGTATGAAATTAAAAAAACTGACAAAGTCTGCTTAAAAAAACTGACAAAGTCTGCTGGCACAGACTTTGTTAGTTTTTTTAATTCTATACGGGCCGTATAACAGTATATGGCCTGTATACACCATGTGTAAATAAGTTTTTCCCATGTGTTAATATTAGGACCCTTTAGAAAAACACATTTTGAAGTGTTTTTAGTCCATTGCGGCCAGCAGACTTTGTTAGTTTTTTTAATTCTATACGGGCCGTATAACAGTATATGGCCTGTATACACCATGTGTAAATAAGTTTTTCCCATGTGTTAATATTAGGACCCTTTAGAAAAACACATTTTGAAGTGTTTTTAGTCCATTGCGTTTTAGGTAAAATACATTTTTACGTGTTTTCAGTCCATTGCGTTTTAGAAAGAACACTTTCTTTTGTGTGTTTTAGGCCATTGCGTTTTAGAAAAAAGACATTTCTTTGTGTTTTATAAAAAAAAAATGTCGTGTGAAAGAGTTATTAATGTTTAAAAAAGGGGCGGGGGGGATTGGAGGAGAGAGAAACTATTGCCTTGGATTGACTAGAATGCCCCTACACAAACTCATGCGCCTCTTTTTTTTCTTCAATTTCACTCATTTAATCTTAGCCCTTGATTAATAAATAGATGGTCAAAATTACTTCCTAGTCTTCCTAGCCAAATAAACTTCCTATTATATGCTAACCCATATTATATATACGAAATGATCTTAACATAAGATGTGAAGAAAGTGTTTTTTTTTTTACTTTTTTCATTTACTTAAGTATGATGTTTAATTGAAAAATGTAAAAAATCGTAAATTTACTCTAATAGAGTAATTATAATTACTCTAGAGTAAGTAAAAACATGAAACTTTTTTAGATTTTAAGAGTAAAATACGTGCTTGGCAAGATGAGAAAAAATTCAAAAAAACCCTCTTTTAGTTCTCACGTTAAACTCAATTTGTATGTTAAGACTCGTTTGTACTGAAACCTAACTCATTATATATAAGCCTTACAACCTAACGCATACGGTATAGCAATCAACACGTGTTTTACAGCGATCGAAATCCAAAAACAAACATGGTACCAATATTGTTCGGATGATATTGGTTCAGTTCGTCAAGCCATCAGTATCGGTTCGTAGACGGAATTTTATAATTGAAATATTATCGAGGCTAGGAGTTGGCTACAAAGTCCAAATTTCCTAAAAAGTGTAAAAAGTCATAAAACACTACAATGACAACCATAAAAGACACCAAAACCCCACAAATGACATAATGAAGATAATTAAAGAGTAAATTGCACAAACCGTCCTTTATGTTTCTTCAAACTTGCAGGTTACAACCTTAATGTTTAAAACTTGTTGAAAACAGCCTTTAGGTTTATTTTTGTTGCGTGTTCAATCCTTTACCACTAACCAAGTTAATTATCTCAATTAAATTCTCTCACATGCATAGCATGTGAGGGTATATTTGTCATTTTACTTCTATTTCTTATAAAACCCCAAAAAAACTACAGTACCATTTTAATTTCTCTTCATAACCTTCAATTAAAAACCCTATCCCACCATTCCTCTTCATTTTCAATTGTCCACACAAATGACTTAATCGATTAAGTTGTGTTTATCAGAGAATTGTTTTTGTGATTTGAGAACAAGAAATACATAATTAATAGGATTTGAAATTAAGCAATTGTGCTTAGGTTTGCTCTGATTTTCTTTCTCTTGGAATCTTTAGTCATCGATGAAAAGGGTATGATGTTACGTTATTTATTTATGAACATGATGACGATCCTTATGTTCGAAAAACAATAGCTATATGTGTTGCTAAACTATACGACATTACTGCCAAGTTCGTTGAAGATAGAGGTTTTATAGATGCTCTTAAGGATCTGATATCTGATAATAATCCTATGGTAGTCGCAAACGTTGTTGTAGCACTTGCTGAAATTCAAGATAATAGCGCCACATCCATCTTTGAGATCATTACTGCTACGTTGTCAAAGCTTCTTACAGCTCTAAATGAATGCACCGAGTGAGTTTCATTCTTAATTACAGCGTACTTAAACCGAACTTTTTTTACCATTAAGAATGGAGGTAGGGTTTTTAATTGAAGGTGACGAAGAGAATTAAAATAGTCTTGTAGGGTTTTTTTGGGTTTTATAAGAAGTAAAATTAAAATGACAAATATACCCTCACATGTTAGGCATATGAGGGAATTTAATTGAGATAACTAACTTGGTTAGTGGTAAAGGATTGAACCCGCAACAAAAATAAACGTAAAGGTTGTTTTCAGCAAGTTTTAAACATTGAGGCTGGAACCTATAAGTTTGAAGAAACATAAAGGACGTTTTGTGCAATTTACTCTAACTAAAATATCATACATGTGGGTTTTGTGATGTGTTTTATATGATAAGGCTCTTATTATAGAATGACAAACATTATTGTGTTTTATGTTGATTAGCACGTTGTGTTATATATTCATAGTTCTACGATGATGTGTTTGAAGTTTTTATGCACTATTAGGGATTGAATATGGTATATTTTAGTCATCTTCAATCTATTATTTATGGGTTTTATGGCTCAAATTGTAGTGTTTTATGACTTTTTACACTTTTTAGGAAATTTGGACTTTGTAGCCGAACTCCACCCTATCGAAATCTAAAACCATAAAAATGAATATTGGTAGCGATACCAATATTCTTTGGTTCGGGTTCGTATGGCACAGTAGTGATACAATGTTAGTTTATCGAAATTAAAAACCATAAAAATAAATACTGATATTAATACCAATGTTGTTCGGTCGATTTTACGTTCGGTACGGTAGCATCACGGTATCTATTTTCAAAAAGATTTACCGAAAACCATAAAAGTAAATACCTGGTACTAATGTTGTACGTTTGGTACGATAACGGCACTGTATCCGTTTCAAGATTTATATCGCAATGTTGGAAAAAAAAATCAAACATAGTTATCTATTTAGATTATTTTATATAGTTAACATACGCAAGTTATTAGAAAAAAAAGTCATATTATTATTAGAAAAAAAATCATATTAAATAAAAACAGAAAATTATTAACAAAACTAACACAAAGTACTTAAAAAAATTATTTACTATTCCTGTACTTCTACTTAATTTATTTAATAATAATAATAATAATAATAATAAAATAAATTACTATTCATGTAATTAACGTTAATAATAATAATAAAATAATAATAATAATAATAATAATAAAATAATATAAAAAACCATATTATTATTAGCAAAACCAAAACAAATACTTAAAAAAAATATTTACTATTCATATACTTCTACTTCAACATATATAAAATTGATTTGAGTCTGGTGAATGTCATCTGAGCTCTCAATAATTCAATTATCTAAATAAAATATTTGAGCTCTCAATAATTCAATCCTCTAAGTAAAATAATGTTTTTTAAACATGTCTAGTTTTAAATGAGTGAAAGACAAAAAAAAAAGTTGATCAAAAACATCATTTAAACGGGCTAAAGCAATTTAGGTGTATGTGGTACGTGGTTGAGCTTTTTTTTTTCATTTTGGTCCCAATAAAATGAAAAAAAAAACATTTATTTGCAATATAGATTATTCTGAATTTATTTGCAATTTTGGTATAAAAAACATAGCTAGAATAGTATTTGAATCTAAAATAATTATTATAAACTAACTTACATATCACGTTACATGCGGTAGATTATTTTTTCATTTTTACGCAATTATAAACTAATTTATGACATCATCATCGGTATATTTTTTTTCGTTTTTACGCATATTATAAATGTCTATGTAAATTCATTTGATGAGCTCATATTATACATATAAATATAAATAAGAACTTTTATCATTACGATTAAAATAAAAAAAACCGTTCACTGGACGGATCCACTACTAGTTTACTATAGAAATATTATTGTTTAGGTACTTAAGACGAAATGATTATGTTTATGATGATAAAAATCATGAACATGTGTGTTCAAATGTCAAATGCAAATACCCATATGTTCATAAACAAATATTCAAACCTTTGCACAAATTATAAAGCTTAAAACAATGTAACACAAAATGTTCACACCATACTCATGATCAAAGGGTGGATGGACAGTGGATCAATTGTCAAATGATACAAACTACCAAGACTTGTCAATGAGGAATCAAGATCAGGGCAAAGCAAAGTATCAAGTGGCAAAGAATTTGACCGACAAATACAATAATAAAGGTATACGGTAAAAGATCACTTGATAAAGTTCTAATTAACATGTATAAAACATAAAATCTCTTTGAAAGATAAAGTTCTAATTAACATGTATAAAACATAAAATCTCTTATAATTAAAATATTTGATGCTTAAAAGGATAATTATGTAAATCAGGGTGCTTACATAGTATCCTTTGACCTTAGGTAAAAGATCACTTGATAAAGTTCTAATTAACATATATAAAACATAAAATCACTTTGAAAATTAAAATATTTGATGCTTAAAAGGATAACTATGTAAATCAGGGTGCTTGCATAGTATCCTTTAAGACTTTGACTTTAAAATACAAATTCAAGAGTTTGAGCATATCTATTTAAAAACAAGTGTCGTTTTGTGAAGATTTGACTTTAAAATACAAATTCAAGAGTTTGAGCATATTTATTTATAAAAACAAGTGCCGTTTTATGAAAATTGCTATGTTTTTAAAGGCTGATTCTAAACACACCCCCCTCCCTCCTGATTATACCCCCCTTTGAGAGGAAAACTGCCGGTCCCACGCGGGCCCACCTGTAAGTATGTGAGAGGGGGGTTTAAAAAGTAACTAGGGGGGTGTAGAAAGTAGCACCCTTTTTAAATGGTCAAAGATGGCTGCGGAGAATCTTCTCTAAGACATAATTAAAAATTGGGGAATTGACCTATAATAATCCCAACTAGAGGTCATTGGCAATTGATAGTTCCATCTTTGAATATTTACCCCACCAGTCTCACCTTTCACCTATTTTTCCTACACCGGTCCCCTGTTAAGAAAAACTTAACGAAGTTAAGCTTTTTTCCAAATTACAAACAAATTTTTTAGGGCTTTTTATCAGAACGACGATACAAGTCCATTGATGTAAAATTTACCTCGAAATGGTGCTCCAAATGACTTAATTTTTGTTAATTGGAAATTTAAACACCCGACTTGAAGCGCCGTTTTCATCGTTTGGAGTATCGTTTCGAGGTAAGTTTTACATCAATGGACTCGTATCGTCGTTCTGATCAAAAGCCGTAAGAAAAATGTTTGTAATTATTCAACATATACAAAGACAATGGCAGGGAATAGTGTTTCCCTGCCATTGGTCGAAATAGGCGGCTACCCCTTCTCTATTGGCCTAACCATTTTATTATTTTATATCCACTTTAAAATTACGGTTTTGCTCCAGTTAAAAATTACGCTTTCCCCCCAACTAAAAAATATAATAACCCTTTTGTCAGCAGCTCAACATTACGATTTTTCCATCGGTTCAAAAATTACGAATTTACCCTCAGTTTTTTATATTATACCCGCTTTAAAATTACGGTTTTGTCCCCGGTTTAAAATTACGTCTTCGCCTCCAGTTCAAAATAAAATTATGCTTTTGCCCTAGCTCAAAATTATGATTTTTCCCTCGGTTCAAAATTACGATTTCACCCTCAGTTTAAAATTACTTTTTTCCCCCAGCTAAAAATAAAATTATGGTTTTCCCTACCTCAAAATTACGATTTTACCCTCGGTTCAAAACTATGATTTTCCCTCAGTTCAAAATAAAAATATGACTTTACACCCAGCTAAACCGAAAATACGATTTCGCCCTCGGTAAAAAAATTACGCTTTTACCCTCAGCCAAAATTATGTTTTCGCCCAAGTAAAAAAAAATTGTTTTCCCCTCGGGTCAAAATTACGATTTTACACCAATTTATTATTTTATACCCACTTTAAAATTACGGTTTTTCCCCCAGTTTAAAATTACGTCTCTGCCCCCGGTTCAAAATAAAATTATGTTTTTGCCCCCAGCTAAAATTTACGATTTCCCCTCGGTTCAAAATTACGATATCACCCTCAATTCAAAATTACGTTTTTTGCCCCCAATGCAAAAAAAAAATATGGTTTTCCCCTAGCTAAAAATTAGGATTTTACCCTCGGAAAAAATTTTGAATTTTCCCCTAAGTAAAAATTAAAATATGACTTTGCCCCCAGCTAAAAATTGTGTCAATGAGCTGCCTAACACTCTTTTTACTTGTTCTTTCTAGCAAAACTATGGTACTGTTTTTAATTGGTTAAGAATTATTCGGCCATCGCCCCGCAACGCGGGCGGGGCAACACCTAGTTTGGAAAAAAAACATAACTCCGTTAAGTTTTTTTAACGGGTGACCGGTGTAGGAAAAATATTTGAAAGGTGTGACTGGTGGGAGGAATATTTAAAGGTGGGACTATCAATGGCCAAAGACCTCTAGTTGGAATTATTACATACCAATTCCCCTTAAAAATTTAAAAACAAGTTAAAGTGAATGTTTAACAAATGTGACATAAACAAATGATGTGAAAAGTTCTCCATGTTCTAACAAAAGACGCCTTACATTTTGAGGAAAAAAAAACGCCTTAAAAACTGATTTTGACATGTCACCGTAGATATCACCGGATGATTACAAGCCTAGAATGGTTGATGGCACATTCGGATCGTGGATCAACAGTACAAGTGAGATGAAATTTTAACTCTCGCTTCGCTTAAGTCTTATCTATTCAACGAGACCTCCCTTCCATACTTTGAGCAACAACTAATAATACAAGTGCTTAATACTATGTTTGCTTAAGTGAGATTTCATTCATATATTCCATCTTTAAATATTAACTCGAGATAAAGAGGTTCAAAAGATCAGGTGTGTTTGTACTTTATCATCAAAACTCTTGTATATATTTGTGAAGTGATGATCTCTCTACCCTTAAAAAGAGAAGATTGTATATAGATGATCTTTACATGTTTAGAGAGAATATATTGAATAACAATTCTTTATTGAGAATAATGAATAATCAAGGGTGTTGGAGTGTTATGAATAAGCATGGAATGGATATGCATATTGTAGGGATGTCATTTACAAGTTAGAAACAAATTACAATCGCAATGGAAATACAAATCCAATGGGAAAGAAACTTCCATGGCTGAGATTCGAGTCGAATTCGCTTGAGTGCTGCTTTTGTTGTTATGACATCGACCAGAATTTTGGATTTTAACTGATTCAAGGTAAGTTGGGTGTCCTTATTTTTAGTGTTAGAACAAACATGTTATATCTTTGATTTAAGTCGTGCGTTTTGCATAAACTCAGACCTACTCAGTGTTTCATAATATAGTCGGATCAAATAATTTGAATACTTATAATTTTTAGTATGTTTCATAATATAATGATTACATGGAATATAAATAGTGACTAGGACAACGGACCGATTAACATCAGCCGCCGATAATCATCCATAATTATACTTTTTAACGACATACTAACACATTTCTAAAATACTATTATACTTGCACCTTTAAGGATTTGAACTTTTTGCCTCTTGAATAGAAGAGAGACACCTTACCAGCAGGATTGTGCAATAAATTACACTCGAATCATAATTCGAATATGGGTTATTTTTCAATTGACCCTTGAGAACTCTTAAAACAGCAGCCCAATTAATTCCACCTTGATATTACTTGGATAACTTCTGGGCCACCCAACTAAAATTAATAATTGATCCCACTCTAGTTCAGTCCATTTTCCTTGATCTCTTAATTTGATATCATTCACACTTCACAAACTATCAAATACTAGTTTGATTTTTCATCTTTTTTGTTCTTTTATCATTTATTTTATAGCATAAGCTTTTGTTTTAGGTTTCAGATCTTTTCTTTTGAAGTATAGAATTTTCATTTTAGCTCATTATACGTTGAAGCCTATAGAAATATCTAAAAAGCAAAAATAATATATTTGTAAAAATATCAATGGTTTTATATTATATTATAATTAATATAAAATAAAGTGTAGCTAATATGCATCAAAATCAATTTGCTATATGTCATAATAAAACAACTACATTACACATGTTTCTCTTTTTGTTATGATTCATTACTAAATATATTTTCGGAAACAAATTTAAATTTGTTACAAAATGTGAACTACCTCAGTCATCCATACTTACTAACAATCCAATCTCAATAATCTCCAAGTAAAGTTAGAAAGCTTTGACAAATACTAGTCAGACTAGCTCTTATCCGAAGTCCGAAAGGCCAAATGTTAAAACATACATCACAAAGTAGGGTCTCTTAACACTATCCAGCGAATCATATTTTCGGCCACTTGTCACCCGACAGTGTATGACAATTTTCTGGTTATTGGGAAACAATGTTTGATGATGGCCAACTCCTCTTAAATACTCCACTGGAAGAAAAGTATGCATATATATAGGGTCACTATACTCACAATGTGATGATGCATCTCCAGATCAAGATCCATACTTGGGCTCGGTCCCAGATGATATCTGGCCCACATGCTCTCTTATATAAGGCCTTACTCTACATTTCAAAAGCCCTCCCCCCCCCCCCCCCCCCCCCCCTCCCCCCTTTTATAGACATTAGTTTTGGCATTGAAGGGTTGTTTCGAGGAGGCTACGGGACTAGACCTGGCAAACGGGTGAGGTCGGGTCAGGTCATGGGTCAAAACGGGTTAATCATAAAAAAGGGTTGTTTTGGTTCGGGTTGAAACGGGTCCGGGTTTCGGGTTGGGTCGGGTCTTTTTTTTTTTTAATTTTGGGTTGACCTGTATAAAAAACGGCTCTTGTTCGCCTGTTGATTTTAAATATTAACAGGATAGACCTATATCTAATATCTGTAATGGGCTAATAAACTTACCAACATCATAATAAAAACAATAGGGCTGACTTTTCTTCGGTTGGTCAACATAAGATTTCTTCAAGGGTCCAAAATTGCTACTCACAAAGAATCCTTCACTTTACTTTTCAGTATTAACTTGACTACATAAAACGTCGAGTGCAAGCATCAATAAGTTTGGTTCAAGATTTGCAGCAACATTAAAGATCTCAGTTCACTTTTCATCATCAGAGTTTAACTCAATTTGACAATGGTTGACATCTTGATTTCATGCCCTGGGTTGGTGTCGCTTTTGTCAAAAGATTCACGGTCCACGAGATAACATCCATCTTCTTTAACTCAATTTCACAATGATGCTTCAAACAGTACAGGTCGAAACGGTACTGGTCGAAACGTTACGGGTCGAAAAGTTCGCGTCGCAACGGTTCGATTCGAAACGGTACGGGTCGAAACGGTTCGCGTCGAAACGGTACGCATCGAGACGGTACGAAACTCGTCCCGAACCGAAACTCGTCTCGTTCGGAAACTCGTGTCGGCCCAAAACCCGTTGCGATCTGAAACCTGTCCCATGCAGAAACCCGTGTCGGCCCGAAACCCTACCCGAACCGACCCCGTTCCGCTCCAAAACTCGCTTCGTGCCGAAACCCGTCTCGGCCCGAAACTCAATTTGAACTGAACCCGTTCCGATCCAAAACCCATTTCGTGCCGTAAACCGTCTCGTGCGGATACTTGTGCCGGCTCGAAACCCATTCCGATCCGAAACCTGCCCCGTTTCTTTAAGACACTAACCCACATCGACCCATTTCTTTAATGTTGTCGACCCGCTTTGACCCGAAAATAATAAGATGGAATTTCAAGTGACCCATTGTGACCCATTTAGTTAAAATAACTTACCCAAACCAACCCATATTAATTTTAAAAGCAACCCAAACTGACCCATTTGGAAGGCTTTGGGTCAAGATTGCCCCCTCTAGCTACGGCCTCTGGCCCCTTCTAATGTTATGTGCAGTGGCGGATCCAGCTCTGTTTTGTGGGTTCACATGAACCCACTCGGTTTGGAAAAAAATAGTAAGAACTTTGTATGATTTGAAAAAAAATAGTGAGAATCTGCTAAAACGAACTCACTGAAAGAAGTTCCTGGATCCGCTCCATATTGCAACATTGAAGCTACAACAGATGTAAATCATTTTAGTACACTTTGAAGAACATTACTCGACTACACACATGCACAAAAACAAAAGACAAATCTAACACGATACAACGTTACTAGTAACCAACACATCGACATCTTATACCGTCATTTAGAACCACACTTCTCAACCTTGTCGTCGATCCAAGCTTTCATATCCGCCAACACACGATCCGAAGCCTCATCAGGTTCCCCGCCAATCAACGAGTGTCCCATTCCTTCATGCAATTTCAACTCCTTGTCCTCCTTTGCTGTCGCAGCCTTCTCGTACAACATCTCCGACCCACTTTTACATGCCATCGGGTCAGCTGTTCCGTGTGCCACTAAAAACGGCACCTTAACCTTCTCAAAGTTGTTTTGCACGTAGTTTGTCGCCCTCGCAATCTCCCTCATTGTCCCCACCCTTGGCTTCCCCGCATATCGTTTTGGGTTCATCGCTTTTAAACCCGGCTTCTTCATATCCATCCCTGGTGGCGGTGCCATCCGAGGCGGCGGCATCACCGCCCACGTATCCGCAAGTCCAAACAGTAGGCCGTACATCGTCAAATGTAGCTACAATTGACAAACATACAAAGTTTGTTAATTTTGGATCTTTGGCAATCATAATTTGTTACTTTTGAGGAAATAATCCTAAATTTGGTGTTCATGGTTCGAAACTAAACCAAACTGAATTCAGACTTAGTGAAACCGAAAACCAAAACGAAAATTTGTAATTCGATTTGTTTTTTATCGGTTTTCAGCTTCAACCAGGGGCGGATCTAGGCCACTTTTGTGGGTTCTTAGGAACCCATTCGGTTTGAAAAAAATAGAAAAAATTAGTGAGAACCTTGTATGATTTGGAAAAAAATAGTGAGAATCTATCAAAAGGCACTGGCTTCAACGGTATCGAATCGAATAATGAACAGCCTATCTTTAATTAGCATTAGGGATATTCATATACCGGCGAGACCGAATAAATATGGCCGGTTAAAAATATATGTTCAAACCGTATAAACCGATCCGATCAAACAGAAGAAACTTGGCACCTTACGGTTTGAAACGTGGAACCAGCCATGTAAACTGGACTAGAACGGTACACATTTACTAGTATTATTTATTTCTTTCATCTTAGTAATACAAAATATAATTATAATTTATGTAAAGTTTTGTCTGAAACCGAATTTTTAAATCGATTCGCATCATCAGCACAATACAAAGACGAATATATAATTACATACATATATTATATAATTTTATACATATAATTTTTTTTGTCTGAAACGGGAAACTAGTAAAATCGAATCATAAAACCATGAACTTTCCTTAAAACCGGTCAAATCAAAACATTGTTACAGGTTCAGTTTGTATTATCACGAAAATGACCCTTTGACCGACCACTTTACGAAAATAAACATTGAAGCGTCAAGATGCATCAAGGGCTGCCGCATTCACGGAAAACAATGCATTACTCAAGTTTGCATCTGGGACTCAAAAGATTGCGTGAGAGACAAACTTTGTGTTAGAGAATGTGCCATGAGTTTCCGCGCCTACTTTTATCTTTTCCATCGTGATTTTTGTATGATCATAAGTTTGTCATAAGATAATATTTTCTTATTAAAAATACACCAAATTAAAGATAATAAAATTCTCTTTAATTTGGTGTAAACCCTTTAAAAAAATATGAATGTGTGCTCGTTTTAAAATTGTGGTGAAAGGGTTAAAAAAAAAATGAAGACACACCTCAACTTCTTATAATGAGGCAAGTGGTGAAAGTTGAGATTTCTGACGGGGTAGAAAACCTATATACCCAAAAATTTCTATAGATATGGGGTCGGAAACGTATATATCCAAACAGGGGCGGACCCTATGCTTTAGTAGCCGTAGCACGGGCTACGGCTCAAGTGCGTATTCGTAATGTATTTTTTTTTTCCGGTTTTAAACTAAAGATATCCCTAATATAATACAAGATACCACTAACCAACCCAAACTTGTAGAATAAAGGAGCCCGATTGAAACAATGGCCCAATTGCCCAAATTATTAATAATATGATTGAAATTGTGGCCCAATTAATTTAGCTATTTGTTTTACTTTATTAATTTATTGTCGTTTTTTTATATTGTGTGATTGCACGGTAATTTTTTTTTTTTTTTTGATACCCCTGAAGTAATGGGCTAGTTCCGTCACTGTATCAAAAAATTTCTATACGAAAGCTACATACATAACACTAACACTACTGAGCAAAAAGTTCGGGGGTTGGCGCCCCACGGCCCCTTCTAACCTTCGCCCCTGTGGCCCTGTGAGGCAACCAAAGACGCAATCTCTAGCCACACACACGAAACATGTTCATTTTCATAATCTTGAGCAGCCAACTGTCCATTTCGTGATTTTCCCATCAAAACCGACCAAACCAGACAAACACGCCTAACTAAACATAAAAAATAAACTAACTAGAAATAGAAACTAGAAATTACCTTAGAGGGAACCATGGGTTCAGGTATAACAAAAAGTGGAGCAGAAAATATCAACCCAGACCACATGTCAGCATCCGATTGGAAATACATAAGCATAGTGATCAATCCACCCATAGATTCCCCAAACAGAAACGCCGGCATATTCCTATACTCTTCACTCCGGCGAACACTAACAAAGTACGATAGTGAAGTAGCAGCCGCTTTATCCATATCCCCAATATACCCATGTAACCCATCTGATCGACCATGACCAATAAGATCAGCAGCAAAAACAGCGTAGCCCCACTTGGCGTACTCGATGCAGATCTTCTGGAACACCCAGCTGGTGTCGTTGGTGTAGCCGTGGGTCATGAAGACGGTGGCTTTGATGGGTTGGTTTGGGTCTAATGGAAGCCATGATTGAGTGAAGATGTTGCCGTTGGGGGTTTGGAAGTAGGATTTGGAGTTGCGGACGCTTTGGGAGGTGTAGTATTCGGGTTCGGGTGTTTCGCCCCAGAAGAATGGTGGTGGTTTGGGTGGGGGGTCCATGGTTGGTGCGGTGGTCGAAGTGGGGAATGGATGATATATATGGAGGATGCTTTAACTTTACTCAAGAAACTTTAGTCAAAAAGTCAAAAGTGTTGGACTGTTTTCTACGTTGTCGGCATTAGAAGGATACATTAAAGGATTGGTCTATTCGCAGACGCTCTTTGTATTTTTGCACACATAAAGCGCTCCGCTATGGCCAAAGCGGGGCGCTTTAGGTGTGCAAAAAGACAAAGAACGTGTGCAGTGGAGTTTGTGTTGTTTTTTTTTAAAATAGGTGGGATGTGGTTTAGTTTGGTAGTGTTTTTTGGAGGAAAAAATTGTATTTGAGTTTTATTATTATTATAAAATATTAGTATTACATATAATTCATAGTTGTTTTATAATTACGTTTTTTTACGTCATTATTTTTATAGAACGTATATAATATAAGTGCGTCTTTATAAACTGTTAACCTAGTTTATTTTGTTAAATTAAACGAACACGTTAAATAAAATGTACAGAAAGCCATAAGAATTAAACGTAAACAATCCAAAACCAACGTGATGTAAATAGAAGATTAACTGCAATATATATATATATATATATATAATATATATATCAGTTTGTACATACAAAACAAAAAGGTACAACTGAGTACATAATACATGATGTGAGGTAAAATACACATATTTGTCCCGTGTAATTTGTATAATTTTTGTATAAGTTTTATTTGTTTTTAGGTAGTTTTAGTATTATAGTATATTATTTTGTGTTTTGGCAGGTCATGGTGCAAATGGAGTGAACATGAGTAATAATTAAATAACCTGCCAGTTGAGTATAGTAGGGCGCCAATGACCGAACTAAAATCGCCACTATTTTCCTTGATTGGGCCAAACCCACTTATCTCTATAGTAGAAGAGATAAAGGTGCATATGAAACACATGGGCCATGATCACAATTAATTAAACATTATGATGATAATATAAAACTCTAATGGTATCCAATAGTCCATGAACGTGATCAGAACCATATTGCATGATTTTTAGAGCAAATTTGAAAGGGAAAAGAGACCAAAGAAATAAAGTGGGGGCCACTAAAGGGCTTCAGCCCAGCGAATTTGAGGAGATGTTACGGGCCTTGGAACATGTGTTATGATTATACCTTAACCCTAATGGAGAAAAAAAAAGACATAGAATATACACGACAACATCAGAAGTCAGACGGCTGAATTGGGGAGCCGCACATAATTCACGTTGGACGAAGTGATCTGCTGGACGAATTCGAAGGACTTTTGGCAAGGGTTTTGCGGGAATCGTCGGGATCAAGCGGGAAGCTTGGAGAGCAAGAGATTACCGGGTTTTGTTACTCGATTTCTGTAGTTCTCTATTTTTTTTCTTGTTTAGTATCGATGAATTCTTGTTTGAAACTTTGTTTATTTATTTTTAAGATTATCATGCTTGGCTAAACGTTTTAACCACCTAGACTTGATGAATGGATTAATTTAGAGTTTTTACCGTTTTTGTTATTTGCATGAATATTATGGATTGATTGTGATTTGTAAAGGGTTTGATTTAATGATTTGATGTGTATGCATGCTTTGAATTGGTTTATTGTTATTATTTGCTTCATATGATTCTTAGTGACGGTCTATATCACAACATAGAGTCATATTAGGGTTTAGGGTTTCGGTGAGTGTCTATATCACGTTAGAAAACCTTCACTCTTTAGGGAGAATCGGCCGATAACCTCTAGAAGTAACTGATAATAATTTGCTAAGTCTTAGTGTTCTACTAGTCCTAATACCTGGGAAGTGAGGGGCTATTGGTAGGTCTTACCCGGCGAATTGCTTTAGATAGGCCTTGGGAAAGGTTATGTCTTGGTTTACCTGTCGGTCTTATTAGTCTATCAAGTCAAATTAATTACTTCAAACTACCCTAGATCTAGGATTGGGAAAGAATAGGTCAACATTAGGGTACTTACACAATAATTAGACAACTGGGAAGGCGTCTAATAACAGGTAGAATTAACGGCCTAGGTAGTGCCACAGGTTTCTCCTTGAGAAGGGTCGAGAGGCCTCGATGGTTCTTAATAGGTTTAGTATTTTAAGATCCCGGTTCCATAATTCATGCATTTAACTTAATTGGTAATCTCTTAAAAACAATCCAGGATTCTAGTCTAGGTGGTCCTGTTCTCATATAAGAAAAGTCCACAGTATTCATTCGTCTTTAGTCTAGTTTTAGTCTACTTAGTAGTTTAATATAGATTTCCTTAGTTTTCAGTAACCCCCCCCCCCCCCCAATCAACAGTTAGAGTCCGTGTCAGTCTAGGTCTAGATAGAGTCTAATTAGCGTAATCAGAGAGTCTCGTGGGTTCGATACTCGGACTTACTTAGGTTATACTGCATTGACCGGTACACTTGCCGGTGGTGTGGTCTAGGTTTTAGAGAGTCTGTTTTTATAAATTTAAAACTTAGAGTGTCTAATTTAGGGTTAGAATTAGTTAGTTTAATTAGACCATTTTTAGCACATCAATACATAACAAAACACTATACGAACAAACTAAGGTACTAATCCTCGTGCGGTGGGGACGGTGGGAGGGGAAGTGGAGGCAACCCGGCGAGCTCTCGTAGAGCAACGAGCGTCTCGACCATCCAGTCAATGAGTGCGCCCTGGCGTCTGAGGCGCCGGTCGAAGTCTTGAGCCACCGCACGCGCTACCGGAGGCAGGTCAGCGTAAACGTGCTGCGGGTACTGTGGCGGCTCAGGAGGTGGCTGAACTGGTGGTACCGGGATCTCCTCGACATGCTCCTCCTGAGCCAGATCCTCGAATACAGGCTGAGCCTGAGCCTGAGCCTGGCCCGGGTATTGATCGAGGCCAAGAGCCTGTAGCTGAGCCTGCCGAGCGGCCTCCTGAACATGAGCAGGGGCTAACACTCCATCCCTCAGCTCAATAACAACCGGGATGACCTCCGGCAACACCTCCGCATGCCAAATCTGCCCGTCACCGCCCCTAAACCTCAGACCAACATCAAAGGTACGGGTGATCTGCATGCTAGATACTGACGCGCGGCCCAACCTGGTTGACGGGATCGGATCGGAAAGCTCCGGATCACTCTCGGGCACGAGCCCTAGCGAGCGTGCAATGGCGGTGATGTATGAGCCAGTGTGCAGCTGCCCGCGGAGCTGCCGGTGGTATGCACTCGCAAAGTAATCTGCCAGGCAGGCTGCTAGATCGCAGGTCTGGCCGCGAAGTAGGCAGTATAGAAAGAAAAGGTCACTGAGGTTGACCTTCTCCCTGCTGGTACCCCGCGGCACGAGATGACGCGATAACATGGTGCAGGTATCGGTACAAGGGGTCTCTAATGGTGGTGGCCTTTTGCCAGGATTTCCCAAAGGGAACCCTGGAAATGGCCCTCCAGAAACTGATAAGCGTCTGCCTGTCCATCGCCCTAACCCCCTGCGTATATAAATCAGTATCAAGCTCGGGCTCTGTGTACAAACCTGTATGGACAGCAAACTCCCGCACACTCATCTGAAACTGCTGACCGGCGAGACGGAATGTACCCTCGTGGAGGCGCGACGTAATCCGCCAGATGCGGCGCGTATGTAAACGTAGAAAGAAACTCGATCGTAAGCTCACGGTACGAGTCCTCCATCGCTATCTGAAAGAGGCGCGACCAAGGAGTATCTAGTCCAACTATATCACGCGTCCGCGCGGCCTCTCCCACGGTCTCCAGCAGGTCCCAGTCTATCCCTACATGCCCCCCAATCTCCATGGTGCGCAACCTAGCGCATCTCCTCGCCGCCCGTGACCCCTGCTCAAACTGCAGGTACGGACATACCTCCTCTCCTTCAGCCTCCATATGCTCAATATCCTCCGCCTCCTCGTGATCGGAATCCATCCCTGCACGTTTAAATACAAATAATATTAAATAAAAGATAATAAACAAATAATATTATTAAACAATTCAAATACACAAATAATATTAAATAAAAGATAATAACCAAATAATATTATTAAACAATACAAACAATAAATAATAATAAATAAATAACAGAAAAAAAAAATTAAACATGAACCAAAGCGCCCCGCTTTGGCCTCGGCGCGGCGCTTTGGTTCTTCGTTTTCAAAAACAGAACCCAGCAATCGAATCAAAACCCGGCCAATCAAAACAATATCAAACATAACTATTTAACCAAAACGATAAAGGATGTTCGATCTTACCTTTTAGCGGTTAAAATCTTGAAAAATAAGATCGTAGCCCAACTGTGTGTAATCGTACCTTTATGTGTGTGTTTGTGTTTGTTGATGAAATGGGGGAGAAGCTGCCCCGCTTCAGCCCAAATGAGGGACCAAAGCGCACCGCTTTGGCCATAGCGGTGCGCTTCAGTTCAAATTTCCGGGCAAAGCGCCCCTCTTAGGTCAAAGCGCGGCGCTTAGGGCCTTTTTTAAATGTTTTAAAATTGTTTTTAATTCACAAACGCGTCGATAATAGTCTAAATTTTACGCTTTTTCCATTATAGATCATTTTTTAATATATATGGACTATACTGCAAGTTTCGGATCAAATCGGTTACGTGTGATGTCGTATTCCATTATATCGTATCATTTTTGTTTGAAAGCATAAGTACTCCTATGAGTAGTTTTATGTGTATCAGCCTCCTACCGTACATGTACATGACGTATTTTTTCATTAATTGTAGTATTATGATGTATATTGTCATTTTGGGTCGTACAAGTGCGTATTGGATCTGATTGGGTCGTGTCGGTGACATTCGGTTTTTAACGTGATGTAACGCATATATTGAACAAACACAAACGTGATTATTGTTAAACACATTTAACATACATCTTGAACATATGGGGTTACATTAAGGTCAGGGGGACGATATTGGATCTGATTGGGTCGTGTCGGTGACATTCGGTTTTTAACGTGATGTAACGCATATATTGAACAAACACAAACGTGATTATTATTAAACACATTTAACATACATCTTGAACATAAGGGGTTACATTAAGGTCAGGGGGACGATACGTAAGCATTTCGTACGCGTTGATCTGATCCCTGTATAATGTATGCCAGGCTGCTGCGCGCTCTGTTCTGTGTGCTGTCCAGAGTGGGTTTGAGGGAGGCATTGGATAACAACCTCCAAGCTCTACATGTATGAAATGCCCACCCTCGACGAACACAACCGCAACCACCAGGTGAGGTTGCTCAGCTTCGTTTGGCCCGCCCAGCAGAGGGAAAATTGTATCGTTCCCACGAATGTCGAATGTATGAACAATCACACCGTATCATTGGGCAATAAGAAACCCCGTCTCAGGCATCGTCATGTAATTTTCGATAGCTGCTCGTCCCACCCCCTTGAAATCGATCCGTCTAACCAGCGCATCATAATGTCCTATGTTTTCCGGATCGAAAACCTGCCTCCAAAGCGATTCGTTCATACGTAACTCCATTTTAAGTTGTTTCCGGATCATCAAATACGTATTTTGTTTCACTCCTAACCCAACAGCCACCGATCGAAACCCACAATGACCATCTGGTTTCACGTCCTTTATTCTCACGATGTATGGATGGATCACTTTGGGAATCTGAGATGCGTAGTTGCGGATCGCTATATCCGTCTTAGAACCGAGCTTGATCATCGGGAAATCAGGGTGTAGGTTGAGCGGTTTGGTATTCTTTTGTCTTCTAGAATCTTGGGATGATACGTACGAGCTGTGACGGGGAAGATCGTCTGAGGCCTCGACCCAAGTTTCTTCCGACGGAATGTACGAGCTTTTTCTATCGGCTTCAACCTTCCTTTGTTCCTGCGTTTTCAATGTTGGGCGACCACGAGTTTTCTTCAGAACAACAGAAGGTTTTTTGTTATTGTTCCCTGGATTGAGGATTTGCTGAAACTTTTCAAAGAAGCTCATTTTCACTTGAGGGGGTGTTGGATCGATCTGTCGTTTCAATTTTTCAAATTCCGCGTCTACATCGATATCCTCTATCTTAGTCCTTGCAGGCTTGAAGTCAAGCTTCTTCCAGAACACGTCTATCAAATTGATACGGATTTGCTGACCTGTGGACTCGACCCAAATTAGGTGGCAAAATCATAACGACAAAGGTCAAAAATATTAATTACCGTTATTTTCCAGCTTTTCCAAACGACAGGCACATGGCAAACCACAGCTGGTAAAAAGTTGGCAACCACAGCTTGCACCGTAGGCTCTCAACCCGTCTTCCTTACGTTTTAGTTCCATATTCAAAAGCTCAATCGCAAATATTGAAACCTTTCTGAGAATATTTGCAAGCATGGGATGATCCTTGTGGTGCTTCATCACTTTTCGGAGGCTTGTTTCAAAGGTACTACTAATCTCGGCGTATTGTCTATCAACAACATGATCAACATACAGTACAAGTTTATCCAGTGTGTTGCGATGACTTGGAAAGTGACTTTTTAGTGTTGCATGCATGCCCTCAACCCTGTTGGTCGTAGTTTGGTGAAAGTTAATAGTTTTGTTAATCCAGCAAGATACAAACTTTTCACAGTACGGATCCAACCAGGATTTCATCAAATAATCAAAAACCTCTGAAATTAAAAAACGTAAATAGTCAGTTTTTGTTATTATATAAAATTTGAACATAATTATGTAAGAAATACTCACATTCACGGCCATCTTCTTTCAGCTGTGCTTCAAGGTTTTCCAAGTTATACCTGTATATTTCCTCGGTCGTAGACTCGCACAATGTCCAAAATGTACGTACGAATTCTTTCCACTGCTTGTCAGAGAATTTCCTCTTGCTGTTCTTATTAATATTTTGTTGAATATGGAACCGACAAAGATACTTATGCGCTTTTGGAAAAACTTGTTCACACGCGTTAATTAGCGCAAATTCCCGGTCTGTTAAAATCACGCGCGGTTCCATACATCCTACCAGCATAGACTTGATCCTCTGCAACACCCATAGGTAGTTCTCTAACTTCTCAGCGGAAATTACCGCACAAGCAGCCGTAAACGATTTGTTTGTCGACGTCATGCCTACGACCTGAACAAATGGCAGGTTGTACATGTTCGTTTTGTAGGTGGCGTCAATCATTAGCACATGCGGGAAGGCACACCACATAATGAATGATTTTTTGTGAACAAAGAAGACATCTTCAACTGCGTTCGATATCTCATTCGTGCGCATGTAATAAGTGTAATCTTTTTCGAGAAGAATGTTTTCAAGTTTTTGCATCGGAGACTTACCGACATTTTTTCCGGCGTTGATCTTTTGAACAGCGTTGTGTATATCTTTCGGAATAAGCTTTCTAGCCGGATTGTTTTTCGTCAGCGTTCGCCAGATACTTTGGTTGGGAATATCTTGCTCTGCCAGCTCCTTAACCAGTTTTGTATCCTCCGAAGAAAGCTTTCTCGCATACGCGTGACCCTCTAAGTTTTCAATAGGAGTGTGGTTATGCTTCGCCTTCGTCACCTCGATCCTCCAAACACTTCCGGATGATTCCGAAAACCCGATCATCTCGAACGGGCATCCTATTTTCTTGCTACCCGTTTTCCTCTGTGTAGCTATACTCTTATGCTCCCCACCAAAAGTACATTGAAACCAAATCTTGTAATTCTCTCCTCTTTTATTCGACCTCTTAATCACAATGAGGTAACCATTGTCTTTTGCCGTGTCTTGTACCCAACGCACCAACTCTTTACGTGACGAAAAGGTCTGCGTTGTATCAAACGAAAATGTAACCGGGTAACAGCCTTCCTCGTCAACAGACACATTCTCCGGCTCACCATCGTCACCGAGGTCCGAATAGACTTGATGTTCAAAGCTCTGTTGACAACCGTAACTATGGTTTGGATAACACTCCTGCTGTACAAAGCTGTGCTCGCCACCGTAACCGAAATTCGAATAACCTTGTTGTGCGTAAGGGTCCTCCACAGGGGTATTCAAATCCAGCGTCACCGTGTTATCACGATAACGAATGCCAGATACAACCTCTGCCTCCTTCAAGTTGGACGAGACCGGTTTCTCATACGAGTCAGAAATAGCGGTCCCCTCGTAAGAATCAGGAACAACTGACTCGTCAGAATATGGACCGAAAAGATAGTTGCTTAACCACGACATCGTTTTTTCAAGACACGTAACTAATACAGCAAAACCGCGCGTTATTTTGAAGAAACACAAGTAATTTGGAAATCGACAAACAACAAATCCCCCGTATGTTTGTAAACAACATATTGAGTGCTTTATGTCTCGAACGCTAAATGTACTGTCTGAGCAGCTTGCTTTTAAAAGTGAAAATTTGGGGTTGAAGCGCCGCGCTATGGCCAAAGCGCGGCGCTTAGGGTTAACGATAAACCTCGTAATCAGCTTTATGTCTCTCAAACAGTAACTCATGTCTCAAACGTCAATCAAGTCACCTTTTGTCGAGCTAAGCGCCGCGCTATGGCCAAAGCGCGGCGCTTTGAGGTGTGAAAATAATTTTGGCCGTGTGTAATTAGCATGACCCTACATTAAAATGGTGAGTGCGGGTGATTTCACTGTTTTAGAGTTGATTATACGGTTACCCTCAACACTAACCTAAACTTAATTGTTTTTGAAAAGTTAAATTGGTTTTATTCGTATTCAATCGAACGTGTAGTATATAATACTACAAAAAGTAACTTCAGTCATCTCCAGCTAATTGAACTGTCGTGTCTCCCTAAAGCACCCGTTGGAGTAATTATATAATACTAAAAATATTAAAAGAGTCGTGAGGTGTTCTGACAAATCTCGTGTGTTAATTGTTGCACTTAACTCTGATTTACCAACATAATCTAGGTGGAGCATTCAGATTCACTATATCTAGTTTCTTAATCGAGTTGAAGAATCCATATTTTGTATTACATGTTTTATACTTTGATATATTCAAGTTTCGACCTGGTTTCTTGAGTTTTTTTTTTTTTTTTTAACTCAAGTGGGTTAGGAGCTTTTGGATCATCTTGGAAACATTATATTGTTTGGTTAGTTTTTGGGGATTTTGTTTGAATACCTTATTTTTTTAATAGTATTTAAGACTTTTAGCATGAAGCTTAGCGCAGTGGCAAGCTCCTTGCACAAGTCTAATATATGAAGCAGGGGCGAATCTATATGAGGACTAAGGATAGGTCGGGATACCCCTCAGCTTTTTTGACAAGTGTAATTTTTTTTTTCTTTTATGAATTCGAAGTTCTCTGAGCAAACATTAGGATACCCCTGAATGCAATATTAGAAAGAGATGAGAAGAAAACGATATATATATATTTAAAAAAAAGAGTTAAATTACCATAGTTGAGCTTTCGAAGTTGCAGAAACCTTGATGAAGAAGAATTTATGAAAACGATATATATTTAAAAAAAAAGAAGAGTTAAATTATCATAGTTGAGCTCTCGAGTTAAAACCAAAAGGTTCTTATTAAAAAACATTTTTTGAAATATGGAAAAGGTATCCAACCCACTTGACCACTCTACATAATTTATTCAAAGTTTTCTATTTTCTTTATTATTTGTAAAATTGTCAGTCAACTTGATGTCCATTATTTATTTATTATCTACATTTATATATTTATTTCTTTTAATTTTTTTAGAGTAAATTGCTAAAATAGTCCCTAACGTTTGTTCACATTTGCTAGATCCATCCAAAAAAAGATTTTTTCTCATATGAACCACTGAGATTTCAAAAAAGTTGCTAATTCCATCCAAACTTCAGGGACGATTTTAGCAATTTAATAAAACAAACTTTTTTTGGATGTATTTAGCAAATGTGAACAAACGTCAGGGACGATTTTAGCAATTTACTCTATTTTTTTTATTTTCATCTTTTTATTATATCTCTTAATTAACATAAAATCTATTTATTTTTTTATTTTCATCTTTTTATTAAATTTCTTATTTAACATAAAATCTACTAGTTTTTTTTTGAACGGCGAATTTCTACAACAGGCGATAGATTCGCACCTGCTTTTGCAGGCCCTCCACCCCACTCTGGCCAAGACTATGTTGTCTTAACCGGGCTCACGCTTGGCATCGGAGTTTGGTTTGGCGCTCCCCGACAAAATTTCCAGCCTACTGCCATATGCGAGTAGGTGCACCCTCCATAAGAACCGAAAACTCTCTGGAGTAAATGCACTGTAATAGAAAACTCGGGTGTACTCCGCGGGTTTCGAACCTGTGACCAGGCCTTCACCCAGTATTTTTTTGTTCATTTATTAAATAAAATACACGTTCTTGCTAAACAGGTAACAAATTAAACCGTTGAAAAGATTTTGTCGTATAATTAACTTTATTAAAGGATTAGTAATGAGTAAAATGTTTACATTTTAAAAGACTTGGTTAGATGGTTAGATGATTATAAATATAAAACCGTATTCATAATTGTAAAATATAAATGATTAATCTTTATTATGAAATGGGTGAAGGCCTGGTCACAGGTTCGAAACCCGCAGAGCACACCCGAGTTTTCTATTACAGTGCATTTACTCCAGAGAGTTTTCGGCTCTTGTGGAGGGTGCAACTACTCGCATATGGCAGTAGGCTGGAAATTTTGTCGGGGAGCGCCAAGCCAAACTCTGATGCCAAGCGTGAGCCCGGTTAAGACAACATAGTCTTGGCCAGAGTGGGGTGGAGGGCCTGCAAAAGCAGGTGCGAATCTATCGCCTGTTGTAGAAATTCGTCGTTAAAAAAAAACTAGTAGATTTTATGTTAAATAAGAAATTTAATAAAAAGATGAAAATAAAAAAATAAATAGATTTTATGTTAATTAAGAGATATAATAAAAAGATGAAAATAAAAAAAATAGAGTAAATTGCTAAAATCATCCCTGACGTTTGTTCACATTTGCTAAATCCATCCAAAAAAAGTTTGTTTTATTAAATTGCTAAAATCGTCCCTGAAGTTTGGATGGATTTAGCAACTTTTTTGAAACATCAGTGGTTCATATGAGAAAAAATCTTTTTTTGGATGGATCTAGCAAATATGAACAAACGTTATGGACTATTTTAGCAATTTACTCATTTTTTTATTATTAACTTATATATTATTATTCTATTTAATCAACTTATTATCTATTAATTTCTTTTATTTTAGGGGGAGGGGGCGGTCCGTTATGGACTCCCCATAACGAGTTATCCTATCACTAACACCGCCGCCTCTATGTTTGTAACGAGTGATAGGTATCACTCGTTGAATATATAACGCGTTGAAGATATGAATGAATGAATGTGTATGCTTGTACATTGTGTATTAATACTTGTACATTGGAATCTCATCACTAGTGATACCACCCCACTACAATTCTATCACTAGTGATAGAATATTGGGTGATGACATGACATGATTTGATTGGATATTGGGAGTGATAGAAATCTATCACTAGTGACCACCCCCTCCCCCTTACTTAGAACTTACTACTTATAAGAGCATCTTATCATAAATTATTTCTTTGTATTTTAAACATATATTTGACTAGATAGCATTTTTCGTCATGTAAAAATGCTTTATAGTTAGGATTATATAAGGGAGTTAATAATAAACACCTTAAACACTTTAACAAATATACTAAATTAAAGTTCGTGATGAATTATTAGTACACATTAGAAAATACAAAAACTTATGTTATAACCTGACCCGACCAGAACTGAGTCAGATATTTTTATGTTCGCTTGTATCAATTTGAAACATCTACAAACAGTGACTCCATACAAATAAAATCCTCTATCCGTCAATGAGTGTATGGTAATTTTTTAAATCTTATGAATGTACGGCAAAAAAATATGATACCCCTATTTTTTCTAGTTCCGCCATTGATATGAGGTGTAGTTAGAAGTAGGAATGACCGAGTGGGAGTATAGTATATATTGCCGCCATGACATGGTATAAATAAGTAATTTAGCATACATAAGTTTTTTGGAACTAAAACTGATAACTCGTGAACTCGCAAACTTTATGTTGATACCCTACTGCATGCTTTTGTGGTACAAAACAAATGATTACAAAAATAAGTTTACAAAACTAAAATTACACCATTTAGCCCCAAACCTCAAAGCTTCGTGTATTTTTTTAATCCATGAGAACGAGTAGAATTTAGTATCCTCCTTATTTATAAGAGAGTGAATTTCAAGGATTGTCCTTAATCTTTATACCTATTTTCAGGCGTTGTCATTTATATTTAAAATTGACGAGTTTTGTCCTTTATTTTTTCATATCATACACGTTTTGTCCTTTAAGCCTAACCCAGTTAGTTTTTTCAGTTAAATTTGGTCATATGCTTTGCACATGAGGGCATTTTTGTCAATTCAAAGGTAAGTTCAACGGCAGATTTACAGCTCAAAACTTCCGCTACCTTTGAATTGACAAAAATGCCCTCATGTGCAAAGCACATGACCAAATTTAACTGAAAAAACTGGGTTAGGCCTAAAGGACAAAACGTGTATGATATAAACATAAAGGACAAAACTCGTCAATTTTGAACATAAAGGATAGCGCCTGAAAATGGGTATAAAGATAAATGACAATCCTTGAAATTCACTCTTTATAAGATGAAATGAGCATTTACCTATAAACCACACCCACCCTTGATAAAACAATAACCGTTGTGAAATCAACGTCACATATTTAATTTAATCACAGTTTTGTTTGTTCTTAAACAACTTGAATTATATCATCAATCCAAGCTTTCATATCTGCCAACACAAGATCAGCAGCTTCATCAGGTTCCCCATTGACCAACGAATGATACATTCCTTCATGCAACTTCAAACACTTGTACTCTTTTGCGGTTTCGGCCTTCTCGTACAACAACTCCGACCCTCTGTGACACGCGAGCCCATCAGATGTCCCATGGGCCGTATAAAACGGGACCTTAACCTTTTCGAAGTTTTTTTGCACGTAATCCGTCACTCTCACCACTTCTCTCATTGTCCCCACCCTTGGTTTTCCTGCATATCGTTTCGGGTTCGCTGCTAGTATCTTTAGCTTCTCTTTATCCTTCACAGCCTTCGTCACCATCCGAGAATCCGGCATCACTGCCCATGAATCCGCCAATCCGAACAGTAGTCCGTACATGGTCAAATGTAGCTTCAATTGAAGAACAAACCAAGTTGGAATTAGATAAGAGATTCTGTTCATTTCAATGTTTCTATTATTGTTATCCTTCAAAGATTTAATTTATTAATTTATTTTTTCAAAGGGTAGACACCAAAAAAATAATATATTTTCTGTTTTTTTAATTTATTAATTTATTTATTATTGTAAGATAATTCATCACTGTGTCCAAAATTAACAAGTATAGAGACTTTATAACGAAGCGTTTGTGAAAAAAATAAAATAAAGTAAATTTTTTCGGTACCGGCGTTTGTGAGAAAAAAAAATATGAAGTACTTTTTTGTACAAGAGTTTTTTTAATTGGTAAATTGGATTTAAATAATCTAATTTGGTTGTTTTTTACCAATAATAATTCCAACCGAGTATATACCCAACAACGGTCCAAGTTTTTTTATTTTGTTTGTATAATTGTCCGCAGTTAAAAAACATAACGGAGTTAAGTTTTTTCCCCGAATTACAAACTAATGTTTTAGGACTTTTGATTAAAATGAGGATACGAGTCAATTGATGTAAAATTTACCTCGAAACAGTGCTCTAAACGACGAAAACGGTGTTTCAATTTGGGTGTTTAAACCTCCAATTAACAAAAATCAAGCCGTCTGTAGCACCATTTCGAGGTAAGTTTTATATTAATCAACTCATATCTTTGTTCTAATCAAAATCTCTAAAACAACGGTTTGTAATTCGGAAAAAAACTAAACTCCGTTATGTTATTTTTAATGACAAACCATTATACAAACAAAATGAAAAAGGGTTGGACCACTGACAGATAGGGATGGCAATGGGTTGGGTTCGGGTCGGGTATTGGTAATCCCATACCCATACCCGGTTTTAAAATCGTATCCCATACCCGACCCAATACCCGTCGGGTATCGGGTATACCCATTAGTTTGTTAAAAGATATATGTTGGAATTTCCAAATATATTTTTTTACTATTATAATTACTATATAATTTTATTTATACAACAACTATTAGAAATTAAAAATGTACATAACATACATATAACTTTTATCATAAATTAATAATAACTTTATAATACTTATACACTTACATGTATATACTTCAAAACATACAAAATATAAATATTATTATCAAATGCATATACTAAAAGAAATTTTATTTTTTCACATTATGAGCATACTAAAATAAATCAACAATAGACAACTGTTAATGGAAAATAAAAATATAAATTAAAAAAATCGGATATATGATCGGGTATATAGTTCGGGTAAACGGGTGTATGGTTTCGGGTAATCGGGTTGGGTATCACCTAATCCCATACCTGCGAAATTTTTTAAAACTAATCCCATACTCGGCCTAATACCCGTTGAGTATCAGGTATACCCATCCCATTTGTGTCGGGTTTCGGGTATACCCATCGGGCTTGGGTATTTTTGTCATCCCTGCTAAAATAAACTCGGTTGAGAATATTATTGGCCAAAAACACAGCTAGATTGGATTATTTAAATCCAATTTGTGATTCCAATTAAAACCGCTCTGATCAATAAACCAATAATACGGTTGGGCTTGATAAACCAATCATAAGCTCCAAATTCATAGGAAATAAATGAAAAGGAAAGTACCTTGGAGGGAACCATGGGTTCAGGAATAACAAAAAGTGGGGACGAAAATATCAACCCAGACCACATGTCATGATCCGATTGGAAATACATAAGCATAGTGATCAATCCACCCATAGATTCCCCAAACAGAAACGCCGGCATATTCCTATACTCTTCACTCCGGCGAACACTAACAAAGTACGCTAGTGAAGTAGCAGCAGCCTTATCCATATCCCCAATATACCCATGTAACCCATCTGATCGACCATGACCAATAAGATCAGCAGCAAAAACAGCGTACCCCCATTTAGCGTACGCGATGCAGAAGTTCTGGAACATCCAGCTGGTGTCGGATGTGTAGCCGTGGGTCATGAAAACGGTGGCTTTGATGGGTTGGTTAGGGTCTAAGGGAAGCCATGATTGAGTGAAGATGTTGCCGTTGGGGGTTTGGAAGTAGGATTTGGAGTTGCGGACGTTTTGGGATGTGTAGTATTCGGGTTCGGGTGTTTCGCCCCAGAAGAACGGTGGTGGTGGCATGGTTGGTGATGGTGGTTGGTGGTGGGTTATGGGTTGACTTTGTTATGGTGGTAAGGGGTGGTGAACGATATGGTGGGTATGGTACATGGTTTATTTAATATTTGAAAAGGAAGTTTATGATTCTAGAGGTAAATGGGTAGTAGGTAGGATGTTGCATTGTTGCTATGGCAAGTGACCTAAATAAGAGGGATATTTTGTTTGAATCATTAAGTTAAAGAAATTATGTGTTTGGGACTAAAAAGAATGAAAATATAAATAAAATTACTAGCTGTTATGAATTATTGTAAGAAGACAAAATTATCTCATGAATTATTGTAAGCAGACAAAATTATCTCACATTCCAAATAGTAGTTTTATTGTATATATATGTATGCATATGGATCGATCATTTGTAGTGGAATAAAATGAAGAAAATTCTTTGCAAACATTTTGCATTTTATTGAGCAAAATATCTAGCCAACTTTCATACAACCTCTTGAGGAGATGTGTTCATCTAAAGCAGGTGTGAGGGGTGTGAATGAACCCTTTTGTTTAATCAGTTGTACACAAGAGTAGTTCTATTTTTCAGAGTGGTTTTATAACACGTTATCAGCACGAACGCTCAAAGTAAGTTTTTCATATGTATATTTATATCTATATATATAATATGAGTTCTATTATGAATTAAAATCAGTGCAGGGGACCTTATACTATGGATATATAATAACTATGGGACTACTAACAATCTAAATCAGTGCAGATGACCTCATACTATGGATATATAATAACTTTGGGACTACTAACAATCTAAATTTCTTTTATGCACCTAACATTTACATTCATGTTATCTAACATTTATTTATGCACCTAACATTTACATTTATGTTATCTAACATTTATTTATAAAATCTAATGTTTAATAACGTTTATTTATTTATTATTGTGCATACTAATTATATATATATATCCGTAAAAATGGCTATGCATATTTTACTATAAAATTACCAATTATTAATATCATCACTGTTGTTATCAGAACCATTTAGCAGTGATAATCAACACGTTACCCACGACACCTACCGAATCTAATATTAGTTTAAACATTTTGTTTGTTACCGAAATTTTCAAACCTAAAACAGTAAAACTATTTTCAAGGTATATCATGGAAGCCTTAACCAAGCGTATTGTGTAAGCTTAATTTGTATCTATATAAGTAACCCACCACTCATGTAAATCCTCAAACCAACTGAACTTCTGATATAGTTTGACACATACCCAAAACAACTCATACTCAAATTCTATTTTGAACTCAAACAAAGCCTAATATTACTATCATGAGTCTTCGGTTTTCTACTCATGCACACGCTGAATCTTCAAACACAGCAGAAACTCGTGCCCAGATTGAAGTCCATAAATTTTTTCAGTTTGGGGATGTACGCACCCATACGAAATGTCTAACCCTCAGGAGGCTTAATGTTAATACTATTAATAGTATCGACTGGAACATAACGGGAATACTAGACAAAGATGATCGACTGACGAGGTTACTACCAATTGGTTCACCATGGCGTTTTTTTGACATCTTAGAACCTTCATACGATGAACTTGTATATGAGTTCTGGTCTACTTTTCATTTCACACGAAATAAAAACCTATCTGAGCCCTCTATCGATTTTAGACTCGGTAGAGAAACTTTTAAATTGTCATTATCTGAGTTCGCAGTACATTTAGGTATTTATACAGAAGAAGAGGTTAGATCACCTATATTTATAAACGCATTAACCGAATATCCTGATCGCATACAAGATTATTGGTCTACACTTACACCAGCAGTGTGGAGTAAAAATAATAATTCAAGATCATTTAGAGATCCTCTTTATCAATATATGCACCGTGTTCTAGCCAACACGATCAGGGGGCGCACGTCTAATCTACACAGGGTTAGTGGTACCGATCTCTTCCACTTATACAGTATATTCGAGTCAGTCCATTGTAATATTGCTTACTCTCTTGCTATGTACTTTGAGCAATACCAAACACGTCCCCCGAAAAACCTTATGGGAGGATCATGCATAACAAAAATAGCCAAATCTCTAGGTGTCATAAACGATCAGATTATTCAAGAATTATCCCCACCACGATTACCTGGAGTGGTAAATTTTAACAATATCAAGATAATACTTATTGATATTCCTACACAAACACAATCGTTTCAATCTGAGACAGCACCGGTTATCCCAGAAAATACATCAAAAAATCTACAACAATTACTGTTGCAGTTTCCTCAACCATCTTTTTATCAGTTTGATTTGTTGTCTCAACAGCTGCTAATACCACCCGTATTTGAACATATTTCAACTAACACATCTCAAACACAGCATACTCAACCACAAACACCAAGCATCTACCAGGCACTTTCACCTTTACCTTTTGGGCAAAGAGAAATGATGCAACAATCCATATTTAATGATGCCATGACATTCCAAGAGTTGTTAGCACCAGAACAACCCATGTCACCACTATTACAGCAACAATCTTTACAACATCCGGAGCAACAACAACCGTCAATTGTTGAAGCCGGACCAAGTACGGTGCCTCTAATAAATCCACCTTTAGATCCAATGAAGGTTGCTAAACTAATAAAAAAGAACCAGAAAATGTCCAGACAAATAGAGTGGTTGACGAAAAAGAACGAGTGGCAGGAAGAAAGGCTAAGACAAGTAGCTAGTATTATCTCAAAACAATTTACTCCGCCACCTCCATCACCTCATGATTCTGATTCTGATTTTGATTATAATTAAGTTCAGTTGTATACACAGACAGAGGTCTGCAAACATAACAATATACTAGAATCATTTTACTACGATTCAATTATTTTAATATATCTATACAAGTATCTGGGAAATACGTACAAACTAAAAGACTTACTTGCTATAGCTGAAACTAAACCATTCGTAAGTCTGTGAATAAGCATAAATTAAAGGCTACATATCTGGATAAGTAGCCATATGAATTGAAACATGTTTACATACAACATTGATATGGAAGATAACACGAGCATTGTCATCCCAACAGCAACTCCCATCACCGTTAGATGGATCCCATCACCATATTAATAATTATGTGACTGAATTATTTTGCACTACGAAACGAATATATATTTGTATTCAAGTGTATGGATTCTTGTGATGAATCATCATAGAGAATTGGCTATAACTGTAAACTCTCTTTGGGAAGTTAGAAAACTGTCAGGTTGATTTGATTCATAAAATCAAGTTTATATTTACAAAATATAAGTGACTTTGACAGTATAACCTTAATATGTAACGTAGTTGCATAAGATACCTATTAAATTGTAAAGACGAAGAATGATAAACATACAAGTTTGGGTTGTACATACATACACACATACAAATGTTTTGTGGAAATACAAATGACAAACATATGTATATGAATTATTCATAAATTAGACGTATAATGCAAATAACGGTTCTGCCTGGGACATTCAAAATTAATAGAAAGTACAAAGCTTTTAAATAGAGGACGCTCTATTTTTCCCAAAATACAACAAGAAACTTATTGAGTTTCAAGAATATATATATATATATTATAATGGATACGATACTCAGTCAAGTACAGATGGAAATAAGAAATATTTACATATTGTAAATATAGATTACATATTGAAGAAACTACCAAAAATCCATTCTGGTTTGCATTATATATAAATGTGCCTCATGCACATATGACAGTCATAAAAGGATTAAAGGATACACATATCCTAGCATGATACCATTTAGTATTTAAATCGATGCATCGTCTAAATGGTTATCAATTCGCAACTTGAAGTTTGCACATATGGCTTAGCTAATATAGCAAGAATATTATTCCAGACTGAAAAATTTATTTTTGATAAATTCTAAATTATCAATGATTATTGGAACAAGTATTATTATTGAAACATTTACTCCCCATTACAGTTATTTAGAAACCAAATATTTATCATTTTTGGGTGTGCGATATATATATATATATATATACTGAAATTGTTACAACACAACGCACAAAGATGAGATTTAATGACATGTTGGGAATAAATAATATATAGCCATAAATGGGAGATTTCTTATGGGCTTCATTTGCTGATTATAAATCCCAACATGAGGGGGAGATAGAAAACAACTAAAAGTGAAATAAATTTTGATACACTTCATTGTATTATCTGTATCCTCGAGTAAAATATCTAAAAGATATATTAAGAAGGAAATTCATCCAAAAAGTTTTGAATTGCTCCAGTTAAAATTAATGTCCAAGAAGGACAAAGACATATTGAAAATCTTATATACCAGATACTAATGCTTTAGCTCGAGTTGATATTACAGACAAGCAAAGGGATAATAATAATATGGCTATTGAATCTCGTTTGAAACATTGGAGGACCTTCCCTCAGGAAGGAGTGAATGATAATATCTTCCCTCAGGAAGAAGTAAATGATTCCAACAAAGAATTGTCGATCAATTTTGGTCATACACATATATTATGGAATCAAGATGAAATAGAAAGTTTGAAGCATATAAAACCTTACCTCAGGAAGGAGTGAATGATAATATCTTCCCTCAGGAAGAAGTAAATGATTCCAACAAAGAATTGTCGATCAATTATGGTCATACACATATATTATGGAATCAAGATGAAATAGAAAGTTTGAAGCATAATAGACCATTTGATTTTTCAAACATTAAATTTCTTGAAAAATAGGAAGTTATTGTACATATGCTTATATTTAACCAAAAACGGAAATTTCACAAACTAGGCACCTAGCTCGGTTGACTAGGTGCGCGAAAGGGTGTGGCCTAGACCCGGGTTCGATCCAGAGGATGGCCAGTTTCACCATTTTTATTACCATACAAATTTAGAAATTTTTCCATTAACACGATGCAAGACGAATTATATTTTCCCTTTTTCATATTCTTCTATGAAAAAAAAAATGGATAAATAAAGATGACCAAGTCAAGGTAATTATCAATGGGCATCTTGAAGAAATACCGGACATAATGGTTCTAATAGAACCTAGATACTCGAAAATAAAGAGATCTCAGAAATTTATATCATGTCTAGAAATATATCAAATCGAATATATGATAGAATTGTGTATATTATATAACGTTTTAAGTGATTTAAATAATGAGGATAAAAGAAAATATGCCTATATATATATATATATACAGAAATGATTGACCAATATGGAAAGGCATTGAAATATCTAATTAAAATGAAAAGTTATAAGGACCGGTAGTCCATACAACTAATTTTGTGAAATATGCTAAATGGGTCTTCTGATGCGAAACTATGATACAAAATTTTTTTTGATGGCTCAAATGTTTTTCGCAAAGACCCAGAATTGATCATATACAATAAGAAAATAATGTAATAAGGTGAAACAAATTTTTTGATACACTTGAGGTATGTAAGGTATAATTTATATTGTTACTAACCCATCGAAACAAGTTTGGTTAGTTTTGTAAATGCAGGTAATGTAACAAAACACAGTTGTGGATCTTATGATATTTGTTTCCAAAAAGGAACCAGAATTCTCATATGAAGAACATATAACACTGATCGGCAAAAGATTGCCTACCTAAGGATCAAGCGAAAAATTGTTTTCTATAAAGCTTTGATCAACTTTCAAGGAAGATAGAGACAAGTCACATAAATGATACATATTAAAATGAGGGGGAGTACTATACAAGTTGCACTCTTTTTTCCTTCACTAAGTTTTATCCCATTGGGTTTTCTTAGTAAGGTTTTTTTAATGAGGCAACATACATGATCCAGAAATATCAGGAGAAGACTATACACTGCACTCTTTTTCCCTTAGCTACGTTTTTGTCCCACTGGGTTTTCCTAGCAAGGTTTTTAACGAGGCAGTATTCCATAGTTAAACCCCAAAGTTGAAAATTGTCATCCAACTTGGAACGTATGGATTATTGATCAAGTGAATGGTGATAATATGTCTGAGGGGAAGTGTTATGAATTATTGTAAGCAGACAAAATTATCTCATGAATTATTGTAAGCAGACAAAATTATCTCACATTCCAAATAGTAGTTTTATTGTATATATATGTATGCATATGGATCGATCATTTGTAGTGGAATAAAAAGAAGAAAATTCTTTGTAAACATTTTGCAATTTATTGAGCAAAATATCTAGCCAACTTTCATACAACCTCTTGAGGAGACGTGTTCATCTAAAGCAGGCGTGAGGGATGTGAATGAGCCCTTTTGTTTAATCAGTTGTACACAAGAGTAGTTCTATTTTTCACAGTGGTTTTATAACACTAGCGTTTTAAATTAAGTGAATGAACATAAATGGGGGTATATTTATGTTTGTTTATTTGACTTTAACCGAATGTGAACACGTACACAATCACGTCATTGAACGAATCTTTTTGTTCATGTTCGTTCGTTAAGAAATTGAACATGTTCGTGTTAGTTTATGTTTGTTTGTTAAAAAGCTAAATGTATGGTTGATGAGCATAAATGAACATAAATGAAAGTAGACAAACAAACATAAGCGAAACATAAATGAATAAACATACAAAAAACGAATGAAGCTAATTTAACAAGCAAAAACGAACACAAACAAATGATTATACATCACCGAAGCCCCTGATCAAGTAATTTCAGATGTGGTATGTGTAGGGCCATTCATGAACCGAGCCGAGCTATGGCAAGCTCGGGCTCGGCTCGATTATAAACTGAGCTGGCTCGGCTCGGCTCGGATTTGAAACCGAGCTGAAAATCTAAGCTCGGGCTCGGCTTGGTTTTAAACCGAGCTGGCTCAGCTCGGCTTGGTTTCGCTCGATTTTAAAAATAAAAATTAATACATAGCTCTCAAAATTCAGTATTCTAAAATATTATTCAATACATCAAAAGAACATATTCAAAATAAGTTCAACCTAATACATTACAAGCTAAAATCACGTTCAACAATGCAAAATAACTTTTATATTTCAAGTAAATACAATATTTGTTCATTAGCACGACAATTAACCTTTAAATATGTCACAGATATCAAACTATAAACCTAAATAAATGTAAATAATAATCATTTTTTGTAATATATTATATGTATATAAAAATAAAATATATTATAAGCAAAATAATTCAAGCTAAGCCGAGCTGAGCCACATGGCGAGCCAAAACGAGCTAATTTGGCTCGTCACTATGCTCACTTTCTAACCGAGCCGAACCGGCTCGGCTCACTTTCAAATCGAGCCATATCGAGCGAGCTACGAGTCGCGAGCTTTTTGGACAGCCCTAGGTATGTGGAGGAAACGTGAATGCCATTATGAATTTGTGAGGAAAGGCGGTACATATTCCATATATACAAAGTTTCTTTTTTTTTTGAAAGGTTAACTTTATTAAGAGAAACGGCCGGCCTGGCAAAAAACACGCAGGACCGCCCCACAAACAAACAATTACATCATGTACAGAGGAAACTTACATCACTCACACCAATCCAAGTTACCATGAATGGACCTATTCTTTAACCAAAAATAACTAAGGGATTTAACCTCCCTAAAAAAGTCGTCCCCATTGTCGCTACCATTGGAGAAAATCAAAGCGTTTCTCGCTTTCCAAATATACCAACATGTAATTATGACCAAGCCTCGGACAATCTCCTTAGCTTCCTTATTCCCAGCAAAAATTTTGTGCAGCTCCAAAATATCCAACAAAGAAAAAGCGAAAATTGGCTGAATTTTGACCCAAACACTGAAAACTACTCCACACGCGATGGGCAATGAGGCATGCCGTGAAGAGATGGTCTACGGTTTCAGTAGCATCGTTACAAAAATCGCAGAAACCCGAGACCACCGAAACATTTCTTTTAATTAACGCACTTTTAGTCGGAATCCGATCCAATCCCGCCCCCCATATGAATATGTTACACTTAGCCGGAAACCACCTACACCCCTTGGCCGTGTGATGTCTGTAAAATGCAACATATAAATTACATCAAATGAGGCATAAAACTAACCCTTTTTTAGTACTAATGTTGGAAAAAGTGTGCTTTTGTCTTCCTTTTATATTTTTAGGGTTAAATGAGCTTAAATGAACAAAAGAAGCAAAAATGCAGTCAAATCTAACAATAATACAAGAAAAGGAATAAACGTGGCATGCCAGACCCCTCAATAGCATCTTCCCAAGCAAAAACAAGACAACAGAAGGTTGAACACGCCCCGTGTCGAGCGGACACGGGGGCGTGCCCAAGTGTCTGCAGAAAAGACAGTGGTAGAAGCTTCTATTTCCCAACACGGGGGCGTGGCCAGCGGACACGGGGCCGTGGTCAACGCTAAGATTCGCAGAATCTGAGCAAATCTTGATAGTACAGATACGCTTCTGCACACTGGGCCATGCCCAGCGGACACGGGGGCGTGGTCAACTAATACAGACAAACTGCATTAAATCGGGAAATACTTGAACAAAGTGTGTGTTTGAGTATAAAATCATACTTGCTAAGTCGTGAATTTAGTATGATAAGATGAAAAATCAATGATATATTCATGTTGAATGATGTATGATATCATTATGTGTTAAAAATGAACTAAGTTGTGTTAAATTGATGAAATTCGATTACATGAACTTGGTTAAATAAGTAGTTAAAACGGTAGCCTAATAAGGATGCTTACCGTATAATGAAAAAGTAATAAAACGAGTAATTAAGTTACATCGTGTAATTACTTTTGTCAAATAGGCGGTTGACTTTTAAAGGTCAAACTGACCAACAATATGATCGAATTATAAATTCGACATAAGAATCGTAGGATGGAATAGTCGTGAATGATTATGACTAGTCTAACCATCTTACAACTTACAATGATAGTTTGACGCTTGACAAGCTAGGTGAAAGCTTGGGAAGGAAACGGGTCAAACGAAGCAAGAATGACGGAAAATCATAATCTGGATGCTAGGTAAGTAAAGCTTACACCTTTTTATGTAATACCTAATGGTTTTATAGGTCATGAAGAATATAAAGTCTTGTTTGAATTATGATGTTCCGACACGACATGTGCGGTTCGGAACAAAAGACAATGATCATAAACCATGTTTAATGGTTAAAAAGAGCTAATACGGTTATTTAGTCATGAAATGACTAAAAGATAACGAGTTTTTAATGATTACCTTATAAGGTAAACTAATGCAAATAATAAGGGTAAAACGGTATTTTGGTCACTCGTTGACAATAACCGTTAGTTTGGAAAGACACTTTATAGCGAAAGTCATAATGGGTCAAAATTATTTAGAAATGGTTTATAAGTAAAAATGACCGTACGATGTAAACTGGAGCGAGTCATGTAGATAAGATGGTAATAAATATCATCTTGCAAAGGTATACGGTCATTTAGACCAAACGGGTCAAAAGGTGAAATTATCACCCTTTTGACAATATCGACTAATGGTTTGTCGAGTTGTATGATTATAGGAATAAATATCAAATGGATATTTACATCGCTATTACTTAGCGGCTACTAAGGCAAGGTATCGAAACGGGTCAATATTGTGATCCGAGTCAGGTATGTATAATAGGTTAACTACTCAATAGGAACTAGAGGTTCATTGAGAGTTAAATGAAGTTAAATAGACATTCGGTTACTTTAAATAAGTAAACCGAATGATTTAAATGGTGGTCATGGTATTTTGAAACCTAATGACCTTTAATACAAGATCATAGTTTTAAAAGTGGAATGTTGGTTAAATATGGCTTTAAAAGTCCTTCGTCGTAATAGAAAGGTTAAAAGTGACCAAAATACCCTTGTAAGCTAAATCGAGTGAACGACCCTTAAAGGTTGTTTGGAAACAAGTTATATGATTAAATAAATACTTAAGATAAGTATAAAAAGCGAAAGATGAAAATCTTAGGTCAATTGACTCTAAAAGAGTCTTTGCCGTAATAATGATCCGAGGGGTTAAACTCGGAAATTATAAGTTACCACATTATATCCGACACACATATAGTTGTGGAGGAACTTTAGTTGATAAGAAATGTGGTAATATAATGCTAGGAACGAATGAAAACGTTTCGTGTCTAAATTATGCTAAAAATCCCTTAACGGGTCAAAATAAGCATATGAGTAAAAACTGATTTAAAATACTTATGAGACCCATGATTGGAACCTAATATAATAGATAATATCGTAAATAGACAGTTCATAAGAAATCGAGATCAAACAAACATGTTTGTTTGATTAATACACGAACGGGTTAAAAGTTCATAATTACATTCTAAGCCGAAGGCTTAAAAGTCTAAAATTTTGTTAATTAGGATGTCGGATGTTAACTCCATATGATGAAGAATTAAATTACGGTCACGTAGGAAGAAACGTGACGCGAAACGGATCAAAAACGAGAAAGTTATGTCCGTTTTCGTTTTAAATATATATCCGGTTATCAGTTGCGATAACCTAGACAAGTTATTTGGTAATCTGGGTTATCAGTTGCCATAACCCAGACAAGTTATTTGGTAATCTGGGCTATCAGTTGCCATAACCCAGACAAGTTATCTACTCATCTGGGGTATCAGTTGCCATAACCCAGACAAGTTATCTACTCATCTGGGTTATCAGTTGCCATAACCCATACGAGTTACCTGTTCATCGTATTGAGCTTTCGGGCTTAGCTAGATTAGTTATAGATTTCATATAACTAACGTATATCATGATTGATGATATGTAGGTAATAATTGGAGTATCGGATGACGATCAAGCTCAACGAAGAACCGAACACGATCAAGATTCAAGCTTCCGCAAAAAGTTTCGTCATCACATTTTAAACGGCGGATGAAATTACAAAATGTTGAAATGTTTTAGTTATTAAAATGTTTTAACAAATTCGCATTTTTAAGATTATGATTAATCTTAAATACACTATTATAATCGAAATTTATATGATAATCGTATGAAATGGACTAAGGGTCTTACAAGTTGGTATCAGAGCCCTGGTTTAAGAGATTCAAGTATGGTGGGGAAAAAACTATGCTTGAACTTAAACCTTATGCTCTTGATAAAGATTGGTGTTCGGTTCGAGACTTGATCGTAAAAATCCGGTAAGTTATTCTGTATATTAACGGTCTAGCATATAAAGTGTTGAAAATAACACATAGGGTTAACGTGTAAAACACGTTACCCCAAATAAAGCGATAAAAGACCAATATAGTTAAACAAATTACATGTGTTAACACGTATTGTTGAAAGCTTTGTATTATAATACGGGCATTTATGAATGATAAACGTTACTAATCTTTATATACGTTTTAGCTAAAGGACCCTCGTATCCGAAGATGACGAGAGTCTAAAGAATTATCGATACGATAAAGAAATAGTCAGAAGTATGACAAGTAAGTCATATACGCTAAAGACTGGAATGGAGAAACGATCTCAAATGAGAGATCGAATAATAAGGAAATTTTAACAGGGCAAGTAGCTACAAGGTACATGTCTTAAACTTATAGTGCAAACAGTAATATGCAACAAACACATAGTGAATGACAGTTGCATATAGAATATAAAAACTTGGAAAACCTGGATAGGATTCATATCCAGGATGACGTTTCCAAGATAAATTCAGTAGAGATGTATATTATTCACAGTCGTGAATAATGAGGCAATAACTGACTTTAGTTTAAAAATAAACTTGGACGAAAATAATCATCCAAGTAAGTATTCTCAATAAAGATCCAATTGAGAATAGTAAAGATCACATCAACGAATGTGATTGTATAAATGGTTATAAAAAGGGACATTGTATATGTTTAAGGATAAAACGGGTAAAACTAATAATTGTTAATTGACAATTAAATAAAGTTTTACCAAATGAAATCATAAATATGGAAATAAATCGAGAGATTACTTACATGAGACGTGATGTGGTAATTATAATAAGCGCATGTGTACCATGTGTTGATCGCTTACTCTGGCCAAGTAAGTAATGAACACATGATACCATGAGCTTATTATAATGAGCACAGTTATGTCCGATGTGGTAAGGTCGAAACGAATAAAAAGTTAAAAGAACCTTGGGGTCATAGAAACGAAGGTATTACCCATAAAAAAAAGACGATCGAAGTCATTGACTTTGGTCGTAGTAAAGAAAGGATGATGATGATAATCGTCATTCAGAATTTAAAAGATCATCAAGCATGGTCACATAAAGAATAAAGGTTTCGTTAAATAAAGCGATGGATTTCGCTAAGACAACCAAACAAGTTAAAACGAAGTCTTAATGCATACCTAAATGGTTGCATTAATAATGACTTAGGTAAATCACCCGGTTGATGGGTAGGAAATTAAACACATGCGTAAACCGAGAGACGAGAACGCGGATTGAAAGTCAAAGGACTCGGATTATGAGTTATGACTAAAAGACTATAAAATTTCGCAAATAGGAATTTGTGATAATAATGTTCAACTATTTTGAGGTTGAACGGGTTGAACAAAGAATAAAGTTTGATTGTTTATAAGTGATGGATTTCACATTAACAAGTCAAACGGGTTGAATACAATATTATGTCGGATGGCATAAGTAAGCGCAAGCCAGATAACAGTAGCGTTAAACGCAAAAGAATAATGAGCCTGGTAATGGGACATAATTAAATACTAATATATGTAAACTGGATAACAGTGAACATAAGGCAAACCGACACATAAATGACGTGATCGAAAGCATTATCTGAAAGAAAATGATTGTAGTCACAAACTACAATCAAGGTTAACGGATCTTAAACTTGAACCCAAATGATTTTCAAACATAAACAGGGTGCCTTGACACCAAATATGTATTTTAAGAATGACATAAGTTAAAAAGAAAACGTTAGACTAAAATTCAGTTTTAGTAAGAAATAACGTTTTCACAAATATGAATATTCTGAGAGAAATTGAAATAGTAAATATTAAAAGATACAGGTCTTGACACCGATAAGCGCAAGACGATACATTCGAAAAGAAATATTTTCGATAATGAAAGGTTGAAATAAACTTAAACATGACGTGATCACGGTCAAGAAAAGTAATGTGAAGTATAATCACATTATAGCCCAAGCGATGGGTATAAGGTAACTGGACTAATTAGTCTAGTTAGTGAGACCAGTTAAGGTCAAAATTTCAATTGAGAATTTCGATAATACGCTATTTATTATGATAATAGCGTGGAATAAATAAAATCAATAAATTTACATGATCAAGTGGCCAAATTAGCGACTCGATCAAGTAAACGACAAAGGCCCATGAGACCTTAATAACAGAAAATACCGATCACCTATTTTGAGGGATCATGATACAACCCAAACGAAGTGTCGGGAAGTCAATTCAAACAAAAGAGTTTGTTTGTTAAAAGTGAAAGATTTCACTAAAGACCTTTAAACAGGTTAAAATCACGAATTCATGAAGAGTCCGAAAGTATAAAAGCAATGGACTTCGCTAAATTAACTAAACAAGTGGAAATAACTAGATTATGTTATTTCGAGTTGCATTATTTCGTATGAAATGTATATATGCTTAGTAACCAAAAAGATATTACAATATTTTTATGGTAGTGATAACAATTGGTTAAAATATGAGCAATGCTCAATTGATATCGAAATCAAGTGCATTGAGTTTAAACTCAATGAACTATGCAATAAAGGTTTCGAGGACGAAACCTCATTAAGGGGGGGTAGACTTGTAACACCCCGAAAACGGGTTTGGTAACAAACCACGTTAATATTAAAAGACGGGTAAAGTACCGTTAGTGGTAAAAGTAACCCAGTGAATATTAGGATTTTAAATATATAAACCTAATATTAAATAAAAGTTGTATAAAGGCTTTTAAGAAATTAAGTTTATAGAAGGCCCGAGCTAACGGGACTTAAAATAAACTAAGTCATAAATTTCCCGAACCCACTAAGTTAACTAGGAATATTTAACCTAGTTAATTAGTGGGAATGATATTGGAATTAAGTGAGTTGTAGTCTACTTAATAAACTAACCAAACATGAGGGGCCACATTTGGATAACTTGAAAGTTGTAATATAAAATAGGCTAAACAAAACTAAAACACACATAGAGTGTGTTTGAGAATGTTCTGTTCGAACCCAGGAGGTTCCCCAGGAGCCAAAACCCTAACCTCATCAAAAATCATCAAATTGAAGGCTTAAACGAAGCTCAAATTCACAATTGAATGTGAATTAATGATCACCCAAGCTAGGGGATCATAAGGTATGTCAAATTTTGATGATTTGTGAAGTTGTGAAATTTCAACTATCATCATAATCGCGAATTATGAATGAATTATTGAAGCTATGATTGAATTAGTGATGTATACATGCTTAGGAACCAAACCCTAAGTGAAAATTATACATATGATGATATAATTTGAATGATTTGATGATTTACCACACTAGGATAAGTGGGTATTAATCATATGATGAATTTGATGATATAATTATGATTAGAATCATCATACATAATAGTAATCAGGAAATACTTGAACAAAGTGTGTGTTTGAGTATAAAATCATACTTGCTAAGTAGTGAATTTAGTATGATAAGATGAAAAATCAATGATATATTCATGTTGAATGATGTATGATATCATTATGTGTTAAAAATGAACTAAGTTGTGTTAAATTGATGAAATTCGATTACATGAACTTGGTTAAATAAGTAGTTAAAACGGTAGCCTAATAAGGATGCTTACCGTATAATGAAAAAGTAATAAAACGAGTAATTAAATTACATCGTGTAATTACTTTTGTCAAATAGGCAGTTGACTTTTAAAGGTCAAACTGACCAACGATATGATCGAATGATAAATTCGACATAAGAATCATAGGATGGAATAGTCGTGAATGATTATGACTAGTCTAACCATCTTACAACTTACAATGATAGTTTGACGCTTGACAAGCTAGGTGAAATCTTGGGAAGGAAGCGGGTCAAACGAAGCAAGAATGACAGAAAATCATAATCTGGAAGCTAGGTAAGTAAAGCTTACACCTTTTTATGTAATACCTATTGGTTTTATAGGTCATGAAGAATATAAAGTCTTGTTTGAATTATGATGTTCCGACACGACATGTGCGGTTCGGAACAAAAGACAATGATCATAAACCATGTTTAATGGTTAAAAAGAGCTAATACGGTTATTTAGTCATGAAATGACTAAAAGATAACGAGTTTTTAATGATTACCTTATAAGGTAAACTAATGCAAATAATAAGGGTAAAACGGTATTTTGGTCACTCGTTGACAATAACCGTTAGTTTGGAAAGACACTTTATAGCGAAAGTCATAATGGGTCAAAAGTATTTAGAAATGGTTTATAAGTAAAAATGACCGTACGATGTAAACTGGAGCGAGTCATGTAGATAAGATGGTAATAAATATCATCTTGCAAAGGTATACGGTCATTTAGACCAAACGGGTCAAAAGGTGAAATTATCACCCTTTGACGATATCGACTAATGGTTTGTCGAGTTGTATGATTATAGGAATAAATATCAAATGGATCTTTACATCGCTATTACTTAGCGGCTACTAAGGCAAGGTATCGAAACGGGTCAATATTGTGATCCGAGTCAGGTATGTATAATAGGTTAACTACTCAATAGGAACTAGAGGTTCATTGAGAGTTAAATGAAGTTAAATAGACATTCGGTTACTTTAAATAAGTAAACCGAATGATTTAAATGGTGTTCATGGTATTTTGAAACCTAATGACCTTTAATACAAGATCATAGTTTTAAAAGTGGGATGTTGGTCAAATACGGCTTTAAAAGTCCTTCGTCGTAATAGAAAGGTTAAAAGGGACCAAAATACCCTTGTAAGCTAAATCGAGTGAACGACCCTTAAAGGTTGTTCGGAAATAAGTTATATGATTAAATAAATACTTAAGATAAGTATAAAAAGCGAAAGATGAAAATCTTAGGTCAATTGACTCTATAAGAGTCTTTGTCGTAATAATGATCCGAGGGGTAAAACTCGGAAATTATAAGTTACCACATTATATCCGACACACATATAGTTGTGGAGGAAGTTTAGTTGATAAGAAATGTGGTAATATAATGCTAGGAACGAATGAAAACGTTTCGTGTCTAAATTATGCTAAAAATCCCTTAACGGGTCAAAATAAGCATATGAGTAAAAACTGATTTAAAATACTTATGAGACCCGTGATTGGAACCTAATATAATAGATAATATCGTAAATAGATGGTTCATAAGAAATTGAGATCAAACAAACATGTTTGTTTGATTAATACACGAACGGGTCAAAAGTTCATAATTACATTTTAAGCCGAAGGCTTAAAAGTCTTGTTAGTGCATTTATGTCTATCGCCTTCGTCAATCCGAGCCGTAGCGAGAAACAGAAGAAAACGAGTCGTTATGATGTAATATCTAGACAAAAGGCAAGGTGGCAATATTGTAATTAATGAGAAATCTCATTAAAAGCCAAGGCCTATAAATAGGAGCTTTATGTTTAGATTAGAGACTTTTGGCTCATTTGTGTTTAGGAGAACTCTAGATCTAGAGAGAGAATCTAGAGAGAGAAAGTGATTCAAGGTGCTTGTTCTTGTTAGATTTCTAATAGAATCACGTTTATATTACATCGTGTGTATTAGGTCGCGTTCGTGTACGGATTCCGCACGTTATACGTTCGTTTCGCAATCGTTTTGGAGTCAAAACCGGTCCTACAAGTGGTATCAGAGCAGAAGCTCGATTGCACTGATCTATCACACATTTCCGCGTAGAAAAACATCGATTTCAGATCCGAATTGCATCACTTCTTCATCTTTTTCATATTTTTCACTGAAAATCATCAAATTGAACGGGTTTTTACGGTCCAAATCATCTGATTTTTTGATATGTTGTGCGAAAACACCTGATCTACAACCCTACCAAATTTCAGATTCAAATTCCTAGCCATTTAGGAGAAATCTGAGTTTTTAGGTCCGTTTCCGTTTGAAAACAGCCACAGTCCGTTTGAATCTGACATACCGTTTGAAATTGGCTGGTCATCTCGTTTGAACTGAACCATTCCATTTGAAATTGGGTATCACGTTTGAAATTGCATGGTATTACGTTTGAGGACTGAAGTCCGTTTGAAACATTGGATTTATTCCGTTTGAGGATCGTATACCGTCTGAGGATACCGTTTGAAACATGACTTCCGTTTGAAAATGACTATTCCGTTTGAGAGTACCGTTTGAAACACGACTTCCGTTTGAAGGTGGTTTAGTAGTTCAAGTGATAAAATTGTTGTGATCAGATCTATATCATCGGTGTACATGTGACTAAATTTACGGCCCAATCAGCATATCGTATTGAACAAAGTTGTCGGACACTTAAATAAAATTGTTGTTATTAAGGATTGCATGTGATAAAAACTAGAGGCCCAATGAGAAATTACACATCATAAATGTTGTCGGCTATTTTTAATTGAAGAAATCAATTCACGTGATTCATATATAATTGGACCAATCAATTGAATTGATAAAAAAGGATATCAGCAATCAGTGTGCATGTGGGTTTGAAACCCAATAACTGTTTTCGGCCCATCATTTAAGATAGATGTCAGTTTACATGTGATCTATTCTCGGCCCAATGAAATTGTAGTGTGAATTAGATTTGCGAACATTGATTGTTGTGTGTGTCGACTAAGTGGAATAATTGGTCCAATGATAATCAGTTACATTTAATGTAAAGTGTTGCGGCCCAATTACATTTCATGCACAATTAAATTTGTCGGCAAGTGGGTGGTGTCAAATTGTTGAACATTTAGAATTTAAATAATGTCAGATGTTGATTGAAGGTGATCAAGAATTTTGTCGTATTGTGTCATCAATCAAGTGGTGGGTTGATTGGATTACCACCTTGTTCAAAAGTCATCACAATCCGATTCAAGGCATTTTGTTTGTTCAAGTTTAAAGTGCAACAAATCGAGTGGAAATCCGGACGGATTACCACCCGACCCTAATCATTTCATTTGTTGTTGTGATTCAGGTCATAGCATCGGATACTCGCCCGAGCGGATTCCCACCCGATCCAAGACACATTGTCGCCCGAACGGATCCCCACCCAATCCATTTTCACAAATTCATTTTGTTGACTTTTGTTGACTTACTCGATCGGATACTTGTTTGATTCAGTTGATTGTTAGTGTTTAAACTGATAAGTGTTTGTTTGTTTGATTCAAGGTGATTCAAGAACATAGTATCATGGCTGAAATCAATGAGAAAACTAGAGAAGAAATTCTGAGTGAGAAAACAGACAGAGAAAGAAGAATGGCTGCGAACAGAATGAATGATATGCAAAGTGAATATGATGAAGCTGTCAGATACAAAAGATGGGATAAGAAACGAGAGTGTTATGTCAACAGATATGGTGAACCTGTTGTTTCCAAGAAGGACATAGTTTTTGATGATGTTCTTCTAGTAATTCCTCGGGTCGGCGAATTTTATTCAAATGCTGTAAAAGACAAAAATTATGAGGAAAAGCTGGAAAAACTCATAAGAGAAGTCATGATATCGAGTTTGAAAAAGAGAGATGAAGAGAGAATGGAGAAGAATGTTGAGAGTATGGTTGAAGAATTAAAGAAAGTTGTTGAGGAAGATGTGAAGAAAGCTGTGGAAGTGAAAGAAGAAGTTGTGGTGAATGTAGAAGTTGAGAAGGCTGTTACTGAAGAGCAGCAAGTTGAAGAAACTAAGAAGAAAGAAGAAGTGAAGAATGAGAATTTGGAAACCAGTGATGTTGGTGAAGAAGTTGGTGTTGAAGGAAATAAGAATGATGCTGATCAGACAGATGCAGCAAACACCGAAGTGCCAATCACTGAGGTGAATTCTAACTCTGAAATCTTGAAAACTGTTGAACAGTGCAAGAAATGCATGGAAATGTGCAGTGCTTGTACTGAAAAAGACAAACAATTTATTAAAATTGAAGAAGTTTTCAAAAATAAATGCAAAGAAATGTTGGAAAATGAAAAAGTTTTGAAAGATAATGAAGAAGAACTTTTGGAAAAATGCAAAAAGTTGGAAAAAGAAAATGAAGTTTTGAAAGAAAATGTTTTGAAAAAGACAGAAGAATATGTTCAAAAGGAAATTGTTTGTCAAGAAATGAAGAAAGAATATGACTCAATAAAATTAGCATATCACATTACAAAAGAGTCATATGAAAAAGTGAAAGATGAAATGAAATTTGCTCAATCAAGAATGAATAACTTATCTGAAACAACTAAAGAACTTAAACGAATGTATTCCATAAAACAAGATGTTGTTAATTCCTATATTGAGGATGTTGCTAAGCTAAAGCGACAGATTGCTGATCTAGAACAGGATAACAACAAGTTAAAAAGTTATCACGTGTCATCATATGTGCTTGAACGAATTTTCAATATAAAACCGGGAGATGGTGAGTCTGAGCAAAACAAGAAAGGCATTGGTTCAGAGTTTCATCAAGTTCTACCACCGGGAAAATTTGCATTTTATGATGAGGAAAAGGTCGAGAAAGCTTTCAACATGGTTGATCAATTGCCATACAACATTGATGTAACCTATTCCAAATCTGATGATTCTCATGATTCAGAGGTGGTAGGTAAAGTTGTTGAAAGTGTGTTGAAAGAAGAGTCGGTTGATACAAGTAAATCTGAATCACAAGATGAAAATGAAGGTAATTTTCATGATGAATATCTGAAAAACACAAAATCTGAGAAAAATTTGAATGATGATTCAAAAGGATTGGTTTATACCATGATTGGATCAGACAAATTATTCTTAGATGTTGTATTTCCGATTCAGAATGTGATTTCAGAAAAGGTTGATAAAGTTTTCAAAATGGTTGAGATTGAAAAGTCTGAGATTTCAAAGTTTGCTGGTAAGAGTCATAGAGGTTCGTATAACAAACCTAGTTTCAATAAGAAAAACATGAAGGCTGGGTTGGGTTATAAGAAGAAACAAAGTTGGAAAAGAAATTAAACTCTGAATTTTCAAGAAAAAATGAGTTTTGTTCAAGGAAAAAGTTTTGAAGAAGAGGAAAAACTCAGATTTAGACAACAGTCTATTGAAGAGTTTTTAGCTCAAAAGAAAAAGCAACAACCACAGGTCAAAGATGTTTCCATGAGAACATGTTTTAAATGTGATCAAAAAGGACATCTTGCTCGCAAGTGTCCAAATCTGAAACCTGTGGATGTTGACAAAAAGAAGATTGATGCTGAGAAACAAAAATCTGAGAATATGAGACAAAGGTCAACCAGATTTGATTCAAAACAAACTTGGAGGTACAACACAAACAAGTTTGTTTCGAACCAAACTTGGAAATCAAAACCGAATAGGTTCGATTCTAGACAGACTTGGAATTCTCACACACCCAGATTTAGAACAACACAAAGTTGGAAAACATCTGTTGATATGACAAAACCACAAGAGTTTTGGAAACCAAAAGTTGTTCAAAGTCAAAATGTTCAAAAAGATTCACATTTTTATAAAAGAGGTACTCCAAAAGGTCAAACTTGGAGTGTTAAGAAACAAGTGACTTCGGTAAAAGATGAGAAAGTTGAAGTCAAAGTTGAAAAAGTCTTTGTTCAGAATGACAAAGATTTTCCGAAGTTAAATGATACATATTGTGTTGAAATGCCTAAGGTCCAACAGACCTGGGCTAAACTGTTCAAGTAATTAAGTAGTCTGAATGTGCAGGTGCTCAACAAATTCAAAGATTGTGAGAATGGAAGTTGGAGTAGCCTGGCACAACAAGAGGAAGAGGTTGCTGGATCCTGTGTTGGTTGAAACAGGAAGTTTATTTTCATTCTGTACATAAATAAACAATATTTTCAAAACCCTAAAAATTGAAAAATTTGAAAAACCAAAAATATGTTTGTTTTTTAATTTTTGTCAAAAATAGAAAATTACAAAAATATGTGTTGATTGAATACGCCGAAACCCTCACAGCTGAACAAACATGATTAATTTCACAAGATTGAAAAACGGTTTTCAAACTGTAAATATTAATGTGTTGTAAATCATGGGGGTATGTTAGATTTTCTGCAAATCAGTACACTTTAAGGAGAAAATGGATGGCGAGACAAAGCTATCAGTATTGGTTGTCAAATTTTCTTTAAATGATTTTGTATTTTAGGGGGAGATATATTGTTGTCAGAAAATACAAAAACATTTGAAAATTTGGAAAAGTCAAAAACATGATAAAATTCAAAAATTGAGTTTTTGCGTAAAAAGAGGAAATGATAGTATATCAGTAGACAGTTACAGTACGCTAAAGAAATGGAAAGTTTAAATGTGTTAAACGATCTCACCGTGGATGTGTCGGTAGATTTTTATACATTTAATAAACTTGTTCGGGATATAAACTTAAATTCAAACTTACTTATTTCGTGGGGAACACTACTTGGATATATAGGTAACCCCTGAAATCTCGTTTGAAGGACCCCTCTTTCTGAGATACTAGGTCTTTATGCTTAGTGATATCTGGGGTATTATCCCGGGACTTCTGATTTTGCGGAAGCAATGGCCTAGTCCCCGGAGAATACTTTCTGCTTGCTTGAAACATAGCGCTGCCCTCAGCAAAAATGATGAAACAATAAAATTGATAGTCATTGTTGTTGTAAAAAAGATCCTCTAAAGGGGACACACCTAAAGACAAACCTGAGTTCTCTGCTGAAGAGAAGTTCTGACCTGAGCTCATATGGTTTCATAATTTATGACCCTTACAGATATCATCTAGGTATACTCACCTGTAAGACTGAATATTGGGATCTGGATACAGGAGTATATTCAAGAGGTGGGACACGTGAATGAGTTTAAGTTCTTAAAACACCTAATTCGTATCCTAAATCAGTTGAAATTTGTGTGAAAATTTAAGTGGACAAGTATATCGACAATCTAAGTGAATTGTTTAATTCTTAATGTGTAACTAAGCTCAACGGTACTTGTGACTTGTCAAAAACTGATATGATCCTCTGACGCATACTCAAACAAAAATATTGTCTGTAAATATGTTTGTACATATTTCTTTACTGCTTTATATTTTCAGAAAATTACAAAAAGATTTTTGATTCTGCTTTATTTTCGACAACCAATGTCTGAAATGCTAAGTTTCAAAATCTAAGTAAGCTGATTGTGTTTCTGAAAATAAAACAAGTTCATTAATTTGAAACTTGAATTAAAAATCAAAAATCAAAAAACAGTTTGTGATATCTCCAAGGTCATTAGTTTGGACTTTGATGATTAACTGCGAGGGATTTTGGATACTTAACACTGCCAAATCTGTAAAGATTGTTGATAGGGGGAGTGATTTAGAAAGTTGAATAGAGCCAGATTACGAAGTCTGGAAAATTGAATGTTCAAAATGTTTGTACTTATAAATGTTTGAGAATTCCAGATGTTGTACCAGACTACGATCCCGACAGCCGAGTCTAAGGGGGAGTCTGAAGACGAGCTCAACGCAAAAGGAAGCGTGGATTCAAGGAGCCATGTAACTATTCCAGAAGAGCTTGTATACGAAAAGCAAGGTGTCGATCCCAAAGCACGGAAGCTTGACGAAAGGGGGAGCCTGATGAAGAAAAGAGTCTACAGAAAGGAGAAGCTGAAGCTGAAGACAGATCCACAGGGATTCTGTTCAAGAAGATTCAAAGAGAGAGAGAAAAAGAAGACGCTACGAGTTTGACTCAATGATCGAGATTGACTGCGGCAATATCCAAGGGGGGGTCTGTTAGTGCATTTATGTCTATCGCCTTCGTCAATCCGAGCCGTAGCGAGAAACAGAAGAAAACGAGTCGTTATGATGTAATATCTAGACAAAAGGCAAGGTGGCAATATTGTAATTAATGAGAAATCTCATTAAAAGCCAAGGCCTATAAATAGGAGCTTTATGTTTAGATTAGAGACTTTTGGCTCATTTGTGTTTAGGAGAACTCTAGATCTAGAGAGAGAATCTAGAGAGAGAAAGTGATTCAAGGTGCTTGTTCTTGTTATATTTCTAATAGAATCACGTTTATATTACATCGTGTGTATTAGGTCGCGTTCGTGTACGGATTCCGCACGTTATACGTTCGTTTCGTAATCGTTTCGGAGTCAAAACCGGTCCTACAAGTCTAAAATTTTTTTAATTAGGATGTCGGATGTTAACTCCATATGATGGAGAATTAAATTACGGTCACATAGGAAGAAACGTGACGCGAAACAGATCAAAAAAGAGAAAGTTATGTCCGTTTTCGTGTTAAATATATATCCGGGTTATCAGTTGCGATAACCCAGAGAAGTTATTTGGTAATATGGGTTATCAGTTGCCAAAACCCAGACAAGTTATTTGGTAATCTGGGTTATCAGTTGCCATAACCCAGACAAGTTATTTGGTAATCTGGGCTATCAGTTGCCATAACCCAGACAAGTTATTTGGTCATCTGGGTTATCAGTTGCCATAACCCAGACAAGTTATCTACTCATCTGGGTTATCAGTTGCCATAACCCATACGAGTTACCTGGTCATCGTATTGAGCTTTCGGGCTTAGCTAGATTAGTTATAGATTTCATATAACTAACGTATATCATGATTTATGATATGTAGGTAATAAATGGAGTATCGGATGACGATCAAGCTCAACGAAGAACCGAACACGATCAAGATGTTGAAATGTTTTAGTTATTAAAATGTTTTAACAAATTCGCATTTTTAAGTGTATGATTAATCTTAAATACACTATTATAATCGAAATTTATATGATAATCGTATGAAATGGACTAAGGGTCTTACATAAGGCTTGGCTTAATACCCTCCCAGTTGGTTCGGTAAACACCTTGGATGAACTAGCCCAAAAGTTTTTATATAGGTATTTCCCTCCTGCTAAAACGGCTAAATTAATGATTGAAATTAATACATATTCGCAAGAGGACGGGGAATCCTTATATGAAACTTGGGAAAGGTTCAAGGAGCTACTAAGAAAGTGTCTTCATCATGGTCTTGCGGTATTGCAACAAGTCTCCACTTTCTATAATGGGTTGTTGCCACACACAAGACAAACACTTGATTCTAGCTCCGGGGGACTTTTAGGTAGTCGTCGCCCAAATGAAATCTATAATCAAATTGAGGAAATTGCTCAAACCAATTTTCAATGGCACACTCCCCGAGGCACAAAATCTATTGCCCCGGGCTTCCATAAGGTTGATGAAAGCACCTCCTTGCAAGCCTAAATCGAGGCCCTTTCTTCAAAAATCAAAAAGTTAGAAATGGCAAAAACAGCCTCGGTTATGGCTTGTGAAGGGTGTGGTGGACCACATGAAAATTGGAGTTGTATGAAAGAAATGGATAATCAAACGGAAACGGTAAACTACATTGATAATAGACCTAGGCCGTCGGGTCCTCCAACGGGTAACTAAAACCAAGGATGGCGTAACCACCCTAACCTTGGTTGGAGAGAACCCGGCAATAGTAGTAACCAACAAAATCTAAACCAACGAACTAACTTTCAACAACCAAGAAACGAGTCACAAAATTTCTCTCAACTACAACAAGGAGGACGAGAGAGGCTTGAGGATACCTTCTCCCGCCTCATCTCCGACACCGAAAAGAAAAACTCGGATCGATTTCAACAACTAGAATCGAATTTTAGAAATCAACAAGCTAGTATTCAAAACATTGAAAAACAAATAAATCAACTACCTCAAAATTTCTCCGAGAGACCACAAGGCGCGTTACCAAGCAATACCGAAACCAACCCAATGGTGCAAGTACATCTCATCACGTTGAGAAACCGTAACGTAGGTCCCGAGGAGGCTCCGCTACCTCCCACTGAAAAGAGCCGATCTAGCCAAACCCCAACTTCGCCGACACCCCAACAAGAGATGGCTCCACCACCAAATCAAGAGCCCGCCAAGAATCCTCCGGTACCATACCCCGGTCGGTTACGTCGCCAAAAGACCGATGAGCAATTCTCAAAATTCGTAAATTTACTAAAACAATTGCATGTCAATATTCCATTTGTCGAAGTCCTAACTCAAATGCCTAATTATTCGAAATTTATGAGGGACTTCCTCACTCACAAAAGGAAAATCGAATCATTGCAATTAGTTAATTTAAGCGAAGAATGCTCCGCCTTTCTACTCAACAAGCTCCCGCAAAAGAAGATCGATCCCGGAAGCTTCACCATTCCTTGTTCAATTGGGAAATCTCCCATTCGCAATGCACTAGCCGATCTTGGGGCTAGCATCAATCCCATGCCCGCATCAATGTTTGACCGACTCGTCCTGGGGAAACAAGCCCTACAAAAATGAGCATACAACTCGCCGATAGGTCCGTTAAATACCCACAAGGTGTCGCTGAAAATCTATTGGTTAAAGTCGAAGACTTTGTCTTCCCGGCCGACTTTGTCATATTAGATATGGAGGAAGATACCAAAGTACCACTCATATTAGGAAGACCATTCCTAGCCACGGCTCACGCAATGGTAGATATGAACGGTGGAACACTAACATTGAGGGTTGGAGACAAGGAGATGACGTTTGGGGTTGAGAAAAGAGTAGAAGACGATGACCCGATCAATTACATGAAAGTCATAGACTCAAGCTTGGATGATGCTCTCCGACGGTGCAACATGGGATGCAAACCATCCCACTTGAGTAACACATGATTGGCTTTGGGTCTAGCCAAGGACCCTTATAAACGTGGCGCACCCCGGAGGCATTCCGCGGAACTATCTGTAGTTTAGCTTAGATTAACCTTATGTTTTCTAGTTTAGTTTTTAATTTTCAGGAATAAAACACACTTGGACGGTGAAGGATACTAAGGGAAGCTTGTACCAACGCCCCATGCACAAAAACAGAGCCTCCCTAACATTTTTCTTCATTACAGCAAGTTCAGCACGGGCCGTGTCCCGCCAGCACGGCCCCGTGCTGAAGAGTCTGCAGAAAATCGCCCAGTTCAGGTAACTGGACACGGGGCGTGTTCGCTGAACACTCCCCCCTGCCCAGCCTTCTGTTACATTTTGTTATCTTTTGTTACTGGCAATCTGAACACGGGGCCGTGCCCGGTCAACACGGCCCGTGTCCAGGTGCCCAGTAACAGAAAATTTTTGTTTAAACACACCTTTTTACACATTCAATCAACCTAAAAACTTATTTTCGGGACACATTGAGGACAATGTGTAATTTAAGTGTGGGGGGATGCTAAAACCTTGAATTTTGCAAGTCCTAATTACAAGCCTTACACAAAACTCTATTGGAACCGCTAAACACCCCAAATGTTTTCAAAAAAAAATTTATTTTTTTACTTGTCTTGGTTTAAATTGGGAATAACAAGTTCTAAAAATGTTATATTTTTATAAATTTACAACCGATAGCGTCGTGATAAAAAAAACCAACATAAGAAAATTATGAAACGGAATGACAAATCTAGTTAAAATTTGATTATATATACTTGATCACATTAAAAACTCATTCCCACAAAAAGTGAGTTTTGAGCCTTTATTGAGCATACAAATATACATCTTTAAACTAAATGCTCATTTTTCGTTTCTTATGTGAATAGCCGCTTGGTTTCTTACGACTCTAGAACTTGCCATGACGATACATTCCCGTTTCTTACCAACTTAAACCCAAGTAAGTAAATGACGGAGGCATTAGGACTAACCCTTTTTATTTCAACACCATTATTTTTCTTTTTTTTTTATCACTTACCCAAAATCTCCCTAGTTAACCCCTTTGAGCCTAAACCTTTTCATTTCTAAACCCAAAACAAACACCCTTTACCCACCAAAAGCTTTTTCATTTTAAACCTTTTATTTTAGTACAAGGATCGGTTTTCTTGTGACATCCTTATCAAAAAAAAATGATGAAGTTTAGCAATAAACAAGCAAGTTCATCAAAAAGAACTTTGTTTGAAAAATGCTTCATTAGAATAAAAAGTCACAAAAACAAAATGTTTTACGAAAACCGACGCTTTTTACGCCTTTTCGCCCTTTTCTACCAACCACTAACCCAAAAACCACCTACCTTTAACCCAAGCCTAACCCTTCCCCAAAGTCCTCTTGATATTTACAAAGGTTTATAGTTAAAAAGGATGAGGATTGATTGCTTGGCAAGCATATGGTAGAAGTAAATTCCATGCCGCTCTCGAGTGTTTCACAAAAATACATCTTCGGCCGAGTGTTGAGTGATCCCCCGTGAGGTATGTGAACTTGTATATAAATGGAATTTTAAAAAAAGGCATGTTATGCCCAAATAAGTAATTTATCTTATGAAATGTTCTAAATAAATCATAACGAATAGGATTGTAAATAACATAAAAATAAAACCTAATAAAGATTCTTGGAATCCCGACACTCTAGACAAGCCCAAAACCTTCTCTTCTACCCATTCCATTCGGGTGTGTAAGTCACAAAATAAAGAGTTTTGCTTGAGGACAAGCAAAGATTCAAGTGTGGGGGTATTTGATGTGTGTAAAATGCAACATATAAATTACATCAAATGAGGCATAAAACTAACCCTTTTTTAGTACTAATGTTGGAAAAAGTGTGCTTTTGTCTTCCTTTTGTATTTTCAGGGTTAAATGAGCTTAAATGAATAAAAGAAGCAAAAATGCAGTCAAATCTAACAATAATACAAGAAAAGGAATAAACGTGGCATGCCCGACCCCTCAACAGCATCTTCCCAAGCAAAAACAAGACAACAAAAGGCTAAACACGCCCCGTGTCGAGCGGACACGGGGGTGTGCCCAAGTGTCTGCAGAAAAGACAGTGGTAGAAGCTTCTATTTCCCAACACGGGGGCGTGCCCAGCGGACACGGGGCCGTGGTCAACGCTAAGATTCGCAGAATCTGAGAAAATCTTGATAGTACAGATACGCTTCTGCACACGGGGCCGTGCCCAGCGGACACGGGGGCGTGGTCAACTAATACAGGCAAACTGCATTAAATGAAGAAAGAGAAGATGGGTGGACACGGGGCCGTGCCCAGCGGGCACGGGGCCGTGTCCGGGCTTCTGTGCAGGCTATAAATAGGGGTGCTTGGTTCACTTCAAAGGCATCCCTTGACAAACCACCTCTCTCACACTTCACCCACCCTCCACCACCATCACAACCCATATCCACGACTATCATCCATCATCCATCATAGAGTGTGTGTAGTAGTCTCGGGATCCAAGATTGATAGTAAGAGTTCTTGACAATCAAAGGCCATGTTTGCCTAAGTCTCTTACATCACTTGGTGAAGATAAGCATTTAGTGTAATACTTTTTATTTTTAATCTTTTCGCACTTTTTAATTGGTTTTGTATTAATGATTTTAATAACTAGTTTCTTATGTTGAAGGTGAAACTTCCTTATCATTTCTCCGTGGTGTCTTGGCGTTATTTTACTGTCTATATAAAATAAAAGATTTACACCATTCATATCTCCACGGTCTATATGGAGATATGTTGGCTACCTGGTCGGGGGTTAAGGGAATGGTTTGGTAAGGTTCTTGCCTTGTTCAGTGTATAAATCCTGCAAGGACCTGGGTCAAGCTTAGTAGGACCTCCTTCAATACCCACTGGTATTGGATGGCGGGGGTGCGAATTTCTTAATCCCCTCATATGTAAACTACTATTAATACATTAACCCGGCTACTTAGGATTGTATCCCTGCTGACTCAAACTACTTAGCCGAGGGTAAGGTCACCTTCAAAAGTGGGGCCTACCACATTACGCATTAATAACTTAATTAATTATCTTTCAATAATCCAACCCTTTAGGATTGTATCCTTGCTGACTCAAACTACTGGGTTGAGGGTAACGTCACCTTCAAAAGAGGGGCCTACTACTATAACTAAGATAATCTCTTAAAAATGTCAAAAGTGCGGAAATAATCAAAGGTTACACTAAAGGCGAGTCGGATCCAAGTGATTCATCTTGTCTATCTGTTTTTATTTTTATTTTCAGCATTTTTAGTTAGTTTTCATTTTCTTATTTAAAACATTTTTCTAAAATTTTGATTTGATTAGACGTTGAGGATAAACTGGTACTAAAAGCTCTTGTGTCCTTGGACGACCTCGGTATCTTACCAACGCTATACTACGCTCACGATGGGTGCACTTGCCCATATGTGTGTTTAGTGTTAGTAAAATATCGTGTTTTATAAATTTAAAACTTGACTGAAGTGTTAAAATGGGCGAAACATATAACTAAAAACATATAACGCTACACACGCATCACCGTGATCGAACAAACTAGCAGCTCCGGGTCGATAGATAAAACTTTAAACGGTTGAGTCGAGTATATACCTGAGGCACTAGGCATCCATCTCCATTTGTCTTTTGATCCCGTAGTGTGCATGCCATCCAACAAAGCCATGCAGCTTTGTAGCTCCGCCACTTCCACCGGAGAAGCCGGTTGCCATGACCAGTCCCACTCCACCGAATCCGATCTACCTGAAGCAGGAATACGATCTTTGACCCAACAACATTTGTTTTTATCCAGGGCAAACAAAGAAGGCCATAATAACATTAACGGACCGTCCCCAACCCAATGATCAATCCAAAACCGAATACTACTACCATCCCCCACATTACCTTTAAAAAAATAGTGTATCCTTTTACCCCTTAAAAGAAATTTAGATACCAAACAAACAATGTTTTTCCACACTCCCGACATAGCCCGGTTAGAAGGCAAGTAAGACCACTTTCTCGACTTCCCATGGCACGCCAAGACAACTCTTCCTCCACTTTATATCTCCAAACCCATTTAGCAAGAAGAGCTTTGTTCACCGTTTTGAGTTTACATAAACCTAGACCGCCAAGATTTTTAGGAAGCGTAACTTTATCCCACGCCACCCAGTGCATTTTCTTAACCTCTTCCGAACCACCCCACAAAAAATTACTCATAAGAGATTCCAATGTTTGTACAACTTTAACCGGTACCTTGAAAATAGAAAGATAATAGACGAGAAGACTCTCAAGGACCGCTTTGATCAAAACCACCCGGCCTCCGATAGAAAGCAAGTGAGCTTTCCAAGAAGAAAGACGATTTTTAAAAATATCAACAATCGGTTCCCAATTAAAGATTCTATTCATGTTTGCCCCAAGAGGTATACCGAGGTATCTAAACGGAAAGCTCCCTTTTCTGCACCCTACCAATGTAGCCCAATTATCAACATCTTCCTCGCCCACTCCTACTCCAAATAAATTTGATTTATGGATATTAATCTTCAAACCCAAGCACGCATGGAACACCCGTAGAATTCTTGCAATCGATAAGAAATTCTCCTTATCCCACTCCCCTAGAATTAACGCTTCATCGACGTAAAAAAAGGTGTGAAACCACCGGGCCCCCGGTTAGGAGTTTAACCCCATGAAATCTCCCCACCTCACAGGCTTTAACCACTAAACAAGATAAAGCTTCGACAACAATAAGGAAAAGGAACGGGGACAAAGGATCACCTTGACGATGGCCTTTCTGGCACGAAAAATAGAACGTCGGGAGCCATTAACCAAAACCGAAGAGCTAGAGGACTTTAAAACCCCTTTAACCCAGTTGCATCAATTACAAGGGAAGCCTATTTGATTCATCATATCTAAAATAAAATCCCAGTTGACATTATCATACGCCTTTTCGAAGTCAATTTTGAAAATAAAAGCTTTTTTACCAGATTTTTTAAGCCAAGACCAAGTCTCACTCAAAATCATAGGGCTATCAAGGATATACCTGTCGTTGACGAAAGTCGATTGAGATCCGGAAATAATGTTACCAATCACCTTTTTCAATCGGTTAGCCAAGATCTTAGAAATAACCTTACTAATAATCCCGATAAGATTACTAGGTCGGTAGTCCCTTAAACCAATCGGATCTTTAGTTTTAGGGATAAGGGTTATGAAAGACGTACCGCAACCTCTATCGATAGACCCAGAGCCAAAGAAATGAGCCATCACCTCTTTGAAATCCTCCTCAAATAGTCTCCAGAAATGTTTCACGAACTTAAAGTTAAAGCCATCTGGGCCCGGGGCCATATCCGACCCACAGTAAAAAACGGCTTCCTTGATCTCCTTGACTGAGAACGGTTCCGATAAGAAATTAACATCTACTTCCGATAACCTTTTAACTCCCGGGCAGCGGAGCCTAGGCCTGTACCGAACATTTTCCGTGAAGTGGTTCTTAAAGAAACTGGAAACTTCTTTCTTGATAGCCTTCGGCTTATCATCCCAAATTCCATCAATGAGCAAACCCGGTATACCATTAACACTCTTCGTGTTATATATGAGTCTGTGGAAAAAAGCAGTATTCTCATCCCCCTTGATGGCCCATCTGCAGCGCGCCCTCTGTTTCACATCCATGGCCTTCAAACGATTCCTCTCACACACGTTTTTCAAACATTCTTCCTTTATCCAAACCTCTTCTTCCGATAACTCTCTTTCTTCGCAAATTTTATCCAAGTGTTCCATTTCTTCCTTGTCCCTATTTTCTTCTTCTTTATCTTTCGCGTTCCTCTCGGACCTCCAAGCTTTGATAGAATTCCTTATATATTTAAATTTGTTAGTCAAAACAACGTCCTGCCGGTCCCCAACCTTGACATATGATTCCACCGCCCTTTCAATCACGTTATCAAATTCTTCCAACTCAAGCCACGAATTAAAGAACCTAAAAGGTTTAGCTCCAATGTTTTTACTCGAGGTTTCCAGAACGATAGGGCTATGATCAGAGAACGACCTCAGTAAAGCTCTCAAGCATGCATCCGGCCAAAGACCAAAGAAATTTTTGCAAACCAGAAACCTATCGATCTTACTAAGTTTGTTCGAATTCGGCACAAGATAGGTGAATCTCCGCCCTTTCATACTATACTCCGCTAACTCACATTCATTGATAAAATTATTAAAATCACTGGCACTGCCTCTATTAAACGCCGAATTCAATCTTTCCACCTGAGCCCTGACTGAATTGAAATCCCCAAGAAGAATCCAATACCCAACCCCTGTTTTGATAACATTCGTCAACTTATTCCATAACTCCTTTTGTCACCAGCCCTATGCGGAGCGTATATGTTGATAATATTCAACATCTGTTTATAGCCCTTCAGCCACCCATTAATAAGCAAAAAGTTTCTTTGCTTACACACCCCCTGTATCTTAAATAACCCGGGGTCCCATAAGCACACCATCCCCCCTGATCTACCCGAAGCTCCCACCGATTCCATCGAAAAATTGGAATCACCCCAAAATTTAGCTGCAAGATCATGACTTACCTCTTCGATCTGTGTTTCCTGTAAGGCTATGAAGTTAGTCTTTAGCTCTTTCCTCATCCCACTGACCCAACCAGCCTTCGAAAAACCCCCCATACCACGAATATTCAGCGACAAACAATTCATGATTTCACCTTCTGAATGCCCTCTTCCACAATCAAATCTTCGATCAACCTGTGATGACGGCTCAGGTCGACACCAATCTCATTGCCAAGCTCTAGAGTTAACTCCGCTTCAGATCTCTCCTTCCTTACATCCTCAACAGCAGCCGAGCAAGGGCTAGGTTCTGAAAAGACTCTGACTTGAGCTAACACTCCTTCCATAATCGATGAAACAATAACCTCGGGGGCTACCGGAATCTCAGCCAGCTTTTCGTTAAGATCCAAATTGAAAGATTTCTCCCCTGTATCGCCTTTCTCCTTATCCTTCTTTCCAAAATTATTGTCCTTATTCCCCACAGGAGAAACCTGCCTCCTCCTTTTTTATTAATGGGCTCACCACTTTTGATACTAGGCTCCACCTAGGCTTTGGGCCTACAAGAAGCTCCATCTGGGCTTTGGGCCTACAAAGTTTCTATTTTGTAATTTAGAATTTAAATGTTTATATTTAAAATTTAAAAATATATATATATAAAACATAATATACACACATCTAATATACATAAACATATATTTGAAGTTTTGTATTAATATTTAAAGGAACATAAATGAATGAACAAACATAAACTAACGTAAATAAACGAACATAAATGAACGTTTACGAATGTAAATGAACGAACGAGACAAGTGTTCGTATCTTTTCATTTATTTAAATAAACACAGTTTATTTTTCATGTACGTTCATTTATTAAATTAAATGTACATAATCGAACTTTTCACCTGAACAATTTACAAACAATTCACTCGACGTTCATTTACATGCAATCATACCATATTGTAAGTTGGGTATGAGATGATATAATTCCCTTAACATTAAAAAAACATAATTATCATTCCAGATTTAAGTGGGTAGGGTGTTGCTATCATAATTACTACTATTATTTAATTGTTATTTAATGTAGTATAGAATATTTTTTAATAACTTGTATATTTTGGGGTTTGGTATAGCTGGTCTATATTTTAACATGTGGGTAGGGTTTGTATATTTGATGAGTCGTTGAGTGACTAGATGCATCTATCTATCTAACAAGTATTGAGAGCAAAACTGTCACTTAGCATAAGTGATCAACAATTCAACATAATACACTCTTTCAGAAACCGGGTGGTTTCATTTCTGAAGGAATTTGAACAACGTAAAGCCTTTGAATTCTCTTCTGAAAATTTTGGATGTCAACCGTCTACAAGATATGGGCTACCATGTACACCTAAACAAGCAATGTAATTTATAAAGGTTCAGATTAACTATATAAACACCCTAGCTAAGTCCAAATCCAATAAAGCCCACATATTTATTCTTTTCTATCAAAACAAAACTGTATAACTAAATATATTTTGTAACATTTTCATTTTGATGCATGTTATTAAAAACAAGAGTAAATTTCTATTTTGTTTCCTGTGGTTTGGTCCAAATATCCACTTTGCTCCAATAGTTTTAATTTAACTTTTTTGCTCCTTGTGGTTACTTAATTGGTTCATGTAAACAGATATATAACAATAGAAAATGCAACACAACAACGGATACAGTGACAAAAAGGCGACTGAAAACTTTATTATTTACCAACCCAGAAAACGCCCAAAACCAAACCCTAGATCTTACCAAAAAGTAAGATCTAAATCAATAGATTACACAATACAATCAACTGATGAAATATCAGTTGATCAACAGAAATCAACACAACAATACAAGATCCTACTGGATCAACAAGAAATACAAACAGATCTGAATAACTACAACCGGAGAGAACTGATGTAAACTTGTGCGGAGATAAGAGAGAAGTGAGACTGAAGAAGGTGATCCAGAAACCCTAGACTTCTCCTTTTATACCAGCATCTTTCCATTTTACACTTTGCACCCCTGCATACTTGCGCTCAAGTACAATAAAACCACAGAATGTACACTTTCACCCTCTAACTATCATTCTGTTTACATTCGCCAATAATGACAAGTCTAGCTCAAATACGTGAGCCCAAATATAAGCCCAAACACTTAAACCAACCATTAACATAACAGGCCCATCCATTGAACCCAATAATAAATAACATAATGTAACAACCATATAGTATATGGATTAACCTCTTATTCTCAACATTCCCCCATCATTCATATACTATACATGTTAACCATACCTAATTTATCACATATAAGATCATGTGCTTCACTACTAAGACCTTTAGTCAAAATATCAGCAATTTAACACTCAGAATCAATTTTAATAGGATCAATTATACCACAGACAATTTTCTCTCTCAAAAAATGCAGATCAAGTTCAAAATGCTTAGTCCTTTCATGAAACACAGGGTTCATAGAAATAGAAATAACACTTTTACTATCACAATAAAGTTTAACAGGTAAACTGCAATTAATACCAAGTTCACTTAACACATTTTTAATCCAGATTATTTCACAAGAAGCAGAGCACATAGCTCTATACTCTGCTTCAGCAGTTGACCTAGCAACAACACTTTGTTTTTTACATTTCTAGGAAACCAGAGATTCCCCCAGAAATACATAATACCCAGTAACAAATTTTCGAGTATTAGTACACTTTGCCCAGTCAGAATCAACATACCCAACCAGGTCAAGACTTTGTCCCTTTTTAAACATTAACCCTTTACCCGGTGATTGTTTTAAGTAACGAAGCAACCTTAGAGCAATCTATAAATGTGATTCTAAAGGAGAATGCATATATTGACTAAGATATTGCACAACATAACTAATATATGGTCTAGTTAAAGACAAATAGGTCAACTTTCCTATTACTTTTTTTATATCCTGAGATATTTTTCAACTCTACTTTATCCTTATTAGTTTTAGCAAGCACAACATGACAAAGTTCAATAGGTGTACTGACTGGTTTACACCCCAAGTACCCAAATTCATTTAACAATTCTAGACAATATTTTCGTTGATTAAGACAAACACCTTTATCACTGTATAACACCTCTATTCCTAAAAAATAGTTAAGGACACCAAGATCTCTGATTTTAAAACTATCACTCAACAATTTTTTAATTCGATTTATCTCATCAAGACTGTTTCCTGTGACAACGATATCATCAACATATACTAAAAGAATAACAAGTATACCAGATTTTTTAACACAAACAAAGAATGATCACATAAACTGAGAATAAAACCAATTTTAGACAAGACCTCTATAAGTTTTTCATTCCACTTCCTAGGTGCTTGTTAAGACCATATAAGGATTTAACCAATTTGCACACTTTGGTTTCACTTTTAGAATAGTAGTTGTGAGGCAAAGACGTATATACATCCTCTATAATAGAACCATACAAAAAAGCATTGTTCACATCAAGTTGAAACAATGACCAACCCTGTTCAACTGCTAGACTGGTAACACATATAACAGTCACCATTTTAACAAACGATGAAAAAGTTTCACCAAAATCCACACCTTCCCTTTGATTATACCCCTTAGCTACTAACCTAGCTTTATATCGTTCAATCTCACCATTAGATTTGTACTTTATTTTATAGATCCACCTACACCCTATAGGCTTTCTACCAGTTGGCAAATCAGCAAGAACCCATGTATTATTTCGGAATAAGGCTTCCATTTCTAGGTTCATAGCTTCAACCCATAAAGGGTCTTTAGCCGCCTCATCATAAGTATTGGGTTCTATACTTTTATTCAAACTACTAATAAAGGACACATTATCAACAGATAAACAAGAATAATTCATAACTTTTTCTATCTCATACTTAACTTTAACATCTAACACATATTCATCAAATTGTTTAGGAACATATGTACTTCTAGAAGACTTCCTAATACTTATAGCACTCCCCTCAGATGGGTTAGTCTCGACACCTATCCCCCGATATCCTCAGCCCTATCAATTTCCTCTCTACTACTACTATCAACTCTAGACTCTAAGCAAGGGGCAAACTCAGGTTGTCTATAAGTGGCAGATGTAGAAGGAATTGAGTGCTGATCATCACCAAGGGTATCATGAGATCTAGCAACACCCTCTTCGTCATTGGGAATAAGAGGAACTTCAGGTACATTGTCTTCATAGAAATCAAAAAAATTTATATGATTTAAGGTTTTATCATACATTACTTGATTATCATATTGTTTTGATTTAAAGGGATAAAAATTTTCAAAAAATTTTACATCTCTGAAGAAAAAAACCTTTTTTTTCATCCAGATTTCACAACTTGTATCCCTTTTTTACATTAGAGTATCCTATTAACACACACTTATCAGCATGATAAGCAAATTTATCAGTTTCATTTAGAACAATGCTAAAACACAAACACCCGAAGTTCCTCAAATGTGATAATGAGGGTTTAAATCCAAACATAACTTCATAAGGACTCTTACCAATTAAAACAGATGATGGTAACCTGTTAATTATATAAACTGCAGTTAAAATATAGTCTGACCAGAATCTAAGTGGCAAACCACCTTGAAACATCAAAGCTCTGGCTATGTTTAACAAATGTCTGTGTTTACGCGCCACAACACCATTCTGTTGCGGAGTATAAGCACACGAAGTCTGGTGAATTATACCTTTGTTTTGTAGATTCATTTGATCAATAAAAAATGTTCCATCATCACTCCTAAACATTTTTATTTTACTCTTAAACTGAGTGAGAATCAATTCACAAAAATCTTTTACGTTTTCAAACACTTCCATTTTAGACTTTAAAAGATAACACCAAACTGATCTGGAATAATCATCCACAACAGTCAAAAAATATATATAGCCCTCGTAACTTGATACCTTATAAGGTCCTCATAAATCTAAATGAATAAGATCACTAACACATTTAGACTTATGCTCACTCAAAGGAAATGGAACACGAACTTGTTTAGACATATGACAAATATCACAAGGACCATGTTCTATAGAGTTAATACCTAAACTTTCTTTTAAGATAGCCAGAACTTGATCAGATGGATGACATAATCTATTATGCCACATACTAGACTTTAAAAAACTATTAAAGGAAAGATTTGCTAAATTACCATCTTTACCACTCAGATATAGACCATTATCCTGGCTACCAATCACCAGGATTTTCTTTGTGCTCAAATCCTGTAGCATACAATTACTTTCATTAAACATGACAGTTATTTGATTATCTTTAGCTAACTTATGAACTGACAGCAAATTAACACTGTAATCAGGGACAAAGAAAACATCCTTTAACACAACATTATTAATTAACTTTAACTCTCCTATTTTTAAAACTTTGACACTAGTACCATTTGGATGACTAACTTTTAAACCACATTCTGACACATCCACACAATTGAACATATCTTTATCTGTTTTAATCATATGCTGATTCACTCAAGAATCAACAATCCAATTATAGTTATGTTCAAGACTAACAATACTAGAACAACTAACAAAACTATTAACCATACTATTCATACTCAAGGTCTCACCTCCCATGTTCGACCTGGACTGATCTCCTTCAGTTTTGTCACTCACCAGACTTAACAACCTAGATATTTGTTCAGAAGTAAAAGGTAAAGCAGTACTAGTAGAGTTTGCATTACCAACAGAAACATTTGACTTATTGTTAAAACCAGTATTATTATCCTTTTTCACAAATTGTCCTCCTGATCTCTTCTTCATACCAGGAGGATATCCAACCAACTCAAAACATCTATCAACAGTATGACCTAACATATTGCAGTGAGTACACTTCAAGTTAGGGTTAGGACCTCTAGTATTCTTTCTCCTAGAATCAAAAGACTGGGAAGATTTAGACACAAAAGAAACATTTTGACTTTTAACTCCACCACTAGACATTCTATGAGATTCTTCCCTAGATACAACAGAAAAAGCAACCTTGATAGATGGAAATGTGTCTCTTGTTAACAAATTTGTTCTAACTGGTTGATAAACATCATCCAAACCCATGAGAAATTGCATTAGTTTTATTAACATAGAAAAATCATTATAGTCTTTAGCTGCTTTACAAGAACAAATAGGTAGTTTGAGCTGACCATAGCATCAAACTGTTTCCACATAGTTGTTAACCTATTATAATAGTCAGCAACTGTACTTCTATTTTGACTTATACAATTATTATTTTTATATAAATCATACCCAACAGACCCATCTATCTTGTCATAGGTTTCTTTAAGATTATCCTAAACTTCTGAGGCATATTTTGAAAACACTTGACCCAAACACAATTCTCAGAAATAGAGTTTAAAATCCATGTCAAAACCACTGAGTTACATCTATCCCACTGACTAGCTAAAACATGATCATCAGTGGATCTCTAACACTTACCATCTACAAATCCATATTTATTCTTGGCTTCTAAAGCCAACTTCATAGCACTAGACCAAACAGAGTAATTTTCAGTTGCCTTTAGTTTAATACTAACAATAGTCGTGGAACTAGAATCACTAGGATGAAGATATAACGGATCTCCTATATCAAGTTTACTTAAGAGAGTTTGTGAAGTACTACCAGTATCACCCATCTTAACAAACAAACAGAGATAACAAGCAAGAACAGAAACAACAAGCTATAATACAAAACCAAACAGAAAACAACCTGCAAGACTGTGTCAGGGTCCAGATTCCAAGTTCATCACTCTATTGATGCTTGGACAAGTCTTTACATAGTTGCAAACCCAATGAACTTAGACCAAGATCAACAACCCATAACAAATAATGAACAATCATGACAAAAGATAATACACAGATAAACAGTAACAAACAATGAACAACCAATATAATACACCGAGCTGGTCCTCGCTACCCCGGCATCAATCTAACTAGATGCAACAAACATAATCAACAAGAGAACAGAATAGAACAATCTTACAGAAGTGTTTAACTCCCTCATTTAGCAGATCTGATGAATAACCTTCTAGGGTAATCATATTAGATCGAACAACAAGATGTCACACACAACCCGGTCAGTTTGCTTTGTAACCTTCTTGTAACACCCCAAAAACGGGTTTGTTAATTAAACTAAATTAACTGGGAAAGAGCGGGTAAAATACCGTTAGTGGTAAAAATCAACCCGGTAAATATTAGGATTTAAATAAATAAACCTAATGTTAAATAAAAGATGAACGAATGCTTTTGAAAAAAAATAAAGTTTACAAGAGGCTCGAGTTAACGGGACTTAAAATAAAACGGGTTATAACCTCCCCGAACCCACTAAATTAACTAGGAATGTTTAACCTAGTTAATAAGAGGAAATATTGTTAAAACTAAGAGGTTGTGGCCTACTTAATAACTAACCAAACATGAGGGACCAAAGTGGGATAACTAGAAAGTTTAATTATTAAAATAAAAAATCTAACAAAACACACACACAAGGTGTGTGTGTGTATGTAGCGACCAGGAGAAGCAAACAAGGGCAAGCCCTTGTTCTTGCTCATCAACACAAAATCATGCAATCAAAACGAAAATCAAAGGGGTTTCGATGCATGTTTGAAGATTTAGCACATACTACGTCATCTCTACATAAGGTATGTTGAAATTTGTTCATTTGTGGAGTTCTCTAGTTAAGAGAAATTTCTAAAGAGATGATTTGGAAATTTAGTCATGGAATTTATGAGTTTTGAAGATAGTGGAAGTGTTCTTGACTATCATAGTTATAGATTATGTGAAATATTTAGTACATGATATACATGGATGATTGATTGAGTAGTTAATCAAATGGGTTTTGATGATTTGACGAAATTGATGTTGTATTGGTGTTTATAAACATCATACTAACTCGTATGAGTGAACTACTTGAACAAATTAGGGATTTTGTTAAGTGTTCATAAGTGATTAGAAGTGGATCTTGACATAAGAGTTGAACCCGTGATTATGACGGTCAAAGTGTGTATGTGCTTATAATAACTGAAATTACATGCTAATTTATGATTACTTAAGGTATGAAATGGATGACATGTTAGCTAATATGGTAGCCTAAAAGATGATGCTCACTAAGTGTTTGATAATTTGCCTAAATGAGTTTTGTGAAATTGTTAGTGCATTTGTAACACCCCAAAAATGGGTTAATTAATTCTATTAAAGTAACTGAAAATAAACGGGTAAAATACTGTAAGTGGTAAAAATAAACCCGGTAAATATTAGGATCTAAATAAATAAGTCTAATATTAAATAAAAAGTGAATTAAAGCTTTGGAGGAAAAAAAGCTTATAAAAGACCCGAGGTAACGGGGTGTAACACCCTGAAAATATAAAGTTTTATATTAAGAATTTAAAATCGGTAATAAACAGAATAAAGTAACTAGGAATAAATAACCTAGTTAAATCATAAGTCTTATAGTAATAAGGAAAATTGTTGAAATAAACTACATGTAACTTGGAATAAAGTATAGGGGCCAACTGTAGCAAACTTGAAACAAGTTTGTTTTAATTAAAATGTTAGACACCAAAACACACACTTTAAGTGTGTGTTCTGGTCGAATTCTCCAGAGAAGCCAGGAAGCTCCCCATATCAAACCCTAACTAGCTCAAAATTGACAAATTGAAAGGATAAATCGAGCCCAAATCGAAATCCAATCATAGATTAATGATCACCGCAGTAAAGGGATCATAAGGTATGTAAAATTTCGTTGTTTGATTTCATCTTGAATTCTAGATGAACACATGAGAATCGAAATTAGGGCTTGCATGATCGTTGTTTGGATGAAATTGGAATAAAATCATGTCTAGGGGTAAACCCTAGTCATTATCTTGTTGAATTAATGATTAAACTATGAAATTCATGATCATCCACCATGTGTGTGTAGTGGGTTTTGTAGAAAAATGATGAACACTAGAATCATGATTAGTAAACTAGTGTTATTTGAACTCTATGAAGTTAATCTTGATATTGAACAATAAATTAGATGATTGACTAGTAAAAGGTGTTAAAATCTTGGCTAAATAAGTAATCATGAACTTGATTGTTGATTTAGTGAAATTATGTCCTTTAGGTGTTTGTTGAAATGCCTAAAAGAAAGCTAGATATGGTGATTTCGAACGAAACGCATATTTAAATGATAAGATGAATTATGTGTTATAAGACATGAATGGAGTTCTAAACGAAGTGTTGATTGAACTCTATAGGCAAAGGAGCCGAGTCTTCAAGCGGACAAGCCGGAGCGGAGACGCGCTTGAAAGGAACGCTTTGAAGGTACGTGACTTGTCGTCTCGTTACACTTATGTAGATAAACCTAGTCGTAGATATGTTTAATATTGATATAGCGAAAATGATTGCGTTTGGTATGTCAATGAAGTGATGTAACTCACTCGACAACCAAACGGGTCAAAATAGTTAAATAAATATGTTGTTGATGATATTGTTTAAAACAACCGTGTTGGAATGTCAATGAAGTGATGTAACTCACTCGACAAACCAAACGGGGGTCGAATTTTTAGTGTTTGAAATGACTTAAACATCACTAGTTAAATTGGGTTATAAAGCGTAAACCATGGAATGGAAGTGATACGCTAAGATTAACAAGCCCGGGAATGGGTAATTATGGCTAGAAACCAACGTTGATGAATTATGCAAGTACGCGACCTATGGTTTCGTTACATTATGTTATTATTTATCCTAGTTAGTTGAATTGTAAACGTTGAAGTCAATGACCATGAATTGTTGATTGGTTATAAACAAAGCGTAAGCCGTGAAGCGGACATGCTAACTTGTTGCAAAAAAAAAAACATGAACCCTTGTAAAGGGATTAAAGTCCTGAATTTTACTTGTCAAATGTTCTAGAAAAGCATGTTTAAATCCTTGGAAAATAAGCATGATGATTATTGCGTAAGTGTCCCTCTTGAAGGGAGCGAATCGCTATGGTGGGTAAACCCGGGGTTGGGTAAATTGGTCGTAGACATGAGATGATTTAAACAAGTTGTTGAACTTGTAAACAAGCGGGTCGAATAATTAAGGAGCCAAAATAAAGGCCAACTGTTTTTAAAATAAAAATTTACGTGATTTGTGTTGATAAACGGGTCCGTAATTTAATTACGGTCGCGTAGGAAAAAGAATTACGAAAAACGGACTTGTATAGCCAAAGTTATGCAAGTTCTAAGTTGATATTGGTGAATTTTCGTAGCTGGGCAAAGTGCAGCAACAATAGAACAACTTGATGTCAAAAAGGGGGCTAGGTGTAGCGTCTAGCCCCTAGGTGTAGCGTCTAGCCCTCCCTGATTCCGAAAATTGTTTAATTTTTGTTGTTTTGACTCATGAAAGTTGTTTTAACATGTAATTAACTTATCAAAACTAACTTTCATGTTGGTTTTGAATTTAGGTGATCTTAGTTAGCATCCGGATGATGATCAAGTCAAGCATCAAGAACCGAACACTCGCCCTTGAAGCTTCCGCAATGAAACTGTTTTGTTTTTGTTACAAACAACTTTTGTAAACAAATTATTACTATCATTCGATTGTCATAATCATGTTTGAATGATAACTTATAAAAGTTTTTGAAATGCCACATTTTCACATAAAATGCGTATTTAATATTATATTCGTATTATAATGAGACGGGTGTTACAAGTTGGTAATCAGAGCTCATGGTTGAAGACAGAGTGTGTTCGGTTCGAAGCTTGATCAAACATCCGGTAAGAATTAGTTATTTAGTAGATTTTATTAGATTGTTAGAAAAAGGAATTCGAGTTGATGTGCATGGGAAGAGCGTGTTAACACACTCAAACCCGGAAAGTGCACTAAACATGAATGGTTTAAGCAAGTTACAAACTTGGCCAAATCAAAATGAAAGATACAAACGATAATGGAGCGAAATGTTTGACAATTGATATAAACATTTCAGAATTGAGATGTCTAGTGTTGATAAAAGATGGTTAGGTAGTATAAACCCTAACCATAGATTAATTATAAAATAAGTATTTATGAAATACATATATTTAAATGCCTCGTATAATAATACGAGCAATATTGAATAGCAAGAGTAATAATAAATTGGAGATGTTCGAATGATATGATAACCGCATCTGACGATGACGGGAGATAAATAATCTAAATGAAGGAAGGTTCGGAAGCATGACAAAGAACATGCTAGCGAAGAACTCAAATCAAGCGATGACTTGAGACAACGGAGTACATCAGGGTGAATATCAATCAGGTACACGTTATAAATTACGATAAGATAAGTAGAATGCAATAATTCACATAATGAACGATAGTTGTATATGAGCATATATGATTAGTGAATGAAAATACAAACCAACTAATGTGAATGCTAAGGCGTAGGGGAAAAAGTTTGACTGTCATAAATGAGGAAATTCACACAGACAAGTCAAAGAGGTAGAATAAAAGAATAAAGGACTTGACTGAATAAAAGCGATGGATTTCGCTAAGACGAACCGAATAAATAAAAAGTGCAAGATATTAACAAATCTATATAAAAGGATATGGGATAGTGTAGAAAGGAATAATGCTTGAAATAGTAAGGGAAATGCAAAATAGCGAAACAAGAATGTTAAAACATTAAGATAAAGAGCCCTGGTAACGGGTCGTAAGAAAGTATAGGTAAGAACCGAGTAACGGTAAGCGTAGGACAAACCGACGTATAAATGACGTTAGAAGTCATAGAGTCGGAAGGATAATTCGGAAGAAAACAAATGTAGCCTTAGACCACGGTCAAGGTCCATAGAATTCAAGAACGAAAACGAATGATTTCTAAAAAAAAAAAAAAGAGAAGGGGGTGCATTGACACCGAAAGTATATTTTAGAACGACATGAGAAAAGATGAATCTACGGGATCATCACGACCTTCAGGAAGTATAAGTAATGTTAAGGTCTACGAGACCAAAAAGACCCTTGGGTCACAAATAGAAAGAAACAAACTGTTGGAGTCTCACCTTAAAAAGGGTGGAAGTCTAAGGAAATAGCCTATGAGGCTAAGTAAAAGAGAGCCTACGAGTTAATAATGTAAAGCGAGGAAACTGGTTGTAACTCCCCGTGTAAAATAATAACGGGAGGTAAGGTTAGTATAGAAGCGATGGGTTTCGCTAAGTTAATTAAATAAGTTTAAATGAAGAGATCATGAAGGGTCTGGTTGACAAAAATGACGATTTTCGATAATGAAAAGTTTTATATAAACTTAAACATGACATGAAGCGATCACGGTTAAGAAAAGTAATATGAAATATAACCACGTTATAGCGTGAACTATGAAATAGGGATAATAGAAATTTGTAAGACTTAAGAAAGCAAAGTGGATATACCCGAGCGATGGTGTATAAGGTAACCGGTGACTAATAAGTCTAACCGCCATGATGAGCAATCAATAAAGATAAAGGATAAGAGCCGAAGGTAACGGCCCACGAGGCCTTACACGTAAAAGGCGCATACGCTTAGAAACCAAAAAGACATTACTATAATTCCCTAGTAAGATTAGTGAACGCGAGCAATGCTCAAGTAAATCACCAAAATTAGGTTCATTAAATTTAACCAATTGAATTACGTGACAAAGGTTTCGAGGACGAAACCTCTTTAAGGGGGGTAGACTTGTAACACCCCAAAAACGGGTTAATTAATTCTATTAAAGTAACTGAAAATAAACGGGTAAAATACGGTAAGTGGTAAAAATAAACCCGATAAATATTAGGATCTAAATAAATAAGTCTAATATTAAATAAAAAGTGAATTAAAGCTTTGGAGGAAATAAAGCTTATAAAAGACCCGATGTAACGGGGTGTAACACCCCGAAAATATAAAGTTTTATATTAAGAATTTAAAATCGGTAATAAACAGAATAAAGTAACTAGGAATAAATAACCTAGTTAAAATCGTTGTTTGATTTCATCTTGAATTCTAGATGAACACATGAGAATCGAAATTAGGGCTTGCATGATCGTTGTTTGGATGAAATTGGAATAAAATCATGTCTAGGGGTAAACCCTAGTCATTATCTTGTTGAATTAATGATTAAACTATGAAATTCATGATCATCCACCATGTGTGTGTAGTGGGTTTTGTAGAAAAATGATGAACACTAGAATCACGATTAGTAAACTAGTGTTATTTGAACTCTATGAAGTTAATCTTGATATTGAACAATAAATTAGATGATTGACTAGTAAAAGGTGTTAAAAACTTGGCTAAATAAGTAATCATGAACTTGATTGTTGATTTAGTGAAATTATGCCCTTTAGGTGTTTGTTGAAATGCCTAAAAGAAAGCTAGATATGGTGATTTCGAAAGAAACGCATATTTAAATGATAAGATGAATTATGCGTTATAAGACATGAATGGATTTCTAAACGAAGTGTTGATTGAACTCTATAGGCAAAGGAGTCGAGTCTTCAAGCGGACAAGCCAGAGCGGACACGCGCTTGAAAGGAACGCTTTGAAGGTCCGTGACTTGTCGTCTCGTTACACTTATGTAGATAAACCTAGTCGTAGATATGTTTAATATTGATATAGCGAAAATGATTGCGTTTGGTATGTCAATGAAGTGATGTAACTCACTCGACAACCAAACGGGTCAAAATAGTTAAATAAATATGTTGTTGATGATATTGTTTAAAACAACCGTGTTGGAATGTCAATGAAGTGATGTAACTCACTCGACAAACCAAACGGGGGTCGAATTTTTAGTGTTTGAAATGACTTAAACATCACTAGTTAAATTGGGTTATAAAGCGTAAACCATGGAATGGAAGTGATACGCTAAGATTAACAAGCCCGGGAATGGGTAATTATGGCTAGAAACCAACGTTGATGAATTATGCAAGTACGCGACCTATGGTTTCGTTACATTATGTTATTATTTATCCTAGTTAGTTGAGTTGTAAACGTTGAAGTCAATGACCATCACTTGTTGATTGGTTATAAACAAAGCATAAGCCGTGAAGCGGACATGCTAACTTGTTGCAAAAAAAAACCTGAACCCTTGTAGAGGGATTAAAGTCGTGAATTTTACTTGTCAAATGTTCTAGAAAAGCATGTTTAAATCCTTGGAAAATAAGCATGATGATTATTGCGTAAGTGTCCCTCTTGAAGGGAGAGAATCGCTATGGTGGGTAAACCCGGGGTTGGGTAAATTGGTCGTAGACATGAGATGATTTAAACAAGTTGTTGAACTTGTAAACAAGCGGGTCAAATAATTAGGGAGCCAAAATAAAGGCCAACTGTTTTTAAAATAAAAATTTACGTGATTTGTGTTGATAAACGGGTCCGTAATTTAATTACGGTCGAGTAGGAAAAAGAATTATGAAAAACGGACTTGTATAGCCAAAGTTATGCAAGTTCTAAGTTGATATTGGTGAATTTTCGTAGCTGGGCAAAGTGCAGCAACAATAGAACAACTTGCTGTCAAAAAGGGGGCTAGGTGTAGCGTCTAGCCCCTAGGTGTAGCGTCTAGCCCTCCCTGATTCCGAAAATTGTTTAATTTTTGTTGTTTAATTTTTGTTGTTTTGACTCATGAAACTTGTTTTAACATGTAATTAACTTATCAAAACTAACTTTCATGTTGGTTTTGAATTTAGGTGATCTTAGTTAGCATCCAGATGATGATCAAGTCAAGCATCAAGAACCGAACACTCGCCCTTGAAGCTTCCACAATGAAACTGTTTTGTTTTTGTTACAAACAACTTTTGTAAACAAATTATTACTATCATTCGATTTTCATAATCATGTTTGAATGATAACTTATAAAAGTTTTTGAAAGGCCGCATTTTCACATAAAATGTGTATTTAATATTATATTCGTATTATAATGAGACGGGTGTTACAACATTTGTATGTGTCAATTGGTGGTTTGACTTTTTAAAAGTCAAACCGACCTATGATAGGATTGAATAAGAAAAGTGGTATAAGGTTCATAAGGTGTGAAGGTCATGATCTAGAATGACCAATCTTACCATCTTATAGATGTTATATGATAGTTTGACACTTGACAAGCTAGGTGGGAGCTTGGAAAAGAATGGGTCAAACGGGTCAAAGACGCGAGCAAGCTCAAATGGATACAAGGTAAGTAAAACTTACACCTTCTACAATAGAACTACTATGTAAGTGAAGCTTACATCTTTAAAATAGTACATCTATTTATAAATTGGACAAAGAATAAGCGATTTGGTATTCGGAATGAGATTTAGAAATATGACGTCCCGTCCCGTCCCGACACGAACCGATACGGGTCGGAACAAGTGAAAATGGTAATAAACCATATTTGATGGTAAAAAGGGTAAAACGGTAATTTAATCATGTAATGACGAATAAACAAGGAGTTTCTGAGAAGTTACTTTATGGTGTAAACCATAATAGGTAAAAAGGGGTAAAATGGTAAATTCAATCACGAGTTGACAAATAAATATTGAGTTTTGAAAAAGACACCCTATAGCGTAAGCCATAATGGGTCGAACGAATTAAGAAACGACTATTAGTAATATGATCATACGGTGTAAACCGAAATGGACTAAATGGTGAGATGGTAAATAAATACCATCACATAAAGATAAAATGGTCGTTTAGGCCAAACGGGTCAAATGGTGATGTCGTCACCATTTGACAATAATAACTAATGGTCGCTAGTCGAGTTTTGTGTTTATAGGAAATAGTGTATGGTTGAGTTGCTATAAAAATAGCAATTAATAGTGCAAGGTAGTAAAACAAACGGGTCAATGTTATTACCCGAGCCAGGTATGTGAAATGGGTCAAACTTTCAATAAGGACTTAAGGTCCGACGAGAGTCAACATGTCATGGGCGAACATTGGGTTACCTAAAGTAAAGTATATTTAACGATTTGAATAGTAGATAATATGTTCTTAGGTACATAATGATTTTTTAGTTAGAATATTGATTAAAAGTGCTCACTTGGTCGAAATATGCTTGTAAAAGTCCTCTGTCGTAGAAAGGACTAAAGTTGACCAAAATGCCCTCTAATTTGCAAACCGGGCAAACGACGACCCTTAAGGGTAGTTCGAAAATAAGTTTTATGGTCGAGTAAATCCTTTTGATAAATGTAAAAGTAAAAGGTATAAGTCTTTTTAGTCTAATGCCTCGTAATGGGTCTTTTTGGTAAATTGTCAAACCAAAGAGTACAATTCGCAAAATAAGAATTTTATCATATGAAATCCACCACAAATATAGTTGTGGTGGAAGATAAATGAAAATCCTAGTATGGGAATAGGAGGTGTGGAAACAATAAGCGAGATTTGAGCTTAGTGCACAAATTTTGAAACGGGTCAAATAATTTCGTAAATAAATATTAAGCCGAAGGTTTATAAGATGAAAATTTTGATAATCCATGACGTGCGTGAGTGAGGGTATATTTTTAGTTATATTTTTAGCTCTTTTTTAGCTCGCCGATTTCAAGTTTAAAATTTATAAAACACGATATTTTACTATCACTCTACACACGTTAGGGCAAGTGCACCCATCACGGACATAGTATAGTGACGACAAGATACCGAGGTCGTCCAAGGACACAAGAGCTTTTAATACCGGCTTATCGTCAATGTCTGAACGAATCAAACTTTTAGAAAAGATTTTTAAACTAATAAAAAGATAAAATAGAAAATAAAATAAAAACAGATAGACAAGAAAGAATCACTTTGATCCGACTTATCTTTCATGTACCATTTTGATGATTTCCGCACTTTGGGCATTTTAAGAGATAATCTTAGTTATAGTAGGCCCCTCATGTGAAGGTGACGTTACCCTCAACCTAGTGGTTTGAGTCAGCAAGGATACAATCCCGCTAGGCCAGATTATTAAAAGATAATTAAGTAAGTTATTAATGCAAAATGTGGTGGGCCCCCTTCCACGCAGCAGTCACCCTCAACCCGTTAGTCTGAGTCAGCAGGGATACACTTCTCGCGGGTTGGTTTAAAGTTTTAATAGTAGTTTATAAATAAGGGATTCAAGCTTTTTGCACCTCTCCTGTGGTGGGTAATGCCCGCTCCGACTCGTGAGGTGTTACTAGGCTTGAACCAGGTTCTCGCAGGATCTATACACTGAACGAGACATAAAAGTTACCCAACCACCCTTCTAACCCCCTTCCAGACAATTAACGTGCGACACCTCGGTTTTCCTGTACGTTTCTTGAATGCTATAGTTAATTTTGTGAAATTCTATACTAAGTGAAATATGTACGAACTTTGTGAATCTAATGCTACGTGATTCTACGTGCTATGTGACTATATATGCTATGTGATTAACATGATTCGTTTTGTGAACTTTCGTGAAACTACGTGTACTTACGCTTAACAATAGGGTTACTAACGAATCTATAATAAAAAGCGCATCGTATGTCTTAGTTTAAATTTCGAGGACGAAATTCCTGTAACATCGGGAGAATGTGACATCCCGTACTCTTGACCCGAGTTGTCGAGAGAAGGATCTTGTTACTATTATTATTAATTATTAAATAATAAATCGCGACGAGAAAAACACGTCGTTTAACTGATAACTCGAAACAAGTGTTTTTAATTCGACACACGCGTATAGATATTAAGATCAACCGACATGTTTATTTAATAATTCCTACGGGCAAGTTCGTTAGACAAGGCATGATATTTGAACGAGTGTGCACATGGACCAAGCCCCAACCCAACTTAGCTAAACCCCTAAAATCCTACACTATATACATATCCTTTATTAAACCCACCCATCATTTATTTAAAAACCCAAAAACCCTAAAGTGCAACTAGAAGCAGCCGACAAACACCCCCTGTTCCCCTACGATTCTCGATCAAAGCCTCCAGCGATCGGAGCCGCTTTCCGGCGACTCCACCGGCCGTTCATTCTCCTTCAACAACCACACACGCACACATTCCCTCCCCCATCTATTACACACACCCACATCCGATTCAGAGAGAGGGAGAAAGTCTTCGGAGGTAGAGCAGCGCCGCCGTTCATGGCGGCGGCGGGGGAGTCGACGACGGTGGAACCCAATCAACAGAGGCGGAAATGGTTCTGGTTGTTCCAATGAGCTTCACCGCGGCGGACGACGTTGGCAGTAGTGGTGGTCGTTCACGACTCGGGTTCGGGCATAATGTTCTGTTCGGCTCGAGTTTGGTTCGGGTAAAGCTGTGATTCGGTACGGTTCGAGGGAAGTCCGGGTCTCGGGTCACACCCACTACCATCCGTACAAAACCCTTGGGTCAGTTTGCTTATATTTTGTGTTTTGATCTTGTTGATTCTCGGCTGCGTTTACTCTTCTAGATATGGATGATTGTTGAATAAAAGTATGTTTTTTTAGTGTGTAGGGTGATTATACTTATACAACATATGTTTGATGTGCTAGTCTGTATCTCGAGATTTTTGGTTAGTGGGTGATCATTATTTGCATCTTTTATGAATCTTGATTTAAGCAATTGTTATTGTTTGATGATTTAGATGTGAAAATTGTATGAAAATATTGATTTATATGAGCTTTGTAAACAGGATGGTACATGTTTAATCTAGACTTACAAATATATCTGCTAAAATTGTTGATTGATCAATTTGGGGATTGTGTAGGTAAGCTGTAAATATAAAAGTTGATGTGATGATTTGTTGTGTAAATACTAAGGTTTGGATTCTATTATAAAAGGGTTTGTGTGATTGCATAAGTGAATGTTTACTGGTAATTTACCTTGTGATTTATATGGGTGATGCCTAATAGATGGTTATGGTTAGTCAATGTTTGGATTGAATGGAAAACACATGTTTCAATGGGTTGTTTTGTTTGGAAAATAATATTGTGATTGATCTGATAAAAAGTTGATAAAGATGAACTATATGAACTGTTTGAATATGCAATGAATATGTGGAAATTGGGTGTTTTGATCTGTTTTGCATTAAGAATAGACAAGGAAACATGTTTGTACGTTTTGATTTGGATAGTACGTATTCATGAAAATCTGATTGGGTAGTACAAACACGGTACATTCTAGAAGGATTCCATCAGGTGTGCGAGTCGAGACCCTGGTTTCGAGTCGAGACTGTCAAGTGACGACTCGAGACTAGCCAGCACACTCCAAGGACTCGAGACCTATATGGTTGCGACTCGAGATCTTTTGATCTCGACTCGAGACCTGACTCGAGACCTCTACAATTGCGACTCAAATGTTCACAACTCGAGACCAGCTGATTTCGACTTAGAATCCAGTGGTTGCGACTCGAGACCTCATAGTCTCGAGTCGAGACTATCCGGTCTCGACTGGGCTGCTTAACTCCGTTAGTGGGCCGCATTATGTGATACTTGTTTTGGACTGTGTGTTATTGCCACTGCTTAACTGAATTATGTGCTGCTACTGTTTAACTGCTCGTATGTTAGGATAGGCCCAACAACGTAAATGTTAGTATGACTCTCGCGCTATGTGTTAGATACGTGTAGGATTATACGTGACACTACTTGCATACGAACCTAATAAATATTTAATAACCATAATAGGTTATGGTTGACCAACGTAACACAAGTAAATTAACTACCGAGCAAAGCAAAGGTGAGTTCACTACTTTTTACTTAAAGCATGCGTTCCCGGTGGTTGGGAAACGGGACAAAACACTTTTCCTGGTTTGGGATTGCTTACTATCTCCTTGTGCGGGATACGGTATTTCTATCTCCTTGTGTGGGAAACGGGTAACAACACTATCCCCTTGTGAGGGATACAAACTTACTTTTCTTCCCTTGTTACTGGGATACAAACTTACTTTTCTTCCCTTGTTACTGGGAACAAACTTACTTACTTCCCTTGTTACTGGGAACTCTTGGTTAATTACGGTTTATACGGAATGCAACGAGCAACACTAAACGAAACTCTATCACTCAAGTCCCTACCATTTAATACCGATTAGTCGCCGGGGCCAGGCGAACGGGTTATTAGTTAATAGCGCTATTTAGGTTCGACCAACCTCACACCGACCCTTGTTACTGGAAACGGGCGTGAACTAATAGACTCAGGCAAACCGTCAATGATGATAGAACATTGACAAACGGGGCACTGCGGAAACGTACGGTTAAGTAAGTATTCGGTATTGGAAAAACAGTTTAGTCGCTCACTTATGGGGTAGCTCCCCATGGCATGTATAAACGGATAAATTAACTGGTTAAAACAAGTTTTTGGAAATAAAAACTGGAAAACTCTAAACTCGTGAACTCGCCAACGTTATGTTGACACTCCACTGCATGCTTTGCAGGTTGCTCGATACAGCTTAGGACGGACGTTGCAATCGGACGGAGTGCGTGGTTTGTAAGTATCATAATAACAAACTTGTGGTTTTAAATTACGATATGTTCTACTTTCCCTTCCGCTGCAAACTAGAACCATGTTTTATGAAATTTTAAATTTGATCACTAATTATGCTAATGTTTATAACAATAACTACTCCGTTCAAAATAATTAGTGGCTAAGATCCTGGTCGTCACATGCCTCGCGGTAATACTCCGCGTGTGGATTTTGAGGGTGTGACAGATTGGTATCAGAGCCATTGGTTATAGCGAACTAGGTTTTAAATATAAAATATTTTTGGTTTGGGAAATAAAATATTTTTATATGAAAACCAGACTATAACCGTTCTTTAGTGAAAACCACAACGACACCACACTCCGGATTGCAAGGTTCGTCAACCTCAGATGCTCACCTGGTAATGGTATGCTAACGGCATTTACTTGTGCATAACTTATGTGTGTGAACACGCATGTGTCTATGTGTATAATTAGCATATATGTGTTAGTATGTATGCGTATATTTAGTATTTAACACAGTGGATCATACGAAGACTAGGCTAGCGTGTTACGTGTTAAACAGGAGCGAGTCCTCCTAAAATCGGTTCGAAACCACAATACACTAAGGGCCAGGAACCACTTATTCCAAGCCCTCGTCCATGTATTTCCTGATATCATCCCTGGACTGCAAATCGACGCGGGAGACGTCCCTTCGATAGACCTGCCCAGGAAAGGCCTACTACAAAGCAAATAGAGAAGTTACGAGAATGAAACGACGAAAGGGAGCCACCCCTATATCATGGGATATTAGGAGGAACGACGACGTCATTCGCAACCTTTTTACTTGCGTATTTCTTTTCCCAACTTAAGTAGTAAGACTTGTTCCCTCACACGACTGATCGCCTGGATTCTTGAAGCATTCTGTTAAGTCTACCCTTTTCGGGTTTCTGTTTGCGCGTCTCGAACACGAAAAGCATGCATGGTGTATGCTTCTCATTGTGGTGCCAGCAATTGTATCACCTTTCCATCGACCGCGAAGTTATTTCCCATAATTCCTCGTTACATGGTTAATCCTTATTCGAATTGAACCCTATACCTTAGCACGCCCCAAAACTCAGCAAGGTGATATCTTTCTGACAAACCAGCGGATTGGAAGGCGTGGCAAGACGACGACACGAGCCAGTCAACCCACCGACGAGTACGGCGACCTTGATGCTTACCCTATCCTTCATTTGTCAGAACTGTTATTGTTTGACGACTTTTCTGATTCAATGAATCCTCCCACTAACTTTCGTACGAATCCGCGTTTATTGCTCAGATGGTATCCCCGCTCCTATCGTTTCTTTATCATGACATCCACGTTTCTCCGTTTAGAAACCTTGACCAGATCTCTCTTCAGTTTGGTGAATTCAACAAACTCGACCTTTAGTCAGCAAACTTCTTATCCCTTGAAATTCAACAATGTGCTACTTCAATCGTACTTTCCTGAAAACCTGTTTTCACAGTTTCACGTCGAAACCCCCCCCCCCTCATACTGAGACCTTGACCAGATTTCCCTCTAGTTTGGGGAAATTCAGCAAGCTCGACTGCTGGTCAATAAACTTCTTGAATCCTAAAAATCGTGGCGTGTGATCCAAACGTATCCTTTCAGACATGTTTTTATTACCTTACATGGAAGTCTTTCGACGACACAAGCACTACTTCGGACTCGTCCTCGCGACTTCGGTAGTCTATTCAAATTTGGTTACTTACCGGTTTGGGAGATCACAAACTCGTTTTTCACATACGGCTCAGCTCAGAACATCTTGTTAGACGTTTTAGTGAACCTAAACCCCCCCCCCGATCCATACGACGACCGTCCTTCTCTATCATTGGTTCTTGTTGTGCCATTCATACTGATGTAACACCTCTTATCGACAAAACGACGTCCTTTATCCTAATCGCCCACGACTTAGGTACGACCAACTATCTCATCAACATCAGAATAAATCCTTTTTGCCGACCCCAAGGCCTTTATGCTTTGCCCCAATTGCGACTGCCCTTCTTGCATATTCGCCCTACTCATGGTATGCTTCACGAATCCCATGGTTCTTACCCTACTCTATCCTGCGCAAACCTCCGTTTGGACTGACTACTTACTACGAACGTTACTCGTGGGAGCAACGAGCCAAAGATGCCCCGAAGGTAAAAGGCATCACAAGCACTGTTCTTCGAACTCGATACGATCAACATCTAGTCACGGCGTTCGAATTTATCCTTTCCTGTCAAATTTCGACACCTGTTTCCTTTGACGACATCTGAACCTACTCCGAAAACCCGAGGTAGTCCGAACGACTCCTCCGCTCTACCATGGTACTTCCACGACCCAAACCGCCTGCGTTAAGTTTTCAATGCGCGACTTTTAAAGTTTTAAAGCCCACATCTCTCGACCGTATACGCAACCTCTCACGATTTGAACTCAAAAGGGGCATCACCTAACATTCGAGAGATCCTCAAAATATCCGCAACTCCAGCAACTGGAAGATAACCTACGAGGTGCTACTATCTTACTCTATCCTGTCCAAGGCATTGATGAAATGTCTGCTAGTAACGACACGCGACCAAAGAAACCGACAAGTTTCTGAACTTGCAACCATATACTTGATAGAAGTAGATACTAGGCACGAGATGCCAACTTCTCTTTTACCTGATCATAACCCACGTTTTGCATCCGATTCTTCGCAAGGCTGTGCACGAAAGACTTTTGGGGTAGCTCCCCATGGCATGTATAAACGGATAAATTAACTGGTTAAAACAAGTTTTTGGAAATAAAAACTGGAAAACTCTAAACTCGTGAACTCGCCAACGTTATGTTGACACTCCACTGCATGCTTTGCAGGTTGCTCGATACAGTTTAGGACGGACGTTGCAATCGGACGGAGTGCGTGGTTTGTAAGTATCATAATAACAAACTTGTGGTTTTAAATTACGATATGTTCTACTTTCCCTTCCGCTGCAAACTAGAACCATGTTTTATGAAATTTTAAATTTGATCACTAATTATGCTAATGTTTATAACAATAACTACTCCGTTCAAAATAATTAGTGGCTAAGATCCTGGTCGTCACATGCCTCGCGGTAATACTCCGCGTGTGGATTTTGAGGGTGTGACATAACGTGCTTTATATAGACCGTAAAGACACGAATATGTGAATCAACGACATATGAAGAATGATTAGATAAATTTGCCTTCAATATAAAAAACTAGTTATTAAAGTCATTAATACATACCTAATTAAAAAGTTGCCAAAGGTTGGAAATCATAAAAGAAAATACATAAAAGATATGTCTTCACCAAGTGATGCAAGAGTTTAGCCAAGCATGGCATTTGTTTAAAAAAGACTCTTACTATCAATCTTGGATCCCGAGACTACACACACACTCTAAAAGATGGAAAATGGATGATGGTGGTGGATGATAGTGTTATAGTGGTGGTGGAGTGGTGACAAGTGAGAGAGAAGTGGTTTTCCAAGGGATGGTTTGCAATGGAACTTGGCACGGCCCCGTAGCCATCTCTCTCTCTTCCTCATTAACTGCTTGTCAGATCTTGTACTAACACGGCCCCGTGTGTCAATGGCATGGCCCGTGGCCAAAGTACTTGTTGTACTATCGAAGATTCTGAAAATCTTTGAGTTGACCATGCCTCGTGTTGGCTTGGCACGGCCCTTTGCTGTTCTCTTTTCTTCTGCACAGCATCCACCCTCGGACATGGCCCGTGTCTGGTGGACACGGCCCCGTGTCAAGTCTTCTATTCTTTCTATTTTAAGGTTTGGATGTGAGTCGGGGCTTGGTGATTTGCGTCAATTCCTCCTTCTTTACTTTTATGTTGGTTTTTGCTGTCTTTTTGCACATTTAAGCTCTTTTGTCCCTGAAAATAAAAAAGGAACAGAAGACAAGTTTTTTCCAACATTAGTACTGAAAAAGGGTTGATTTTATGTCGTATTTGATATAATTTATATGTTTTATTTTAATCACATCAATCCAAATGGTGGATTTTTAGTCCAAATGATAGAGGATCAAATTACGATCACGTAGGAAGAAACGTGAGGTTAAACGGATAAACGGTTTGAAAGTTACGGCCAGTTTTGTAAAAAGGATCAAAATTGAAAAATATGCAGCTAGGCTGCAGCTTAACTTATGGTCTCCTACCGTAACTTACGGTTCAGAGCTGCTGTACAAGTTGTTTTTGTGTGCTGTAAGCTACGGTACACCAACCGTAGCCTACGACGATATAACAACCCTCCAAAATATTTTCAACATCCTGATATATTTTAAATGTCCCTATATGTCCTATAATACACCCCGTATGTGAAAACGGGCCCCGAATACCTTTATTTTCACAAAAATTAAATAAAAACAAGAAAAATGAGGCTGTCGCGGGGCGCGTAGCCTTTGGCTACCTCCTACGCGGGCCACGAGCGATAGACTATGAGGCGACACCCGAAAGCCGCCACATGGTGAGGCTATACCGGTGACAACTCAAGGCTAGGGCCTACAACCCTATGTCGCGGGCCGCGTAAGCCCCAGCCTAAGCTTACGCGGGGCGCGAGAAACTCGATTTCAGGCCCTATAAATTGCAACGAAGGCCTTCAGTCCCAAATCGCTCACACCTTTCTTTCTCTCTCGAATTTCTTAAGTGTAGAAGTAATTCTCGGGTATAATACCTCCCTAATTAACGAAGTTCTGCCCCGTTGTAAGTATCATAAACCCGGTTACGTATTAGATACTCTGCCCGATTGATCCAGGGTTCCGTAAAGGCTGTCGTGGTTCTGCCCGACGTAGTCGTAGTTCTGCCCGACGTAGTCGTTGGAATGCCGTCTCGGGGAGGGTATTACTAATGTAAATATTGGGTTATTATACTAACGCGTGTGCATTTGTGTAAATTATAGATAATCACCAGGAAACCCTTAAAGCAAACCTAAGACAGCAATGTGAGTAATCTCCTTTTTGCAAATTGTTTTTACAAAACCTCACTTAATTAATGATATATTAAACAGTGGTTGAGTATTTGTATTCTACAATTATCGTCGGTATGTTGGGGTTTTGTATACAAAATTTGTTACTACCTTGCGAGGAGTAACATGACCACAAGTCGGGTTGACAGTACCGTGGGTGGTAATTGAATAGATGGAAACAAATGTAGTTGCGCGACCGCCCTCAATACTGTACAATGGTATTTATTAAACTTGATTAAACTGGGATTCACTCACCAGTATTTCCCACTGACAAAATGTTTTTAAACGCGTTTCAGGTAACAAAATGTGAAAGTCAAATAGAAGCCAGCTGGACAGCACTGAAGGCTTGGAAAAGTGGCTATAAAGTTACCTAAAATAAAGAGATGTTTTATTTAAATAAAAGAGGGTTTATCCCTATGAAAATGTGTGTATTTAAAACTTGGGATTGTTCCCACGTGCTTAATATTATGAAAGTGTGGTATTTTACTCTGATAAAATATTTCCTAACTACGGTCCTGATGAAATTTCCGCTGCCAAAATAGAAAAAAAAATACAGATACCACCCAAACTGGCCGGGGCCGCCCGTTCCCGGGTTTGTTAGGGGACGGGGGTTGCGACAGACGAGCCTTCCAAAATTAATTTTGATTGCTTATTTGTTGTTTATGGGTTATAAATATAAGTCTAAGCACCATATAACTAACTTACGAGTTGTTATTGGTGTATAGGTGATAGCTAAGACCTCACGGATGAAGATCAAGCTTAATGGACGAACCGAACACAACTGAATTTAAAGCTTCTGCTTATGTAGGATCGTGTTTGGACCCGAAATGAGTCGATCAGAGGTGTTCTACTCAAAATGAAAGGCGGAAACAGACATAATGAGTTGAATTCAGCTAGATATCACTTTTAACTGTCGTGTATATTAATCTGGAACAGTTTTACAGCAAGTCGACACTTCGACAGAGCTTCACCGTCGGAAACACACATACATGAACTTACTCAAGCGAAATTACATCACCCCTATATATAGACTGCTTGATTTCGCTTGAAACAGCTTCAAGCGAAATATCATTACAAGCGAAATCATGACAATTACACTCAAGCGAAATCAGCAGTTCAAGCGATATCACTTGTTCAAGCGAAATCACTGATTTCGCTTGAACCTGCCATGTCCTCTTCAAGCGAAATTAGCTTTACAACTTGTTTTCTCGAACTTCGTTCCATATGCAATGCGAGACTCGATACAAGACGAAGTCGACAGACGCATGCACCAACAGACTCCCCCTCGAATGTTGACGAGTCTTAAGTGTCGAGTCTTCAACGTCTTCAGTCTTTATCAGTCTGAACGTGTAAGCATCATCAAACTTTATCTCTTTCTTTTCTTTAGCATCAACAAACTTCCCTCGAACACGCTTTCCTCGAATGTCTTCAGAATCCTCCTTTCGATATGCTGGGATCGCAGTCTGGCTTGTTGAAATCACAAAGACTTCAGGTATCGGAACATGGCTTTCTATCACATCTTACTCAGGATCGAAACCTGACTAACCTGCACATTCTTAACCCAGAAATAAATTTCACAAATTTAACAATTTACAACTTTATCTATCCAGACTCTCTCTTAAATTTAAACCAGAATGATTTATCAATGATAGAAACCTCAGATGACCACTTGTAATGAAAAATATTCAAAAACATTTCTCATTTAAAATCAGCTCTCCAATATCAGTCGTCGAAAATCTTTTTGCATTTTTCAAAATTTATGCTAAAACATACTAAAATCTTTTTGGATTTTTTTAAATGAAACAAAAAACAGAAAAAAAAATATTTACATACAATATTTTTGTGAGTTTGTGTAAGAGGATCATATCAGTTTTTAACAAGTTACAAGTACCGTTGAGCTTAGTTACACATTAAGAATTAAACAATTCACTTAGATTGCTGATATACTGATCCACTTAAATTTTCACACAAATTTCAACAAATTCAGGATATGAGTTAGGTGTATTAAGAAGTTAAACTCATTCATGTGTCCCAACTCTTGAATATACTCCCGTATCCAGATCCCAATATTCAGTCTTACAGGTGAGTATACCACAGATGATATCTGTAAGGGGTTAAATTGCAAAACCGTGAGAGCTCAGGTCAGAACTTCCGTTCAGCAGAGAGATGACGGCTTCGACTTTTAGTGGGTCCCCTTTAGAGGATCTTTTTTTACAACAGCAATGATTATCAATTTTATTGTTTCATCATTTTTGCTGAGGGCAGTGCTATTTTTCAAGCAAGCAGAAAGTATTCTCCGGGGACTAGGCCATTGCTTCCGCAAAATCAGAAGTCCCGGGATAATACCCCAGATATCACTGAGCATAAAGACCTAGTATCTCAGAAAGAGGGACCTTTCAAACGAGATTTCAAGGGTTACCTATATATTCAAGTAGTGTTCCCCACAAAATAAGCAAGTTTGAATTTAAGTTTATATCCCGAAAAAGTTTACTAAATGTGTAAAAATCTATCGGCATATCATCAGTGAGATCATTTAATGCTATTTAAACATTACATTTCTTTAGCATACTGTAACTGTCTACTGATGTACTATCATTTCCTCTTCTTTAACACAAAAACTCATTTTTGAATTTTATCATGTTTTTGGCTATTTCAAATTTTCAAATGTTTTTGGATTTTCTGAAAATTTTTACTCCCCCTAAAATGCAAACACATTTAAGAAAATTTGAAAACAAACTGTACAAGTAAATTGACAACTGATATCGAATCACTTCAAATCGCCATCCACTAGGCATAAACAATCAGAACTCCCCCTTATAACAAACTATTTTCTCATTATGATTTCAAAACACTTAAGTTTGTTTTAATCAAAATGATTTTTTCGGAAAATAAGTTTTGTTGATTTTAAACCACTTGTAGGTTAGGGTTTGGTTCATCACATTGTTTTTCTCAACCATTTGTAGAAAATCAAGTACAACTTAATGTCCCTGATTTACCACTTGTCAGTCAAAAACCTTCTTCAAATACTTGTAAATCGAAATCACTTTCGTTAATTTCTCAAGAAAAATGTCGATACCTGCTCCACACTTACCAACCTGGGAGCTCCGGCAAGTCAGGGTTTTGAAGTAAAGAAAATGTCCTCCCAAGCCTGACCAGCCTTGGGTAAACTCAACTCTGATTCAGTCGGGTTATAAGTTGCTTTCTTTGTTGCATAGAAATCTTTAACCCCTTGAACTTTTCCTTCAACCATTTTTACAAAAAAAAAATTCACATTTCCATTAAACGCTTTCTCGACATCAAATTCTTTCTTTTCAGAAAAGAATTGATTTGAGATTTCAACATTTCCAACTTTTGATTTAAAATTCTCAGCCCTCAATGGTGGAAAATGAACATCATCCATTGGAGGCACTGAGTTTTCATCTTTTAACTTAACTTGTGGCTCTTCTGACTTTGTGGAATCAGATTCATCGCCAAGTTTCTCATAAAACTTCTTAACAACCCACACTTGGTTGTCATGTTTAGCTCTCTTTTGATAGAACCTTGTTTTTGAACACTCACCAACTTCATATGTTGAATTTTCAAAAATTTTGAATTTTTCAGTTGGTGGTTCATCTTTTTCAACAACTTTTTCTTTAAGTTTTTCAGAAACTCCCTGTTTTTTTCTTTGTATCCAACGGACAATTCCATGCAATGTGACCAGCTTCATTGCATCTAAAACAGATTCTAGTCTCTTTTCTATGAAAAACTCCAGTCCCCATTCTCTTCTTCTCAACAAGAAACTCCTGGTTTGATTGTCTCCAGAAAGGTTTATTCTGTTCTTCTTCAACGCTTCCACCTGAAACAAATTTCATTTTTGATTTAAAATCTCGAACATATTTTTCATTTTTATAATTTTCTGGTGGAATAAATCCAAGACCTTTCTTTTTGAAATTACCGTTATGGTTTGATTTCTTTTGAAAACCAGAACCAGAACCATAACTTTTTTTCTTGTTTAAACGTTGTTGAATTCTTGAAGTGTACTTTTTAGGTTTTTCATTAAGATTTACGTCTTTTATTTCAGAAATATTAATTTCTGTTAGTTTGAAAACCTTTTTGATCTTTTCAATTCGAACACTTCTTATTGGAAATTCCTCATCAGAATATAATTTGTTTGAATCAATCAATGTATATGCCACTTTGATTGCTTCATCATTCAAATTAGATTTTGATAACAAGAATTCTTTATTGTAAACCCGTTTAACCGATGTCTTTGAACTGTTGACCGACGAACTCGAACTTTTGACGGACGAACTTGAACACCCAGACTCGGATTTTGACTCAGACTTTAACTCCGACTCCTCATCTGTATCCAACACCTGATCGACCACCTTTTTAATTAACTCGGACTCATGATCAGTGTCAGACGTTGTAAAAACGATGTCAATGTTTTCTGGTAAATCATCGGTTATATCGGACTTTAACTTTATATTGACCGCTTTTTCGACTTGCTCCTCATTCGGTTTTCTAGGAGAATATCCTTCCCAAATCGGAGGCGGACATTTGTTATAACTAACACTCTGTTTCTTACCAGTATCTTTCTTCTTTGCCTTCTCATCATCTTTAAATGCTTCAAAACCTGCAATAGTAGGATAAATTCGATCAATGAGATAATCAGAACTAGAATAACTCTGTAATAAACGCCTAATTCTTTCATTCTCTATCTTTTCATTTTCCAACTCCCACTGCAACTTTGCACATTCTTCAATATAATGATTAATAACCTTCTGCTTTGTCATCATCACAGCAATCATCATGGTCAATGCATCTTCTCTTTCAGAGTTAGTCTTTTGTAGACCAGTTACTGTTCTGTTTAGGACATCATACGACTCTTTCACATAATTAAGATTAAACAATAATTGTTCTTTCATTTTTTTCTATCTCGCTCAATTTCTCATCTTTTTTTGCACATTGCTTGCAAGATTCTAAACACTTTGAGCAAGGCTTGATAACTTCCACAATCTTTTCAACTTCAACGATCTTCTCAACCTCAATCACTGTTTCAGCTTCAATCACCTTCTCAGTTTTAACTTCTTCATTTTGAACAGTCTCTTCCATTTGATCAACACTATCACACTTCATTCTCTTTTGTTCTTTTGCTGCTTGTCTCTCCTTCAGCTTCTCCAAGCGATCTGCAAAATAAAATTGAAAACTTTCAGGAGATAGATGAATTTTAGCGATATTAATATGTCTTTCCTCCTCATCATCACCACTATCATCAGTTGGTGATTAATCAAAATCTATCGCTTTTTCCGAACTATCATCTGAAGAACCAGAATCAGATGGTGTTTGATCAAAATCTAATGCTCTTTCGGAACTTTCATCTGAAGAACCAGAATCAGTTGATGTTTGATCAACAACAGTTGCTTCTTCTGAACTTTCATCGGATGAAACAGATTCTTCTTCTTGTTTCTTCTCATGAACACCAATTACTTTCATCCATTCTGTAAACAAATCCGGTTCTTGAACTATCTTCGCAATGAAAGCTTTAAAATTCCCATTCTCATCCGCAAACATATTCCGGCTGAACCCTTCAGGTAATTTTTCATCATCTTGGGTTATTAAAAACGCTTTACTATCAGCTGATATATATTTGTTCCAATTGAAACCTGGAGCCATTTTCTCATCATCTTGATCAATGATACCAGAATAAGCTTTCTTATTTGCATCTTTGATCATTTTTCCATGAGCAGTTTGTGTTTCCTTTTGTTGATATGGTTGATGAGCAACTTGTTGATATATTGCTTTCCGATAGTAGTCATCTTTTCCAAATGGATTCTTTGCTCCACTAGCCTCTTGATTCTTGCATTCTCTCTTGAAATGACCTTTCTCCCTGCATCGAAAACAAGTAACTTTAGATTTATCAAAACCCAAAGTAGACACATGTGCATCCAGAAAATCATTTCTCCCTGTGATCATTTTAAACTTTTCTGCTCTTCTCGAGACACTAGCTAGACACCATTTGATGTCCATTAGCTCCATCTCTTCAGCGTCAATCTGATCGTAATCCTCTTTTGTCAGCATAGGATTTCCGATCCTTCCTGCAACCAAGCCTTCATAGGATTGTAGCACAGTTGCAAGTAACGCCATGTGATCTTTTGCAATTTCTTCAGAAAAACTTTGACCATCTGGAAGATTCATTGCAATGTTGCACTGTATCACACAACCATCTCCACTTTTTGAACTTCGAGAATGAAAACTTGAAGTTGAACTCTTCGGATTAACACTCGGATATGAAGAGAATCCACTCCTGCTATTTGGACTTTGTTCAACATTTTCTGATGAGTTTCCAGCACTAAACGCAGTTTGAATTTTCGGACTCATTTCAACCTCTTGAACATTGCCTTTGTAGTACATTTTCACATCTTGTTTACCACTCGGATTACTCATCCTCGCAATCTTCTGTTGTTCAAGATCTTGACCCTCAATCTTCTCGATGAACTGAGAAATCGTCAAATTATCATAAACTCCAGTATTCTTTAAGATCATCAAAAATGTACCCCATTCTTTTTGAGGTAAAGCATCAGCTAATTTATCGACCCATTCTTCTCTGTCTTTAGTTATGCTTAACAACGACATAGAACGCACTAAGTGGCAATATCTTTCAATCAATTTCTTTGTATCTTCCCCTGGCAAACTTGTGAATAGATCAAATTCTTTCTTAAGCAATGATTTTTTACTTTTGATCATCTTATCACTTCCCTCAAACTTAATTTTAAGAGCATCCCAAATTGATTTTGAAGTTTTGTCATGTTGGAGCAATACAAAGATGTCTTCTTTAATAACTTGCTGAAGCAAACTAATCATCATTTTTTCAGCTCTGTACATATCTCGTTCTTTGTCAGTGAATTCAGAAATTTCTTTCTCAACTTGCAGATCAGTACGTGGTAACACATATCTTTTCAAAATACACTCCCAAGATCTCAGATGATTGGCTTGAACCCAGTTTTCAAACCGATCTTTCCAACCGTAATACTCCTCAATACTCATTAGCTTCGGGGGTTTTTGTGTAGTTCCAGTTTCGTTTTCTAAGTTCATGTTTTGAGCAATGGTAGCTGGAGTAGTCGGGGATGTTGCAAATGCGTTGTAAAATTCTTCACTCATGATTTGGTAAACTTTTTCTCAAACACAGTTACTTTCAAGCGAAATAAGGTCTTCAAGCTGGATTACTTTCAAGCGATATTACCTGTAAACAGCTTCAAGCGAAATCAAAAATTTCAAGCGGAATAAGAAATCAAGTGATTCTGTTTGAATTTCAAGCGGAATATCAGATTGAAGCGAAATCACTGATTTCGTTTCAAACTTTCAAGCGAAATAACGTTTTTCAAGCGGAATAAGGTATTTCGCTTGAAACAACCTCAACTTTTCAAGCGGAATTAAAAGACTCGTTCAAGAAAAATAAGAACTTTTGTCCATTTTTGTCATTTTTAAGCCGAATTTTGTTCTGATTTTCTCAAGGGTTTGTTAAAACACAATTTCGCTTATGTTTTGAAAAATTCAGACCATTTTAACCGTGAAAAGTTGTTCAATTGATAAAAGAAGGTGTAGAAGTAAGAAAGTGAGATGAAATCAGGCTGAAATCTGCAGAAATCCTCCTCCTGAGCTCTGATACCAATTGTAGGATCGTGTTTGGACCCGAAATGAGTCGATCAGAGGTGTTCTACTCAAAATGAAAGGCGGAAACAGACATAATGAGTTGAATTCAGCTAGATATCACTTTTAACTGTCGTGTATATTAATCTGGAACAGTTTTACAGCAAGACGACACTTCGACAGAGCTTCGCCGTCGGAAACACACATACATGAACTTACTCAAGCGAAATTACATCACCCCTATATATAGACTGCCTGATTTCGCTTAAAACAGCTTCAAGCGAAATCATGACAATTACACTCAAGCGAAATCAGCAGTTCAAGCGATATCACTTGTTCAAGCGAAATCACTGATTTCGCTTGAACCTGCCATGTCCTCTTCAAGCAAAATTAGCTTTACAACTTGTTTTCTCGAACTTCGTGCCATATGCAATGCAAGACTCGATACAAGACGAAGTCGACAGACGCATGCACCAACAGCTTATTTTCGTTATTTTACGAACTGAATCAATTATGAACTTTGTAAGGGTTTTATATTTTATGAACGTATTAATGTGCTAAAGTTTTAAGTGTTTTAAACACTTATGAATACTTTTATTAAACTCGAAATATTGTATGAAAGTTTATTTACATTATTTGAATAAAATGCAAAAGTTTTTATAAATTCTCAATTATGTAAGCTTGGGTCTTACACTTCTAGGGTTACAAAGACTAACACAGGTCTTCACAACTCAAGAGCAAGAAGCTCTAGATCCACAATCGCCTGACAGCAAACCCTAGAGCTTCAACCCTACAATCTCAACAAGAGAAAACCCTAAATACAAAACCATGGTGGTTCGCATGGTTCAATCCATAGCAACCACGACCCTCTTTCAATTAATTAGGGATTTTGATTGGTGGGGGGTAATAGTGGATGATAGTGGAGGCCATTGTGACACTTCGGGTTTTCCCGCACAACGATATTGTATGAAACAAATATGCGAAAATTATTAATTGAAAGTCTATGTTAAAATTACTGTGTAATATGTGTGTTCTGTGAATTATGTGATAACGTGTAATATAAATACTTAGGTAAATATGCGCAATGGGTTTGTATATGAATCGAAACCTTTAGGTTTTGACCCGAGACCCCCCGTTCTCGAGATTGGGCTTCCTTGGTTTTAACTCCCCACATGGTTGGCTAATGGATCATGAATCCTTATAACCTGGCCCAGCTGTTAAGCCCACTCGAAAACGCTCAAACCATAGGAGGGTGCGGCATTTTATGGAGGGTATAAAACCCTCACTTGCAGCCGACACTTGGAATGATTTGACAACAATCATTCTCTCACCAATCCCCAAAACATTCTCTCTCTCTCTCTCTCCTTATCCATTTTCTCTCACTAGAAAACCGTAAAACACACATCACACCCCTTTCCATTTAGCGGCAACAGCAAATCGGTGAAGGCAGCCGGAGATTATTGACCAAGAGCTCCACTTCATACTCTTTTCTACACACTCTAGTACCGGTTAGTGGACCACCTTCACACTCGTAGTAATATATGTTAAAGGTGTTTACTTGTGAATGATTTGATAATTTCTCCTCATGATAATATGCAAACTAGAAAATGTTAGTGATATTGTGCATTGCGGCTGATTAATAGGGTCTAGATTCATGTTACCTGTTAGGATTCTTGTTGATAAAAACATAATGTTGTGGTCCTTGCTTAAAGCTGTCCTTGATACTTGATTTGGATGTTTGAGATGATAATTGTTTAAGGGTTTCATACGTGGAATGAATACTGATAAATCTGTGGTGATGTTTGTCTTAGTGTAAAACAAAAGGGGTGTTTGGTGTTAATGAAACAGTGACAGTTGATGACATTCATGATATGTGTTATGATGATGGTGATAGGTTTTAGTGAAAAACGGTATAGTGTAAGATCTATTTTGCTGAATGATGAACATGATGAACTGTTTGAAGATCTTAAAATATTTGAAATATGTTGCTTTTGATCTGATTTGGGAGCGTGATATTCACCAAAATACACATGTTTTATTCCCCCCATTTACGCGTTTTTGCCCGTAAAACCGAGAATCGGATACTTAATCAGGTTTACTTTTGTTTACAGGCCTAAAACAGCGTGCCAAACAAGAAGATGATGAAAACAAGGATTTTCCGGGCGAAACGGCTGAGCTGCGAAGATTCCGTGGAAAAATCTGATCTGGGAGAGTTGCACGACCGTGCAATCATGGGCACCCCCGTGCGGATCCGACAACCGGGCTCTTCTTGGCATTGCACAGCCAGTGCGATCCAACGTGCAAGCCATCTCGAGAAAGCACGACCGTGCGACTCAAGGAACACCCGTGCGGATGCGATGACCAACCTCAGCCCGGATCTGCACTGCCAGTGCAGATGCTCGTGCAACCAATGGCACGCCCGTGCCAATACGAAGACCGGTCAAGACTTGCTGATGTCACACGATATGGTGAACAGGATAATAAAGTGAACGGTCGTGCACTTTAATCGCACGACCGTGCGATCTGAAAAAGTTATAAAAAACAGAAGGCATCATTCAGTTCGTAACACTGGACTTTTGGGAGCTTCTCTGGCGATTTTCAGGCTCCGGAGGCTTTGCTTTTCACCCGGATTCAAGCCACCTTGTGCTGATTAGCTTCGTTATCATCCGGATTCTCAATCTTGTGCTTGTTTATGGTTTGATTCTTGAATCTTTCCATGTTTTTGTTATGTTTCAAGCATTTAGGTTGATGATTATGTATTATTGTAAGCCTAAGGGCAAAAACACTAGTATCCCTTGCTTAATAACAACCATTAGTATGTTAATTATGTTTGTAATGACAATTTGAAGCGTTTTCTATGTTAATCCTTGATGATTAGTTTGCAATCTTGTTTATTGATGTTGAATTCTTGATTATAGTTAATTATCTTGGATGATTAGTATGTGGTAGTTGAGATATTTGCAAGAAGAAGCTTAATTAATCATGTATTAGTAGACTTTGAACTTGTTTAATATGTTTACACCATGATACTAGAAATGGTTAGTGGTTTAATAAGGGATAATTATTGTTAATCAAGAAGGCTTTCCCTCACGGAAGGACCTTAACGGGTTAAATGGTGTTGTTATGAATTCTTGACATAAATTGTTAGCTTAGTTAGTAGTTTAGGCCAAAATTGCTTGCTTGGTAAATTTATGTTCAAGATTTGTAAAATGAACTTGGTTGTGATTTAATCTAGTTTATGCTTGTCTCGGGGGTTACATTGTGTTTATCGGTGTCACTTTCCTTGATTAAGTGAAGTTAGAAAACTCCTAACGGATGACTAACTTATCTTTAGGGGATTTTCATAGACATTTATCAATTGTGCGTTAAAGAACAATTTTAGGTGGTTAAAGTGTATTTATCGTTTTAGCTTTCCAAAGAATTGTCATGTTAGGATTCCCGAAAGGGATACTAATTGTCATGAAAATGGAGAATTGACCAAGTGTTTTAAGTGACAAAACCGACTTAGTTCACATGCTTTGGTTGTGCATAAAGCAAGGCTATATATATTTATGTTCTTATTTGGAGTCTATTATGTTTATGAAAGTTTATGTTTGAATCTTATTTCTAGTTAAACAAATCACCCACTTATCTTTCTACTGGTAATTTAATGACAAAGGTTTAGTATTATTTCTCCGCCCACATCCTTGGATCGACACTTGGTTCTTACCGATACTTTACTACATATATGACGGGGTGCACTTGCCCTTTCATGTGTGTTTTAATGTTGAAGTATAATTCATTTTTTATAAATTTAAAACCGAATCGTGTGTAAAATTCATTGTAAAAAACATGTATATACACGCACACGTCAGAGCGTACGGATATTAAAAACATGTTAATGAATGCTAATTGGCTCATACTGAATTGGATAAGGATCTAGAAGATTCCGATAGTGGTTACGAGTCGGAACCTCATGGTTGCGACTCGAGACTCTTTTATTTACTACTCGAAACCAGGCAACACACATCAGAAGACTCGAGACCAGCTTGGTTACGAGTCGAGACCTCTCTGGTTTCGACTCAAAGCCTAACCCGAAACCACGAGGTTTCGACTAACGGATGTACAACTCGAGATCTCCTGTTTGCGACTCAAGATCTCCCAGTTCCGAGTTGAGACCCCATAGTTTCGACTGACCTGATTCACTTAGTTTTGGTCGCTAATTAATTGGGCCACATAGTTGGATGTTATGTTATGTTTTAGGCTATATGCTAATGATACTGTTTACTGTTCATATGTTGGGCTTAGGCCCAAATACTTTACATGTAATAGTTCGACATACATGCTATGTGTTAGACACGTGTAGGATATACGTGAATTATTTGTACCCAAGCCTGACCTATACCGGTAACCATAATAGGACGTGGTTTACCAGCAAAACTAAACCAAGTAAACTATCTGCCGAGCAAACTAAGGTGAGTTCAAAACTTTTACTAAAAGCATGCGTTCCCGGTGGTTGGGAAACGAAACAAACAATGCTATCTCCTTGTGTGGGATACAAACAATGCTATCTCCTTGTGTGGGATACAAACAACTTTTCTCCCCTTGTGTGGGACGCTCGGTTAATTACTATTTATATTAGATGCAACAAGCGTACTAAACGAAACTCTATCACGGAAGTCCCCACTTACTATACCAATTAGTCGCCTGGCCTGGTGAACGGGTTATTAGTTGATAGCGCTATCAGGGCTCACCAACCTCACACCGTGCCTGGACAGGATCAGACGTGAAACAATAGACTCTGGCAAACCGTCAATGATGATAGACATTGACAAACGGGGCAAATTCACGAAATGTGCGGTCGCTAAGTATTCGGTATTACATAGTTTAGTAGCTTACATATGGGGTAGCTCTCCATGGCATGATATAAATGAGTAACTTAACTGCTTAAACAAGTTTTATTTAATTAAAACTGGGCAAACACGTGAACTCGCCAACTTTATGTTGATACCCTAGTGCATGCTTTGCAGGTGCACAGTGACTTACGAGCTTGCAGCTTGGGGAAGTTCAAAACAATACTTTATGTTGATAACCCGTGTGTTGGGTTCTTTTTAATAAATATGAACTGTGAATTTATGCTTGAACCACTTTAATTATGCTTTCGCTGTTCCCTCAAAAGTATTGTTTTGAACTTTAAACTATGGACTTAAACTTTATTTGTCACTAATCGTATTGGTTTTGGTGAAACTATTTTACTATTATTATGATTGTTCAATCTGATTGGTGGCTGGATCCTGGTCAGTCACACGCCTCGCGGAAGTACTCTTCATTGTTGAATTTGAGGGTGTGACTGATTGGTATCAGAGCAATTGGTTGTAGTGAACTCAGTTTTAGAAAGAAAAGTCTTTTTGGGAAAAAGTAGATTATAACCCGTTTTATATGAAGCAACCCGCGACGACACTACACTCCAAGTGCAAGACTCAACGTATTAGATCTCATGGCTCGGGCATGTGTTTACTTGTTACTTGTTTAGTGCATATGTGATGCTATATGTACTAGTGTGTTTAGTTATACATATATATATATATTATACGCAATGGTCAATCCTCCTCATACTTATTCTTACAACGCTACGACGTCATTCTCATACTATGTTTTCTGGATATGAAGAAAATGAGCGGACGCGAGAGAGGAAACGTTAACATGACTCAGGATCAGTTTACAAAACTGATCAACACCGTGGCTGTGGCTTTTGCAGCCCATCCTGGAGGTAAACTAGTCATCCTAGGATGTATAGATCCTACACTCATATCGTCTTGTCATTCTCAAATATGTTCGCTTCGTGTTGCACGACAGGACAACCTGCACCTCCTCAACCACGTGTCTGCACATTCAAAACTTTCATGGACTGCAAACCTCTCCCTTTCAATGGCACTGAGGGTGCCATAGGCCTTCTGCACTGGATTTAGAAGGCCGAATCTGTGTTCACGGTGTGTGAATGTCCTACTGCTAACTGGGTGAAATTTGCCACTGGCACCTTGGAAGGAAATGCACTTTCATGGTGGAAAGCACAAGTTCAAATGCTTGGATTGGAGACTGCCAATGCTACTTCTTGGGAGGACTTCAAGAATCTAATCAAGGAAGAATACTGTCACAGGGATGACATCCACAAGCTTGAGAACGAGTATTTCGAGTTGAAGATGGTTGGATCAGAAATTGAGACGTACACCAAGTGATCCAACGACTATGCTACTCTTTTCCCCAACATGTCTCAGCCTGCTTATCGATGGTTTGAGCTTTACCTCAAGGGTCTGGTCCCTGAAATCCAAAGTCACGTGACTTCAGCTAATCTCACCATAATCCAGCAAGTCATTTTCCTGGCTCACTGACTCACTAATCAAGCTGTGGAGCAGGGCAAGCTGCCTAAACGAATCGGTGCTACTACTGAAACTTCTGAGGATAACAAACGCAAGTGGGAAGGTAACCAGGGTAAAGATGCTAACCCTACTCAAGCCCCAGCTCAGCAGAGAATGGTTGAAAACAATAAAGGCCAGCAACAACAGGGTGGTTACCAAGGAAACTGACCCAAGTTATAACAACCCTCCTAAAACCCCTTAAACATAACCCTAAACATTCCTAATATACCCCGTATACGAGAAACAGGCCCTAATAACCTTAATATTTATAAAAATCAAACAAAATAAAATATTATAAGTCTCTCGCGGGGCGCGACCCCCTTGAGAGTGTGTGTCGCGGGCCGCAACCAGTGACACCAGGCGGCACCCGGTTGCGCCACGTGTCCGGTTACACGACGAGGCTATCCGGTTGACTCGACTAAGCTAGATCCTACCCTACGCCCCTGCAGGCCGCGAGAGAGTTAGAGGGGGTCTTCGCGGGCCATGAGCCGCCTCTCATCTGCCCTATAAATAGAGGCTTCTGCCTCATTTGAAACCATTCAATTCTTTTCTTTTTCTTTGATCACTAGTAGGCTAAAACTCTCGGGAAATAATACCCTATAAAGCGAAGCTCTGCCTCGTTGTAAGTATTATAACCCACATTTGTTACCCTACACGATCGATATAGGGCTCCGTAACGTATGTCAAGGCTCTGCCTGACACAGTCATTGGAGTTCTGTCTCGTGTTACACCCGATTTATCTAGGACTCCGTAATGCATGTCAAGGCTCTGCCTGACTCAGTCATTAGAGTTCTGTCTCGAGTTGTACGGTTAATGTGATTTGGGTTATCTTACTAACACGTGTGCATTGTTTAAATGTTAATAGATAGTAACCAGGAGATTCACCAGGAAGCTTTAGTTTTACCTAATTAAACAATGTGAGTACATTCTCTTTTTGTAAACCTTTTTACCTAAACCTCAAATGTTTTCAATTATAATTAACAGTGATTGAGTCTATGTATTCTACAATTACTGCCGGTATGTTGGCCAGGGTTTTGTATACATTATTGTAATCCGTTATTATTGGACAATCAGTTAGCCAATGAGTAACATGACCCACAAGTCAGGTGTTGACAGTACAGAATGAGTAACTGTGTAGATATAAACATTGTAATCGCTCTCAATACTGTAAAGTTATAAAATTGTTTTGATTAAACTGGGATGCACTCGACAGTATTTCTTGCTGATAAAATCTTTTTAAAACGCGTTTCAAGTAACTTAATGTGAAGCTAATAGAAGCCAGCTGGAGAGCACTGAAGGCTTAGAAAAGTGGCCATAAAAGTTACCTAAATAAAAAGGAGTTTTATTTTCAATAAACTAGGGTTTATCCCTATAAATGTATTGTAATGGAAACTTGGGTTATATCCCATTTATTTATTATAAAAAGTTTGGTGTTTTAACTCTGATAAAATATTTCCTAACTACGGTCCTGATGTCTCATTTCCGCTGCCAAATTTATAAACACCGATACCACCCGCTCTGCGCAATGTGTTCCGTGGCCGCCCGCCTCCTGGGGCAGGTGTCAGGGGCGGCGACAGAAGGTAATATCAGAGCTACAGCCACTGGTTTAAGCCAATGAAGTGTTCTGCTGACACTTAAATTCTAAATAAACTGTGTTAGGAAATTATTTATGTGATTATGTGTAAATATGTATATTATTGTTTTGTGTTATTTGACAAATTGTTAGTTTACAGTATGAGTGAGTAAGGTACCTCCGACGCTTATCGTCAATTAGTTAATTCCCCAAAAGATGAAGGAACCTCATCTCAGCCAAATCCCTCAGGATACTCAGCTGATACTGAGGAAGGAATATTTATTTTTAAGGCACAATCTGAGGAACCATTCCCTTCCAAAAAGAGAGGATGGTCTAATAGAGGAGCACATGAGAGAAGAAAGAGGATGAATAAATTACAAAAACAAAGAGCAATAGTAAAAGCCAATAGGGAAGTGAATGCCCAAACTCAGGAAGCAGTCAATAGACCACTGTGGGAAGAGGAACTTGATAGGCAATTGGCAGATTTCCATATGCTAGCCACTACCGCAGTAGACACTAACCTAAACCGAATAGCTGAACCACCACCGTTACCCTTATTCCCAGACCAACAAATGATAGGACAAACCAGGAAAACCAATTCCCGATACCTGCATTTGACCCCAATGAGTTACCTAGAATCCCAACCCCAGTCTCTTCAGAATATGATCCCTGGTTAGATGACAATAGATTGTATTTGGCACTATATACTCCCAAAGAACCCATGCATGCCACATCATTAAACCCACCAATGAGTCGAGAATATGTGCAGGAACTTCGTCAGTATGGCGAAAACTTAGTGGACGAAGGAAATAGAATTCGACAGATAGGAGAGAAGCTAGTTTGGAAATATGATGAGAATGAGATGCGGTATTGGATGAATGATACCTAGAATAATGCATAGCTATATGTGTAACTTTGTGTATAAAAAAATAATATATATAACCAACTAAAATAAATAGACTAAAATAGATATAGATGCGTAACTACTAATGTGTTTAATTTTCAGTGGTAATATGTAATAGATGCATATATATAGATATATAAAAAGAGTAAAGTCGCAATGTTCGACGATTTTGATCAATCTGTTTGTGCGATTATTTGTATTAAATTTTATTTTGTGATAATTAATACCTAATAAATGTTTCCAATTCAGATGGACAACGAAGTAAATCAAGAAAACCCGAATAATGAAAATAACGGAAACCAAATAGATAACAGTGACATCCAACATATAGTAACACAAGGAATTATAGATGATATGCCCTATATTATCAAGACTGTTAAAGAAGCAGAAAATAATAAATCTGCAATTGGAAGTAAACGCCAACCCACTGAACCAACTCACAGTGTGAACGATAATAACAGACCAATAATCCAAGCTCCAATTCCTAAAAGAAGAAGAACCGTCTCTTACGGTTGTTCTTATAAAGAATTCTTGGCCTGCAAACCAATAGAATTCGCAGGCAATGAAGGAGCCATTTCAGCATTGCGCTGGATAGAAAAGACAGAAGCAGTCATAAAAATAAGTAAATGTGCAGATGAAGATAAAATTATGTTTGCTTCTAATCTTTTCAAAAATGCAGCCTTAGAATGGTAGAATACTATTCTCCAGTCTAGAGGAAGTGACAGAGTTTATAATATGGAATGGACTAACTTTAAAGAAATAGTCGAAAGAAAATTATGTCCTCCTCATGAAAAAGAACAAATCGCCAATAAGTTCTTAAATCTTAAAATGACTGGAATAGACTGCAAAGGTTACACTACCATATTCTTTGAATATGCTAGAATAGTGCCAACCTTAGCCTCACCTGAGCCAGTATTAATCTCCCGTTACGCTTGGGGATTAATTAGTGAGATCAGACACGTAGTCAAGGCAGCTAGGCCATAAAGCATAGAAAAAGCAGTAGAACTAGCCAACACCCTGACTGATGAATTAGTACGCACACAAGAGGAAAACCAGAGAAAGAACCTAGCTCAAAGGCTTACCCAAGAATTTCGCTACGGTAATTCCAACCGTGGGAAAGGTACAGGTTCTTCCTCTGCACCTTACTGCAAGTATTGCAAAAGGAAGCACTCTGGAAGGTGCTCAATATACTGCAACTTTTGCAAAATGTCTGGACACAAGGAAGAAGATTGTAGGAGGAAACCTAGCATTAGTCTATGCTTCAATTGTGGAGAAACTGGGCACATCAAACCGAACTGTCCGAGACTAGCTCTAGCAACAACTAGCAAAACTACGATAACTGAAGGACCCAAGAAGAATGCCAGAGAATTCGTTCTGACAGCTGAAGAAGCCAAGATGATTCTGGATGTGATTGCCGGTATGTTTTTAGTTAATGACATTTTTGCCAAGGTATTATTTGACTCTGGTGCAAACCAAAGTTTTATCAATACTTTTTCCCACAAACTTCTCAATCAACCATTAACCAAACTTCAACAAGACTGTCTGGTAGAGACGGCAAATGGAGAATCCATTAAGATTAGTGAAATCTTGCAGGGAGCAAGAATAGAAATTTTGAACCATCATTTCTCTGCTAACCTTTACCTAATGAATCTAGTTGGATTCGATATTGTATTAGGAATGGATTGGTTGGTAGCCAATCGTGCCAGTATTTATGTGATCAAAAGTCAGAACAAGTAAGTACACCAAGTGGTAAAAAAGATCACAATCAAAGGAGACAAGCCAACCAGCTCAACAAAATTCATCTCTGTGATGAAGGTTGCAAGTTGTGCAAGGAAAGGAACAATAGTGGATATGATTTCCATAATCAATAACACTAAAGGAAAAGAACTAAAAGATATTCCTGTAATATCTAAATTCTCAGACGTTTTTCCAAAAGAGTTACCTAGATTACCGCCTGATACAAAGGTTGAATTTAGAATTCACCTACTACCAGGGAGGACTTAGATTGCCAAAGCACCGTATCGACTAGCGCCAACGGAGATGCGGGAACTGAAGAAACAATTGGACGAACTTCTTGGCAAATGTTTTATACAACCTAGTTCATCGCCATAGGGAGCACCGGTTTTGTTTGTTAAAAAGAAAGACGGATCAATCCGTATATGCATTGATTACCTAGAATTGAACAAGATTACGATTAAGAATCGGTACCCACTACCGAGAATCGATGATCTGTTCGATCAACTTCAATGAGCTCAATTCTTTTCTAAGAGCGATTTACACTCAGGATATCATCAATTGAAAGTACAAGAATAGGACATTCCTAAAACTGCTTTTAGAACAAGGTACGGTCATTATGAATTTACCGTCATGCCATTTAGTTTAACCAATGCCCCAGCTGCATTTATGGACATAATGAAGAGGATATGTAAACCATACCTGGATAAGTTGATAATTGTCTTTATAGATGATATTCTAATTTACTCTAAGAGTAAAGAGGAACATGCAAAGCATCTGCATACACTTCTGACATTATTAAGAAAAGATAAGTTGTATGCTAAATTCTCAAAATGTGAATTCTGGTTACAAGAAGTGCAGTTCCTTGGACATCTGGTTAATCACGAAGGAATTCATATGGATCCCACAAAAATCGAGGCAATTACCAAATGGAAAGTCCCTGAGTCGCCAACAGAACTAAGAAGTTTTCTTGGATTGGCATGATATTATAGACGTTTTATCCAAGATTTCTCTAGAATAGCCATTCCATTAACCAAGCTGACATGTAAATCAGTTAAGTTTGAATGGGGACCAAAACAGGAAGAAGCCTTTAGGATTCTTAAGCACATATTAACCAACGCACCCATACTCGCATTACCAGAAGGAACTGAAGACTTTATAGTCTATTGTGATGCGTATAATTTAGGATATGGATGTGTGTTGATGCAACGTCAAAAGGTTATAGCTTATGCCTCTTGACAACTTAAGAAACATGAAGAGAATTACACAACCCATGATATAGAATTAGGAGCCATAGTTTTTGCCCTTAAGATTTGGAGACACTATTTATATGGAAATAAGTTTGTTGTCTTCACGGATCATAAAAGTTTAAGGTATATTTTTGGGCAAAAGGAATTAAATATGAGACAGAGACGCTGGATGGAAATTCTTAGTGATTATGATTGTGATATTCAGTATCATGCAGGAAAAGCTAATGTAGTAGCTGATGCTTTAAGCCGAAAGTATCATGAAAAGCCAAAGCGAGTACGCTCTCTTAGGTTAAATCTGTAGATAGATTTAAATGAGCAAATTAGAGAGGTACAGGAAACAGCAATCAAGGACGATGCTGAAAGTTTAAAAGGAATGATTAAGGAATTAGAACAAGGATCAGATGGAATTTGGAAGTTCCATAAGAAAAGAATGTGGATACCTAAACAAGGAAACCTACGCCACAGAATTCTAGAAGAAGCCCATAAGTCTAAGTATACGATACGTCCCGGTAGTGATAAGATGTATCAAGATCTAAGAAAGAATTTCTGGTGGATAGGAATGAAAAAGGATATAGCAAACTATGTTGCTAAATGTCTGACCTGTTTACAGGTTAAAGCTGAACATCAGAAACCTTCAGGGTTATTACAACAATTAGAAATGCCAATATGGAAACGGGAATTGATAACAATGGACTTTGTTACCAAATTAGCCAAGACACGAAAAGGTAATGATACAATATGGGTGATTGTTGACCAATTAACTAAATCTGCTCATTTCTTACCAATGAAGGAAACTTTATTATGAAACAGTTAGCCAAATTATATGTAAATGAAATAGTTTCTGTGACAACCGGTAATTAACGGCTCCTAATTACACGATTAAGAAACGTTTAAGGCGATAATAAATAGTGTATAAGGCACAAATTAACTTAATTAGGCTATTGGAATGCCTAGGAACGCTTATCTGACGTTACCGTGCGCGTATGGTGATTTCTAGAGAAATCTGCAGAACGATAAACGATAACGAACTAATGCCGGACAAAATACTGACAACTCCGTTGATTACAAAGTTTATACATATAACATATACTTATGGATTTCTTTTTGCAAAAATATTATGCTTTCGAACGACACAAAGCGCAAACGTGAACGAAAAACGCGGAAACAGTAACGCACCGACAATCAACGACGAAACGGAAGCACCAGACTTGAATTATGTCTCGATATTAATATATTATGATATATTTAGCTTCATTCTTAATTTTTACTATCCGTAGTTGAAAACGGATCGAAAAACAGGTTAGAAACGACACGCGAAACATTTTACGCGTCTTAACGCAACTGACAAAATACGCGCCAAAATATCGGGTTCCGACATAATTTTTAGTGTTTTCGACTTATCATTAAACTTTATGACTTTATACACAACGTTTGGGTTCAAAAACGGGCCACGTAAATGATTGGGCCGCTCCAGACACGTTAACGGGCCTTGGGCCCAAGCCCACTAACTAAAAACCCTAGATATATAAGGGTAGTAACCTTATCTTCTCATTTGTAAACTCAGACCAAAACTCACGCACACATAACACCACTGCCCCCCCCCCCATTCCACACTCTGCTCTCCTCTCTCGATCCTGCTCCGGCGACCCCCCCCCCCCTGTTTACTTATCGGCGACTTGTCCGGAAGAGAGAGAGAAAGTTCAATATTGAGTGAGAGAGATGGAGAACCGGCGGAGCCGGCGCCGTCATCGACGTCGACAGTGGTTTCGGTGACTCTCTCGAGTCACAACAGTCGCGGTCCAAGAATTTCTCCGGTAAACTTTTCTGACTCGTTATCTTTTTCTCTTTTACTTTCAGATCTGTAAAGATCTGTCACTCCGGCCCGTATAGCTCTCGTTTCAGGTGGTAATGGTGGTGGTCGACGGCCCGAGCCGACGTTGGACGTGGCTGCAGCACGAGGGGGTGGGCGGCGGTCTTTAATTTTTTATTTTTTTTTTGCCGACATGTTCACCGGTGATGGTGATTTGCAGTTTTGGGGATGTTTGGTTAGATTCAACTTCGGTCACGGCTTTGGGTCAAGTAAGTCTTGGTTCGGGTTCAGAGTTCTGTCAATGGGTTCGGCTCGGGCTAGCGCACATCAAAACAAGTCGACGGTTCGTGTGTTTCTTTTACTTCAGGTGGTTTGGTTCAAATGTTTAGATTTCAGTTTCGGGTCAAACCCGGTTGACTCGGTCAACACCCGAGTCAACTCGGGTCAACACCAGTCAACAGAAGTCAAGGATGGTCAACTCTGCAGTCAACTTCAATCAACTCCGGTTCATGATTCGGTTCGATTTCGGAACAGTGGGTCTCGTTTCAGTTTTGAGCACGGGTTAAGTCGGGACAAGCTTGGTCAAAACAGGTCAACAAAAGTCAGTGGTCAACACTCGGGTCAACAGTGGTCAAACAGGCCAAACGCGGTCAACTCAGGACCCGGTAACCATTATACGACGCAAATTTTGTTATCTAGTTATAAATTCTAGATTTTAGTTAGTTACGCGACCGAGCTCGACCCAAAACGATTACATATTAGTTACCTTTGATACAATTGACGAAAATTATACATAGTGTTTATATTGATTGAAAATTGATTGAATTTGAAAATAAATCGACACTTTAGTTGTCGGGATCGTCCAAAAACAGAGGAAACTCTGTCCGTTTTTTTTTTTCGTTAAAAACCCAAATTATAAACGTATATAAATCTTAACGACACTTATCGAAATCCAAGTGTTCTTATAAAATAAATATAAAAGTATATTTATTTTAGTGACGTTCTATAACTTATAAACTGAAATTATAACATTTCGACAACACGCGAGTTACAACTTAACGAAACCCGACACCTATTTAGATAAGCATAATTATCTATATTTATTCGAACATCGATACTTCCGAGTACTTTCATAAAATAAATGTAACGATTTATATTTATTTCAAACGTCGTTACGTCGTGTATTTTTATAAGATAAATATAATATTTATATTTATTTCATTACGTTCTACGAAAGCTACGAAGAGTCGTACAACTATTCACCCACGCCTTCTAATTCACGACGACTAACACGACTACGTAAATATATTTATATCTAAATATAAATATATATATCACAAAGCATTCGGAATACTAAGTCGTTTTCGAGACCTAGTTTTATCCCGAGTATAAACGGGATCGACTAACAATAGTTTGGTTATTTCAAACCAAAATAATAACACCTTTATAGAATCGTTTAGTTTAACGATTCGGTAGAGCTCGGACACGTAGTTTAGCTACGTTTAATTAGACACTTATAATTATTCCTTGATTAGGAATTTCATAGTTGCATGCTAGCGAGTTCACGTCTTGGAACAACATTACGAAAATCACACTTTAGCTAGCTTTGCACAAGGACATCAAGGTGAGTTCATAACCCCCACTTTTTACTGTTTTACATTTTTATAAATGTTTTCGGGGGTGGAAAGACATGCAAGTTTTTCAAAAACACAATGTTTCGAGAAACAAAAATCATATGTTTCTAAACCATTTCGCAACAGGATTTCAACGAACTCAAATGGTTTACGAAAAGGTTTAAGCTAAACTTACCGGTTCTTACAACAAATACGTATTTACGAAACGTGCATGATTTTCATGACTAGGGACGGGAATGTCCAAGTTACAACAATAGGACTGGGTTGGTCTGCGTACGAAAAACAAGACAAACCAGTGAGTTCATGTCCCTCCTTTCACTGTTTTCAATGTTTTGTTTTCAAAAACATCGAGGGGAAATACATGCTAAAACTATTGGTATGTTAGTTACGGAGTAGATGACATGATCAATGTGCATAAGTAGGGAAACTACATTAGTAACCATTAATCACTTAGTGACCAAGGTGCAAAAGGTGTAGATCTATTGGGCTTGAGGCACGCCCCACTCCTGGTTGGTATACCCTGGAGTGCTTTTGTGATCCCAATGATGACAAAGTGTTCTCGGTTTGGTTATTTGCTTATGGTACATTATGTCAGGGGGCTCGCTACCCACTGATAGATCCTTAACAGACTCCATGAATGAATCAGAGCATACCATGATTACAAGATAACAGAAAACATTTCAATACCGGTTTACAAAGATAACAGAAATCATTTCAATACCAGTTTATAGATACGACAGAAAACATATCATTACTGGTTTACGAACTCAACAGTTACATATATCGGTTGGTAAACATAGCATAAAACATTTCGTTACCGATATACAAAGACGACATTTCAAATGCTTTGAGATATTAAGATCTCACAAACCGGTTTTTCAAATGCAAGATTACAAGTGTTTTAAAACGCATTTGATACAAAACAAACTATGAACTCGCTCAACTTTATGTTGATTTTTCTCGCATGTTCTTTCTCAGGTTGCACTTTCAAAACTATGGAACGGTTGGAATAGGAGAACCCAAGGGAATTCGAGTACTTAGTGGCGTTCATTTTCTAGAAGTCTTAGCTCAAATACTTCCGCTGTGCAATGAGGATACCAGTCCAGTCACGCCAATGCTCTGATATTTCGGGGTGTGACAGTTTCATTACATGGAATTCCTTTGTCTATCGTATCTGGTAGAGATATTCGTTTTACTTTTCATTTTTTGACAAGTTTCCAAAAGGCAATGGGAACCAGGTTAAATCTAAGCACAGCTTATCATCCTCAAACAGACGGACAAAGCGAAAGGACAATACAAACGATGGAAGATATGCTTAGAGCCTGTGTAATTGATTTTGGAGGAAATTGGGACGATCATTTACCATTAATAGAATTTTCCTACAATAACAGCTATCATACTAGCATTAATGTTGCACCATTTGAAGCACTTTATGGACGAAAGTGTCGAACTCCAGTCTGTTGGGCAGAAATTGGTGAAAAGCAACTATCTGGACCAGAGATAGTGCAAGAAACAATGGACAAAAATTTTCAAGTCAAGGAAAGACTAAAAGAAGCACGAGATCGTCAAAAGAGTTATGCAGATAACAGACGAAAACCTTTGGAACTTCAAGTTGGAGATAAGGTATTGTTAAAAGTTTCTCCATGGAAAGGAGTAGTCAGATTCGTTAAAAGAGGAAAGCTAAGCCCCAGGTATGTTGGACCTTTTGAGATTATTAGAAGAATAGGACCTGTAGCTTATCAGCTACAACTGCCAGAGGAAATGGCAGGAATACATGACGTGTTTCATGTATGTAATCTCAAAAAGTGCTTAGCAAACGAATCATTAGTGATACCTCTTAAGAACATAGAGGTAAATGAGAAACTTAAGTTTGTAGAGAAACCCATTCAGATTGAAGATAGAAAAATCAAGAATCTCAAACACAAGAGACTAGTTTTGGTCAAAGTGAAATGGGATTCCAAAAGAGGACCAGAATACACTTGGAAGCTCGAGTCAGAAATGCAAAGGAAATATCCACACCTGTTCCAGTAGACCTCGAGGACGAGATCTAAAACAAGGTGGGGAGGATATAACAACCCTCCTAAAACCCCTTAAACATAACCCTAAACGTTCCTAATATACCCCGTATACGAGAAACGGACCCTAATAACCTTAATATTTATAAAAATCAAACAAAAACAAATATTATAAGTCTCTCGCGGGGCACGACCCCCTTGAGAGTATGTGTCACAGGACGTGACCTAGTGACACCAGACGGCACCCGGTTGCGCCACGTGTCCGGTTACACGACGAGGCTATCTGGTTGACTCGACTAAGCTAGATCCTACCCTACGCCCTCGTGGGCCGCGAGAGAGTTAGAGGGGGGCTTCGCGGGCCGCGAGCCGCCTCTCATCTGCCCTATAAATAGAGGCTTCGGCCTCATTTGAAACCGTTCAATTCTTTTCTTTTTCTCTGATCACTAGTAGGCTAAAACTCTCTGGAAATAATACCCTATAAAGCGAAGCTCTGCCTCGTTGTAAGTATTATAACCCCTATTTGTTACCCTACACGATCGATATAGGGCTCCGTAACACATGTCAAGGCTCTGCCTGACTCAGTCATTGGAGTTCTGTCTCGTGTTACACCCGATTGATCTAGGACTCCGTAATGCATGTCAAGGCTCTGCTTGACTCAGTCATTGGAGTTCTGTCTCGAGTTGTACGGTTAATGTGATTTGGGTTATCTTACTAACATGTGTGCATTGTTTAAATGTTAATAGATAGTAACCAGGAGATTCACCAGGAAGCTTTAGTTTTACCGAAGTAAACAATGTAAGTACATTCTCTTTTTGTAAACCTTTTTACCTAAACCTCAAATGTTTTCAATTATAATTAACAGTGATTGAGTCTATGTATTCTACAATTACTGCCGATATGTTGGGGTTTTGTATACATTATTGTAATCCGTTACTATTGGACAAAGAGTTAGCCAATGAGTAATAAGACCCACAAGTCAAGTGTTGACAGTACTGAATGAGTAACTGTGTAGATATAAAAAGTGTAATCGCTCTCAATACTGTAAGGTTATATAAATGTTTTGATTAAACTGGGATGCACTCGCCAGTATTTCTTGCTGATAAAATCTTTTTAAAACGCGTTTCAAGTAACTTAATGTGAAGCTAATAGAAGCCAGCTGGAGAGCACTGAAGGCTGGGAAAAGTGGCTATAAAAGTTACCTAAATAAAAAGGAGTTTTGTTTTCAATAAACTAGGGTTTATCCCTGTAAATGTATTGTAATGGAAACTTGGGTTTTATCCCATTTATTTATTATAAAAAGTTTGGTGTTTTAACTCTGATAAAATATTTCCTAACTATGGTCCTAATGTCTCATTTCCGCTGCCAAATTAATAAACACCGATACCACCCGCTCTGCGCAATGTGTTCCGCGGCCGCCTGCCTCCCGGAGCAGGGGTCGAGGGCTGCGACACAAGTGCATCAAGTGTAGCCGACATCACAATGGGTCGTGTGCCAGAAATTAATGTCAGCGATGCAACAAGATGGTGCATGAAGCTAAGGACTGCAGAAGCCAGTTCCTAGTCAGGCAAAACCATCCCCAACAACAGTAGCAGCGACAGCAACAACAGGGAAACAATCGTGGATGCTACCAATGCGGAGCAGTTGAAGAAGAATTGCCCTCAATTGAACCAGAATCAAAACAACAACAACCAAGGGGCTAGAAACAACAACAACAATGGTGGGAACGGTGCAAAGGGCAGAGCCTTTGTGATTGGAGCTAGTGAGGCAAGGAATGATCCCAACGTTGTAGCGGGTAAGTTCCTACTTGATGATCATTATGTTTCAGTACTTGATTCTGGAGCCGATGCTAGCTATGTATCACTACGTATTAGTAAGACGCTTAAGCCTATGCCAACGCCTTTGAACTCTAAGAATGTCATCGAATTAGCTAATGGTAGAAACATCAAGGCTTCACACGTTATCAACAACTGTAAACTCGTACTATGTGGTCAGACTTTCCTCATCAATCTCTTTCCCATCGTTCTCGAAAGCTTCGACGTCGTCATCAGAATGGATTGGTTATCCCATCATCGAGCCGAAATACTCTGTGAAGAGAAAGTTGTTCGTATTCCTCGTTCTATTGGTGAACCTCTTATCGTTCAAGGAGATAGGAGTGGTGCAGTTACAGGCATAATCTCATTCTTAAAAGCCCATAAGTGTTTGCGAAAGGGCCATACCTCTATTCTAGCACTCGTTACTGACACCCAGGAGAAAGAAAAGAAGATTGATGATGTTCCCATCGTACGCGGCTATCCAGATGTATTCCCTGAGGAATTACCTGGCCTTCCGCCCCACCGTCAAGTGGAATTTCAAATTAAGCTAACTCCTAGAGCGGCACCCATAGCTCGTGCACCTTATCGACTAGCCCCAGCCGAACTGGAGGAACTCTCTACGTAATTGCAAGAACTGTTGGATAAAGGTTTCATCCATCCTAGCTCATCACCCTGGGGAGCCCCCGTACTCTTGGTCAAGAAGAAAGATGGTGCGTTTCGTATGTGTATCGACTATCGTGAGCTGAACAAGGTGACTATCAAGAACCGATACCCATTCCCGCGCATTAACGATCTATTCGACCAGTTGCAAGGGTCGAGTTACTACTCTAAGATTGATTTACGATCAGGCTATCATCACTTGAGAGTCCGGAATGAGGACATCTTTAAAACTGTTTTCAGAACCCGTTATGGTCATTACGAATTCCTTATCATGCCTTTCGGAATGACAAACGCACCGGCGGTCTTCATGGATCTCATGAACCGAGTGTGCAAACCCTATCTTGATAAATTCGTGATTGTATTCATTGACGACATTCCAATCTACTCAAGGAGTCGAGAAGAACACGAGCAACACTTACGCCTTATTCTGGAACTTTTACACAAGGTTTCGACCCGAGACCCCCCGTTCTCGAGATTAGGCTTCCTTAGTTCTGACTCCCCACATGGTTGGCTAATGGATCATGAATCCTTATAACCTGGCCCAGCTGTTAAGCCCACTCAAAACCGCTCAAACCCTAGGAGGTTGCGGCATTTTATGGAGGGTATAAAACCCTCATTTGCAGCCGACACTTGGAATGATTTGACAACAATCATTCTCTCACCAATCCCCAAAACATTCTCTCTCTCTCTTTATCCATTTTCTCTCACTAGAAAACCCTAAAACACACATCACACCCCCTTCCATTTGACGGCAGTAGCAAATCGGTGAAGGCAGCCGGAGATTATCGACCAAGAGCTCCACTTCATACTCTTTTCTACACACTCTACCAACTTCATACTCGTAGTAATACATGTTAAAGGTGTTTACTTGTGAATGATTTGATAATTTCTCCTCATGATAATATGCAAACTAGAAAATGTTAGTGATATGGTGCATTGCGGCTGATTAATAGGGTCTAGATTCATGTTACCGGTTAGGATTCTTGTTGATAAAAACATGATGTTGTGGTCCTTGCTTAAAGTTGTCCTTGATACTTGATTCGGATGTTTGAGATGATAATTGTTTAAGGGTTTCATAGGTGGAATGAATGCTGATAAATCTATGGTGATGTTTGTCTTAGTGTAAAACAAATGGGTGTTTGGTGTTAATGAAACAATGATAGTTGATGACATTCATGATATGTGTTATGATGATGGTGATAGGTTTTAATGAAAAATGGTATAGTGTTAGATCTATTTTGCTGAATGATGAACATGATGAACTGTTTGAAGATCTTAAAATATATGAAAGATGTTGCTTTTGATCTGATTTGGGAGTGTACGGATATTAAAAACATGTTAATGAATGTTGATTGGCTCATACTGAATTGGATAAGGTTCTAGAATATTCCGACAGTGGTTACGAGTCGGAACCTCATGGTTGTCACTCAAGACTCTTTTATTTACTACTCGAAACTAGGCATCACACATCAGAAGACTCGAGACCAGCTTGGTGACGAGTCGAGACCTCTCTGGTTTCGACTCAAAATCTGACCCGAAACCACGAGGTTTCGACTAAGGGATGTACAACTCGAGATCTCCTGTTTGCGACTCAAGATCTCCCAGTTCCGAGTCGAGACCCCATGGTTTCGACTGACCTGATTCACTTAGTTTTGGGCAGCTAATTAATTGGGCCACACAGTTTCATGTTATGTTATGTTTTGGGCTATATGTTAATGATATTGTTTACTATTTATATGTTGGGCTTAGGCCCAAATACTTTACATGTAATAAATCGACATACATGCTATGTGTTAGATACGTGTAGGATATACGTGAATTATTTGTACCCAAGCCGAACCTATACTGGTAACCATAACAAGACGTGGTTGACCAGCAAAACTAAACCAAATAAACTATCTACCGAGCAAACCGAGGTGAGTTCACAACTTTTACTAAAAGCATGTGTTCTCGGTGGTTGGGAAACGGAACAAACAACGCTATCTCCTTGTGTGGGATACAAACAACGATATCTCCTTGTGTGGGATACAAACAACTTTTCTCCCCTTATGTGGGACGCTCGGTTAATTACTATTTATATTAGATGCAACAAGCGTACTAAACGAAACTCTATCACGGAAGTCCCCACTTACTATACCGATTAGTCGCCTGGCCTGGCGAACGGGTTATTAGTTGATAGCGTTATTAGGTCTCTCCAACCTCACACCGTGCCTGGATAGGATCGGGCATGAACTAATAGACTTTGGCAAACTGTCAATGATGATAGACATTGACAAACGGGGCAAATTCATGAAATGTGCGGTCGCTAAGTATTCGGTATTACGCAGTTTATTAGCTTACATATGGGGTAGCTCCCCATGGAATGATATAAATGAGTAACTTAACTACTTAAACAAGTTTTATGGAATTAAAACTGGGCAAACTCGTGAACTCGACAACTTTATGTTGATACCCTACGGCATGCTTTGCAGGTGAACAGTGACTTAGGAGCTTGCAGCTTGGGGAAGTATAGTGGCCGCCTTAACCCGTGTGCTGGGTTCTTTTTAATAAATATGAACTGTGAATTTATGCTTGAACCACTTTAATTATGCTTCTGATGTTCTCTCAAAAGTACTGTTTTGAACTTTAAACTATGGACTTAAACTTTATTTGTCACTAATCGTATTGGTTTTGGTGAAAGTATTTTACTATTATTATGATTGTTCAATATGATTGGTGGCAGGATCCTGGTCAGTCACACGCCTCGCGGTAGTACTCCGCATGTGAAATTTGAGGGTGTGACAGCCATGGTCCATTCTATATAGGGTGGTGGATCAGGTTGGTGAATGAGGGTGGGGGACATGGCGCTGATGTGGAGGGTGGTGGTGGTCATTTGGGTCATGACCACACTATATAGCCTTATATATTAATATGGTACTTATATTAAAAATAAAAAACGCGCGTGGTGTAATTTAAAAAAACAATTACGTATAAAAAAGTTATTAATGTTTAAAAAAATATGGGGAGAACAGGCATGTGGATTTCTGAATTTTAGACACATCAAAATTACATTTATACTCCTATGCATTTAAATCAACCATTAAAAGCTTTTTTGAACTTTCATCGAATAATATACAAGCTCGGCTACCCAGGCAAACCCATTGACGAAATGTCACCCATGCCCTGCGAACACAGACAGCGTTGGTGACCAGTCCCGCCCACCATTCAGGGGAAACTCACCACCCGAAGGCTCATTGTGTTAAAACCCCTAACCCACCTGGAAAATATTCGACCAAGTGGGATCCCAACCCATGACCTCCACATTGGAAGGCATGGGGTGCCTCCTTCCAAACCAATTGATCTAACTGTAACACCCCAAAAATGCGTAATTTAATTATTTTACCTTAATGTTCTAAGTATGTAATGTCATGACCTTAGTTGACTAACTAAGTTAAAAAAATGTGAATGTTAGTATAGAAAGAATGAAAGATTTTATGCATTAATAAATAACAACTAGAACTTGAAGGGCTAAAGTTGCAAATTTGAATGATAAGTTTATTTATAACAAATAAAACATAAAAACACACAATGTGTGTGTTCTGGAGTAGACCAGAAGAAAGGAAGAACAAGGAAAACCCTAGTTTTCATAAATCATCAAGATTAGAAGGAGAATCAAAGCCAAAACATATGCATGATCCCTAATCTCTAACCATCTAAGCTTGTACTTCAAAGTGGTAAGTCAAATTTCATAAATTGATGAATTTTAGAAAGTGGGTTTCGACCCAATCATGAATCCAAGTAGAAATTCGTGTAATTATGAGTTAGGAATTCACAATAGAATAAGAATTTTGTTTGAATTTGGCTATTTGAATGATTTGAAGCATATACCCATATGATGTAAAAAGTATGATGATCATGAAGGCAAAATTTGATGAAATGTTAGATGTATGTAGTTACATGTATTGAGTATTTGTTGAATGAATTAGATGTAGAATGAAAGACATGTGAGTTTAGTTGAATTTTTATGATCCATGACATGAACTAGTAGGAATAGGCATATGATACTTGTACTATGTGCTTAGTATGTTGTATGCACACCAAGTGTTTGATTAAATGTCTAGGTGAAGTTATAATGTGAGATTATTAGAAAAGATTTGATGAAACTAAAACTGTCCAGAAAGTTACAGTCGACTTTAATCAGCTGTAACCGGGTCAAATCATGTAAGAAACTGATGTTTATTGAGTTTGTGATGAACTTCCAGGAAAAACCTTTCAAACCCAACTGGAATTGCATTTTTTCGACGAGAAATGAACGTTTTATGAATTTTTCCGTGTCGAAGGTTCATGCTGAGTTTTCTGGCAGAATTTCCAGTCCATTACGAATATCATAACTCAATTTAGGAATTGAGTTATGATTTCAAATTTTTACTGTAGGTAGCTTCAGGAGGTTAAGAAATTCTCGAACTGGAATTATGTCAATCGGATAATCAAGGATTTTTAAATTAATTTTTCTGTGGGCTGTAGTCAGAAAGTGACGAATCTGATTACGGCTTAGTAAATGATTTTTTATAAATTTTTGGTAGAGAGTTAGACTCTAAAAATTTAACACAATGATAACCCCTCCGAGGGGCACGTCACATAAAAAGATCGTAATTTTTGAAAACTCGTAAGTATGGTAAACAGACGTCCGAAAACAGCCTAATTTCAGTGAATTGAGCGATGCATGCTAGTGAATGAATTGACTAATGAAAGTCAAATGTGAAATATGAATTTGATATGATCGTTAATATATACAATCATGTATACTAACAATAATGTAAATGCGATGACATGAAAGTATAGGGATCATGTCAAGATGGATGGATGGATGCATGGAAGGCTAAGAGGGTAAAAAGGAAGCAATGAAACGGATACGAATGCGGGCGTCTAAGGTAAGTGATTTCTGGAATCACTTCGTATTTAGTTACATGAATATACATATATTTGAATATTGGAGATCAAGGTGGAACGTACAAATAAATGAGAAAGGCTAATGTAAGATTCCTTCAAATGGTCGATATGATGTAAAACCGGTAAAACCTCATTATAGGGGTTAATGGGTCAAAACTTTTAATCGAAAGATTTTATGATGGTGAGTATAGGGATGTGGTAATGTTAAGAGATGGTTTGGATAGAAGGAAAATCAACTAAGATATTAGTTAAATGCGTGTTGGGACGTATCGGGGCCGGTTTAATCGAAAAATATGTGAAACGGGTCAAAAGAAATTGCAAATGATGGAACCCATAGGTAAGAATGAATGGTATGGATATGAATGTAGGTTGTATGTATAAGACCTATACATATATATTTATGGATGTTCGTGTTTAAGATTTCGTAGTATGTTCATATGGGATATGAAAGGTATATGAGAGTTTGGATATAGATGTATGTATGTATGTATATATATGGAGTGGGATTGAATGTATACGAAAGAATAGAACATGTGTATATATATATATATATACTTAGTTTTAATACGCTTGAAACTTAACGTTACTAATCATGTGTCTTGAGAATGAAATGAAAGTGCAGGTACGCTAATGTTGACCTTACGAAGATTTGACGTTGGGATGCAAGATTTTACTTAGGAAGTTAATTCGAAAGGATTAGTATGAATAGAATGAATCCGATTTGGTCATCTAATTACATATGTTTAGATTATGAATGATGTCACCAAATATTAATGATGCGCATATATGTGGTGATTGCAGGTTGAACGGTTTTAACATCATTATGAAGTCTAAGAGGTTAAAGAACGAGTCAATGAGCGTGGATTGTACGGGAGGAGTAGTCACATAGCTTGTATTTGTATGATGTTTTCGATACGTCAATTAATAACGAATGATGTCCCTCTTTTATAAGAGTCATTTTAAATGATGTTCAAGAATGTTAGAGCATTGTTGTGAAAGAAATTTTATGGTTCGTATTTCCGCTGCATCTTTTTGGTTAAAACGTGTACGGGTCTTACAAGTTGGTATCAGAGCCCTGGTTTGAGAGAATTAAGTACGAGGAGGTAAGTACTTGAACTCAAACCCGTGTGCTCTTGTGACAAGGAATCCGTACAATCCAAGACTCGATCAAGACCCAAAGGTAGAAGATGAATGTAAGTATGTACTTATGTATTTATATAAAGAAGCTAACGGTATTGTATATGCAAGGTAAGCTTAAGTGTTTGAGAAGGATGATCCGAGGATGCGGTTTGAGATGAATACAAAAGCATGTGTTAGACGGATGGACCCCAGGTACACAATATTATTATATATGGGAACCGGTGTTAAAAAAAGGGAAGAATCGTCTTGGGAAGGGTAAATATTAAATGAAAGACAATGATATTGTCTTGGTAAGATTTAAAAAAAATTGTTGCACGAACTGAAACACACTTCTTCGGACATAAGGCGATGATTACATGAAGGCACGAAACTAGTATGTGGATTGCGTGCCTGGCCAGTACGCAAGAAGCATATGACATTCGTGAGACCGTGATAATCATCGCAGGTATGTCCGGTGGAATGGGGTAGTAGGTGGACGTGTGGGTGAAAGGAGTAGTAAGACTCTCAGGACATTGAGAGTACTTTATAAGAAAGAAAAGCGTGAATGAAAAGTTTGAATCCGTAGTTGATGTACGGGTCAAACTTGTAAGAATGAAAGGCATGAAAGAAAAGCATGAATGAAAAGTTTGAACCCGTAGTTGATGTATGGGTCAAACTTGTAAGAATGAAAGGCATGAAAGAAAAGCATGAATGAAAAGTTTGAACCCGTAGTTGATGTACGGGTCAAACTTGGAAGAATGAAAGACATGAAAGAAAAGCATGAATGATAAGAATGAAAAATGTTTGAATCGTAAGTGAGTGCGGATCAAACATGTAAGAATGAATGGTAAGAATGAAAAGGGTATGAGTCCGTAAGTAAGAACGGATCAAACAAGTATGAATGAAACGTTTGAATCCGCGAAACGGATTCAAAACATAAAAACAGTGAAAAGTATGAATGATACGTTTGAATCCGCGAGACGGATTAAAAAAAAGATGAAATTAACCTACATAAGAATGTGTTGATAGTTTGGCCATGATGGAGTCAAACGAGCCATATGAGTAGGTATAAAGTAAATAGCGATAGTATAACAAGAGAATGATCGTAATTGGCACGCAAACATAAATTTTTATCGAAAGAAAGAATATTAGAAATCAACTCATGAGAGTTGGGGCGAACAACAAGTTATGGCCCAGATGCATGGCTTAAGTATGGATGAGAATGTAAGGTATTGCAAGAAATGCTAAAACAATGGGATAATGTTTTTGTAAGCTTGTTTGGTTCGGACGTAAGTCCAACACATACCCCAAAATATGTAAACAATAAGTAATAAATGGCAGTTTGACCTTGAAAAGGTCAAACTACAGAAAAACTGCAGAAGTCGGTAAATAATTATTTACAAATTTTGAAAGTATTATGCAAGGAAGACAATGTGTAATGTATGATAATCATTAGTAAGGAATTTGCGAAAGTACATATGCGAATTAACACCGAATACAATGAAAAACCAAAGGGAAATGATATGTTAGAGAATGGTTAAGTATTGACCCGTTATGAACGAGTCGAATAAAGGAAAATAATATGTTAAAGAATGGTCATGTATTGACCCGTTGAGAAGGGGTCAAACGAACTAATATTTTAAAAGAATTTAGAAATGGTTAGCATGATAGTAATCGACTCATGAGAGTCGGGATAAATAACGGGCGAAGACCCAGACGAAAGACTTAAGTTATTACATGAAGGAAAATTTTTCCAATGAAAGATAAAACAATGATCTCTAAGTATGCCCGAACTGAAGAAAAGTACAAACGCGTACTTCAATAATTAATAAATAAGAAAATTTCAGTTTGACCTTGAAAAGTCAAACTACAAAAATTATGCAACTAGCAAATGAAATATAAGGTACGGTATAGCAAATGAACAGGGAATTTGTGAAAGAATCATGGGTGAGTAAACACCATGTAAAATGCAAATATGAAATGATATGTGCTAACCATTGATGTTACAGATGAGAATGGTAGAAAAACTTGAAGTGATGAAACTAGTATAGTTGGCGGAAGGATGCTCATGAGCGGAAGCTCATCATATGAAGAAAAGGTCAACCCAATTATGGAATAGACTTATGAAGGAACGAGTCGATCTGGGTCGTGGATCGTCAACTTATGCAACAAAAATCGAGGTTAGTAAAATGTTTAACTTATGACTGATAGGTATAAATTGGTAGATTGAATACGACCTACGAAATGAATGATAGGATAGGTATGGTATGGTATGGAATGTTTAACTTATAACAGTCAACATAAGAAGAAAATTATGTTATTAAAAAGGAAATCTTAAAAGTCTTGAGTGAAAGTTTCGGGTATTGGTTAAACACTCGTACGATGAACTTGCACGACACATTTACTTATGTAGAATTAGTAGTACATGAAGAGAGAGCAATTAGTAATGTGATATGAATGAGATGATTTGAGGCTAACGTAACGGTATGCATGGCATAAGTAACGATAGTAACCGTAGAATGATGCTTTATCCTTGTATTAAGTACGAAAAAGTAAGTATGAAAAGGGTAGCCTTGTTATAGTAATAATAAGTCATTGAATGTTTAAAGTATGTGTATGATGATACGTTGATCCTTCATACGAATATAAAAGTAATTAGAGCGAACGTTAGTAATGGAATGTTGTGGTTCACTCAAGATTAACGAAAATGAAGTAATAACTACCTAGAGGTAGATTTAACCCCAAACAAATGTCAGTAATATGTGTATATACACGGTTTAAATTACCATGTGCCAACGAAAGTACTCGGAAGGAATGCTAATGATAGAATACCGAAGTAGACTCACAATAGGTACTTGTATGGCTACACTAGAATGAAATATCATGTATGACACATGAGTGAAATGAAAATTAATCGATCCACCATGATTGGTAAATGTATGAAAATCTTATTTTTAATTGGAAGGTATGAACAAGACATATACTTATAGATGTGCATGAATGCTACTTCTTAAATGAGTCACAAATGTTTTTGTGCTGAATTGAGCATCTTGAATAAATAGAATGAAAGATTAAGAGTAGATTTGGTCTAGTAAGGGGGAGAGAGGTTTCGGGGACGAAACCTTCTTTAAGGGGGGTAGACTTGTAACACCCCAAAAATGCGTAATTTAATTATTTTACCTTAATGTTCTAAGTATGTAATGTCATGACCTTAGTTGACTAACTAAGTTAAAAAAAATGTGAATGATAGTATAGAAAGAATGAAAGATTTTATGCATTAATAAATAACAACTAGAACTTGAAGGGCTAAAGTTGCAAATTTGAATGATAGGTTTATTTATAACAAATAAAACATAAAAACACACAATGTGTGTGTTCTGGAGTCGACCAAAAGAAAGGAAGAACAAGGAAAACCCTAGTTTTCATAAATCATCAAGATTAGAAGGAGAATCAAAGCCAAAACATATGCATGAACCCTAATCTCTAACCATCTAAGCTTGTACTTCAAAGTGGTAAGTCAAATTTCATAAATTGATGAATTTTAGAAAGTGGGCTTCGACCCAATCATGGATCCAAGTAGAAATTCGTGTAATTGTGAGTTAGGATTTCACAATAGAATAAGAATTTTGTTTGAATTTGGCTATTTGAATGATTTGAAGCATATACCTATTTGATGTAAAAAGTATGATGAACATGATGATCATGAAGGCAAAATTTGATGAAATGTTGATGTATGTAGTTACATGTATTGAGTATTTGTTGAATGAATTAGATGTAGAATGAAAGACATGTGAGTTTAGTTGAATTTTTATGATCCATGACATGAACTAGTAGGAATAGGCATATGATACTTGTACTATGTGCTTAGTATGTTGTATGTACACCAAGTGTTTGATTAAATGTCTAGGTGAAGTTATAATGTGAGATTATTAGAAAAGATTTGATGAAACTAAATATGTCCAGAAAGTTACAGCCGACTTTAATCGGCTGTAACCGGGTCAAATCATGTAAGAAATTTATGTTTATTGGGTTTGTGATGAACTTCCAGGAAAAACATTTCAAACCCAACTGGAATTGCATTTTTTCGACGAGAAATGAACGTTTTATGAATTTTTTCGTGTCGAAGGTTCATGCTGAGTTTTCTGGCAGAATTTCCAGCCCATTACGAATGTCATAACTCAATTTAGGAATTGAGTTATGATTTCAAATTTTTATTGTAGGTAGCTTCAGGAGGTTAAGAAATTATCGAACTGGAATTATGTCAATCGGATAATCAAGGATTTTTAAATGAATTTTTCTGGTGGCTGTAGTCAGAAAGTGACGAATCTGATTACTGCTTAGTAAATGATTTTTTATAAATTTATGGTAGAGAGTTAGACTCTAAAAATTTAACATAATGATAACCCCTCCGAGGGGCACGTCACATAAAAAGATCGTAATTTTTGAAAACTCGTAAGTATGGTAATCAGACGTCCGAAAACAGCCTAATTTCAGTGAATTGAACTATGCATGCTAGTGAATGAATTGACTAATGAAAGTCAAATGTGAAATATGAATTTGATATGATCGTTAATATATACAATCATGTATACTAACAATAATGTGAATGCGATGACATGAAAGTATAGGGATCAAGTCAAGATGGATGGATGCATGGAAGGCTAAGAGGGTAAAAAGGAAGCAATGAAACGGATACGAATGCGGGCGTCTAAGGTAAGTGATTTCTGGAATCACTTCGTATTTAGTTACATGAATATACATATATTTGAATATTGGAGATCAAGGTGGAACGTACAAATAATTGAGAAAGGCTAATGTAAGATTCCTTCAAATGGTCGGTATGATGTAAAACCGGTAAAACCTCATTATAGGGGTTAATGGGTCCAAACTTTTAATCGAAAGATTTTATGATGGTGAGTATAGGGATGTGGTAATGTTAAGAGAAGGTTTGGATAGAAGGAAAATCAACGAAGATATTAGTTAAATGCGTGTTGGGACGTATCGGGGCCGGTTTAATCGAAAAATATGTGAAACGGGTCAAAAGAAATTGCAAATGATGGAACCCATAGGTAAGAATGAATGGTATGAGTATGAATGTAGGTTGTATGTATAAGACCTATACATATATATTTATGGATGTTCGTGTTTAAGATTTCGTAGTATGTTCATATGGGATATGAAAGGTATATGAGAGTTTGGATATAGATGTATGTATGTATGTGTGTATGTATATATATGGAGTGGGATTGAATGTATACGAAAGAATAGAACATGTGTATATATATATACTTAGTTTTAATACGCTTGAAACTTAACGTTACTAATCATGTGTCTTGAGAATGAAATGAAAGTGCAGGTACGCTAATGTTGACCTTACGAAGATATCATTTCACATATGTGCTAAAATCAATTATCTTGATTAATTTTCATGTGCTAATATAATTTAAAAGTGCTACTTTTATGTACGTATTGTTTTAGTATGTGCTAATTTAGCTTTTTTTAAGTGCTAGGATCTGTTCTTATGGTTTGTAGGATAAATATGGTTCGTACCGGAACCAACCCCGTTAATGTACAGGTGGTTGAAACACAAACGTACATGTCATCAATATTGGGTCATGGTTTACTTTTTTTTTTTTTTTTGGTAAAGTCACGTCGCTTACCTTTGTCGTCATTCCAATAATATAATATAACGTGTTATAAATTATTAAAATTATGCATATACCGTTGGGACATATTTATTTTTATTTATGTTTCAATAAATAAAATTGTTCTAAATCGAACGGGTCAAAGACAATTAATTTTTCTTTACCAGAAAAAATCAAACTAATACCATCCGAACAACATTTCTACCGTTACCAGTATTTTTTTCTGTATGGTTTAACGAAGTGAGTTTATGTAAAGGTTTTGAACGCAAACACACCGCATCGTGCTAGCGCAAATACTAGTTGTGTAATAAACACCAAATTAAAACATGATATGATAATAAGGGTGGAGATACAATAGGAAGTTTATTTGGCTAAGAAGGCTAGAAAGTGATCTTGACCATCCATTTAGTTAATCAAAGGCTAAGATTAAATGCTGGAAATTGAAGGGAAGAAAAGAGGCGCGTGAGTTTGTTTAGGGGCATTCTAGTCAATCCAAGGCAATAGTTTCTCTCTCCTCCAATTCCCCACCCCCCTCATTTTTTAAACGTTAATAACTCTTTCATACGACATTATTTTTTTATAAAAATTGCACCAAAAAAACGGGCGTTTTTTTATCTTTAAAACGAGTATACTATTGCTATATTTTCAAAAAAAAAAAAACAAGTTGCGTAAAACGCAATAGAAAAACCCCCAGTTTCGTAAAACGCAATGAAAAAAAACCTAAAAAATGACATTTTTCTAAAACACAATGCACAAAAAACACAAAGAAATGTCTTATTTGTAAAACGCAATGGTCAGAAAACACAAAGAAATGTCTTATTTCTAAAACGCAATATACCAAAAATACAAACAAATGTCTTATTTCTAAAACGCAATGGCCAGAAAACACTTAAAATGTCTGTTTTCTAAAACGCAATGGACTGAAAACACATAAAAAAATGTTTTACCTAAAACGCAATGCACAAAAAACACAAAGAAATGTCTTATTTGTAAAACGCAATGGCCAGAAAACACTTAAAAATGACTCATTTTAAAACGCAATTGACTAAAAAACAAAAGAAAGTGTTCTCTGTAAATCGCAATGGACTGAAAACACCTAAAAGGTGTTTTTACCTAAAACGCAATGCACCAAAAACACTTCAAGAATGTGTTTTCCTAAAACTCAATGGCCAGAAAACACATAAAAATGTTTTAGTTCTAAAACGCAATTGCCTAAAAACACCAAAGAAAGTGTTCTCTCTAAAACGCATTGAACCATGACAATAGTTTTGTATGTGCTGTGAATTGTCTGTGCTGTGAACTGTCTGAACCAATGCAGTTTTCAGAGGCAATTTACAGAAAATTAATTTTTCTGATACATTTTTATTACAGCAATTTAATCAACCCCAGCCAGGGGCTCTGCCCCTTGGACCCCGCCAGGGGCTGCTGCCCCCGGACCCCCGCCAAGATCGTAAAACGCAATGACTAAATCAAAAACCCAGATCGTAAAAATGAAATTAAAGAATTTCTTACATGGATCGAAGTGATTTCTTCAACAATTGACGAATTTTGAATGATTGAAACACTTATCAGCGCTCGAATCGAACGGATCGAGTGATTATCTTCAAAATCACCGGAAAAATGAGATTTTGTATGAAATTAAACTGAGTTTTTTTCAAAAAAGCTGAAGAACACGTTGATCGGGTGTTTGAATCATTGAATGGTGATGAAAATCGCACTATAATGTAGTGATTATTGAGATAGAAAGTGAATAAATGGTTGAAGATGGTGGGTTTTGAAAATGGTGGGTTTTGAAGTTACTGGGTTTTGAAAAGGAAGAAGAAATGGTTGGATTGACTAAAATACTCTTTTTCTTTATTTTAAATCTTGCCACATGTCATAATCCTATTGCTTCTTACACTTCCTAGCCAAAATAAACTTCCTATTTGATCATTTCCCTTATGGAGAGGGCCATAAAAAAACTAATTGGGCCTATCTCTTTGATACCTGGATTGAAACTTAAATTAGTTGGACCCTGGACCGAATTCTGGACTACTTTGTATTAATTAAATATAATCAATATATTTTTTATTAGAGAAAAAGTTTTATTAAAGAGAAAAAGGCTGGGTGAAATATTAAGGTGTGCGTCATAGATGGGTTACCACTTACCAGACTGGACCCGTGATGGATCTGGGTCAGATACAACTCATGGCAGTTCGGACCGAGTCAAATAGGGTCCGTAACACCTCAATCATTTGTCAATTGTCATAAACAACTGGAAAGGATTAGATAATATAAAATATAAAACTATTCCATGTAATATTATATTCAATACTAAATTATAGTCCCGTGTATTACATTATTTATTTGTTTGCATAACACAAAAATACAAGTAGATGTGCCATATAATCATTTCACAAACTTAGAAGTTTTGTTCATAGTAATTAATACTCAACCTGCTTCTAAAGTGCTTAATCATCAATTCTTTAGGATGTTTTGTAAATATTATTTACATCGTGTAGTTAAACACTGAAAACATATTTTTATAACTCATAAGTTTATTTTCCTTTATTTTGTAATACAAATTAGCCTATCTTGCCTCACATATAATTTATAAAATTGTAAGGCTATATTAATAAACTGTTAAACTATATTGATAAACGTAAAAGTTTTTTAATAAAATGATTAAATATATATTGATAACGTAATATGGTTAAATATAAAAAAATATTTAAACTCATACTTGGGTTTATATTTGATTATTCTCCATAGTAACTAAAAGTTTGTTTCAAACATATAAGAGTTAAATGCCTGGTTGGTCCCTGTGGTTTCTGAAAATTGCAGACTTGGTCCTAATGGTTTACTAATTACACACTTGGTCCCAGTGGTTGTAATTTTTGCACTCGGGTGGTCCTTCACGCTAACCTTTGTTAGATTTCTCAGTTAAGTGTCTGTAAAATGACTAAATTGTCCCTAAGCAATTAAAGAATAAAAAAAACCCAAAAAAAGATGACCCACCCCTCATCTTCTTATCCCCATCTCTCTCCCTCTCTCCCTCTCTCTCTCTCTCTCTCTAACCCACCATAACCATCACCTCCGCCTCTAGTTTGTATGTTTTGACTTACGTTCAATAACGATTCAACTTATTTACCACAAAAAAAGTATTTATTTTATGAAACATCTAAAATGAAAGAAACCTTTTTCAAGAAAAGGAAAACAGACTACGGTAATCTTCTTCGCATGACAGAATCAACAATCCCTCAGGAACTTTATCATCATTTAGTAAGCTTCTGCCCATTCGTTCAACCACCTGAAATTAAACCCATCAAATTCCGATCACTCCCAAAACCAGATTTCGAACTCCGACGAGCATTTTTCATAGATTCATACCAATCTGAAAAGCAGAGCTTGAACCTGAAATCCCCTTAGCTCCATTGGTGATATCAATATAGTTTGGTTGTGATTTGACATGATAATATGGTCGGATCTGTGTTTTTTTTTCGATTTGTATTTCCAAGTGGTTCTGGCACCACCGAGAAGCCGCCACCAACACCCCCGCCGTCGGATGAATTGAGATTTGAAGTGGAATCTTTGTTTTCTTCACCGGCTTCGCTTTCTGGTTGATTTGGTGAGTCATTTTGGATTAGATTTGGATCGGATTGTGAGTGATTGAGTGGAAATTCAGGTTCTAGATCATCTGATAGTGTAGATCTGAAGAAATCCATTGATGATTGAAGTGATTTGAGAAGATGATTTCTAGGGTTTCTGTGTAGATGATGAACTGATGATGATATTATGATTTATGTGTAGATGATTTCTAGTTAAATGCCTGGTTGGTAGTGGGTGGTAGTAATGGTGGTAGTTTTGGGTGAAAAAGAAATAGGGATATTGTTTTAGTTAAACTATTTTTTTTAAATAATTAAGGGTACTTTGGTCATTTCACAGACACTTAACTGAGAAATCTAACAAAGGTTAGCGTGAAGGACCACTCGAGTGCAAAAATTACAACCACTGGGACCAAGTGTGTAATTAGTAAACCATTAGGACCAAGTCTGCAATTTTCGGAAACCACAGGGACCAACCAAGCATTTAACTCAACATATAATGTTGTCTGTCGTAAATTCGTAATGCTTAAAAATCCATAGATTCTGCATTTTTTCGGTTATTCAATTCAAATGTATCATTATTATTACTATTATAAATATAATAGAATTTAACTGTTTTTAGCAAGTTTTAATACAAAAATATCATTCTCTTTATAAATTATAAATTAAAAATATATTTGAAGTAGGAGCGGATATTAAGGTAACGATTTTAAAAGAAGCAATATTATCATTATATGATATTATAAATTAAAAATATATTTGAAGTAGGAGCGGATATTAAGGTAAAGATTTTAAAAGAAGCAATATTATCATTATATGATATTAACATCATTTAAAAAAGAAAAAAAAATCAATTTTGATTAGAAATGATTTTTTAGGTCTTATATGATGTTGACACATAACATTCCTTGAAATCGTGTATTAGAAGTAAGATTTGTTCTTTTAAAAGTATATAGAAAACCCATAAAAAATTTGTATTGATAAGATGTAAACAAATATGAAAACACATAAAAAATTCAACTGTGTACTGCTACGCTAAAAGTAGAAAAACAGTATATAATAATACGACACTTCTTAAATGGAAAAAATAATGGTAATAAAAAAACAACTAAAAATTAATCAATTATCATGAACGATAATTTTCGATAATAATAGAAAATGATAAAAGACAGATAATTAATTTTCTAAAAATTTATATTGAAGGAGGTGGGTTAGATTAGATTCTATTAGCCCATGGCTTTATAGCCTAGTAGCATCTTGGGGGGTGGGATAAGGCTTTGGGACCAATAGGTACTGGGTTCAATTCCCACAGGGGGTTTTCCCATATTTATTGGGTTTCCTCCTGAATTGGTGTATAGGCATTATGCCTAGTGGGGATGGATATGATTGGGTGGTTCCGCTGGTGGCACGATGATACTCCAGTGGTCCGTCAGTGATCCAAATTTGCCGTTCAAAAAAAAAAGATTAGATTCTATTAATCTATTAGATAAAAACATAAATAAAAAATGAGAGATTATGGGAAAGTATGTCGTGTGGCATTAAATAAATAAAAATTAAGAGATTGTATGAGAGAGTGTCATGTGGCATTAAATGAAGTCTTTTATTAATATTTAGATTAGATAGGGTGTTTGGTATTTGGTTTCAAAGCGATTAAAACGAACTCAAACTGTTTAAAACCGAATCGAATTACAAATGTGGTTTTCAATTCGGTTTTAAACCGAATTGGGTTTTCGGTTCCAAAGATCTACAGTCAATTCAAATCAAATAAGTTGAATAACAAATAACGTTTATTTATGCTTTTTCATTTAGTCCAGTTTAATTACAATTTCAATCCAATCTTATTTAGCCCGGCCCATTCCAATAACACAAAATGGTTATTCGGCTTTTGTGTTGAAACAGAACCAAATTCGAATTCGATTTTCGGTTCAGTTTTGAACTACATGATGTAACACACCCAAAATATTAATGTGAAATTCTGTGTTAATATGATATTTTGACATGAAATATTCAACTAGGAATATGTAACCTAGTTAATATGCGTTACCAATTTATGAAATAAGTATGTTATGGCTTACTAAATAACAAACCAAACCTTAGGGACTGAAATGGAACACGATTAAAAGTTGCAAGTATAAAAAGCTCAAATAAAATTAAAACACACACAAAGTGTGTGTGTGGAACAAGATTGAGAGAAAGAGAGAACTCACACCACTTTACAAATTCGGCAAATTTGAAGGTGAAAACCTAAGTGATTTCTTGCATGTTTGAGTATTTAGATCATTAAACATCACCCAAACCTAAGTTTGACTCTTGACATTCTAGGTCGGAGCTTGGAGAGGAACATGTCAAACGGGTCAAGTGCGCAAGGAAGCTCTAACAGAAGCAAGGTAGCTTACGCTTTCTAGAATAGAACCACTAGTTATGTGACGGAAAATATTTTTTATTAATAACGAAGGTTAACTATGTTAGTTCTTATGTTTGTAGCTTCCGTCAGCATTGAGTCTTATTTTGTACTGTGTATGTCTTTATGTGTATTTGTATGTAATTGTATGTATGTTTGTATATCGACAAACCAGGGAATGAGGCATAGCTGTAAAAGTGGATCCGACAGATGTCAGATGTCATCCGATCGGATGACCATCCGATCGGGTGACACTTATATCCTCCCTGATGTTTGCCTATAAATAGCTGGCATGTGTTTGTCATTCTGAACTTTTGGCTGAACTTGTAAGGAACCTCTGCCAGTCTGTATCTCTACCAGAACAGTTGTACTTTCAGATCTTGAATAGAATACAGACGAGTTTAAACGTTGAATCTGTTGTTGTTGATCTTGTGACATAATCAATGGATTTCGCACATTGATTCTGATTCGATTCCAGCCACGTTCGAGACGAACAGATCCTGATCACAACGGCCTAACAAACTAAGAACCAGATGAGATAAACGATGAAATTTTAGGATAAAGACCCCATGGTGTAAACCATGAAACGGGCCAAATGGATAAAATTATGAGATTCACATACCGGTGATAAACGATGAATTTTTAGGATAAGACCCTATGGTGTAAATCAAGAATGGTTCAAATGGGTAAAATTATGTTGATCACATTTTGGTGACAAACAATGAACTGTTAAGATAAGATCCTATGGTGTGAACCAAGAATGGGTCAAATGGAAAAGCGGGTCATACGGGTCCAATCGTGATGTTATCACCATTTGAACTCGATATTTAATGCTTTGTTTTATTAAGTTCTATACTTACAGGTAAGCATAATGGTAAGGGCATGCATTGCCATGAACTTACAAAGGGAGCCGCTAGGTATTGGTAACGGGTTATTGCTTTGACCCCGCCAGCTATTTGTAACGGGTCATACTTTAGGTAAGCACTTATGGCATGATGTAAGGTGGTTGAGCCAGATTTGGGTAATAATCCACCTCATGTGTGGGTTATATGGTAATTGAGTAAAATGGTCCTTAGAGCCAAAAATCCATCTATGATGTAAAATTATGACAAAATGAGTCTTATAAAATGAGTACATTGGAAACCTCTACGTCATTAGGTATATAATCAATCTTAATGGGATAACGAGCTAAATGTGTCCAATAGGTTTCATTTAAACTTGTAAATTTCCTATGGTTTGGCAAAAGGTTTAAATTTACTAAAGTGCCCTCGAATAATGGGTTTGGGTACACTACCTCTAAGGGTAGAGACTTGATAATGAGTCCACGATCGAGTTGATTATTCCATTAATTAAATATGAGAGGCTTGAGTTAGAAAAGCTCAAAACCTCTTAATGGGTCGAATTGGGTAAAACGCCTAATTGAAAGAAAGTATTGGAAAGCTAAGGCATTACCCAAGGAAACCAACCATAATCTCGGTTGTGGTTGGGAGGAATTGAAGAAACCGTGACAGGGAATATATGAGGCATGAACTAGAAGGCCTAATGGCTCTTAACGGGTCGTTTGGGTAAAAACACCAAACCGAATAAAGGAAGTTGTAGGTCCCTTGGAGGTTGAGGTTAAACCTTATCCTTGTTAAGTTTAACACACTAGCAAGTGCGGAATCCAAGCTAGAATGCAAACCGGTAGTTTATAGTGAGAACACAAGCTACAAAGAGAAAGGTAGACACACAAGATATCAAAGTTTTCTCTTGTATTTCAGTGGACACGGTTACAGCCCTTGACCAAACTGAAAATACGCTCTCTACAAGACTAGGTTCACTCACACCCTGAAGTGAACACATTACAACAGTATATATAACCTTCACAGCTCGTCTGGTCGAAGGATCAATTAGACTGATCGAAAGATCATCTATCGAGATACAGCCTATCGAAGGATTCACATATACCTCGAAGGATTGACATCCTTCGAGGTCCATCTATATCCATCGAAGGTTATCCTTCGAGCTCATCGAAGGATATAAACAATCCTTCGATGACCATCCTTCGACACACACAAACTTACAAACTTTTTCTAACTGTTTGACCAAGTCAAACCAGGAGGATGGTTGACTGGTCAAACTTACATTAAGCACACACATAAACACATCTAAGACGTAACACGACTACAAAAGACATCGTTTTATATCATTACAAAATACAGACAAAGTACAGACACAAGTGCACCAACAAACTCCCCCTTGGCTGTAGCTTTGTCTCGATCTTTGTGTCTTCAAGTCTCTGACGTCCTTTCAACCGTTAAGTGATGCGTAGACCATACACTTCCCGCATTCACCAGTAGGTTGAAGCAATACCGGGCCATCTTCTGAAACTTCATTGCTTGTTCACGATCTCTAACCAAGTAATTAATCTCGTGATCCTTAAGAACAATAATATCCGACCTGGACATGTTAGTAATCCACATCGGATCTATCATTCGAAAGTTCTCCTGACTATCTCGGAATAAGATCACGGCTTCTCCAGTATCTGCATCATAAACCCAGCAACGAAAGTTTCCCAGAAAGTCTGTCTTCATTTTCAACAAAGGTATCTTCTTCATCAACTTTAGAGGATCATAAACCAATCGATAACGCGCAGTATTTGTCTCTGGATCAAGTGAGAACCTGATTGGCTCGTATCGAGGAAACTGCGGCTTGTATAGAGGGTCCTTCCAACCTTTTCTTCGTTCCAGTCTGATCTTCTTCGCAAACAAATCCACCATCTTGTCTTTGACTCGATTAATAACCTCCATCTGAGCCAAAACCGCAACATCATAATAAGGAAGTGAAAGAATGCTGAGAAGAGACCTGAAATACTGAAGGCCGCATTCCCGCTTCACAACCATGCAATGAAGATCCATGATGAACATCCAGCTGATAATACGACCCCTAGCTGGATTTCTTTCCAGAACCATGTAGTTGGCCTGATCCAACGGAGGGAGCGGATGAGGATTCCTGGCTAGGAAATCCGCTCGCCATTCATTCACAGTCTTTTCACGGTTTTCTTGAACTGATGGAGAATCTGAAGAAGGATTAGAAGATTCTGCTGTCTTTGCTTCCTCAAGATTATCATCAAGCGAATTAAGCTCCACATTGTCTTGACTAACATAAATGGGACGTTCCGGATCCGAACCGATGAAGATTTCTTCAATCGTGGAGAAATCGGTTTCGTCCGGAACCAACGGAGTGGCATCGATCGTCGTCACATCAACTTCATCCATTGCTGTCAGAGCTAACACACATTCATCAGACATCTCAGTAACATGTTCTCCCTCTTCTAATAGTTCACCCGTGATTGGATGATACTGTTGAGCAATTGAGGATTCAGGGAGATCAGTGAACGCTTCCGGCTCAAGACTAATATGTTCAAAAACTGCTGAAGCTTCCAATGTCTCAGTCGGCTCAGACGGACCAGTAGATGTTGGAGGAGCAGAAGGAGCATCTTGAGATGTACCAGACCCACCTGCAGCACCAGATGTAGTTGCACCTGAACCTGTGGCAGCTGGTTGATCAGGATTTGCTGCATCATCATCCTTATCATCGCCACGCCTTGAAGGAAGGATGCCCAAAGCTTTGCATCTTTCATTCCAAAGTGTAACAACTTTGTGATCAAATCTCTTAAAGTTCGCTTGAACAGGCTTGAAGGCTTCCATTAATCTATCATCACGATTCTTATAGCGATCGGACAGCTCTTCATGCTTCTGTTTTAACGTTGTTGCCTCACGTTCTAGCACAGTACTATGCTTCTTCATTATCTCAACCTCTCTATCACGAGCCTTATTAGCTTCTTTCAGTCTTTCTATCTCTTGAGCCTGTTCTCTTATCTTGACATTTTGAGCACTAACAAGTGAGACCAGCTTGTTGTGTGCCTCAGCATCATGTGTTCGCTGTATACGGTATTCTTCAATCTTTCTTGTATTCCGACCGACTAAGGTACCCAGTTCACTGACTTGTTCAATCAGGAATTGAATTTTCTCACCATCAGACAACACAGATAATGTTTCTGCTAGAGTAGGCCGTGAGGGCTCAGGACCTGAGAAACCAGTCTGGCCAGATGGACCAGAAGTACCTGTTGGACCAGGAATAACAAGAGGAGGACGTGGATGTGTACCTGAGACGGGGGTTGCAGGCGGCTGTTGATCAACAGGCGCCGTGCGAGCCCCAGAAGACGTCTGTGGAGGAGAGATCAGATCCAGCATCTCTGATGCAGTTAATAGTTCACTGATAGGAGGCAGCTGTTGCTCCGGAGGCGTTGAATGCTGAATCGGATCAGGTGTAGTGACATCACCAGCCGTTTCACCTGTTGGCTTTGATCCGCCCCTTGATCTCTTAGAAGTACGAGTACCCTCTCTTCTTGCTTGTCTCTTCCTTCTGAGTAATCCAGGAGCAGCAGGAATATAATCATCATCTTTATCAGATTCTGCGACATTCACCGGTTTCTCAATACGTTCAAAACCACGAAAATTCCCTCGCTGATCATAAGCCTTACGCATCCCTGGAGGAGGAGGATTATCATCCTCAGAAGATGAATCATCATTACCAGCACCTCCTTCAGCATCAGAAGACGAACTGCTTTCATCGGCCAACCTCCTCGGCTCGTCCACCTTACTTTTACCTTTGTCAGCCGCAACATTACCTGACTGACTAGCAGGATCACCAGCTCCACCTGCACTAACACGAGCATCAGGATCGACAAACACTCCCTGAACTTCTTCTGCAGCAACATTCATATCGACTTCAACATGTGCTGCAACACTTGAACTGCCAGCAGACTTCCTGCTCGATGCTTTAATACCATGCTTAGCCCCGAGCTGCGTGGTAGCCAAAGCGATTAACCTTGGCTCTTCATCATCAGAATCACTCGCATCTCTACGCCATTTGTTGTTCTGCGGTGCCTCGTAGGCCGGAACATCGAGATGACCAATAAGCTTTCTAATTGGATCCGATTCTTTATAGTTGGACATGGATTTGAAAATCAGCAGTGTACGCTCATTCATCGGATTGACAGGTAGAACATCTGCTTCAGCTTTAGGAAGATCAGGAATCTGATCATCAATCATCATCTGCAGGAATCTAGGATATAGCCAAAACTTGGTAGATGTTCGTTGAGTTGCTGACGGGAGTGGCCTTCGAGCATTTTCTTTCAGATTGTCGAAAATATAGCGTGATATGTTGAAAGGCTTGTTCAGAATCAAAGCCGTAAACAATCCCGTTAAATCAATCGGCGACAGATCATATCCAGATCGTTTGTTGCTCAGGCAGTGAATAAGGATATGCAATAAGAACTTGTATCGAAGCGGCATAAACTTTTTGTTGATCTGATTTGCAAGAACGTTATCGCTGTACCGTAACCTCATCAGCAAGCCCCGCTGACATTGTAAATCAATAGAAGTAGAATCTTCTGGTTGATCTCCTAGTTGCAGACGTGCTCTGATAGTGTTTTCTGTAATCACCACGGGTTTCTCAGCAACTGATCCACTAATCACTTCCTTGTTATCCACTGTTTCAACCACAGCCGAATTCCAGAACTCCTTGATATGAGACTGATAAGCAGTGTGCTGTGTAGTGATTGCATAGTTGATACGAGTGCGATGAAGATACTCCATTATTCCCGTGAATTCCGGACTGATTTTGTCTTCCGGTTGCAAATACGCGGCCATGTTGTGTCGTGGCTCCGACATAGATTCAACTTCCGATTTTTCTTTCTTGGTTGGTTTTGCCCGTTCCTTCTTTTCTTTCGGTGCCATTTCTGTTCATGAAAACACGGACACGTAATGAGAAACAATCAACAGTCAACAAGGATTTCACACTTAGAAAGATTTCAATTTCTTGAAGAATTTCTAAGTGTTCTGTCTCGAAAGATCCCATTTAGGAATCGAAGGATGACACATTGATCGAAAGATATTATAAGCTTCGAAAGATGACAGGCCTTATCGAAAGATCAACTTTCGAAAAATAAAAATTTTGAAAGATATTTGATCAATCGAAAGATCTGATCAACCGAAGGATGATCCTTCGAAAGGCTTAGTATCCTTCGATCCTCAGTTCGAAGGATATTTTGCAGTCCATCTTTCGAGGTTAAGACATCATCTTTCGAGATCGAAGGATGATCCGGTGACACTGTTCATCGGCGATTTTCCGGCGACACTGTTCATCGTTTTTCGGTGACAGTTTTAAGTGGTTTCAGATCATTTAGGTACATCAAACATCAAACCATTTAAAACATTACTAACAAGACACTTAAAACAAACATAACAATATCAAACCCAACCCCGGACACAAAACCCCAACCCGGATACAACCACATACACATATACCGATTAAACAAAAACACACAAAAGCTTTCAGACCATCAAAAAAACAAGACAAGGACTCTGAAACAAAGAACATCCGTCAAAATACAACATTTTAAACATCAAAACCTACAACTAACATATTCACATTGCATAAAAAATACATGATCAGATGAAGTGTTTATGTTGTTGTTTGAAACGTGTATTAGGGTTATCCTACCGAGATTGTAGATGAAATCCTGATACACTAACTTTTTGATTCAATTTTGGCAGAGTTTCGGTAGGATCGGACGTTTTTGAAATAGTGAAATTGAACAGTTATGATGAAGTGAAGAAGAAGACACCCTTTTATACTCTGACCTCGAAAGTCGAACCGTCTCGAAGGATAGATGACCTTTCGAAAGATGAAAAGGTGTTTCGAAAGATCAGCTTTGGGTCGAAGGATCCCTATCTGGATCGAAAGATACCAGATATTTGAAGGATCTGGATCGAAGGATACCAGATATTTGTGGGAATCCTCGAAGGATATCTTTCGACCTTATCCATCTTTCATAAAGGTCTGTTGACCAATTCATCTTTCGACTGAGATGATTGACTTTCATTGACTTTCATTGACCTTCTGATCTTTCGAGGGCCATTGCTTCCTCGAAGGATCAGATTTCCACCAACACTTTGGATTTTTGGGAATTTTCAATTTAAGCCCTTCAAATTCTTAAAAGCTTTCAGAAATGACCGTTTTGAAAAATTGTCCGTTATGAAGTTCTGCAAAGGTCAGTTTTATGAAGTATTTCGGCTTGTCAGATATCTGATCGAGTACCAACATCGGTTAATCAAAAAATAAGATTAAATTGAAAATCTTTTTGGATTTTGATAAAATAAAAGACAACAATAAAAGACAACAATTTTAGAATCCTTTGAATGTTATCAAACGACATCACCGCTAATGTCGTGCTGATATGCACCAAACGACAAAAACTGTTTAAAAAGACAATAAAAGTTAATCACTAAAGTTAAGCAGTAAATAAATATGTACAAACACAACAATATTTTTGCGAGTTTCTGGCGAAGAGAATCATATCAGTTTGCGGTCTTTTGTCAAAGCACATTTCCTTTTAATATTCTTTTACAGAAGAGGATAAGTATTCTACCACAATTACCGATATTGTTATCCACTTAAACTCAACGATCAAGTGTAATCATAATGCATTGAGATACATTAAGGTATGATTTATACTTACCGACCGGTGTTCATCCACTCACGACACATTCCCGTATCAAGGTATGCACGAGAGTTCATCTTACTGGGGAGTATACCATTTATCATCCGTTTTTAACGTATATAAAATGTGAACAAGTCACTTATTTGATTTGAAAACAAGCCCTATGTGATAGAATCACTTATTGATGAGGAACTTGATTTTCATATGCATGAGGGCACAGGAGCAAGTCCGTGAACAGGTCAGTACTTTCGTACAACAGAGAGACGAACTTGACTCCCGGATAAATGTGATATTTTATCACTTATTTGTTTGGACATGTGATTGTTTATCACTTATTGAGGTCGAATGCAATATGTACACGTATGTATGGTATCATGGAAGATCTAGACTTGCGTCCCCGTTATTTTTTCGGTAAAAGATACAACCATGATACCCAGATGATAAACAGCATAAACCCCAAATATCTCAGAACCTCGGCAATCTATCAAACGAAATTTCGGTACCAAGACCATATGCCAATGAGCGGTTCCCACGCGGTTTTCAGTTCGTTATGTTTATATCCCCTGCACACTTTAAAATGATCGTGAGTCTACCGGTACATCATTAGTAGAGCTACTTATTTTTTTCTTTTCTTTTGATTTCCAGAAACATGTTTCAACCGACCTCTGATGTAATATCATTTTCTCTTATCTTGCCAAGAAACTCATTTTTGTTTTTCTATTGTTTTTGTGTTTTTCTGAATTTTCTCCCCCTTAAATGCAGAAAGTAAATAAAGTAAAGACATATTTTTGTATTTTTGCGGTTTTTCAATGTTTTTGAATTTTCTTTGAAGCTTTCTCCCCCTAAAATTTAAAAACAAGGAAAGTAAAAGACACAATTTTTTTTTTTTTTTTTTTTAAGAAAAAAAAATATTTACAAAAACGATTTTCCGATGTCGGTTACTCTTGCTTCACCTTTATGCCGTTTACCAAAAGTAAATAATCGAATCTTGATTTATCAAATGCTTTGGTAAAAAGGTCGGCACGTTGGTGATCGGTATGAATGTGAACCACATCGATAAGTCTCTTTTCAAAGCAATCACGTATGAAGTGATATTTAATATCGATGTGCTTCGTTTTTGAGTGCTGTACAGGATTTCTAGTGATCTGTAAAGCAGCTTCATTATCAACATAAATAGGAGTAGTTAGGAATTCAAAACCGTAGTCCCGCATCTGTTGTTGGATCCATAGAACCTGGGAGCAGCAACTAGACGCAGCAATGTATTCCGCTTCACATGTAGACGTAGCCACACATGTCTGCTTCTTGCACTGCCAAGTGACTAGGCGATTGCCTAAGAACTGACATCCTGCTGAAGTTGATTTTCCATCTTTCTTGCAGCCGCCGAAATCAGAATCACTGTAAGCTTTGAGATCGAAGTTATCATCCTTAGGGTACCATAACCCGGTGTCAGGGCAACCCTTCAGATAACGAAAAATCCTTTTGACAGCAGCATAGTGAGAGACCTTCGGATTTGCTTGGTATCTGGCGAGAAGGCACGTTGGATACATAATGTCGGGTCTTGATGCAGTGAGATACATTAAAGATCCAATCATAGCACGATAGAGTGAAGAATCCACAGCTTCCCCTTTTTCATCCGGAGTAATCCCGTGATTCTGCGGAAGAGGAGTAGAAATTGGCTTCGAATCGGACATCTGGAACCGGCTCAAGATGTCTCCGACGTACTTGGTTTGATGGATAAAAATTCCAGATTCGGACTGATTAACTTGCAAACCCAAAAAGAACGTCATTTCACCCATCGCACTCATCTCGAATCGATCTTGCATCACCTTCTCAAATTCCTTGCATAAATTATCATCGGTAGAACCAAAGATAATGTCATCGACATATACCTGTACCAACAGAAGATCTTCACCTTTTTCTTTGATGAAGAGGGTACAGTCGATCAAACCCCGTCTAAACCCGTTGTTCAGAAGGTAGGTAGACAGTGTCTCATACCAGGCTCGAGGTGCTTGATGAAGACCATATAACGCTTTGTTAAGTAGTAAAACTCTTTCAGGATGTAATGGATCTTCAAACCCCGGTGGTTGCTCGACATATACTTCCTCTTCGACTACTCCGTGTAGAAATGCACTCTTAACATCCATCTGGTACACCTTGAATTTCTTGAAGGATGCGTAGGCTAGAAAGATTCTAATAGCCTCCAGACGTGCAACAGGAGCATACACTTCATTGTAGTCAATACCTTCTATCTGACTGAAGCCTTGAACAACTAACCTTGCTTTGTTTCGGACAACAATCCCACGGTCGTCCTTCTTGCACTTAAATACCCAACGAGTTCCGATCTTCTTGTAGTTGTCGGGCCTATCAACCAATTTCCATACGCCCAACTTCTCGAACTGCTGAAGTTCTTCTTGCATGGCTTCCACCCAGGAATCATCTTTCAATGCCTCCTTCCAAGATCTAGGCTCTTCTTGGCTAACATAGCAGGCGAAAGACCAATCATTTTGTTGTCCCGATTCTCGTATCTCAGCATACAAGCCAGCATTTTCGTTATTTCTGATTTGATTCCTTGTCCTTACACCACTGAGAACATCACCTATAATATTCTGCTGAGGATGAATGTTATGAATTCGGGTTTCAGGAACTAGAGGAATTTCAACATTGGTCCTCAAGTTATTGATATTTAAATTCCCGATATCATTCTGAAGCTGTTGAGTTGTAGAAGATGATGCATTTTCTTCTTGGACAATTGGCGCAGACACTGGATCCGTTGCTTCTGAAGTACCTTGAACCGGACCCCGTGCTTCACCATCAGTTGCATCAACATACTCCTCATCATCCGATGACAGATTGTAGTCGACAGCATCATTAAACACCTCATTTGAAGCGAGATTGTTGACAGAAGAAGATGCTTGTGAGTCAACAATGATTGGGCGAGCTAACTGAGAGCCAGTCGCATTCTCGCTTTCAGACAACATTTGAGCAATTGCATTGTCATCATCAAATGTCGGCAGATTGAATGAGTTGAAAAGACCATCATAATCGAACATCCATGGATCTCCAGAAGGCTTCGGAGGATTAGAATATCTTTGAACTCTTACTTCACCCCACTCTTCAATCCTCTTGGTAGTCAGGTTCCATACTCGCAGATTAGGAGTAGCATACCCAAGGAAGTAACCTTCGATAGCTTTGGCACCAAACTTCCCGTCAGGCTCAATCATGGTACATGGTGCACCAAAAGGTTCTAGATATTCTAAGTCAGGAGTGTTCTTGTGTAGAAGTTCGAAGCACGTTTTGCCATGTCTTTTCACTGTGAGAACCCTGTTTAACGTGTAGCAAGCCGAGGCAACAGCTTCAGTCCAGAATCGAACTGGAAGCTGAGACTCAACCAACATGGTTCTTGCAGTCTCAATTAAGGTTCTGTTCTTTCTTTCAGCGACTCCGTTTTGTTGTGGCGTGTACCGAGAGCTATATTCATGAAGGATTCCTTTTGCAGTGCAAAATTCATCCATAACCCTGTTTTTGAACTCGGTTCCGTTGTCGCTTCGAATTCGCCTCACCTTTAGATTATAAAGATTTTCCAACAAGGTGATCAAATTCTTTAGAATCTCTGGAGTCTCGCTCTTGTGGACCATGAAATCAACCCATGAAAATCTTGAATAGTCATCAGTGACTACCAAGCAGAAAACTTCCCCGTGCACACTCTTGTGTTTGACTGGGCCGAAAAGGTCCATATGCAGACGTTCGAGTGGCATGTTTACAGTGTTAACCTTCTTCAATGGATGTGATTTCTTGATCTGCTTCCCTTTCTGACACGGCACACAGACATCTTGAAGTTGAAAATTCTTCACATTGACACCTCTCACCAGATTGTTTTTGACAAGGTGATTCATTTTTCTGAGGTGAATATGACCCATCCGTCTGTGCCAAGAGATCGTCTCCTTTTCAGTGGCTTTTGAAATAAAGCAAGTAACTTGTTTGGACTTGGTTATTGCTTGGCTCATATCGAGGACATACAAATCATTAACTCTTGGTGCTGATAAGAGAATCCATTCTTCGGGAATCTTGAATCCTGGCTTCAGCACATAACAACCGGCATCATCAAAATGCACTGTGAACTTCTTGTCGCAGATCTGAGAAACACTTAGGAGATTGTGATCCAACTGTTGCACATAATTGATTTTGTCGAAACTCACAACTCCATTTGAGATCATTCCCTCGCCGGTGATATACCCTCCTTTGTCTCCAGCAAACGCAACATATCCTCCTCTTATACTACGCACATCGAAAAGAAGACGGTAGTCGCCCGTCATGTGCCTGGAAGCCCCACTATCAACAATCCAATGACTATTAATAGTTCCTCCTGGAGCCGCCTGCACATGCAATTAACTTATCAGTTTGAGAGGGGGACCCAAGCCTTTGTGGACTTGGGTCGTCCTTGATCATCAAGGAAAGTGATTTCAATCACTTGATGATTAGGAAAAAGAACCTGTGGTGCTCCCCCTGATTGAATTACCTGTTTTTGCTTCCAAGCTGTTTGTCCTTTACCAGTATTTGAACTTATTGTTTTAGCATTTACTGGTATTACAGTTTCAGATTTTGCTTGTACAGGTTTTTCTTCTTTGACCTCTGATTTTAAGGCCTTTTCAATTACCTTTTGATTCTTTTGCTTTAACTTCTTTTCCCTTTCTTTCAAGACACGTGGGTCTTGTTTCGGGGAAACTGATCGTTTTCGGTAATCGATTTCTTGGGGAGCACTCGTTGTTGACTTCAGCTTTTGCACGTGTGGGCAATATCTTACAATATGCCCAACTGTCCCACATTCAAAACATGTTCTCCGCTCTACAAACTTCGGAGAAACATGTTGATGACCAGACGGAGAACCAGACAATGAACTTTGTGATCTAGACGTGCTTGGGCCTAAATCACATCCGTTGGTGTGTTGGGTATAATTATTCTGATCATTTCGTTTTAAAATTCTAAACTGTTGTATAAACTCAAGGTTAGATTTATCCTGAAATGTTTCAAGTTTGTCTGAACCCGTGGATCCAACAAAGTTCATTTTCGGTCCTCGCTTCTTAACAGGAGCTCTTTTGTTTTGCACCTTTTGTTGTTGAACCTTAGGTTGCTCAACCCTTGATTGTTGAATTTTAGGTTGTGCAGCCTTAGGTTGAGTAGCCTTAGACTGTTCAACTTTAGGTTGTTGAACCTTTGGTTGTTCAGTCTTAGGCTGCTGAACTTTAGGTGCTTGAACATTCTTGTTCTGAGCCTTCTTTCCCTGTACCTTACCCTTTCCGGAGTTGACTTGTTGTTTTCGCTCAATTGGTAGTTTTTGGTTTCCGTATTGTTTTCTAATTTGTTCACACGGAATTGGATCACATTGAGTGACGGTAACTTTGCCACTTTTGTTCCCCAAAAACTTATCAGTGCATCCTTCAAAAATTTGCTCAATTAAATCTTGATTTACATTTTTAAGTGGAAAATCTTTGTTAGAGTAGATTTTGCTATCTCCTTTGAGCGTGTACAACAAGTTATTCTCTTCACGGCTAGATACAAGGGACTCCATTGCTTTTGACGTTTCAGTCTTACTCGGTTTCACTGGTGGATCACACAGGATGTGATTCTCAATTGGAATATCTGTTGTAACCGAGTTAGACTGTTGTTTCACAATCTCTTCAGATTCATCATCCGAAGAATCAGCATCCTCAACAATGGGAGGACTCTGTTCCTTAACACACGATGAATCTGTCACATTCTCAGATTCTGATTGACCCGAGGATGATGTACCAGTTGTGAACCCGAGACCTGCTGCAAAGTCATCTAGACCGAGTGGCACAGTAGGTTCAAAACGGGGCATATCCTCGTCATCAGGCAATTTGGAGTAATTGTGATTCATTGGGGGAGGACATGATTTGAATCCAATACATGGTTTATCCCCCTTTTTCTTTCTCTCTTGAACGTCAATGATGTGATCCAATACAAAGCGGGAATTGGAATAGCTTTCCAGTTTCTGCTTAATTGTTTCACATTCACATCGAGCTGTTGCCAACTCTACCATTTGCTTTTCAATTGTGTCAATAAGATTGTTGTTAGCATGTTGTTTTCGCAAAACAGCCTTTTGTAATTCTGAAACATCATGTTTTAATGACGCAATTGTTGCTTTAAATTCCTTTTCATTTCTGGTTAAAAACAAGTTAGCTTCAGTTGCTTTAGAAAGATCTACAATCAATTCTTGATTGTGTTTGTATGTGATTTCAAACTGACTTTCCTTTTCAGCATATTTAACATTTAAGCTATCACAATTTTCACAACTAACTACAGTGGGTTCATCGACACATACCTGACTTGATGAACTGTCGACATTAGCCATAAAGGCTGAATGGAAAGAAAAAGATCCATCTTCAGAGAAGAACTGAGCAAGCTTCTCGGAAGTTCCAGCAGATTTCTGGCAAAGAATAGATCTCCTCTTGCATAATGCTTCAGCTTCAGCCAAAAGCTCATCAACTTCCAAATCTAAAGCATCACTTGATAAATCACTAGCATCAAGTGATTCCCCATCCATGCTCCCACTATAACCCGAACTATCTTCATCTTCTGAAGATTCACCAGCAGACACGGGTTCTACGACCTTCTCAATCACTTTAGCATAACATGCTGTTCCACCATTTCCTCCTTCTCCAAGCTGAAGGTTCCAATTGCAGATTTCATCAGCTTGAACAACCAATCCTCTGTGGGGATTAGTGTTTGTGGATCCAGATGCATTTCCTCCAACGGGAACTATTGATCTGTCATTGTTATTCTGTTGCTGTTGTGGCTGTCCTTGATTCCTGAAGGGATTCTGATTTCCTTGCTTAGGAGGCTTCTGACACTCCCGCTTGAAGTGACCCTTTTCACCACAATTGAAGCAAGTGACAGCATTCTTATCAAAACCATACTTGGTGTTGTTGTTGCTATTCAAGTTGGTTCTCCCCGTCCTTTCCATAAACTCCTTTGCTCTTCGAATTGCACTAGCAAGAGCCCATTTGATATCCATCATTTCAAACTCTTCCCTATCCACTTGCTGATAATCTTCATTGGTTAGATTGATATTCCCAATCTGACCTGCAACCAATCCACAATAAGCACTAACCAAGGTGTTCAACATCTCCATATGCTCCTTGGCTACTTCGACACTGACTTTGGAAAAGCTGGAAGTGTCTAATCTGACTGTGTTCGGATTGGAAGTGGCTTGAAAGTTTGACGAGCTTCCATAAAACCCTTGCTGTTGCGGTTGTTGCTACTGTGCTCTGCTTGGATCTAAGAAAGGCGGTGGTGTGAATTGCTGAGCTGTCGGTTGCACATTCTGTTGTAGAGAAGAAGAATCTGGTCTTGAATACATCATCGTGTATGCTGAAGGATCAAACTGATTTGTTGTGGAAGGCCCGGTGTTTGAGATGAAAGCTGTTTGAAGCTTCGCATGTTGAGAGGCTGGTTTTTCTCCACTGATACCTCCTGCAATCCCATAGTACATCTCTGGATTTTGAGGAGTTAGTGTTCTTTTTGCCTTAAGCTTTTCTTCTACATCCTTGTTTTCCAATCTTTGAATTAACTCATAAACGGTGATTGTGTCTAGAACACCATTTTCTTTGAGAATTTCAAGATAACTGCTCCACTTTGCTGGTAAACTATCAGCGAATCTCTTCACCATTTCTTGTGGAGTGGCAGTGACTCTGAAAGCAAACATCTCGCTCAACAAGTGATGAAACCTTGTAGATAAATCTGCCAAAGTCTCATTCTCCATACACGTGAATCCTTCAAACTCTTTCTTCAGTAATTCTTGCTTGATCTTTCTAGATTGAGCATTTCCTTCACATCGTAACGTGAGCATATCCCACAAGCTTTTAGTAGTCGTGCAGTAAACAAACTGGTGGTAAATGTCTTTGTGAAGAGCTTGTGTGAGAATCATGAATGCCTTCTTTTCTAACTCAAATTTCTTCTTATCATCATCAGACATAGTGCTGTAAGTTTCTGGATTAGATCCTGCAACTTCCAAATCATTGTCAAAAGCGGTGAAGAAGCACATCCATAGATCTTGACCTTGCCCCTGAACATAAGTTCTCAGCCTTTCTTTCCACCATACCCAATCATTGATGTGATTCAACTTTGGCGGTTTTGTGCTTGTACCAGTTTCACTGTCGTTCTGCATCATAGCTTGAATGCTGCTGCTTTGATTTGTGACCAATGCCCATTGATTTGCAGTTATCATTGCAGCTTGAGGTGGGGCAATAGCCTGCATCCATGCATTTTTGTTGAAATCTGACTGAGATTGCGTAGCTGATGATTGTGGAGTCAAAGTTGTTTGAGTCCACGCGGTTGGATCCCACTGACCGTTTGTTCCCATTTTATAAAGACAATTAATATATTAAGTGAAAAATATATTTAAAGTTTGAAAAACAAGTTTTCCCCTTTTAAAATTTAATTTTTCACAAACTATGTTAAAATCTCGAAGGATAACAAACAGCCGAAGGATCTTTGATCGAAAGACCTGAAAACACAAACTTGTTAAACTTAAACAGACTAAGGATCGAAAGATCAACACTTGTTCGAAGGATCAACAGTGTTCGAAAGATCACTGTTGAGTTTCGAACAATGATTTCGAAAGATTCTCCAAACGAAGGATCCTTATCTTTCGAAAAAGAACTGTAGACCGAAAGATGTATGTTTCGAAAAGATTCCTTGGATCGAAGGATAAGTCACAGACTTCGAAGGATGTTCGAAGGATGATTATCTATCGAACCTCCTATGATCGAAAGATGATCCTTCGACTTCGAAGGATACTTCGAAGGATATCCTTCGATCTGATCTGACACAGTTGACAAAAGTTGACAGGTTGGTGAAAAAGGTGATGGGTTGGTGAAAACTTTCGGCAGAAAGTATGGTCAGACCATGATTTTCTGCCAAAACAGATTTGAACAACTAAAATAATGCCAAAACAGAAGGTTCTTATCCAGAAAAACCGGTCACCGGAGTAAGCCGGAATTTTGACCGGAAATTACCAAACCACTTGAAAACAAATTTTTAAGTTACCCAAACCGCCCTTAATACACCCGGTTAGTTTAGAACACGTTTTTACGTCTAGAAAAGCAAGAAAAACACTAAAAACGGGTGCTAAACCATGTGAGTTTTTGTCCAAACACTCCAAAGTCTTGTACAAACTCGGTTTTTAACAAGGAAAAGAGCCACGGCTCTGATACCACTTGTAGGTCCCTCGGAGGTTGAGGTTAAACCTTATCCTTGTTAAGTTTAACACACTAGCAAGTGCGGAATCCAAGCTAGAATGCAAACCAGTAGTTTATAGTGAGAACACAAGCTACAAAGAGAAAGGTAGACACACAAGATATCAAAGTTTTCTCTTGTATTTCAGTGGACACGGTTACAGCCCTTGACCAAACTGAAAATACGCTCTCTACAAGACTAGGTTCACTCACACCCTGAAGTGAACACATTACAACAGTATATATAACCTTCACAGCTCGTCTGGTCGAATGATCAATTAGACTGATCGAAAGATCATCTATCGAGATACAGCCTATCGAAGGATTCACATATACCTCGAAGGATTGACATCCTTCGAGGTCCATCTATATCCATCGAAGGTTATCCTTCGAGCTCATCGAAGGATATAAACAATCCTTCGATGACCATCCTTCGACACACACAAACTTACAAACTTTTTCTAACTGTTTGACCAAGTCAAACCAGGAGGATGGTTGACTGGTCAAACTTACATTAAGCACACACATAAACACATCTAAGACGTAACACGACTACAAAAGACATCGTTTTATATCATTACAAAATACAGACAAAGTACAGACACAAGTGCACCAACAGAAGTACATATTAAGAATCCGGGTTCGGGTAGTGGATTACGAATTTAAAACTTGAAGGGAAAAGTCTCACGTGAAATAATTTGGGTTTGGATCATCTTGGGTGCAAACTTGGTGAAAAGTTGGAAAAATTGGTTAAGGGTGGTAACTTGGAAAACACTATCAACATTCTTAAAAATGACATCCCCAGCGCCATGCGCAGGAGAGACCAGGCTCCTCCGCGTGTCACGGAGGAGCCTGTTACAAACTGGAGTCGAGTTACTAAGGTGCTGATGTTAACTTGATAACGTTTTAATGACGGTGGTTAAGGGGTTGTTGAATGGTGGTTGAAGGCATTGTAGAACAATTTAAATTATAATCACGGACCTTCATGAATGGTGAGGGGAGCTTTGTTATATGATTAAGGACACCATTGATTTGTTCGTTGAAGACATCACTACATTGGTTCAAGGTTCTGTTGATGTGGTTGTTGGTTCAATCAATCGAAGCAGAACCACATAAACAGAGACATTAGTTGTTTGTTTTGTTATTTCGAATCAATTTTAAAGTTATTGTTTGCATTCGGCTTCATTCATGCGATTTCATGGCAATATGCTATAATTTGTTTATTTTGTTCACTTTATAGTCGATTTCATACAAATAAATGCGGTTTGTTGTTCTCGACAACAGGAGACTCGTCATTTGGTAGGATTCCGGAAAAGGAGCTCGTGAAGGTGGGTTTGTCGGAGAAGACGGAGTTAGGGGTGGGGTGGTGGTGGGATTGTGTAAGGGTATTATAGTAATTTCACATTGACTTAACTATAATTATTAAATATTAAAAATATTTCTTTAACTTTATTTTTTTATAGTAAGGGTATTATAGTAATTTTACATTGACTTAACCGGATAAACTAACGGTCATTTAGTCAGAGGACTATTCGAGTAACAACCGAGTAGAGCAAACCACAGAGAACATAAGTGTATTTTCTTAAAGAACAGCAATAAAGGTGAAATATTAGCAAACCACAGGGACCATTCGGGCATTATACTCTTTTTTTACTTACTTTTCTTTGTTATTCTTTTTTCACTACATTTATTTTATAGAATTATCTTTAACTAGTTGGTTTTCCACCTACGTATTACAATGGGGATCCAACATATGAAAAGTGTGTGGCGGCAATGATAGTTCACGGACCATATGGTAAGTTCATTAAAGTTTAGATGTAGCAAAGTAAATTAGTAATGGATAATTACTCGAGCTCCGTGTTGGGTTGAAAACGTAGAAAAATTAAGAAGGTGCAAAGATTGATAAAAAAGAATAAAATATAAAGCTTTGTTGTTAAATTCTAAAAAGTGAAAAGCTTATGATTGGTTTGAAAAAAAGCAACTTTATTAAAGTTCGGAAGTTGTATGATAACTTACTTAAAGTTTAGGGATTGCGAAGGGCATAGGAGGTTGTGAAGATAGCAGGTGTGTGGATGTGAGTCGTGCGGCGACAAAGTTAAGTGGCTATGGTGTCTGGGTTCAAAAGAGTTTTCTAATAGGGGTCACCTAGTTCTTGATACCAAATTGAAATTATAAACTGTGATTGTATTGATAATGGCTAATAGTTAGTTTTCTTTGTTATTTTTTTCACTGCATTTATTTTATTGATTACTACTTTTTTTACTTACTTTTCTTTGTTATTCTTTTTTCACTAGGTTTATATTATAGAATTATCTTAAACTAATTGGTTTTCCACTCGCGTGTTACAATAGGGATCCAACATGCGAAAAGTGTGTAGGACAATGATAGTTTACGGATTGTATGGTAAGCTCATTAAAGTTTAGATGTAGCAAAGTAAATTAGTAGTGGGTAATTACTCGAGCTCAGCATTAGGCTGAAAACATAAAAAATTAACAATGCACAAGGATTGGTAAAAAAATATAACATAAAACTTTGGTGTTAAATTTTAAAAAGTGATAAGCTTAGGACTGGTTTGAAAAAAAAACGTTATTAAAGTTCAGAGGTTGTATGGTAACTTAATTAAATTTCAGGGATAGTGAAGAGCATAGGAGGTTGTAAAAATGGCAATAGTTTCTAGTTGTGAGGCGTGCAACGACGAAGTTAAGTGGCTATGGTATCTGGGTTCAAGGGAGTTTTCTGGTAGGTGTAACCTAGTTCTTGATACCATATTGAACTTTTAAATTGTGATTGCATTGATAATGGCTAATAATTAGGTTTGCATAGATGGGTTTATTAATTAATTTATATATACCATCATGTTACATGTTTAGTCCGTAAACTTTAACCTAATACTAAACTAGTCTTAGCTCCCCCGCGTTGCGGTGAGGGGCGTAAAGCCATGCCACCAGCGTTGCAGAGAGATATAAAACCATGTTAAGTAGCAACTAAACGATGACAAAACCGGGAAAAACATAAAATAAAAACACGAATTTCTACCACCAAGTGACTCACATGACATAAAATGTAGTCAAAATAGAATTTATACCGACACGTATTAGAAAATCGAGGGGGTAAAAAAACGTAAGGGACCAAATGTGACCACCAAATACATTGCTAAGTACCAACCGAACTTCGACCAAATCCGGGAAAACTTAAAAAAAAAATAACAAAAAAATAAACTCATTTAATTTTTGTGGCAAAATTATAAAAGATCAAAGTTTTATTACAAACACACACACACACACACAAAAGACAAAACCATAAAAAGACAAAAAATTTACTATTCCTCCCAATGTTATAAATTAATATATATAGATAATTAATATATATAGATAATAGGTCTAGTAACATAATACATACATGGACTACACATAGGTCATGTATAGTCCGACCCAAACCCTATATGTATTCGAAAGTAATAGAAATATATACATGTATATGGTATATATAGACATGTAGGCACGTATGTACATACTTATAAGAACCCACCTCTCCAAAGGCAAAAGTAGCAAAACCAACAAAACCATATAGACTATAACTTTTACACGCCACTACATTTTGGTTGTTTATATGTAACAGAACTTAGTTTTTACTAGAAAATTTGGTTTTATTACATTTAAGAAACTAAATCATTTAAATAGCAATGAAACTGATTTTTTGATAAGCAACTAGTGTCCTGTTATCTTAAATGACGGCGGAAATTGTAGTCCGATTACATACTTTTTTTAGAGTTAAAATATTATCTTAGTCACTGTGTTTTGACGGTCCAAAAGATTGAATTTGGTTTTCAATAGTTTCACTTTTGTGAATTGTCTCATTTTCCTACAACCATTTAACAAGAATCACTAACCAAAGTTAGCCACTACCCATTTGTCCCTCATTTAACGGTTATTTTAGTCAATCTTTTAAAGCCTTTTAAAATATAATGCAACCTATTTTTAGCATGTCTCTGTTTTGAATGTTTGGGTTGTTCAATTCCTAAAATATAATGCAACCAATGTTTGGCAACAATCCAGTTTTAACTAAAAAGTGTAACAATAAAATTATAGACTTTATTTAAGAAATGGCGTTATATAAGTAGACCATATCTAAAAATAAGAAATAAAACACCCGTTGAATTTATAACATAATTAAATTCAATACATTATGACTAAAAATTTAACATATCATATTTAATTTCTTTTTACATTTTTTAAGCAAAATTGAATTTTAGTCTATTCTTACGCCATCAAAGGAAAAATGGTATTCTTGTTGATTGAACAATCAAACAGTTGTGTTCTCTTTCACCTTTTAAACACAGTGATTTGCTTTCCTTTTTTCTCTCTCTTTTTCTTTTCAAGCCCACAGTTGTATGCTTTCAGATCATAGCTTTAAATTGTTATAAGGCCACACAGGGTGGATACGTTATTTACCGTGATACAATAGTATCACTCGTGGAACACCGCCGCCTCCACTTCCATCACTAGCGATGGAGTATAACTCGTTATATATATAACGCGTTGAAGTATTGGGTGATGAATGAGTATCTTGTACATTGTGCATTAATAGTTGTACATTGGAATCACATCACTAGTGATACCACCCCCACTACATTTCTATCACTAGTGATAGAATATTGGGTGCTGACATGGCATGATTTGATTGGATAGTGGGAGTGATAGAATCCTATCACTAATAAACCACCCCCCTCCCCTAAGTGTACAAATTAATTACGCATTTACATAATTAATCTTATTGTTAGACCTATATTTTCTTCCAAGATGCGACTAACATTCATATATATTGTTGGAAAAGAAGAGATTTTGGCTATCAAATTTTAAAGTCTATTCAATCTATCACGCCCATTAACGCATCAATCTAAGGCTACAGGGTGTGGTATAAAGCCCCTACGGGCTTTATCTCGCCACGTAAACGTCAAGTAGATTTGAGATAAAAATGGTGCCCCCTTTAACAATGATGGTGTGGGATAAAGCCCCACTAGCGCCCCCTTTAACAATTATGTTGACCAAATGCCTCGATCCACCCAAAATTCGTCCGTTAACGTGCTGGCAAGGCTTCGATAGCACCCCCTGTTTAACGGTGATGGTGTGGTTGATAGCCCCCCGAGACGCTATAATGGGTGGCATGGCGGAGTGATGCGATGCCACACCCTATGGCCTAATAACGTCCCACACACCATCCCTTATCCTTGTTTTTGTGGGCATGACACCCTTATCCGTGGTTACATCTACATTTTTATGGGGAGTGGCCCTTACAAACCCCCTTCGTATTTAATGTTTAAACTCATCATCTCTACACACCTCACACTCTTTTTTCTATTTTTTTTAATTATTTGTTTAATTTAAACATTATTTAGTTACTAACACTATTACACATTTGACTAGTTCGTAAAACAACTCTTGCTTATGTGAAATGACGTTCTTCGCTTTTAAGTAAAACCATAACGGATAGCTTAAAAATTAAAATTCTTTGAAGTTCGAACTTTTTTTTCTTATTCGTATATAAAAGGTAATTGCACGGTACACCCGACCGCGGAGGGGTTCTCCCCTCCCAGGTCACCACCCGACAAGGCTTCCTGGCAGTAAATCCCCATAACCATCAAGGAGGGGTCCGACACATGTATCGAACCCGAGACCTCTAGGGCCCTTGTTCCGGTTTTAAGGCGGGTGTCGGTGGCCACTGGGCTGTCACCCAATGGTTTTATTCGTATATAAGGAATGACAATTTATAGATATCCTAAAAGAAACTGATAATTAAAAAAAGAGTTAATTACTGTTTTCGTCCCTGTGATTTGTCAAAAATTACTATTTCAGTCCATTAGTTTAAAAATTGTGATTTCAGTCCCTGTGGGTTCACTTTCGTAACCATTTCAGTCCACCTCATAACCATTTCATTCCATGTACTAACAGAATAAATGGATTGAAATGGTTACAAAAGTGAAACCACATGGACTGAAATGGATACGAAAGTGAAACCACAGGGACTGAAATTGCAATTTTTAAACTAATGGACTGAAATAGTGATTTTTGACAAACCACAGGGACGAAAACAGTAATTAACTCTTAAAAAAATTAATCTACTGTATTACATAAACTACAAGAACAAAAAAATGTAACGTAAAAAATGTCCCAAACTAAAATTCCTTTTAAGGCACAAGATAGATTTAGCCCCTTGAAAGTATTTAGAAAAACAAGAGTAAAATTTCATTTTGAACCATGAGGTGGCTACTACTACGAATTTTGTCTAAAGGTTTGTTTTTCTACACCTGGATTCAAAAAGTTTAAGATTTTGTCATTTTCATTCGACTCGTTAACTCTATCCAATTTTTAATGTTAAGACATGGGTATTTTCGTCTTTTTTGTGATGATTAAAGGGTTTGAGTGGGGACTGGGGAGCAAGTCAAGAAAGGTAGATCTATATTTCTCATAGTGTCTTTTATTTTAATAAAAAATGTTCAAAAAAAAAATGCCTCTCGTTTAACTGAGAAAATGAACGGAGTTAACGGGTCGGATGAAAATGACAAGATTTCAAACCTTTTGGATCCAGATGCGGAAAAACAAACCTTTAGACGAAAGTCGCAAAAGTGGTCACTCCTTATGAACGAAAATGACATTTTACTAAAAAAAAATACAAGGGGAAATTGGAATTTGAAGACTAATCACTTGTAATTTGAACATGTTATCGTTTGAATTTCAGTTCTAACAAATTTGAACCAAATTTTGTTATAATATAGATGCATGAAAAAAAAAACAATATTAAGTTATTATTAACTTAAAAGTTAAAACATATATGTATTAAATAATAAAATCTAAAACGTTAAAATTGACATGTGAAACATTAGTGGGCCCGTTAATCACTTTTGAACAGGGATATGATCACAAGCTATTTAGGCGAGAGGGTATGGTGATGGTCTTCCCTTGGAGGATGATCCGCCACGTAGACGTCACATCATAGTCCTCTCAAGGATGGTCCATCCCACAAAACTAGAGGGTATGGAGGATGGTCCTAGATGATCCTACCCCACCACTTTTATTTTTTTAATTTTTTTAATCTTCTACTTTTTTTACATAAACAGACAACATAAAGTTGCATTAAATCCAAAACCCACAAAAAATAAATCCCAAATTTGAAAATTTAAAACTAAAAAAACTCATCAAATTAAAGCACATCTAAATAATTCACCTTCTGAACGAAAAACAGAATCATGATCTCTAATTTTTGCTCCAAATTCTTCAAACTCTTCACTTTCTTCAGCAGATCTTTTCTGAAAATCATGAACCACACCAATCAAATTCATACCAGAATGGATCCAAATATCCAATCAACAACAATTTCATAACAAATAAACAAAGCAAAACCTTGGATGCAGATCCGTCTACAACGCTTGGATCCATAAAAAAATGTAAAGAGGGGAGAATGATGGGTGAAATTAGGGTTCATATTCTGATGCCAAACAATGAAGAACAAACAATCAAGGGGGGCCCACCAAATTTGGACCGTCTCCAACGTCTAGAGGTCGCCAGTGAGGACGGGGACGAGGGGGGCGGGCTAGTGTTTCGGCATCGCCGATCCTCGACGGGGCTGGGGACGGACCCCATACCCACCAGCCTTAGTAACCTAAAGATTATTAGTCTCCACCAACTTGCTTTATATCTCATTATCTCGTAACTCGCCAAAGTAGACAAGATGATCAACTTTGTTTAAGCTTTTTCTTAATTATATACTAGAATAAATTACCAATGAATGGTATGTTATGTTATTATAATCATATTAGTTTTATTTATTTCTTTGCCAATGGTACATTAAACAAAAACAATGTGCGCACAAATTTTCACTAAAAGAGTTCTAGAAGTAACACCAAGATGATTAGCTTTATTTAATTTCAAATAATTTAGTGTTTTTTTTTTCTTGAACGGCCAGCCTTAAGGTCGGTCAACAAATATAAATAAGAAGTTAACCTTCTAGAAGTCTCTTTTTCAAACAAACAATCTATGCTATAACGAACGAAACATGATCACGTACAAAGTGTCTTATCGTACAAAACCTACAAAAGATATGAAAAAGCCAAAACACGGGGTTGTATTTTCGTAATTATTACTCGTAGAGTAATTATTAAAATTACTCTACAAATAATCATGTAAAATAGTTTTGATTTTGTAGAGTAATTTTGTAAAATGTTAATTTTGATCTTATAGAGTAATTTTGTAGAGTATCATAGTTACTCTACGAATGATCTTGTATGGTAATTTTGATCTTGTAAGATAATTTTGTAGAGTCTCATAATTACTCTATAAATGATTTTGTAGAGTAATTTTGAATTGTATGTTGTTTGATAAATTTGCAGAGTAATTTTGATACACTTGTAGAATAATTTTGATGCAAAGTAATTTTGATGCACTTGTAGAGTAATTTTGATGCAGAGTAATTCTGATACATTTGTAGAGTAATTTTGATAATTACCCTAAAAAATCAAAATTACTCTATAAGAACATTTTACAAAATTGCTCTACAAGATCAAAATTACTCTACAGGATCATTTATAGAGTAATTTTGATAATTATGAAAATGTCACCGCGTTTTTTCAGCAAAACCTTCAGTTCGTATGTTTTGTACGTTAAAATTATTTGTATTTGATCTTTTGTCTAACAATTCAATCAAGTCAAATAGGAGAATGAAAGATAGAATATGAAAGCTTACGTGGGTCAAGCGTCAAAATACCACCATCGTGGAATGAACAAGGTTTATGAAAATTAGTATCGTATTTGCGAGTAACATATGGATAGTCTTGTAAATCAACTGATAAGCAGGGGAGGAGCTTAGTGGGAACCGTGGGTGCACCCGTCCACCCCAATATTTTGGTTAAAAGTGTAAAATTTCTGATTTTCCGTCCTAAAATTTTAAAATTATAGGATCGCCCCCCAATTAATTTGCCTAAATATTTATACAATATATAAATTGGGTTCCTTTAAAAATATATATATATAAATTGGGTCTCACGACTTTCCGCTCCCGAAAACTTTTGGTCAACCTCCGTCAGTGCTGATAAACGTATAAGTGTGGAGAACTAGTTATATGATATAATCTCACGGAGTTGGAAGTGTACAAGTATGGGAAATTGGGACGGGAGTACTTGCACATTTTTGATATATTAGAAGTTAACTTAAAAAGGTTTGTTTTGATGGAAAGAGTGGGTATCATAGTCAAAATATGAAGTAAGAATTTTAGTGAAAGGTTTTCTGGATTATGTACTTACATTTTATTATGTATTGAACTACCTTGGGTGTAATTTTGAGGAATTTTTTTTCAACCAGTGGCGGATCCAGGGGTGTTTTGGGGGAACCCCTCGGTTTGGAAAAAATGAAAAAATAATAGTGGAAATTTTATATGATTTAAAAAAAAAATAGTGAGAATTAGTGAAAATCTACCAAAAGAAACCTAGTGAAAAAAATTCCTGAAAAAAATTCCTGGATTCGTCACTGTTTTCAACTTACTATAACCACTTAAATATAAAGAAATGAAAATGAGAAAATAATAGCCCCCAAAAGTGTATGCAAAAGCATGCTAGAATGGGATCGATGACTTCTGAAAGAAAGAATAAGTCGACAGAAACGACATTGTTTCATCAGTGGTCTCTTTATGTCATCATGTCTTGTTTATGTCATCTTCTCCCCATTTTGTCCATACTTCATTTCAAAACTTTAACATATTAATTTTTCTTCCAAACCATGATGTCCATACTTCATTTCAAAACTTAACATGTTAATTTTTCTTCCAACCCATGATGACAAAATGTTTATATAAATAGTTTCTTTACATGGTCCCCCAAAATTTACATTAACTAGGTTATTTATTCGCGTGTTGCGACGATACATTATCGTGGGCAGTCGATTGGTTACAGTGCTCGTACGATGTATGAACTCAGTATAGCAATTAACACATGTTTATATCGACCGAAAATGAATAAAACGAACACCGGTACGGCACTAATGTTGTTCATATGGCATTGATCGGTTCAGACAAATAAATTGTATAAATGAAAAATTATTGAAACCGAAAAGCATAAAAATGAATACATATATCGGTACCGATGTTGTTCAGTAGGGTACGATAGCGATACAGTGTCAATTCCTCGAAAGCAAAAACAATAAAAATAAATACCGGTACCGATGTCGATTTTGTTCGGTCGGTTTTGGTTAGGTTCACTACGGTAGCAGCACGAAATCCATTATCAAACAGGAAACCAAAAAATGAATTTAGGTACAGGTACCGATGTTCTTCAGTACGTTATGGTAGCAATACGGTGTTAGTTTATTGAAAGCAAAAAAAAAACAATACAAATAAATACATGTACTGATACAGATATTGTTTGGTCGGTTTGGTACGATAGTGACAAAGTATCCATTTCCAGTAAAACTGATATATCCCAATGTTGAAAAAAATCGATTTTGCTTCAATTTGATACAACCGGAGCACAATATCCATTTCTAATAAAACTATATATCACAATGTTAAATAAATAAACATAGGATACAAGTTATTAGAAAAAAAAAATCAAACTACATGATGATAAAATATTATTAAAAAATTTAAATACTTACTTTAAAAACACAATCACTATACATGGCCACCCTGAATTGACATGGACAATAATAATAACTAGTTCTTTTATGTCGTGCGTTGCGGCGAAATTGAGCAAATGATAATGTAAAACAAACGTGATTTGAAAATAAAACATGTTGTTCAGAAAGGCAAACCACTAGAACGGTTTAGTTTATCATTGCACCGTTTTATGATACCAAATAAATACTTTATTTTGAGTACAACTTCGTTTTTAACAAAACCTATAACGGAATGTCGAGGGAAAAAATTAAGCACAACTACGTACTTAAGTTTTTTAGAAAAAAGTTATAAATGTAAATTATTAAAAAAATGGTAAAGGATATATATGGTTTTAAAATAAGAAAAAAATAAATATATGTTATTAAAAGTAAATATAATAATAAACTATTATAATATATTAAATAAAAAATAATAAAAAGCTATATATCACTTTAAAAATAAAGTTACTATTCATCATCCTTTGTAAACAATATAAACTTATAACGGAATGTCGAGGGAAAAAATCAAGCACAACTACGTACTTATGTTTTTAGAAAAATGTTATAAACGTAAATTATTAAAGAAATATCAAAAGAAAAAAGAATTATTAAAAAATAGTAAAGGATATATATGGTTTTAAAATAAGAAAAAAAAATATGTTATTAAAAGTAAATATAATAATAAACTATTATAATATATTAAATAAAAAAATAAAAAACTACATATTAAATATATATAAAATTGATATATGTTCCAAAAAAAGAAAAAAAGAATTTTAAAAAAATGGTAAAGGATATATATGGTTTTAAAATAAAAAAAAAGTTAAAATTATATTATTAAAAGTAAATATAATAATAAACTATTATAATATATTAAATAAAAAAATAATAAAAAGCTATATATTATTTTAAAAATAAAATTACTATTCATCATCGGTCATATAAAATATATATAAAATAATTGATGTATCAAGAAGGTTGATTAGGTGATATTTCAAAGTAAAAAAATGGTATTGTTAAAAAAACTTAAATGACTTTATATACATAAAAAAAGGTTTGGTGACTTCAGTTTAACAAATGAAATCTTAGTTATTACTTTATGATTTTTTTTAAATATGAAGTGCTTAAAATCATAAAAAAATAAAGTAAGCTAAGTTGAAAAAAAAAATCAGCATAAACAAGTTAAATTGAAGGCAAACTAAAACTTAGGGTGCCCGGGGCACCATGCAACGGGCCCACGGCTACACCGCCGTGAATCCTTAGCCGCATTAAATCGGGTAGCAAACTGTGGCAGAGCTAGCCCTTTAATTTAGGGGTATTACAAATTAATTTTTTTTTACCGTGCAATCATACAATAATAAATAACAACAATAAATACAATAATAAAAAAGGGAAAATATTTTTCAGTAATACAAATACCTAATAGAGTTGCCTTTTTTTTATATAGCTTGAAATCGTTCCATCACATCGCCGTCTTTTACTTTATCAAAAGTTTCTTTTTTGACGGCACAAACCATAGCATTGTTCAAATATTATAGTCCATTCGATTGCGTAAATCCCTCTTGACAAGCTTCAAGTTGAAAAAAAAAATCAGCATAAACAAGTTAAATTGAAGGCAAACTAAAACTTAGGGTGCCCGGGGCACCATGCAACGGGCCCACGGCTACACCGCCGTGAATCCTTAGCCGCATTAAATCGGGTAGCAAACTGTGGCAGAGCTAGCCCTTTAATTTAGGGGTATTACAAATTAATTTTTTTTTACCGTGCAATCATACAATAATAAATAACAACAATAAATACAATAATAAAAAAGGGAAAATATTTTTCAGTAATACAAATACCTAATAGAGTTGCCTTTTTTTTATATAGCTTGAAATCGTTCCATCACATCGCCGTCTTTTACTTTATCAAAAGTTTCTTTTTTGACGGCACAAACCATAGCATTGTTCAAATATTATAGTCCATTCGATTGCGTAAATCCCTCTTGACAAGCTTCAATTTAGAAAAAAAAAACATAACCAAAGCTAGCTTCACTACCCGATAAACCAAAGAACAAGCACTATGTTTTCTAGTTTCCACCATAAGGCTATAGGGTGTGGTCATGACCCTCATGACCACCATGCCCCTCCACATAAGCACCATGCCATCTATTTTTAATCCACCAATCAAAATCACTACCCTAAGGGTGTCGTCATGACCCAAACCACTATCCCCTTTACTTTTTTAATTTATTTTTGTCTTAAAATTATCAAATGGGAGGGTCGTGGTAATCGTGGTTTAATCCATGGGAACCACCATCAATCAAGGAGGGGGATGATATACCATTTAATTAATGGTACTATGTGGAAATAATGTTCCAATCCATGACCCCGACACCCCATAGCCTAAGACGAGTAAGATCACTAGAACTTTCAATTGCAATTTGCAGCCCATGCCCATAATAATGGATTATTTTATTTATTTGGGCTTAATTGTTAAACAAGTATTGGGCTAAAAGAATAATATCAAGTTTCATATTTTTCTCTTAAGGGTTTCCTCGTATATGTTTAGGGGTATCCTATGTATAAAAACAAAAAAAAATACACTGCGAATACGGGGTTGAGCCCCTAATAGCGAACATGGGTGGTAGTCACCGTCGAAAGCAGAGGAGAGAGAACTATGTTCATGTGTTGCAAAGGAGAGAAGATAGAGAGAGAGAGAGTTTGGTTTGTGTACCATTTGTTGGTACATCGTCGCCCAAAGGCGCATGCCCTGACGGGTACCAAACAAAATTGCAGACGTGGCAATTAGGTAGTGATGTTTAAACAGGTTATGTCTCGTTCACCCTTTAATAAAGGGGAAATCGCAAGAATGGCCTTGACCCGGACAAAATTTCCAAACTAGCCATTCGAAACGTCTTACTGAGACGCCACGACAGCCCTGTAACGTCTCAACTATTTACCAACGAAAGGGCTGCACGTGGCCGAGCCATTTGACGTCTTTCCTAAGACGTTTCAACTGGTTTTAAAGCCGTTTCAGAGACGTCTCAAGCCGTTTCACGAATTCCTAAGACGTTTTCAGATTTTAAGACGTCTCCGGCCAGCAAAATTTTCAGTTTACCGGGTACTTGACGAAAATTTTTTGTACAGTTGACCCTCCTGATTATGTTGCGTAAAGATTTAGAATCAGACAAAAAAATAGAGATCTTCAAAGATTTTTCCGGCAAGCATGCGACGGTCCGGCCGCGGCGAGCGGTGGTCTGACGGTGGCGCTTGGTGTTCCGATGGACTGTAACTAAATGTTTAGTGGGATGAAGAAGATAAAGAGTTGGGTTGGTTTTTGAAAAGTGAAACACGTCAGATCCATTTTAATATTCATTAATGGGCTTTAGGGGAATAGGGCTTTATATTAAAAAATATATTTTGATTTTAGCCTAAAACTTAAAACCTAAATTTTTAATGTTTTATTTTATTATCTCAAGAAACTTTACTTAGTGCCGCAGACCTGTTCTATCTTCTTGGGAAAGCTTTATAAATATGTCGGCCACGTGCAGGAATTGGTCAGAGACGTCAAAGTTTGTCGGCCACGTGCAGCCCTTTCATTGGTCAATAGTTGAGACGTTACGGGGTGTCGTGGCGTCTCAATAAGACGTTTTGAATGGCTAGTTTGGAAATTTTGACCGGGTCAATGCCATTCTTGCGATTTCCCCTTTAATAAATGTATTCAGTATATTTGAACTATTGGATTCTAGTTATTTAACACCCCTGGTAGGTTCAGGGCAAAGATAGGATGTAGTATGGCACTCGATGTGACACATGAGAAACATTTTTTGGATTTCTGGTCCCGACCACGATCCCCCACCGTTTTTATAACGGTCATGTTCCGACACCACGACCTTAATTTCATTTATTATCCGCCCATTCTATTTAACCACCTTTGTTTTGTATCCACTAGTTGGATTGGATGAAATATATATATATAAGTTTAAAACACATATAATATCTTCTAGTATCCCTTATTTAAACTTTGTAGGGTTTAGTTCATCCATCACCATAGTTTCGTTCATTCTTCAATAAAATATATAAGAGTTAATTACTATTTTCGTTCATGTGTTTTGTCAAAAATCACTATTTCAGTACATTAATTTAAAAATTGCGATTTCAGTCCCTGTGGTTTCACTTTCGTAACCATTTCAGTCCACCTCCGTTAACCTCATCCATTTATTCTGTTAAGTACACGTGACTTGACCATAATGCCCTTATTAATAAAAAACAAAAAGATATCTAAATGAGTTAATTACTGTTTTCGTCCATTTGATTTGTCAAAAATCACTATTTCAGTCCTTGTGGTTTCACTTCCGTAACCATTTCAGTCCAGTCTCCTAACACCGTCTATTTTACCGTTAAGTTTTTAATGAAATACCTAAATTACCCTTGTGTTAATTAAATAAAAAAACCATGGAAATTTAAAAGATTTTATTCTAGGACCCACTTGTTAAAACACAACCCCACGCTACCCCACCCCACTCCATCCCTGCTCTCATTTCCGACAAAAGTTTCCGGTCATCTTCTCCGGCATCACATCCCCACCTTCTTAATGTCCGGCAACCCATTACCCCACCCCAATTAATATCTTCCTAGCAAGATCAGTTAACATAATAACTTTGAAAAATAATGCTTACTTGGACATTTTGTCATTCTAAAATCCAAAATTAAAATTTTGGAACCATATATGTAAAAATAGTGCCAGACTTCTACTGAAGCCATGGTGGGTCGAACCCTACAATTGTTTGGCTAAGCTTTTTGAAACAATTTATTGACTTGTTGACTTTTTGAAAAGTCATAAGCTCCAAAATGATGTTTAGCAATGAAGGTGTATGTGAGGGGAAAAAGCCAATAAGTCACTTCATACCGACTTTTTCAAAAAGCCAATAAATCAATAAGTTGTTTCAAAAAGCTTAGCCAAACATGCCTAAGTCCATATGTCATACAACAATAAAATCATATAAATCCAATAATAAAATCATATAAGTCCATATTTAATTAACACAAGGATAATTTAGGTATTTCATTAAAAACTTAACGGTAAAATAGACGGTGTTAGGAGACTGGACTGGAATGGTTACGAAAGTGAAACCACAAGGACTGAAATCGCAAATTTTAAACTAATGGACTGAAATAGTGATTTTTGACAAACCACAGGGACGAAAACAATAATTAACTCATTTAGATCTCTTTTTGTTTTTTATTAATAAGGGCATTACGGTCAATTCACGTGTACTTAACAGAATAAATGGATGGGGTTAACGGAGGTGGACTGAAATGGTTACGAAAGTGAAACCACAGGGACTTAAATCGCAATTTTTAAACTAATGGACTGAAATAATGATTTTTGACAAACCATAAGGACGAAAACAGTAATTAACTCAATATATAATGATGATGAAAATATGTTATCTTTTTTTAAACGGCAAATCACTTTGGGGTTCTATAGTGAACAGTAGTGTATATGCAAACTAAGTGAACAAATCTTGGCAATTGATTTACACACGTGGAAGACTAGAATTTCATCATCAAATCGTAAAATACACTAGTGTATTTCATCATCAAATCCTGGTCATTGATCTACACACATGTATGGCCAGGATTAGTTCGCTCAGTTCGCAAACTACACTGGTGTTCACTCTTGAACCTAATCATATATATATATATATATATGTATATGTATGGGAGGGTTATCTTGAGAACGCTAAATATTGCGAGAACCATGGGAACGAATGAAAAAACCAATCAAAACCATTTTTTTTCAATACAACCCTCGTTGTAATTAAAATACAACATCAAAAAAAGAAATAACAACATCAAATAGTTCATTTCTCCTCTCAAAATCACTCTTATTAGATTTTTTACACATGTGTAAATATAATAAATTTACACATGTGTAAATGGCAAACTTACACATGTGTAAATTTTCTTTATTTACGAATTCACGTAAATTTGAAGGTGTAAATTTAATTCCTAATATTATATTCAAATAATAATGATAAGTGTAAAAAGAATTTTTGAATTTGAATTGTTTTTTACCAAGTTCTCACGGTTCTCGCAATATTTAGCGTTCTCATTTAAACCCTCCCATATATATATATATATATAGGTAGAGGATCCTGTAAAAAAAGCCTAAAGTGTGAGAAGGGTAAGAAAGAATCTCAGCCATTAGATCTTTTGATCTAATGGTTGAGATCAATAGGGACCAAATTGTAAAATATTTTTATTAATTTGGACTGATTTGAAATATCTAGGGGCAACATAGTCTTTTAAACCCACTAGAAATTAGGTAATGCACATGTAACTTCCCCCCGTCTTTTTTAAACGTCAATAACTTTTTATACGTAACTTTTTTTAAAAAAAAATTACACTATAATAACGAGCGTTTTTTTATCTTTAATATGAGTACCATATTGCTATACTTATATAGAGAAAAAAATATGTTTCGATCAGATGTTTAGTCAATGAATGGTGTTATATATTTGCTGAATGGTGTTATATACTTGCTGAATGGTTTATATACTTGCTGAATGGTGTTATATACTTGCTGAATGCTGAATGATGTTATATACTTGCTGAATGCTGAATGATGTTATATACTTGCTGAATGGTGTTATATACTTGCCGAATGGTGTTATATACTTGCTGAATGGTGTTATATACTTACTGAATGGTGTTATATACTTGCTGAATGCTGAATGGTGTTATATACTTGCTGAATGATATTATATACTTGCTGAATGGTGTTATATACTTCCTATAATTAAGGTGGCGGTTATGGGAAGTTTTTAATTAATTGAATTAATGATAAAATTACTTGATTACCCTTTTCAATTAATTTAGATCTAATGGCTGAGATTCTTTCTTACCTTTCTCACACTTTTGGTCTTTTTTACAATAACCTTACCCTATATATATATATATATATATAGGGGAAGGTTCTATGCAGAACACAAAATATTGCGAGAACACGCAGAACAAAATGAATCACTCATTTTTTCAATCCTAAAAACCTAAAAAGTAAATGAAAAAGTTATAAATGTAAGATTTATTATTTCTCATACTATAATTTACAAGAAAGTATGAAAAATCTTCTGTTTTTAAATAACCTACACACATGTAGGTTATGTGTAGGCTAAATTACCTACATGTATGTAGACTATGTGTAGGGAAAAATATATGATTTTTTATGTATATATGATACACATATGAATGTAAGAAACATAAAATTTAAGAAATATGAACCTTAAATCCAAAAATTTAGTGATTTAGAGTTGTTCTTTTTGTTCTCGCAATAATTAGTGTTTTGTAATGATCCTTATCCTATATATATATATATATATGGTTAGGTTCATTTGTGAACAACATATTCATAGTGAACTGTGTGAACTCATCCTAGCCATTGATTTCCTTTTTAGGTGTTAAGGGTAGGATAGTAATTTTATAATTATCTAGTTTTAAATATTGTATTTTAATAAATGTATATCAGTTACCAAATCCTCATTTTCTAGTGATCTAAATATATTATAATAATATTTAAAGAACATTGCAACAATATACGTAAATCTCTAAACATCACAAATCCCATATTTTTTGAACATATTGATTTCGAAGATCTGTACCAGTATAACAATTTTCGCCCATTCGTTCGTTCAGTAATACCTAGAACTGATTTTTTTGTTTCAACCATGGCAGACCCAGAAAGTAATACCCACAATTCATTCGAAAACGCCGATGAAAACTACGTCCCGACTAACAATAACGTATTCGTTACAACAATGGATCGTCCAGGTTTGTTTCTTGTATGATCGTTAAGATGAATATACGTATGTTGTGTTTATTCCCTATTCTATTCGTATCTTTTCCAACTATAGTTTTTTTTTCATGTGTTTGATTATCCAAAAATTATACTGATGAGATCAATGATGCATGTCCTCGTTAGTACATAGACGTATATTTTATACCTACGGCCAGGATTTTTCTAGTTGTTTAGATTCACACATAGGTACAGTTCGTGGTTTTTAACTCTGACCGTGCAGTTTTTTTTTTGTTTGCTTATAATGGATGTTATAAAATCCACATGTGTATAACGTCAGGGGTCTGCATTATCACATCTCTTAAATATCGTATTTAACGACATGATAGAATGTTGATATGTATAGTTTTTACCAATAGTCAATAATTAAGTGTTTTTTTTTTGTTAACTCACTTGTTATACACATACGTACAGGCCATGTTTGTAGCATTATGTTAGCGGTTATATTTTTCTGTTAATGATGTATGTTATTTCATACACGTGTGTATTTTAAAACTTAGATTCCATATGTGCCAGCGTCAACGATTTGTAATTGTGCACATCTGATTTTGAGTTCCCTTAATATATTTTAGACCAAATCCGTTAAATTGGCTTTTTTGAAGATCATCATACGTTATCTAACTTTTTTTAATAAACTCATGCAGAATTAGTTGCCAGTAACGTATACGAAACTCCTAACGGAACTAGGTACTGGACACCAACCGTCCTTCCCGGATTCAAATCATATGTTAAAGCAAGATTTAGTACTATAGAACAAGCAATTGCAATGTATGAGGAGTACGCACAACTAACAGGTTTTGGAACCCGTTTGGGTACTTCGCAGAAGGAAAAAGTAGGCGATATAATGGTTACCAATCGACGATATGTCTTATGTTCTAGAGCCAATAAACCTAAAGGTAAGGATAACATGGCTGATGTTATTAATTCAAATTCACCATCACGTCGTTCCAATGTTAAAGTTACAGATTGCAAGGCATGTGTTAAGTTTGTTCGTCTAAAAAATTCATCGGAGTACGAACTTTATGACTTCATAGAACAACACAACCATGGATTTGCCACACCCGAGAATCTTGATCTATCACTAAAGCGGAGAAAGCTTGACTTTTCTACCCAAGAGTTCATAGCAAAATGACGGAACACTAATCTTGGGCCTACTTAGTCTCACAAAGTACACCTGGTTTTAAAAGGTGGCCACCATAACGTTCACGGCACGGTCGTGGACTACAAAAATTGCTGGCACGATGTCCGAGATTTTATAGGTGATAGAGACGCCCAAATGATACTTGACAAATTCAAAGAACGCAACAAAAACAAAGAAAATTACATGTTTGGAAGAAAGTGATACTGAAACCGGCACTGATGGGCAATTGGAAGAAAGTGAAGAAGATGGTAGCGAGTTCTAAATTTTCATTTACAGGACAGATACATGCACCATGTTTATGTCGTTTGAGGTTTTTTTTTAATTTGTTCTCAGCGATTTTTTATGGATTTTTTAATCATTGTTTGCGAAAGTTATTAGTTCTTTTTTTAATAGTACTATAGTTATTCCGTTCGATACATATAACACGTAACACATAATAGTTTTGTCGTACTAAGCACAAATGTACATTTCAAAACTGTTTGGTAACATATTATTAGTGTATTTAATTAATAACCATAACCGCACACGCCTTAATATTATATATTAGATGTTACAAACGTTGGATCGCAATAATTTCGACTTGAAAACAAAAAGTCTTCCAGCTATTCGTTACTGCATACATACTTCGTATGGTTATTTCTTTGAAGTGTACACATGTGAACCATTATACAAACACAAATGCACACATGTGTACTGCAGTATATATACACCAGTGCATACGTGTACATAGTTTACACAGGTGTACTAATACTGTTACATTATGCACTAAGTTTGATAATATATGAATCATTTATTGTACAGTTTTTTACATACGTGTACCAAAATTATGAACTTAACACATACATCGGGGTAGGTACCAGTAAACTATATTATATTATCAACTAAAAGCCAGTTCCATAACGTGTATCAAACCAATCAAACAAACATTCCATAACAAACCCAACAAATACCAAAACAATCTACCATCAAACGTATATTTTTGTCAACAACCATCAAACGTACTAATTAACCCAAATTGCACGACTTCCCGTATTCTTTTGCTTCGGCCAATATGCGGTCACGATGCTTGTTAGCGCTTGAAGTTACCAACTTCACCGCGTATTTCTTCCATATCCATGTCAAAGTTGCTTTTTTGTGGCCCGGCTCAAGTGGGAAGCCACTATCCCATTTTCGTCATGGTTTAGCATTGATGCAAAGCAATTAACGACTCCAACATTAATCCACTTACTTGGTTGCAAATCCTTCATTTGGAAATGATACATGCCAACACCGGTTGCGGTTTCGAACACAAATTGCCTGCTCAATAAAGTTTTAGCTATATCAACTACATTAGAAATGTGTACATTGTGTCCATACAGATTATAATTAACATTGCTAAAGCTACTACATTTAAACTACACATGTGTACAACAGATGTTTATGAACATTGCTAAAGCTAATACAATTATACTACACATGTGTATCTTGTGTACATACACATTTCTTAAAAGTGACTCATAAATACGTGTATCAAACAAAATACACAAGTGTACACCGGAGTAAACAAGTAACCTGTTTCAACATTTACAACAGGTTAAACAAACAATATACACTTGTGTATGTTTCAGCATTTATATACACAATAATATCTTTTCGCTATAAAATTAACATCTTTTTCCCCATTCAATCCGGATCAGAAAAATACACCAGTGTACAATTATCTAACTCACTGTTTATAACTCTTATGCAAGCTATACACAAATGTACATCAACGAAGAAGAGGCAAATCAGCCAAACATACATCAGAAAATCACATAGCATATAAAATCGGAAAACAGAGTAACATCAACTATATTGTTAAATTAACCCTATCCTTAAAAAACAATGAAGCAAGTACTCGGACAATAGGTAATTAAAACACAAAATCGAACAAAAACCACGTGATTAAACATCTGCTACGGCAGAAAAATTAAACTCTAACTTTCCGATTTGATGTACTTCAAAGAAGTCTAAAACTTACAAAACCGGCAACAATGTACATGCAATTTCATATAAACTTTAACACTTCAGCATAGTGTACCTTTGTTTGTTTAAAATCGTATGATTTTCCCAGTGCCTTGTTAACTCCGACAGACTTCCCATGTGGTTGCTGGATGACGACAGTGATATTAAGAGAGGAAAGAAAGATGTTGATTATAATTTGAATTTAGGGAATTGTATAATTGAATGTGCTATACAATGGGGATTGATGGAATCGATATGATATGGAAACTCTTCAGTTTCCGTGAATTGAATTATTTTATTGTGTTATTACACAAATACACTCATTCATTTAAATAAATACATACAATTAAACAAAGAATTACCATCATGCCATTCTATTAATCTCTCAAGATGATGAAAATCAAGGGTCCATATTAGTTCAAAAAGTTCACTATTGGGAAGGTGTTCACTCTAGAACCCTACCCTATATATGTGTGTATATATATATATATATATATATATATACATGGGAGCGCTAAAATGAAAATCACCTCCAGTTGTAAGAACCGAAAGAACCACTTTTCAACCATTAGATCTTCAAGATCAATGGATGAGATTAAAAGTAATTAAAAAGTATTATTACATATTTTTTGTCTTATTATGTCTTTAATATTTTAATCCAAAAGGTTAGTTTAGTAAATTTACTCAATTTTGTCTTTTTGTCTTTATTTTTTTTTATTACTATTTTTGTATTATTATATCAATTGTTATTTTTCAAACAGAATTTTTTTTATTAAAAAACAATTTTAAATTCAGATTTTTTAACAAAACCATTTTTTTTGCGCGCCGTTTTTTACACGCCGTTTTTACGCCCGACTTTTTCACGCGTCGTTTTTTAACGCGCCGTTTTTACGCCCAGCTTTTTCACGCGCCGTTTTTTAATGCGCCGTTTTTACGCCCAGCTTTTTCACGCGTCGTTTTTTTAACGCGCCGTTTTTTACGTTTTACAATTTACATAAAAAAAGTTTTACGTTTTACGTTAAAAAAATTACGTTTAACGTTAAAAAGTTTACGTTTTAAGTTAAAAAGTTTACGTTTTACGTTAAAAAGTTTACGTTTTACGTTTTACATTTACGTTAAAATCTTTACGTTTTTTACATTAAAAAGTTTACGTTCTACGTTAAAAAATTACGTTTTACGTTAAAAAGTTTACGGTTTTAACATATATTTTTTTTCTAAAAGTTTTTTTTTTACACAAAACAAACGCACCCAGAAAATCGCAACTCGGTAGGTGTCTCAGATATATTGCTATCATCATCGACGCCTAAAAAAAATAAAAACCCACATCTGATCGTTGACCAGTTGACCCGAACCAGTCAAACCTAACTTTGACCAGGTTTGACCAAACCCGAAACTTTGACTGTTGACCCGTAAAACCCGAACACTAGTCTGAACCGTAACTCGAATCACCTCCAAACTTGAAGCTGAACCAACTTAAATCTGACCCAAAAGAAATCAAAACAAAGCTAGTTGAAAATGATAACCACCACCTCTGCCGCCACTGTGGACGGAAGAACGGGGAGGTCGCCGGACCTCCACCGCCGTCGCAATGAACATCATCATCAACAACACCATCATCAATTTTTTTTTAAAAAAATAATAAAATAAAATAAAGAGAACCGGGTGGGGGTGATACCGGAAGCTGGTAGTAAACAAGAACACCACCGCCGCCGTCACTGCGGCGCTGCCGTCGCCGGCTCCGCCGCTTCCCTCTCTCTTCTTCTCTGCTCAAACTCTCTCGATTCATCACCACCTTCATCTAACCTCATCCATCATCGAAAAAACGAGAAAAAGGGGGTTGTGCCGTCGTTCCGACTCACCACCGCCGTCGCCGTGAGCGGCGACGCGTCTTCATCCGCCGCCTGCGGTGCTTGTCCGCCTGAGAAGGTGTCGGGATGGAGACATAGGGGGTGGGGGTGTCGGCTATGTTGAGAGAGAGATGGTCAAGATTTTGATTTCATGTGTGTGTATGTTTGAAGTATAGTTAGGGTTTCTCAACAAGGAGATGAAGAGGGAGACGAGGGGATTTGTATGGTGTCGGCTGAACAAGAAAAATGAATCTGATAGATGAAAATGGATCTGAGAGATTTGAGAGACGAGAGATGAATATGAGAATTGTTAATGCAGTATGTCTATCGCCTCCGTCATCTCAAGAGTGTAGCGGAAATAGATTAAGTTTAGTGCTTATAGTGTTATATTTTAGTAAAAGGCAAGGTGGCATTTGTGTAAATAATGAGATATCTCATTATTTCCCTTGGCCTATAAATAGAGAACTTAGGGTTCTCATTTGAGACTTTTGGAGAGACTTTGGACACTTTTGCCATTTTGCACTTTGGAGAGCTCTAGTTCTAGAGAGAGAAACTAGAGAGAGAAAGTGTTGTGTACGTGATTCACGGTTCTTGTACGCTATCAAATCTTCAATAGAATCACAGTTAGATTTACTGTTCGTGTGTTCGGTCAAGATCGTTCAAGGATTCCGCACTTCGAACGATCGATTCGCAATCGAAACGGAGACGATTCCGGACCTAACAAGTGGTATCAGAGCAGGAGCTCGGTTGCGAGGATCAAACGCACGATTTTGTTCAAAATTTGATCAGATTCAGAGCCTAAATCATCCAGATTTGTCAAATTCTTCATATTTTCTTGTTCTTCACGTTTTTATCTGATTTTTGTTGATTTGAACAGGTTTTTACGGTCGAAAATGGCTGAATTTTGGATATGTTGAGCGAAAGAACCTGATCTACAAGCGTACAAATTTTCAGATCTAAATTCGAAGCAGTTCGTGAGATATCTTGATTTTTGTGGTTCGAAAAAAAGTTGAAGAAATGAGGAATGTTGCTGTTTACGTTAACCGCACGGATTGCCACCCGTGCGTATGACCATCCGCGTTGACTATTTGTTGACCTGTACGCACGGATAGCATCTTAGTGTGCACAACTTATCCGGGTTGACCGAAGTTGACCTCTTAATCCGTGTCACAATAATTCACTTAAGCTTGTCACGTGTTTCCAAATGAGTGATTAATTCAAGCGGTGAGCATGTGAAGTTTAGGTAAATCACGTGATCCTTCAGAAAAAAAAAATTCGATTTGAGTGAATCATTTAATGCCTTCGGTGATGAACATGTGAATTTATAAAATTGCATGTGATTGTGATAAGATTTCAGGAATTGTCGGTTATCAATTGTGGTCAAAAGGTCAACTTCATACGCACGGATAGCCCACCCGTGCGTATAGCATCATTCTCACCCGCACGGACTACTTTCAGTTATACGTGTTGACTTGTTGACTTGCCACACGCACGGACAACTTGTGCGTGCGGATAGCATCATTTCTCGTACGCACGGACAACTCGTGCGCGCGGACAACTCGTGCGCGCGGACAACTCGTGCGCGCGGATAACATTCCCACCTGTGCGTATCACCACCCGTGCGTACAACATCTACATAAGGCTAACGTGTCCGCACGGATACATTACTTACTCGTATATAATTACACGTCAGAACAATCAGTGTCAAAGCACATGACATTTAATTGAATTGTCGGTTGTACATGTGATATAAGTCAATTTGCATGTGATGGGTGTTTGTTAGCACATATGATTGGTTAATTGTGAGGTCCTATAGTTTCCAGTTAGTGTACATTGTAAGTGTCGGCCCAATCAAAGTTTGTTGCAAGTGATCGTTTTATATGAAGTGATATTTGGTGGTAGTTTTAGTGGAATATTCGGTCCAATCAGCAATTGATTAAAATCGATGTGTTAATTGATTTTGTTGGTTCTTGTTTGTTACAAGTGCACGTGATCTGATCAATATTCTCGGCTCATTTAAAGTGTCTGACCCATTTAAGTCTTGTTCTAATACCGAGTTGTCAGACGAATTTCATAAGTGTCTACAGTTTGCGTGGAGGTTTGATCACATATCACATGAAGTCATCCAAATTGTTCAGGTCATTGGAAAAAGGTCGTTTGAATTAGATCCGGGTCATAGCAATCCGCACAGTTTGTCAACCTTCAGTCCACACAGAAAATTCACCAGTTCGAGTATCAGTTTGATTCAGTTGTTTGATATTTTTTAACTGATAGTTTGTTTGTTTGTGTCTAGGTAATTGAAGATGTCAAGCAGTAAGGTTGATCATGATAGTAACAGTGAAAAAGCCCTTGCTTCTAAAGTTTGTACATTTACGATCAGTGGGAGTAATTTTATGGAACAACACTGGTATTTCTGTTATACATGTGATCTGACCGATTCAAAAGGTTGTTGTTCTGTTTGTGCAGATGTATGTCATCAAGGACATCGTGTTGTCTACTCTCGATCAAGTAGGTTTTTTTGCGACTGTGGAGCAGGGAGTGTACAGGACAGAAGTTGCCAGTGCCTGAAGCCTAGGAAATTCACTGGAGATGATGGGGATCAGATGCCTGAAGCAGATCCTAGTAATGCTGGTGATCATGATGATGAAGTTGCTACTGGTAATCAGTTGGCAGTAAATGATGATCAAGAAGTTAAAAACATGCCAATATTTGATCATGGCGATTCAGATTCTGAGGAGGAGCAGATTTCAAGTCAAACAAAATGTGATAAACTTGATGCTGACAATGCCAAACTCTTGAAGGATGTGGAGAGTTTAACATTGGAAATCAAAAGCTTGAAGGATGAGAAAGAATCTGATAATAAACAGATTCTTGAAATGAGAGAAAACTGTGAAAAACTGAAAACTGAAAATGTCAAACTGTTGAGTGATGTGGACAGTTTGACATTGGAAAACAAAGTTTTAAAAGAAAAAGATTTTCAAAATCAAATCAAGATTTTAGAAGATGAGAGAGATATTTTTGGTAAAGATAATCTTAAAAAACAAATGGAAATCAATTCTCATCTTGCTAAAATCATTCAGCTTGAAAAAGAAGCTGAAAAAGCTCGAAATAAAATTACCAAGCTTGAGAATAAATTGAAAGGTTTTGTGAATTCTACATCACATGTTTGTCCAAAACCGATCAATTCTGTTCCAATAAGTGACAAAGTCACAAATTTTGACAAAGTCAAAATTGAAGATTGTGATGACAAAACTGATGATGAAATAGAAAAAGAAAAGAAAAGAAAAATATTTTTAGATTTACAAGAAAAATTTAAAAATACTGTTTTGCAATCTACTGAAACAGGTGAATGTTCTAAGCAAAAACCTGTTAAGAAGAGTGTAGAACAGAAACAAAAAGTTAAAAATTTGAAAAATTTTAAAAATGAAAATAAAAGCTCATCAGTTCAGTCATCCAATCATTATAAAAAATCACAAAAATTTGTAAATGAAAATTCACAAAATGATGGTAATAAGTGGTGCAGGTTTGACCACAGTGCTTCAAAGAGAAAACCAGTTTTCAAGAAGAGTGATGATTACCACAAAGCCAGACAATGTTATGATCTAAGCATATGGTGTGAAAGTGGTGAATGGTACGATAACAGAGTGTGCTACACCTGTGGTGTGAGAGGACACATTGCTGTTAACTGCCAGAATTGGAATTTTGAAACACGAAGATGCTATAATTGTCATATCAGAGGACATATTTCCAGAGATTGCCCAAAGAGATCGATGGGAAGATCAAGGGTTGAATCTCAGAGAACGGTGAAGACACCAGTCAATGTCAAGCCCAAAGAACATAAGGTTCTAGAACAGAAAGTGAAACTTTCGCAGGGGCAAAGAGATAGACTAAGGAAGAAGAGGAAGAAGGCGAGAGAATACTTGGAGAAGATTTTGTCTTCAGGTTCACCAGTTGGTTCGAATAAGAGTTCTGATGAATCGATTAACTCGAGTGCAAAGCCAAGCAAATCGAATTCTTCAGATGCAAATCTGAGGACAAACAAGAAGAAAAAGAAAGTTATTGGCGATGAATCTGGCTCATCCAAGTCAGACAAGCCAAGTTCGGGCAATGAATCTGATTCCACAAAATCAGAGGAGCCACAAGTTGAGGTAAAAAAGGAAGAGACAGTTCCATTAATGAATGATGAGAACTTTCCACCATTACGAGCCGCAAACCTAAAATTAAAAGGTGTTGATGCTGGAAAAATGTTTAATAACAATGTTAAACATATTTTTAGCAAGATGGCTGATGGTAAGGAAAAAGGAGTGAAAGAATTTTATGAAGAAAAGAGAAAAGCTCAAAATGCACCTAAGGCTGGTCAGGCTTGGGTGTCAAAATCTGTTGGTTGAATTCCTGACTTGCCGGAGCTTCCAGGTTGGTAAGTGTGAAGCAGGTATCGGCATCATTCTTGAGAAATTCACAGGATGGTAACTGTGATATTTCATCTTACAAGTGGTTAATCAAGGACATTAAGTTGTACTTGATTTTCTACAAGTGATAGTGGTGTTTGACCTAATAATGTTAAATTTTCAAAACGGTTAAAAGAGAACAAGGTGATGAATTATCCCCGAACTCACAAGTGATGGGTAAACAAACTAATTTTTCTGGAAAAACCATTCTGATTAAAACAAACTTAAGTGTTTTGAAATCATTATGGGAAAATAGTTTGTTGTAAGGGGGAGTTCTGATTGAATACGCCGAAACCCTCACGGCTGAACAAACATGATTGCTTTCACAAGATTGAAAAACGGTTTTCAAACTGTCGAAAATCAATGGGTTGTAAATCATGGGGGTACGTTATATTTTTCTGCAAATCAGTGCATGTGAAGCAGACAATGGATGGCGAGACAAAGCTATCAGTATCGGTTTGTCAAATTTTTTTAATGGTTTTGAATTTTAGGGGGAGTAAGAAATTGTCAGAAAATCCAAAAACATTAGAAAATTTGAAAAAGCCAAAAACATGATAAAATTCAAAAATTGAGTTTTTGTGTAAAAAGAGGAAATGATAGTACATCAGTAGACAGTCACAGTACGCTAAAGAAATGGAAAGTTTAAATGTGTTAAACGATCTCACCGTGGATGTGTCGGTAGACTTTTATACATTTAGTAAATTTTTTTGGGATATAAACCTAAATTCAAACTTGCTTATTTCGTGGGGAACACTACTTGGATATATAGGTAACCCCTGAAATCTTGTTTGAAAGGTCTCATAATCTGATATACTAGGTCTTTATACTCAATGATGTCTGGGGTATTATTCCGGGACTTCTGCTGAACGGTAGTTCTGACCTAGTCCTTGGATAATACTTTCTGCAAATGCTTGAAACATAGCATAAACCCTCAGCATGCCGATGAAACAATAAAATTGATAGTCGCTTCTGTTGTAGCTAAAAGATCCTCTAAAGGGGACATTCCGAAAAGTCGAAGCTGATATCTCTCTGCGTATACGGAAGTATCGACCTGAGATCCCTCGGCCATCGCATACCTAATTTATGTACAGATATCATTGTAGTATACTCACCTGTAAGACTGATTATTGGGATTCTGGATACGGGAGTATATTCAAGAGGTGGGACACATGAATGGGTTTAAGTTATTAAAATACCTAATTCGTATCCTGAATCAGTTGAAATTTGTATGAAAATTTAAGTGGATTAGTATATCGACAATCTAAGTGAATTGTTTAATTCTTAATGTGTAACTAAGCTCAACGGTACTTGTGACTTGTCAAAAACTGATATGATCCTCTGACGCATACTCAAACAAAAATATTGTCTGTAAATATGTTTGTACATATTTCTTTACTGCTTTATATTTTCAGAAAAATAAAATTTTTTTTTTTTTTTTTGATTCTGCTTTATTTTCGACAACCGATGTCTGAATGCTGAGTTTCAAAATCTAAGTATGCTGATTGTGTTTCTGAAAATAAAACAAGTTCATTAATTTGAAACTTGATGTTTAAAAAAAAAATCAAAAATCAAAAACAGTTTGTGATATCTCCAAGGTCATTAAGTTGGACTTGGATGATTAACTGTGAGGGAGTTGGATTCTTAGATTGTTAAAATCTATTATAAAGAGTCAGTTTTCGATATTGGATTCTTAAATACTGCCAAATCCTTGAAGATTGTTGATAGGGGGAGAATATCAAGTATTCCTGGATATATTTCATATTATTATATCTTAGTCCCAGGATCTTGATTTAGAAAGTTTGATGGAGCCAGGTTACGATACCTGGAAATCTAAAAATGTTTTACTTATAAATGTATGAGTGTTGCAGATGTTGTACCAGACTACGATCCCGACAGCTGAGTCTAAGGGGGAGTCTGAAGACGAGCTCAACGCAAAGGGAAGCGTCCATAGGAGCCAGGATTCTTTCCCAGAAGAGCTTGTAACCGAAAAGCCAGGTGTCGATCCCAAAGCACGGAAGCTTGACGAAAGGGGGAGCCTGAAGAATCTACTGAAAGAAAGGAGCTGGAGCTAAAGACAGATCCACGGGGATTCTGTTCGAGCTAAAGAGAGAGAAAGAAAAGAAGCTACGAGTCTGAATGTTTGAGATTGACTGCGGCAATATCCAAGGGGGAGTCTGTTAATGCAGTATGTCTATCGCCTCCGTCATCTCAAGAGTGTAGCGGAAATAGATTAAGTTTAGTGCTTATAGTGTTATATTTTAGTAAAAGGCAAGGTGGCATTTGTGTAAATAATGAGATATCTCATTATTTCCCTTGGCCTATAAATAGAGAACTTAGGGTTCTCATTTGAGACTTTTGGAGAGACTTTGGACACTTTTGCCATTTTGCACTTTGGAGAGCTCTAGTTCTAGAGAGAGAAACTAGAGAGAGAAAGTGCTGTGTACGTGATTCACGGTTCTTGTACGCTATCAAATCTTCAATAGAATCACAGTTAGATTTACTGTTCGTGTGTTCGGTCAAGATCGTTCAAGGATTCCGCACTTCGAACGATCGATTCGCAATCGAAACGGAGACGATTCCGGACCTAACAAGAATGAATCTGAGATACAAGAGAAGAGAGATGTAAATTAGAGATGAGAGAGGAGAGAGGAGAGAGGTATGTTAAAAGTCAGAGACTTTAAATGAAGAAAGATGGGAGATTAGACATTTGGGGTAAATGACCAAAATACTCATTTTTCTAATTGGTTGAGAGTGATTCTCGCGGTTCTTACAACTGGGGATGGTTCCTATTTTAGCGGCTCCATATATATATATATATATATATATATGATGAGGTTATTGTAAAAAAATGTGTTTTTTGTGAGAAGGGTAAGAAAGAATCTAAACCATTAGATCTTTAATCTAATGGTTGAGATCTTGATGGCAATCTTGTAAATAGTGTAACAATTAAAATAATTAATTTTCTAGATCAAATGTATAAATAGAAAGTCACATGCAATCCACATGCAAGTCCCCCCCCCCCCCATTCTTTTTTAAACGTCAATAACTTTTTATACGTAACTCTTTTTTTTTTTTTTAAATTACACCATAATAACGAGTGTTTTTTTTATATTTAATATGAATACCATATTGTTATACTTATGTAGAGAAAAAAATTATGTTTCGATTGGATGTTTTAGTCCATGGTGTTTTTTCTAAGTTCATACAATGGTGTTTTCATTGTATTGTGATTCAAGGCGTTGTGTTTTACAGTAAAACACCATATGGAAATCTACAACTAATGCAGAAAACACCATTTAAAACTAACGATGTGCAAAAAAAGACAGTGCAACATCACCATACGCAACTAATCAAACTGTAGAAAAGAAACAACTGGTATAAAAAACACCCTTCAACTTCAATAGTATACATCAAAACACCATGTACATATAAAATCACCATGGAAGGATTACACATGGTGTCATTAAATAAACTCATATACTAAACGAAAATAACCCATGCAAAAAACACCATACATTGTAATATCAAAGGGGCAAAAACCAAATTCATCAGAAAACTAATCAGATTGAAATTCAAAATTCGAATTCCTAAAATAACTACCTAAATTCGGTTACATTTATTTAATCCTTAATAAGAATTATTAGTACAATTACCATTATATCCTTGATCTAATAAAATGTATAGGGAAAGATCTAATGGCTAATATTCTTTCTTACTATTCTCACACTTTTGGTCTTTTTTACATAATCCTCTACCTATATATATATATATATATATATATATATATATATATATATATATATATATATAAAGAGCCAGCTAGAGGCTGAAAACAGAACTCAAAAAGAAAAAACAGCCCCAAACTCGGGTCAATTACAAAAGCTCAACAACATCAAAATCTACCCACTTCTCCCATTATGGTGGCGAAATGTGCATTCTATTACAGATCTATAAAAACACTTTATGCTAGCAAGACGTCTTGATGCAAAACTGATCCAAGAGTTAGTAGGTTCTTACTTGAACCGATTAGACAAAAACACGCGAGCTAAAAATAACTCGACTTCAAAGGAAATGACTTGCGCGTCATATCTGGAGTTACGAGACCTACAAGTAATAAACCATTTCTCCCAACTATAAAAAGACAAATTTCATCAATTGGAGCCCCCAACTTGGAACTCAACTGTCTTTCCCTACTTTTAGAAATTCTAAGCCCATGAATATTTGTTCCTCGACGTTCCGGCATAAGATTATGTTGAAACCGGGATCGTGCTCAAAATATAGTATTTTTTTGGTATTGTAGGCTATATTAAGTGTCGGTGTCGACCAAACAACTTCGGTTCCGGTATTAATTTTATACGGTTTCCGGTCAATATGAAACGATTTGACTTTTTGGGTTACATGACTGTACTTTTTGGGTTACACAACTTTATTTTTTGTAAATAATGATAATGAAATCGTTGTAACCAATTCTTTTTCATATGAGTTGTGTTAGGAATAGTGTATTTTTTGTGTCATAAACAACATCGATTGCCGGTACGGTAACGGTAACGAAACAAACTAGCCCAATACTAACCGAGTGTCGAACTGGTATTGGTGTTAATGAAACCAATATTGGTATTAATTTTTATTGTTTTTTAATCGATGTATGACGCGTGTTGGTATTCTTTTGGGCATATCACACCTTTATTTTTCTTGGTTTCCGCTTTCCGTTGCTACAGGCAGTGCTGATAGCATAGTGAATTGTATGATACCGACTAAAATTCCTGTTGCATAGCGCGAATAACTCCGCTAGTTATATGTATTTACCGAAAGTCAACCTACTCATATAAATCACTTGTTCGTTTTTATTGTCGAAATTCTTTTAGGCATATCCCGCCACAACACGGGACCGAATTCCACTAGTTACTTTCAAATAACATAAAGAAAACTATAGTATTTTTAGAATTTATTTAGAAAATTACAAAAAAAAAAAAGTTTTGAAAAAAGTCTCAACCTAGGATGAATCTAACTTTTCAGTGGGAAGGAGTAGCATGATTCCTGATTTATACCTTTTCAGTTTTGCGATGCTATTGCCAACAGACCATTTGACTCCACGCTTTGATCAGTCTCCTGTGTGCACCCAGAATTGGCAACGACCACAGTCACGTGAAGGTTAACAGCCAAAAGGAATTCTTTCTTTATTGCCTCACACTATTAATGGTTCGTTGTTTAATGATAGCAATAGTGGTTGCAGGACAACTCTTCAATGTTAAAAAACACTACTACATAAATGCGCAGAGACGCTAAAAAACGAGTTGCAAAAGAAGTCGGTCACAATATTACCAGGGGCGCAACTTCTAGTGGGCGGAGGGGGCAACCGACTCCCCCAAACTTTTCTCTCAGTAGTGGAGAGTATGTAGTTTTCGTATAGAAATTTTGAGTATATACGTTTTCGACCCCCCGGTCAGAAATCTCAAGCTTCGCCACTGAGTATTACTCAAGCTTCGCCACTGAGTATTTCTGTAACCATAGTCACATGGATCGCGGTTCGCTCCGGTTCGCGGAACGAAAACGGGTACGTAGTTCGTGAAATTTTAAAATTCGGTACGAGGGGGGTAGGTTCATTCGGAACGCCAATTCGGTACACGGTACGGCATACCATATAGTTTGGTACGTCGTATCGTATATAAAACAATTATTACAATATAGTTTATAAAAAAATCCAATCTGAAAAACAAATTTGATAATCGTATCCAAAATTCAAAAGCATTTCATAACCATAATCATAAGTTCACAACAGAAAATTCATAAAACAAAAGCAGTTCATAAGCATAATTCATAGCATAATCCATTAAAAAGGCGGGAAAAGTGTCTAAACACGTTTGCAATTCGTGCATCTATTGACTGGTACGCGAATCGAATCGTTCCGAAACGGCGAATTTTTCAATCGGAAACACGTTTTCCAGTGATTCGGAACGAGTATTGTGATAATCGGGTACGACCTTTTTTCCGATCTGGTTCGCGAACCCAGGCCGAATGGTTCGATTCTGTACCCGAATCAGGTACGGCCGAACCGATTCGGGATTCGAGGGGGGATCTGCGTATCCTGTGACTATGTCTGTAACCCTAAAAAGTTGAGACTATCATTTTTTCAATACAATTCAAACCCCAATCACAGTGTTTATTTTCTATACCAGACAACATGGTATCAGAGCAGTGTTGATTCTTGAACACGTTGCTCATCATCAATCCAACCTCAAACCAGAAAAAAAACAAAACCAAAATAAAAAATCGGAGTTCTAAAATCGAACCTGCAAGTTCCTGTTCAATTCATCACACAACCCCAGCCGACAACTCTTCAAAATCCGCCTTCACTGGTTCACCGGCGAACCACCGTCGATCGTAAACCCTATCAGCGCCGCCGCCGCACAAACCCTAAAAGCCCCCACCATTAGTTCCGGCAAAACAGTTTCAGCACTCTTTTTTTTAACAAATCCTCAAGTTTCAGAAAAAACCTTTTTTTGTAACAAACCAGATCCGCTGCCTCTTCATTGTAACCAACAAACCCTAAAACTCGAACTGGTTCAACTTCGTGCGACCTGGACTTCGTGCGAACTGATTCGACTTCGTGCGACCTGGACTTCGTGCGAACTGGTTCAACTTCGTGCGACCTGGACTTCGTGCGAACTGATTCGACTTCGTGCGACCTGGACTTTGTATGAACTGGTTCAACTTCGTGCGACCTGGACTTCGTGCGAACTGATTCGACTCCGTGCGACCTGGACTTCGTACGAACTGATTCGACTCCGTGCGACCTGGACTTCGAACGAACTGGTTCAACTTTGTTTTACCTGGACTTCGTGCGAACTGGTTCAACTTCCAAACGATCTGGTTAAATTTTTCAAGCAGGTTGGACCATCTCGTGCGAACTGAGTCAACTTCCTAACGACAGCGTATTTAAAAAAAATGGAAATCAATCATGGGAAAAACAGTTCGTGGATATTCGATTCTGGAGCCACTGACACCATGACTTTTGAACTGTTGGACATACAGTCAATGCCCAATCCTTAAAAAACTCAAATCAAGACCGCAAACAATGGAATGATGCAAGTAAAACGAGGAGGGACGGTTGAAATTTCACCAACTATGAAATTATCAAATTGTCTCTATGTTCCATCATTATCACACAAACTGCTCTCCATTAGCCACATTACTAAAGAGCTGAATTGTACTGTACTAATGCACCCTAATTTTTGCCTTCTACAGGATATCAGGACGGGTGTGATTATTGGACGTGGTACTGAGCGCCAAGGATTATACTATGTGGATGAAGTGGCTCAACAGGGTACTGTGATGCTGGCACATGGAACCGAAAACCGGGAAGCCTGGCTATGGCATAGACGTTTGGGACACCCATCCGTTGGCTATTCGCATCTCTTGTTTCCAAAACTCTTTCCTTCGAATGGGAAAATAGAGTGTGAAACCTGCTATCGTGCTAAAAGCCATCGACAACCATTCAAACCTAGTAATACGAAAGTTGCTTCACCTTTTTCACTAATCCATTCTGATGTGTGGGGTCCTGCTCCTGTGATTGGGGGGGGGGGGGGGGGGCAGGGCCTTCGGTACTTTATACTATTCGTGGATGATTGCACTCGCATGACATGGGTATATTTTTTAAAAAACAAAGCCGAAGTTTACGAAAAATTCATCACGTTTTATGCTATGATTCAAACTCAATTCCAAACTCAAATTCAAATCATTCGATCCGATAAGGGGGGGGGGGGGATTTGTCAATACATCTATGAAACAATTCTTTAAAACCAAAGGATTAATTCATCAAACCTCTTGTGCTCATACCCCCGAACAAAACGGTGTTTCCGAACGGAAAAACCGTATCATTCTGGAAATGACTCGAGCCCTTTTAATTGAATCTCAGGTACCCAAATCTTTCTGGCCAGAGGTAGTTGCAACCTCCGTGTATCTCCTAAATCGGCTCCCCACCAAAGCTCTTAAGTTTAAGACTCCCTTAGATTGTCTATCTAAGTCTGCCAGTATTCCCCACCCTCTTACACTTAATCTCGAATCTTCGGGTGTACAACATTTATCCACATACCCAAAACCAACCGAAACAAGCTTGGCCCGTGTGCTGAGAAATGTGTATTTTTCGGTTATGGGATCGATCAACTTGGTTACCGGTGTTATAATCCACAAACTCATCAAATGTTCACCACAATGAATGTTGACTTCCTTGAAACAAAATACTTTTATAACACCCAACTCAGTGGTCAGGGGGAGAATGAACATACAGACACTCTGAGTTGGCTCACTCAACTTCCTTCATCTGAAGAAGTAACAAAAGAAAATCATCACAGTACTGCGAGTCCTTCAAACACAGTCACACAATCTACGGAGCACAGTACCACTGAAGAAAGTCCATCCAACGTGATACCAGAGGTAAGAAATACTGAGAAACACATAGAACCGACAATAACGGAACCTACTCCACATGTTGAACCAGATGTGGAACAGGTTGAACCAGATGTGGAAGAAGTCGAATCAGTCGTTGAACCAGTCGTTGAACATGTGGAACCAGTTGCAGAAGAGACAACAGGAAAATACCCTCTCCCTCCTAGAGCTAATAGAGGGATTCCCCGAAAACGGTACTCGCCAGAAAGGGAAACCAGGAATTCAAGGTATCCTGTAGCTAATATGGCCAACGGGAACTTATCTAACAATGCGAAAGCGTTTGTTACTTCACTATACTCTGAACAAATACCTAATTCCATAAAGGAAGCTCAAGGTAAGAAGAACTGGGAAGAAGCAATGGAAGTGGAGATGCGTGCTCTTATGAAAAACAATACATGGGAGAAGTGCACTCTTCCTAAAGGAAAGAAAACAGTTGGATGTCGGTGGGTGTACTCAATCAAATATAAACCAGATGGTTCCATTGGGCGATACAAAGCTCATCTTGTAGCCAAGGGTTACACTCAGACGTATGGGATCGATTACTTTGAAACTTTTTCTCCGGTTGCAAAAATGGATACCATTAGAGTTCTCTTCTCCGTAGCAGCCAATAAGGAGTGGCCTCTTCACCAGTTTGATGTTACAAATGCCTTTCTCCATGGAGACCTAACAGAAGAAGTATACATGGAAGCGCCTCCAGGTTTTTCAGGGGGTTTTAAAGAAGGGGAAGTTTGTCGGTTAAAAAAATCCCTTTATGGGCTAAAGCAGTCTCCTCGGGCATGGTTTGGAAAGTTCACTTTGGCCATGAAAGAGTATGGGTATCATCAAAGTAACGCTGATCATACTCTGTTCCTCAAGAGAAGAAACAGCCTTGTAACTTGCTTGATCATATATGTAGACGACATGATTATTACCGGAGATGATATAGAAGAAACAGCACGGCTGAAAAAGAATCTGTTTTCAAAGTTCGAAATGAAAGACCTTGGGAATCTTAAGTATTTCCTCGGGATAGAAGTTCTCAGGTCGAAGCGGGGGATTTTCATCTGCCAAAAGAAGTATGTCCTTGATCTCCTAGAAAAACTGAGTTGATTGACTGTAAACCAGCAGATACTCCAATGGTGGTGAATCACAATCTTCACATGGAACTCAATGGAGAACTCGCAGACAAAGAAAGGTATCAACGGCTTATGGGCAAGTTAATTTATCTCTCTCACACTCGCCCTGATATAGCGTATGCTGTGGGAGTGGTGAGTCAGTTCATGCATCAACCTCAAGTTGCCCACATGGAAGCTGCCCAGAGAATTTTAAGATATCTCAAGGTGTCACACCCCGATTTCCACGTGTCACCGGTGGGCCCGGTGGGGAGTATCGTGACGTGGTTGGCAACGTAATAGTCAAACAACACAATATTTAATAATGCACAGCGGAAGCAATTGAAAATATAATACAACCGAATTTATTATTGTAATATCAAATGTCACAATATTCGGAAGTTTATCCACAGAAGGATCGAACATAAAATGGAAACAATAGTTCAACAGACTTCGGCATCCTAAGCTTGCGAGACTTTTAATGATGCTAAGGAGAAATCACAGCCAATTACGCTTAGTACCTGCATTTAATCTTTTTGGGAAAATACGTCAGTTTACACTGGTAAATACAATCAACTGACTCATTTTGAAAAATGATTGAAAATTGGTTTGGATGCACATGGCATAAACATTTTATTTTTAACTTGGGAGAATCATATAATATTATAATCTTGTGAACGAATTACATGTTACTTGTGCGTTCAGTCGCCCGGATCTTGTCCAGGTTAAAGATCAATAGACACACCACAATCATAGAGTTATACACTGACAGGTGTACGCCTACACCCCGTGCTCAAGTCGTGGCCAATCTCGTAAGATGATGCCAAGGATATCCGGGACATGGTCATTAACCCCCCAAAGGCATTAAGTAAACAAGACTGTTTAAACGAGCCGATCAAATTAGTCAACTACCCACTCATGATGGAGATTTGATGCTCGATCAAGCGGTATGCTATATACCGTAACCCAAGCCCGTATAGGGAAAATAAGTTAAAAGTATTTACCTGAGCAATGTATAAATCACAATAAGCAAAATGCACGTAGCTTTTACTGGTCCTCCTAATCTGGAACGAAGGTTTATAATAACCTATTATAATTCTAACGGGTCTTTTATTAAGCTTAAGCTTAGACCGGTTAGTTTCAAGATACGGTTCGTACGCACGATTAAGCGAAGACCGGATAGAATGTGATTCAGACCCGACAAGTTTGAAGACTTGTTTAATATGGGTTTATTATTCACATTCTGGATTTTGAGATAAAACCGTTAAGGTTTGACCCGTTTCGGCTAATTTATGTAAACTTGTTACATAAACCGAACCGTACGCGTAAGAAGCGTGACGGGTATTCATGAGAGCTATATACAGGTTTCCTAAGTTAATTATGTCTCAAATATGTTGTGACATCAGTAAGGTGTCTTTCGTTATGCCCGAAACGAATTTAAACACAAACTATGCCCCGTAGGGGTAGTTTGGTCATTTTAAAGGTTGTAAAAGAGTTTAGATGTTTAACTGAGTTACAGGTCTGATGTAAACAGCAAACATACTCAATTTTCTAAGTTATATCAGTAGGTTAAAGCATGTATGTGAAACTTATCATTTTTAACCAAACTAGGCCCCGTAGGGGTATTTTGGTAATTTCACATAAGCCGAAAAGCTCAAAACTGAAGTCTGAGTTTATCAACCTTTGCTTACTGTTAAAATATTATAGTTTGCCTCTTATATCAGTAGGTATCAACCCGGGTATGTCCAATATGATTTTAAAACATACTATGCATTAAAAACGCTAAATAAGGCGATTAAAGGCCATTTCCGGGTTCGATACTTAAATCTGATGTTTTTATATTTCCAGAAGGCTTAAAATAATTTATTTATCATATGTGATCAGTAGCAAAAGGTTTGGAGTCGTTTAGATAGGCAAAACTCATTTTATGGCTCGTAAGGGCAAAACCGACAATTACCGGATTAAGCCTACGACTACTAGTTATGCTCAGCCTAAAATTTATTAAAAAATCTTTAAAAATCCTAAAATAATATATTACATCAGTGGGTAAAAGATTTGATACCAAAAAGTATGTTTAACTAGGCTATACGCTAATTACGCCATTTTATTAACATAAAGCATTAGTTTTGCGATAATGAGCATAACTCTTAATCTACAAGTCAAACTGATGTCAAACTTTGCATACAAGTCTATATATCAGTAACAAAGGTTTCTACACTTTTACATTTTCATAAATCACGTTTTAAGGTAATAAGGGCATAACGGTCAACATATGAGTAATTAACGGAAACATGCATATTAATTGGATAACTAATGAACCAAGGTGTATAATCACAGAGGGTTGTTCTAACATGTAACCTAGTCCAATTAAGGCTCTGAGGCATTTCTAAAACATGCCTAAACGGGTCAGAACTGAAAGTCAAAGTGAAAGTCAAACTATGTGACTTTCGGTTCCGAACCGGGTTTAAACAGGAAATAGTCGGGTTGAACATGTTTGGACATGTTCTTACACTAATTACTAAGTTATAACAATGATCAAACAGGTTATATATGTTCTAGATAGCTAATTATGCATAAATGACATTTTAAGAATCCTGTTGACTTTTTAAGTACATGTTTGACCCGACATTTGAACTAGTTAGAGTGGTGATCAGGGGAAACCCTTTTGGGGTTTTATTACCCACATAAATACCAACTTATAACTACTTTTAATTCGAGATATGACTGAGCCATTGCTGACTAATCTCGAAGTCAAACCGTAATTACGACGGTTTGACTTTTAGCTAAAATACTAAACTAAACTCAAACAAAGAAGGACTAGCAGACTTACAAGGGTCCTATGCACGACTTATGATCAGTTGGACCTGCTTGAGAGCTCCAGGAATGATCAGATTTCAATAGAATGGTGTGTGGAACTTGTTTGCACATCATGTCCTTATATAGTGAATTAACCCACCACAATATGTTGACAACAAAGCCTATCACACACCACAACTGATGTACACTTGTTACTAGTGCTTAGGGGGTGTTTAGGGGTCAAGAGAAATGTGGAAAATCGGATGGGATCGAGCAGATTACACTCAGCAGACAAGAACCCAATTATTTCGGAGCTGGGCACCCCTAGCGTGACGCTAGTCCCCCCCTAGCGTCGCGCTAGGCCTCATCTGCACAAAAATCACATTTTTAGATATTGCGATTTGATCCTTGCCCCTTCAAGCTTCGATTAGGCACTTGTTTCTTGCATTGTGGACCCTCATTTTTGATATATAAGGGCCTTAAGACATATACCCACTTTGTTAGGTCCCCGATTAACTTTGTTGTCACCCGAAAAGTCCTAACTTTCAACGTTTACGTTTTAACCCTTCGCACACGAATTCGATCATAACTTTCTCATACGATAACGAAACTTTATGAAATTTTAATCGTGCATTCTAGTGAGCATAATTAACCGTTACAAGGCTTCGGGTTTGTCAAAAAGGTCACTCAGAGGTATAACTTAAACATGTTGACACATTTAGCCCCTGTAGTTTGTAATCTCTCACTTTTAGCTTCGTATGATCCATGATTTATTCGTTTGAAGGTATGAGCATCATGTAGGGTTAATGTACATTATATTTATTCACAGTTGACACTTAGAATACGTATATTCACATACTTTCCATGTTTGTCAACTTTAGTCCTTCTATAATATTTCTTTCACACGTTTAAACATTTGACACGTGTCTACACATTATAGGACGTGAATTTTCGAGGTGTTACATCCTCACCCCCTTAAAATAAATCTCGACCCGAGATTTACTGAAATAAGTAAGGGTACTTTTCTTTCATCGTGGATTCAACCTCCCACGTGTATTCGGGACCTCTACGGGCATCCCATTTGACCTTTACAATAGGTACTTGCTTCCTGCGAAGCTTCTTCACCTGTCGATCTTCAATCGACAACAGGTTTTTCCACCAATTTCAAGCTCTAAACTATTTGTACATCTGTATGCGGTATAACCAGTGATTCATCAGCGAAGCACTTCTTCAGATTGCAGTTGTGGAACACATTGTGAATTCCACTGAGCTCTTCTGGTAAGTTTATCTTATAGGCAACTGACCCGACACGTTCGATAACCTCGAAAGGTCCTATGTATCTCGGGCTTAGCTTGCCTTTCTCACCCAACCGTATCACCCCCTTCCAGGGTGACACTTTAAGTAGGACTTTGTCACCTACTTCGAAGTGAAAATCCTTACGCTTAGGATCAGCGTAACTCTTCTGCCTATTCCGGCCAGCTTTGAGACGGTCACGAATCTGGACAATCTTGTCCGTTGTTTCGAACACTATCTCTGGTCCTGATAACTGGACATCTCCAACTTCCGCCCAACAATTAGGCGATCTACACTTTCTACCGTATAATGCCTCAAAAGGCGCAGCCTTAATGCTGGTATGGTAGCTATTGATGTAGGAGAATTCGATTAACGGTAGGTTCTTATCTTAACTACCACCCAAATTGATCGCACATGCAAGTAGCATGTCTTTCAATGTTTGAACAGTACGCTCACTCTGACCGTCTGTCTGAGAATGGTAAGCCGTACTAAAGTTCAAACGTGTGTCCAAAGATTGTTGGAAACTCTTCCACCAATGTGATGTGTACCTAGTATCTCTGTTAGAGATAATAGCTATAGGTATGTCATGTAGGGTTACAATCTTATCAACGTATAACTGGGCTAACATATCGGAGCTATAAGTCTCCTTGATGGGTAGGAAATGTGCTGACTTAGTCAGTCTGTCAACTATAACTCATATCGTGTCATTTCCTTTCCTTGTCTTGGGTAACTTGGTAATAAAATCCATAGTTACCATTTCCCACTTCCACGTAGGAAGTTCAGGTTGTTGTAGCAAGCCTGACGGCTTTTGATGCTCGGCTTTGACTTGCGCACATGTCAAGCATTTAGCTATATAGGTGGCTACAGACTTTTCAAGCCTATCCACCAAAATTTGCCCTTAGATCCTGGGTAGCTGATGGCAAATTCTTAATCGTTGCCTAATTAGGGTTGTGGCATTTAATACGTAAGTAATATGAACCATCTTTCCTATTTAATAATATAAAACCCTCAGAAGATTGAGTCAGGCCATATGTGCCTATGTCTTAAAACCTACTAAATCAAGGTTTCGATTTTTCCATAATCAATATGGAGTTTTCATAATACTCCAGACCACAGCGGGATGTTAATCTTAGTTCTACCTGTCTTCCAGGAGGTAAGCAGGGAAAACTTATGAGAAGATAATTAAGATACAAGGAGGCTATAGAGATTTTCCATATCTCAGGCTCCAGTTCATCCATCATTGTTCGTGTCAAATAAGTGACACCTTTATGTTATAAGTCCACGAATTCCTTATTCGGGAACATTTACTTGGAAAAATTCCATTTTGGATATCTTCTTTGAATACTACTAGTCGACTTTAGTACAATATGATCATTGGGATATCTTAGGGGTTCCATGTATTAAACCTCCATGCTGATCAGACATGGAAATAATCTATGGGACACACTAGGATACGCCAATACTCATATGACACTTTTATCCAACATAGTTTGGCATTCGCAGGCGATAGAAAAACAATGAGAAAATAATTAAAATAACATATGTTGTCGTACTCTATGCAAAGAAAGAGTACTCTGATTTTCGGAAGGATTCCTTGCCGATCTAGAAGAATCGGTTACTATGGTTTCCTTGGTAGTTATACCTCGTGGATGATAATAAAAATTTGCTAAGTTTATGGTTCGTGAAGATTTATTATTGCCTGTATTAAAAACAGGACACTTAGCAGAAATTATCATTGATAAATGATAAGGAAGTTTATTGTACAAGTGCTTATATTTAATCAATAATGGAAGTTTCACAAACTAGGCACCTAGCTCAGTTGGCTAGGCTCGCGAAAGGGTGCGGCCTAGACCCAGGTTCGATTCCGGGGACGGCCAATTCCACCATTTTTTTATGTTTAATTTTTAATTGATCGTACGGATACGTGTAATTATGAGAGTTGTCTCATAATGAGTCTTGATAATTAATTGCTTCTTATCACCCACGATATGGGCTTGATTTTTCGAGGCAACCAATCTATTTTTATCACTATATTGAGTCCTTATATTTTTAACGGAACTAGGACATCGGAAAAATTTCCCAATGGATATTAAAACATCCATCTTATAATGCTGAAGCAGTCCCTGAGGTATACAGGTTTATTTACTGAACTTTCGTTGCTTTTTATTAAGCCCGTATTTGCTCTCTTTCTCAGATTTCTGGGAGTTATCCTCCTTCTATGGTTCATCCTTCATATTTGAAGTGTGAACATAGCTCCTCTCATGAGCAATTAAACATGGTTTCGAATGAGATTTAGAGCGAGAAGCATTCGGCTCTTTGGATTGTCTCATGACCTTTTTCCCATGATCCCTCCAACTGTTGCGTCAATCACAGCTTGGAGATAAACTCCATCAATATTGAGGTTTACGTTTATAGTTTTTATTAACATTCGCCGTATTAATGGTATTGCGACTGTCGTCTATCTCATCCGAGTTTTTCATACTCGAAACTTGGTACCAATCACCAAGATTTAACAATTATTAGTCATCATCCTGATGACCTGACTTAGATTAGCCACGGCATTCATAAACCGCATGGGCTATTCTGTTCCGAACATTCATAGTGAATGTTAATTAAACGTATTCTATTATATTTAGCCTAGGTCACAAAAGGACCATCAATGGCATTCAAAGTTTGGAACGAGTCCAATATTTGCTTGACAGGGGATCATAATGTCACAACTGTCTTTGGCACACGAACGATCATGAATAGCTCAAAGGTTAGCCTTACATGACTTTTATCATATATTTATATATATGGCATAGAAGCCTGTCTCGATGGACGTAGAAAGATATGGCATAAAGCCCAGTCATGAAGGACATAAATGATTATGCGGCACGAAAGCCTTGTCGCAAAGGTCATTTAGATATGGCACAAAGGGCCTTGACATAAGGACATTTATCAAATCTGGCACAAAGGTATGTCACCAGGAATGTTAACATTTAATATGTTAGCTTGTCACGAATGACTATTTATAGCGCATAGGCTTGTCATGAATGACTTTAAAACATAACTCGATGGTCTATCATCAAGGACCTTAATTTATTAGCCGCAATTTTATTAAATTAGGGCTTCAAGGTTTGAACATGGTTCATCACCTTTGGACAGGGAGTCATAGACCACAACCGTCATCGTCTTGAAAGACGATTCATTTGGCAGAAAAGAAGCCAATCAACATCACTAATGGATGTTTATATATAACCATCGTATCTAATGATATTAGTCATGATTACATCGATCATATTGACTATTAGGTTTTGGTATAATCACACCGTTCTGAACAGGGGATCATAAAGATTACTACTATCTTTGTCTTACCGACACTAGAATAGGGTATAGCCCGTAGGCATTTCATCACGAGGGATGCTAATATTATGATCATCATACTAATGATACTAGTCAAGATCGCAACGAGTATAGATTATGGGATTTGAGTATAGCTCACCCCCTTGGGCAAAGAATCACAAAAGATTACAATTGCCTCGTCTCAACTGGACAACATAATATAGCCCTTAGGCAAAACATCTCTAAGGATGTTGAAACTGTTTTAATCATCGTATTGATGATTTTTTGTCATGCTCGCATTGATCATATCGACTATTAGGCTTGAGCATAGCTCACTACCTTGGACAGGGAATCGTAAAGATCACAATGTCTTTGTCACACATGGACAATATAATATGGCCCATAGGCGAAACATCACTAATGGATGTTTATAATAGGTTCATCCTATTAGAAGATATAAGTCATGATTGCATTAATCATATTGACTATTTTGGCTTGAGCATAGCTCACCACCTCAGACAAGGAATCATAAAGATAACAATGTCAATGTCTCAAATGGACAATATATTATAGCCCGTAGGCAAAACATCACTAAAGGATGTTAAATAATATTATCATCGTATTAGATGATATTAGTCATGATCGCATTGATCATATAGACTATTATGTTTGGACATAGTCCAATATTTTAGACAGGAGGTCAAAGACCATCACTGTCGTTGTCTTATCGGACAACAAGTTTAGCCCGTAGGCACTTCATCACTAACGGATGTTCATAATATGATCATCTTATAGGATGATATAAGCCATGATTCCTAATTCACTAGGTTAGATATGGGAATTGGAAGAATCCAATATAAGGATGACTGTTGTGATTTTCTCGAATCACATTTGTCGAGGGTGCTAACACGTTCTTAGATGTTAACAAGGATCTGAATCCCTTGAGTAGGTTTCACCATCTTGGCCACGTAGGCTAGGTTTTACTTTTAAGATTTCCTGATAAAATGCATACTGACAGGGAAGGAAGGATGTTTATTTTATTCGGGACTTTTATCATAAATCCTAATTCATAAGTTAATAATAATAGCACAAATGGCCAGTCGCGTAGACAAGTTAAATCTATAAGCCATGATTTCAGAGAATCGCGGCATAAAGGTTTGAATCAAAGTTCATTACCTTTTCCTGACAGGGAGCTGTAGGCTGTCACTGTCTTCAGTCTCAGAGGACATTAACTATAGCCCGTAGGCACTTCCCTTAAAAGGGATGTTTATTACTGAATTGCCCCTTAGGGAAATTCATTAACCATGGTAAACAGAGACCATATTTGGTTAATTTATTAATCATATATTTATTTAGGATTTCTATTATAATTTATCCTAATTATAAAACATTAACAGTTTTATTAGTGGCACCCAATGGCCTGGTCACATGGACATTTGTAAATTATAAGCTTATGATTTCAGAGAATCAAAGCATGACAGTTTCTTGGCACAATAGGCCTAGTCACAAGGACAATTATAAATTATATGCTAGGATTTCAGAGAATCAAAGCATTTGAGGTTTGAACCTAGTTCATTACCTTTATCTGACAGGGAGTCATCGCTACCACTGTCTTTTGGCTCATATAGAAATGAGCAAGGCCCGTAGGCACTATATTACCACGTATGGTTAAAATATGATCATCTTAATTGATGATGTAAACCCAGGATTCAGCGATCATTAAACTGGGTTAGGGATCTTTTGAAGAATCCTTAATAACGTGTGTGATTTCCAACGAATCACATCTGATGGGAGTGTTAACATGTTTTCAGATGTTAACTGGAATACGAATCTTTTAAACAGGTCTTACCATCTTGGCCCGGTCTTATAACTGACCCGTAGGCTAGGTTTCACTCTTAAGATTCTTAGTTAATGGTTTGAATCTTTTTAACTGGTCTTACCATCTTGGCCAGGTCTTTATAATGACACTCGGCTAGGTTTCACTCTTAAGATTCTTCATTAATGGTTTGAATCTTTTTAACAGGTCTTACCATCTTGGCCCGGTCTTATAATTGACCCGAAGGCTAGGTTTCACACTTAAGATTCTTAATTTATAATTAACGCAGAACAATTTTAAATTGAGATGTTAATAAGGATCTGAATCTAAATTGAGGAACTGCCATTTTGGCCGGTCTTAATATGACCCGAAGCTAGGTCTTGTCCTTTTTAGATTTTGCCATTTTATTATAATGGTAGATCTTGAAAAAGAAATGTTATTTTTCCATTTATTTAATATTTATTGCTAGAATGAAAGTTTAAACTTAATCATTCCACTATATAAAAATAAAAGTATAAAGTTGCCCTAAGCGGGACTTGAAAGGAATAGTGTTGTCCTCGAAGGGACAAAAATAAATATGTCCTTATAAGGACTATTGAGGAAACGATTTTTAGCAAAGGAGTTTCTTCTTCATTCAATTCCTGAATGCTTCCTCCTTGGTTGCACGTCTCAACTTGGTCGCTGTACGAAGCTCAGCATTTCAAGGCTCCGGGTGTGGAGAATCCCTAGTTCAGCTTCCTCGCTTGGCGACGTATCGAATAATAATAAAAATTGGAAGCAAATTTTTTTTCATATTAGGATTAAGATTATTCCTATGTTAAGTCTAGACTCAGAAGTTTAGATTGTGCAATTGTGTAACTGAGATTAAACACAAAAGGCTAGTGTTTAATTCACTTAGTGTTGGCTCTGATACCAACCTGTCACACCCCGATTTCCACGTGTCACCGGTGGGCCCGGTGGGGAGTATCGTGACGTGGTTGGCAACGTAATAGTCAAACAACACAATATTTAATAATGCACAGCGGAAGCAATTGAAAATATAATACAACCGAATTTATTATTGTAATATCAAATGTCACAATATTCGGAAGTTTATCCACAGAAGGATCGAACATAAAATGGAAACAATAGTTCAACAGACTTCGGCATCCTAAGCTTGCGAGACTTTTAATGATGCTAAGGAGAAATCACAGCCAATTACGCTTAGTACCTGCATTTAATCTTTTTGGGAAAATACGTCAGTTTACACTGGTAAATACAATCAACTGACTCATTTTGAAAAATGATTGAAAATTGGTTTGGATGCACATGGCATAAACATTTTATTTTTAACTTGGGAGAATCATATAATATTATAATCTTGTGAACGAATTACATGTTACTTGTGCGTTCAGTCGCCCGGATCTTGTCCAGGTTAAAGATCAATAGACACACCACAATCATAGAGTTATACACTGACAGGTGTACGCCTACACCCCGTGCTCAAGTCGTGGCCAATCTCGTAAGATGATGCCAAGGATATCCGGGACATGGTCATTAACCCCCCAAAGGCATTAAGTAAACAAGACTGTTTAAACGAGCCGATCAAATTAGTCAACTACCCACTCATGATGGAGATTTGATGCTCGATCAAGCGGTATGCTATATACCGTAACCCAAGCCCGTATAGGGAAAATAAGTTAAAAGTATTTACCTGAGCAATGTATAAATCACAATAAGCAAAATGCACGTAGCTTTTACTGGTCCTCCTAATCTGGAACGAAGGTTTATAATAACCTATTATAATTCTAACGGGTCTTTTATTAAGCTTAAGCTTAGACCGGTTAGTTTCAAGATACGGTTCGTACGCACGATTAAGCGAAGACCGGATAGAATGTGATTCAGACCCGACAAGTTTGAAGACTTGTTTAATATGGGTTTATTATTCACATTCTGGATTTTGAGATAAAACCGTTAAGGTTTGACCCGTTTCGGCTAATTTATGTAAACTTGTTACATAAACCGAACCGTACGCGTAAGAAGCGTGACGGGTATTCATGAGAGCTATATACAGGTTTCCTAAGTTAATTATGTCTCAAATATGTTGTGACATCAGTAAGGTGTCTTTCGTTATGCCCGAAACGAATTTAAACACAAACTATGCCCCGTAGGGGTAGTTTGGTCATTTTAAAGGTTGTAAAAGAGTTTAGATGTTTAACTGAGTTACAGGTCTGATGTAAACAGCAAACATACTCAATTTTCTAAGTTATATCAGTAGGTTAAAGCATGTATGTGAAACTTATCATTTTTAACCAAACTAGGCCCCGTAGGGGTATTTTGGTAATTTCACATAAGCCGAAAAGCTCAAAACTGAAGTCTGAGTTTATCAACCTTTGCTTACTGTTAAAATATTATAGTTTGCCTCTTATATCAGTAGGTATCAACCCGGGTATGTCCAATATGATTTTAAAACATACTATGCATTAAAAACGCTAAATAAGGCGATTAAAGGCCATTTCCGGGTTCGATACTTAAATCTGATGTTTTTATATTTCCAGAAGGCTTAAAATAATTTATTTATCATATGTGATCAGTAGCAAAAGGTTTGGAGTCGTTTAGATAGGCAAAACTCATTTTATGGCTCGTAAGGGCAAAACCGACAATTACCGGATTAAGCCTACGACTACTAGTTATGCTCAGCCTAAAATTTATTAAAAAATCTTTAAAAATCCTAAAATAATATATTACATCAGTGGGTAAAAGATTTGATACCAAAAAGTATGTTTAACTAGGCTATACGCTAATTACGCCATTTTATTAACATAAAGCATTAGTTTTGCGATAATGAGCATAACTCTTAATCTACAAGTCAAACTGATGTCAAACTTTGCATACAAGTCTATATATCAGTAACAAAGGTTTCTACACTTTTACATTTTCATAAATCACGTTTTAAGGTAATAAGGGCATAACGGTCAACATATGAGTAATTAACGGAAACATGCATATTAATTGGATAACTAATGAACCAAGGTGTATAATCACAGAGGGTTGTTCTAACATGTAACCTAGTCCAATTAAGGCTCTGAGGCATTTCTAAAACATGCCTAAACGGGTCAGAACTGAAAGTCAAAGTGAAAGTCAAACTATGTGACTTTCGGTTCCGAACCGGGTTTAAACAGGAAATAGTCGGGTTGAACATGTTTGGACATGTTCTTACACTAATTACTAAGTTATAACAATGATCAAACAGGTTATATATGTTCTAGATAGCTAATTATGCATAAATGACATTTTAAGAATCCTGTTGACTTTTTAAGTACATGTTTGACCCGACATTTGAACTAGTTAGAGTGGTGATCAGGGGAAACCCTTTTGGGGTTTTATTACCCACATAAATACCAACTTATAACTACTTTTAATTCGAGATATGACTGAGCCATTGCTGACTAATCTCGAAGTCAAACCGTAATTACGACGGTTTGACTTTTAGCTAAAATACTAAACTAAACTCAAACAAAGAAGGACTAGCAGACTTACAAGGGTCCTATGCACGACTTATGATCAGTTGGACCTGCTTGAGAGCTCCAGGAATGATCAGATTTCAATAGAATGGTGTGTGGAACTTGTTTGCACATCATGTCCTTATATAGTGAATTAACCCACCACAATATGTTGACAACAAAGCCTATCACACACCACAACTGATGTACACTTGTTACTAGTGCTTAGGGGGTGTTTAGGGGTCAAGAGAAATGTGGAAAATCGGATGGGATCGAGCAGATTACACTCAGCAGACAAGAACCCAATTATTTCGGAGCTGGGCACCCCTAGCGTGACGCTAGTCCCCCCCTAGCGTCGCGCTAGGCCTCATCTGCACAAAAATCACATTTTTAGATATTGCGATTTGATCCTTGCCCCTTCAAGCTTCGATTAGGCACTTGTTTCTTGCATTGTGGACCCTCATTTTTGATATATAAGGGCCTTAAGACATATACCCACTTTGTTAGGTCCCCGATTAACTTTGTTGTCACCCGAAAAGTCCTAACTTTCAACGTTTACGTTTTAACCCTTCGCACACGAATTCGATCATAACTTTCTCATACGATAACGAAACTTTATGAAATTTTAATCGTGCATTCTAGTGAGCATAATTAACCGTTACAAGGCTTCGGGTTTGTCAAAAAGGTCACTCAGAGGTATAACTTAAACATGTTGACACATTTAGCCCCTGTAGTTTGTAATCTCTCACTTTTAGCTTCGTATGATCCATGATTTATTCGTTTGAAGGTATGAGCATCATGTAGGGTTAATGTACATTATATTTATTCACAGTTGACACTTAGAATACGTATATTCACATACTTTCCATGTTTGTCAACTTTAGTCCTTCTATAATATTTCTTTCACACGTTTAAACATTTGACACGTGTCTACACATTATAGGACGTGAATTTTCGAGGTGTTACATCCTCACCCCCTTAAAATAAATCTCGACCCGAGATTTACTGAAATAAGTAAGGGTACTTTTCTTTCATCGTGGATTCAACCTCCCACGTGTATTCGGGACCTCTACGGGCATCCCATTTGACCTTTACAATAGGTACTTGCTTCCTGCGAAGCTTCTTCACCTGTCGATCTTCAATCGACAACAGGTTTTTCCACCAATTTCAAGCTCTAAACTATTTGTACATCTGTATGCGGTATAACCAGTGATTCATCAGCGAAGCACTTCTTCAGATTGCAGTTGTGGAACACATTGTGAATTCCACTGAGCTCTTCTGGTAAGTTTATCTTATAGGCAACTGACCCGACACGTTCGATAACCTCGAAAGGTCCTATGTATCTCGGGCTTAGCTTGCCTTTCTCACCCAACCGTATCACCCCCTTCCAGGGTGACACTTTAAGTAGGACTTTGTCACCTACTTCGAAGTGAAAATCCTTACGCTTAGGATCAGCGTAACTCTTCTGCCTATTCCGGCCAGCTTTGAGACGGTCACGAATCTGGACAATCTTGTCCGTTGTTTCGAACACTATCTCTGGTCCTGATAACTGGACATCTCCAACTTCCGCCCAACAATTAGGCGATCTACACTTTCTACCGTATAATGCCTCAAAAGGCGCAGCCTTAATGCTGGTATGGTAGCTATTGATGTAGGAGAATTCGATTAACGGTAGGTTCTTATCTTAACTACCACCCAAATTGATCGCACATGCAAGTAGCATGTCTTTCAATGTTTGAACAGTACGCTCACTCTGACCGTCTGTCTGAGAATGGTAAGCCGTACTAAAGTTCAAACGTGTGTCCAAAGATTGTTGGAAACTCTTCCACCAATGTGACGTGTACCTAGTATCTCTGTTAGAGATAATAGCTATAGGTATGTCATGTAGGGTTACAATCTTATCAACGTATAACTGGGCTAACATATCGGAGCTATAAGTCTCCTTGATGGGTAGGAAATGTGCTGACTTAGTCAGTCTGTCAACTATAACTCATATCGTGTCATTTCCTTTCCTTGTCTTGGGTAACTTGGTAATAAAATCCATAGTTACCATTTCCCACTTCCACGTAGGAAGTTCAGGTTGTTGTAGCAAGCCTGACGGCTTTTGATGCTCGGCTTTGACTTGCGCACATGTCAAGCATTTAGCTATATAGGTGGCTACAGACTTTTCAAGCCTATCCACCAAAATTTGCCCTTAGATCCTGGGTAGCTGATGGCAAATTCTTAATCGTTGCCTAATTAGGGTTGCGGCATTTAATACGTAAGTAATATGAACCATCTTTCCAATTTTATAATATAAAACCCTCAGAAGATTGAGTCAGGCCATATGTGCCTATGTCTTAAAACCTACTAAATCAAGGTTTCGATTTTTCCATAATCAATATGGAGTTTTCATAATACTCCAGACCACAGCGGGATATTAATCTTAGTTCTACCTGTCTTCCAGGAGGTAAGCAGGGAAAACTTATGAGAAGATAATTAAGATACAAGGAGGCTATAGAGATTTTCCATATCTCAGGCTCCAGTTCATCCATCATTGTTCGTGTCAAATAAGTGACACCTTTATGTTATAAGTCCACGAATTCCTTATTCGGGAACATTTACTTGGAAAAATTCCATTTTGGATATCTTCTTTGAATACTACTAGTCGACTTTAGTACAATATGATCATTGGGATATCTTAGGGGTTCCATGTATTAAACCTCCATGCTGATCAGACATGGAAATAATCTATGGGACACACTAGGATACGCCAATACTCATATGACACTTTTATCCAACATAGTTTGGCATTCGCAGGCGATAGAAAAACAATGAGAAAATAATTAAAATAACATATGTTGTCGTACTCTATGCAAAGAAAGAGTACTCTGATTTTCGGAAGGATTCCTTGCCGATCTAGAAGAATCGGTTACTATGGTTTCCTTGGTAGTTATACCTCGTGGATGATAATAAAAATTTGCTAAGTTTATGGTTCGTGAAGATTTATTATTGCCTGTATTAAAAACAGGACACTTAGCAGAAATTATCATTGATAAATGATAAGGAAGTTTATTGTACAAGTGCTTATATTTAATCAATAATGGAAGTTTCACAAACTAGGCACCTAGCTCAGTTGGCTAGGCTCGCGAAAGGGTGCGGCCTAGACCCAGGTTCGATTCCGGGGACGGCCAATTCCACCATTTTTTTATGTTTAATTTTTAATTGATCGTACGGATACGTGTAATTATGAGAGTTGTCTCATAATGAGTCTTGATAATTAATTGCTTCTTATCACCCACGATATGGGCTTGATTTTTCGAGGCAACCAATCTATTTTTATCACTATATTGAGTCCTTATATTTTTAACGGAACTAGGACATCGGAAAAATTTCCCAATGGATATTAAAACATCCATCTTATAATGCTGAAGCAGTCCCTGAGGTATACAGGTTTATTTACTGAACTTTCGTTGCTTTTTATTAAGCCCGTATTTGCTCTCTTTCTCAGATTTCTGGGAGTTATCCTCCTTCTATGGTTCATCCTTCATATTTGAAGTGTGAACATAGCTCCTCTCATGAGCAATTAAACATGGTTTCGAATGAGATTTAGAGCGAGAAGCATTCGGCTCTTTGGATTGTCTCATGACCTTTTTCCCATGATCCCTCCAACTGTTGCGTCAATCACAGCTTGGAGATAAACTCCATCAATATTGAGGTTTACGTTTATAGTTTTTATTAACATTCGCCGTATTAATGGTATTGCGACTGTCGTCTATCTCATCCGAGTTTTTCATACTCGAAACTTGGTACCAATCACCAAGATTTAACAATTATTAGTCATCATCCTGATGACCTGACTTAGATTAGCCACGGCATTCATAAACCGCATGGGCTATTCTGTTCCGAACATTCATAGTGAATGTTAATTAAACGTATTCTATTATATTTAGCCTAGGTCACAAAAGGACCATCAATGGCATTCAAAGTTTGGAACGAGTCCAATATTTGCTTGACAGGGGATCATAATGTCACAACTGTCTTTGGCACACGAACGATCATGAATAGCTCAAAGGTTAGCCTTACATGACTTTTATCATATATTTATATATATGGCATAGAAGCCTGTCTCGATGGACGTAGAAAGATATGGCATAAAGCCCAGTCATGAAGGACATAAATGATTATGCGGCACGAAAGCCTTGTCGCAAAGGTCATTTAGATATGGCACAAAGGGCCTTGACATAAGGACATTTATCAAATCTGGCACAAAGGTATGTCACCAGGAATGTTAACATTTAATATGTTAGCTTGTCACGAATGACTATTTATAGCGCATAGGCTTGTCATGAATGACTTTAAAACATAACTCGATGGTCTATCATCAAGGACCTTAATTTATTAGCCGCAATTTTATTAAATTAGGGCTTCAAGGTTTGAACATGGTTCATCACCTTTGGACAGGGAGTCATAGACCACAACCGTCATCGTCTTGAAAGACGATTCATTTGGCAGAAAAGAAGCCAATCAACATCACTAATGGATGTTTATATATAACCATCGTATCTAATGATATTAGTCATGATTACATCGATCATATTGACTATTAGGTTTTGGTATAATCACACCGTTCTGAACAGGGGATCATAAAGATTACTACTATCTTTGTCTTACCGACACTAGAATAGGGTATAGCCCGTAGGCATTTCATCACGAGGGATGCTAATATTATGATCATCATACTAATGATACTAGTCAAGATCGCAACGAGTATAGATTATGGGATTTGAGTATAGCTCACCCCCTTGGGCAAAGAATCACAAAAGATTACAATTGCCTCGTCTCAACTGGACAACATAATATAGCCCTTAGGCAAAACATCTCTAAGGATGTTGAAACTGTTTTAATCATCGTATTGATGATTTTTTGTCATGCTCGCATTGATCATATCGACTATTAGGCTTGAGCATAGCTCACTACCTTGGACAGGGAATCGTAAAGATCACAATGTCTTTGTCACACATGGACAATATAATATGGCCCATAGGCGAAACATCACTAATGGATGTTTATAATAGGTTCATCCTATTAGAAGATATAAGTCATGATTGCATTAATCATATTGACTATTTTGGCTTGAGCATAGCTCACCACCTCAGACAAGGAATCATAAAGATAACAATGTCAATGTCTCAAATGGACAATATATTATAGCCCGTAGGCAAAACATCACTAAAGGATGTTAAATAATATTATCATCGTATTAGATGATATTAGTCATGATCGCATTGATCATATAGACTATTATGTTTGGACATAGTCCAATATTTTAGACAGGAGGTCAAAGACCATCACTGTCGTTGTCTTATCGGACAACAAGTTTAGCCCGTAGGCACTTCATCACTAACGGATGTTCATAATATGATCATCTTATAGGATGATATAAGCCATGATTCCTAATTCACTAGGTTAGATATGGGAATTGGAAGAATCCAATATAAGGATGACTGTTGTGATTTTCTCGAATCACATTTGTCGAGGGTGCTAACACGTTCTTAGATGTTAACAAGGATCTGAATCCCTTGAGTAGGTTTCACTATCTTGGCCACGTAGGCTAGGTTTTACTTTTAAGATTTCCTGATAAAATGCATACTGACAGGGAAGGAAGGATGTTTATTTTATTCGGGACTTTTATCATAAATCCTAATTCATAAGTTAATAATAATAGCACAAATGGCCAGTCGCGTAGACAAGTTAAATCTATAAGCCATGATTTCAGAGAATCGCGGCATAAAGGTTTGAATCAAAGTTCATTACCTTTTCCTGACAGGGAGCTGTAGGCTGTCACTGTCTTCAGTCTCAGAGAACATTAACTATAGCCCGTAGGCACTTCCCTTAAAAGGGATGTTTATTACTGAAATACTAAACTAAACTCAAACAAAGAAGGACTAGCAGACTTACAAGGGTCCTATGCACGACTTATGATCAGTTGGACCTGCTTGAGAGCTCCAGGAATGATCAGATTTCAATAGAATGGTGTGTGGAACTTGTTTGCACATCATGTCCTTATATAGTGAATTAACCCACCACAATATGTTGACAACAAAGCCTATCACACACCACAACTGATGTACACTTGTTACTAGTGCTTAGGGGGTGTTTAGGGGTCAAGAGAAATGTGGAAAATCGGATGGGATCGAGCAGATTACACTCAGCAGACAAGAACCCAATTATTTCGGAGCTGGGCACCCCTAGCGTGACGCTAGGCCCCCCCTAGCGTCGCGCTAGGCCTCATCTGCACAAAAATCACATTTTTAGATATTGCGATTTGATCATTGCCCCTTCAAGCTTCGATTAGGCACTTGTTTCTTGCATTGTGGACCCTCATTTTTGATATATAAGGGCCTTAAGACATATACCCACTTTGTTAGGTCCCCGATTAACTTTGTTGTCACCCGAAAAGTCCTAACTTTCAACGTTTACGTTTTAACCCTTCGCACACGAATTCGATCATAACTTTCTCATACGATAACGAAACTTTATGAAATTTTAATCGTGCATTCTAGTGAGCATAATTAACCGTTACAAGGCTTCGGGTTCGTCAAAAAGGTCACTCAGAGGTATAACTTAAACATGTTGACACATTTAGCCCCTGTAGTTTGTAATCTCTCACTTTTAGCTTCGTATGATCCATGATTTATTCGTTTGAAGGTATGAGCATCATGTAGGGTTAATGTACATTATATTTATTCACAGTTGACACTTAGAATACGTATATTCACATACTTTCCATGTTTGTCAACTTTAGTCCTTCTATAATATTTCTTTCACACGTTTAAACATTTGACACGTGTCTACACATTATAGGACGTGAATTTTCGAGGTGTTACACAAGGGAACTGCAGGCCATGGAGTGTTGTTCAAAACAAATGGACATTTAAATGTTGAGCTTTATACTGACGCAGACTGGGCAGGGGATAAGGGAAACCGAAGGTCAACGTCAGGATATTTTTCCTTAGTTGGTGGAAACCTCGTTACCTGGAGGAGTAAGAAACAGAAAGTAGTCGCTCTGTCAAGTGCGGAAGCGGAATTTAGAGGTATAGCTCGAGGGTTAAGTGAAGTTCTGTGGATCGGGAAGCTGCTAGAGGACATTGGCTTTTCCCAAAAGGCTCCTAGTAAAGTTATGTGTGACAATACAGCTGCAATACAAATCTCAGAAAATCCAGTGCAACATGATCGAACAAAACACGTGGAGGTAGATCGACATTTCATCAAAGAAAAGTTGGAAGCAAGAATCATAGATCTCCCTTATGTTTCGTCAAAAGATCAACTCGCAGATATACTCACAAAAGCCGTCAACGGGAACGCCTTTAGTAGCTGTTTGAGCAAGTTGAGTATTGGTGATCCCACTACTCAACTTGAGGGGGAGTGTTGGAAAGTAAACCATATGTCATAGTGTAGGGGCTAAATGTATAAAGTGGTGTTCTATATAAACACCTTATTTCTGTAACCCTAAAAAGTTGAGACTATCATTTTTTCAATACATTTCAAACCCCAATCACAGTGTTTATTCTCTATACCAGACAACAATTACCAGTGTAATTACATCTTTTATATAGTAGATCAAATTTATAACTTTTTTTACAATCTCATATTGTTACGTCCATACAAAAGACATCGTGACATAATAAATGTTTTTTTTTTCAAATACTATATGCGTGCTATGACTCATTAGTAGTAAATCAGAGAAGAGTTAATTACTGTTTTCGTCCCTATGGTTTGTCAAAAATCACTATTTCAGTCCATTAGTTTAAAAATTACGATTTCAGTCCCTATGGTTTCACTTTCGTAACCATTTCAGTCCACCTCCGTTAACCCCATCCATTTATTCTGTTAAGTACATGTGAATTGACCATAATGCCCTTGTTAATAAAAAACAAAAAGATATCTAAATGAGTTAATTACTGTTTTCGTCCATGTGGTTTGTCAAAAATCATTATTTCAGTCTCTGTGGTTTCACTTTCGTAACCATTTCAGTCCAGTCTCCGGCATCACAACCCCACCCTCTTAATATCCAGCGACCCATTACCCCACCTCAATTAATATATTCCTAGCAACATCAATTAACATAATAACTTTGAAAAATAGTGCTTACCTCGATATTTTCTCATTCTAAAATCCAAAATTAAAATTTTAGAACCATATATGTAAAAATAATGTCAGACTTCTACTTCTACTAAAGCCATGGTGAGTCGAACCCTACAATCCAATTTAAGTGCATATGTCATACAACAATAAAATTATATAAATCCAATAATAAAATCATATAAGTCCATATTTAATTAACACAAGGGTAATTTAGGTATTTCATTATAAACTTAACGGTAAAATAGACGGTGTTAGGAGACTGGATTGAAATGGTTACGAAAGTGAAACCACAGGGACTGAAATATGATTTTTGACAAACCACAGGGACGAAAACATTAATTAACTTATTCAGATATATTTTAGTTTTGTATTAATAAGGGCATTATGGTCAATTCACGTGTACTTAACAGAATAAATGGATGGGGTTAACGGAGGTGGACTGAAATTGTTACGAAAGTGAAACCACAATGACTGAAATCACAATTTTTAAACTAATGGACAAAAATAGTGATTTTTGACAAACATAGGGACGAAAACAGTAATTAACTTATGAGAGAAAAACCTCACAATTAATCATACGTGGTGAGAATAACTACATATCAAATCAAATGACCTGTTGTTTTCACATGGGAGAAAACAAAGTCGCTATTTGTTATTTTCAAAATTCAAACATATATATATTTTTTTGAACGACAAATTTGATCACTGACAAACCATTGGAGTATAGCGGAACCACCAGATCATATCTATCGTACACCAATTCAGGAAGAAACCCAATAAATATGGGAAAACCCCCCTTGTGGGAATCGAACCCAGGACCTATTGGTTCCAAAGTCTTATCCCACCCCTAAGATGCCTCTAGGCTATAAAGCCATGGGCTAAATATTTTTTTTTAACTGCATATATATTGCCTACTGGTTAGGTCAACTATATGTTCAAAGCTATGAAAATACATCTTATATAGGATATGAAACAAATATATATTATACAACTAATTTATGGTTAGGTTAACATACATATATAGGCTATATAACTAAGATTATACAACTAATTTTAGCATATTCTAAAAAAACAATGCATGAAAATACAAAAATGTATAAAGATATGGATATCATATCATTTTTGGGTGTACCTATTGGCACACCCATTTGACTATCTACACACCTTAAAAGGTGTTTTTTGTCTTTATATGCACACCCTGCAGTGTTGAATTGTGGCCAAAACGTGGCGTTTTGGTCCGGTTAACCAGACAAAGACTGACGGGTCTGTTGACCGGACCAAAACGCCAAGCTTTGGCCGCGTTTTGGTCCTGTCAACCAGACAAAAGACTGACACCCGGTCTGGTTGACAGGACCAAAACGCGGCCAAAGCTCGGCGTTTTGGTCCGGTCAACAGACCCGTCAGACACCCGTCAGTCTTTGCCTGGTTAACCGGACCAAAACGCCGCGTTTTGGCCACAGTTCGACACTGCAGGGTGTGCATATAAGGACAAAAAACACCTTTCTGAGGTGACTATCTACACACCAGTTTGGGCCTTTTTTTAAAACAGGGAATATAAATAAATAAAACATTGAAAAGTTTAAAAAGACAACAAATGACAGTGAATATGAGAAACTGCCAACCTAAACTAACGGAGGAATCAAGTGAAGACTTCCTATCAGATTATATTCCATTTTCAATCCTCTCGTTAACTATTTCTTTAAATTATTTCAATAAATATCATAATACATTTTCAAAAATGTTGTGTTAATGAATGCTAGATTTTTACTTAGTTCCTGTAAGCTCTATCACCGCGACAGTTCTAGTGGTTCAGCGTTATTTAACTGGTCGGCCTGATCCTAAAAACCACCCGATCAACACAAGAAGAAGGTAAACATAGCCGGTTGCTTTGATTTTCACTAATTCTGTCTTATTCGATCAAAATCGTCCGGCTTATTACCTAATGACCACACCAAGGTTTCCAATTTAAATGAATCCAGCTTTTAGGACTTGGTTTTGTAAGGCCATCTCTTATAAGTTAGTTGCAAAAATTATTAATTTTTTTTAGAGTTCTATAAAAGAAATCATGTATGTACTTCAACATGTTTTTCATATATGTACCCATTAATTTTATAAATTTTTATCAAAGACAAGAAGTTATTTTATATTCATCATGAATCATTTATTTTCATTGTAAATTATTCACTTTTATAGTTTTTATTTATCATATACGACCTTTACTTACTTTAGGTTATTATAAATATCTCATATTTAAATGATACTAAACACACTATCTAAGTGTTACTAACCACACATGCACACATATATAACATTTAACTTTTTTATTAGTTTTTTCGGTTTAAGGTTATAAAGGCTTAACACTGAGCGAAAGACAGTTTAATAAATTTGGCTTCGGCTAAACTCTAAAGTAGATAAAATAACCCTTTACTAAATTAAGTTTGATTGCAATTGGAGATAAGAATTTATGTTGTTATCATAGTTAAACAAATTTTAACCTCTTTTATGTTTACGGGACCTACACATGGTGTTCATTGATCTTGAAAAGGCCTATGACAGTGTGCCACGTAGACTGATTTGGGATAGTTTGGAGAGTAGAGGGGTTTCTGGGAAGTATATAGACTTAATTAGGGATATGTATGTTAGGACTGAGACTAGTGTCCGAGCGCCTGTAGGGGATACTGATTCTTTCCTGGTGGAGGTAGGACTCCAACAAGGGTCTGCTTTGAGTCCTTTTCTTTTTACTGTTATCCTAGATGAGTTGACAAAGTTAATTCAGGGGGCTCTTCCGTGGTGTCTGCTTTTTGCAGATGATATTGTGTTAGTTGCTGATAGTAAACAAAGCCTGAATGCGAGGTTAGAAGAGTGGAGAGCAGCTCTAGAGGGCAGAGGTTTAAGGATTAGTCGATCTAAGACTGAGTACTTGTATTGCGATTTTAGTGGAGTAGACAACGATGAGGACATTCAGATCACCATTGACGGTCAAGTGGTCCCGCAGGTGACTAAGTTCAAGTATCTAGGATCGTTTGTCCAGAGGGATGGGGAGATAGATAGTGACGTTGCCCACCGCATCCAGGTTGGATGGTGTAGGTGGAGAGCTGCCACTGGGGTATTGTGCGATAGGAGATTCCCAACAAAATTGAAAGGGAAATTTTATAGGGTTGCAATTAGACCTGCTATGTTATATGGAACCGATTGTTGGGCCATTAAGGAAGTACAAGCACGCAAGATGGAGGTGGCAGAGATGAGAATGCTAAGATGGATGTGCGGGCACACAAGGTTAGACCGGGTAAGAAATGATGTTTTTAGGGAGAGGTTAGAAGTAGCTAGTATAGCAGATAAAATAAAGGAGAGAAGATTGAGATGGTTTGGGCATGTGAAGAGGAGGCAGACGATAGAGCCAGTTCGAGTGGTTGAAACCCTCGAGGTGGAGGGGAGGAGGAGTAGAGGCAGACCCAAAATTACTTGGGATGAGCGGATTAGGCAGGATTTGCAAAGATTGCACCTCTCTGAGAACATGGTCCATGATAGGAGCTCGTGGAGACGTAGAATTAAGGTTAAGGATTTCTAGGAGAGGGTACAATTGTTTCTTTAGGTGTAGTGTATGGCCGTAGATATGTAACTATGTGTATATGCTGTTTTGTGTTGTCATATTTGTCTTGTTATACTCTTTCGCATCTCATGTTACATTGGTAGCTTCATACATACACACACACACACCTCATGTTCTATTTATTTCTTTCCTGGGTGTTTTAGAGCCGAGGGTCTCACTGGAAGCAGCCTCTCTATCCCTAGGGGTAGAGGTAAGGTGTGCCTACATCCCACCATCCCCAGACTCTACAAATAGCTTTGCTATTGGTGGGATTTTACTGGGTATGATTGATTGATTGATATGTTTATAATTCAAAATCTACTGTATACTAGGATGATAAAGTATCAATTAGATTTGCGCACCTCTTCATTAGTGATAAGCTCGGTACTGAAAGTACCAATCCTAAAACTTGTCAAAATTGAGTACCCGTCGAGGAACTGGGGTTTTGTTTACGATAAAATTGGATTTGCTATTTAAAACAGGGGTTACGACGCAACTTGTTACCTGTTTACCTACTATTCTTACGTAATTCCCGATTATGAAAGGGTATTTATAAAAATAAAAAGTAAAGCTAAAATAATTTTAGAAAAGAGTAAAATGCCAAAAAGGTCTCTGAGTTTAGGCTACTTTTAACACTTCAGTACAAATATTAAACCTTTTGTATCTGGGTCCTGAGGTTTCATTTATGTTGTCATTTTCATCCAATTGATAAATTGGGTTAAAACTGTTTGTTAACTTCTTCTCTTTTTGTCGTTTTCTTCATTTAATTAAAATATATTATGGCATATACTGACAATTATACCCTTCATTTAAACGAGGAACCTGACAAAAAAATGGGAGAAGTTAACAAAAAATTCTAACTCAATTTGCTAATTGAATGGAAATGACAACAAAAATGAAATCTTAGAGACCCAGATACAAAAGGTTTCATTTTTAGACTAAAGTGACAAAAGTTACCTAAACTCAAGGGCATTATCCAGTAAAAAACCAAAAAAAAAAAAAAAAAAAAAAAAACTCACCAAAGTAAAGTTCATAAATCAATAAAATAATAATGCATCAAACAATATTAATTCAAAAAAAAAAAAAACTCCCTTGTTGAAAAAGAAACAACACCAACAACCAACAAGAGAAAGAAAGAAAGAAACAGCTCCTCCTCCTCCTCCGTCGAAACTAACCAAACCAGACTCCATTCTCTTCATCATCTTTCAAACCTTTTTCAAAATCCCCAATTTCAAACCCTAACCCTACCCCTACCCATGCTCACTCTCCTCTCTCTCTAAAACTCACCGGCGATCGCTCCACTTTTCATGGCGGATTCGCCGCACTCTCTTCCGCCATCGGCTAGGGTTTCATTCTTCCTCATTCTTTTATCTCAGATCTCCTGTCTCAGTCCGACTTGAATCAACGATCGTCGTCGGAATATTAGGTTTCACCGGCGGTGCTATGGCTGCCGGAAAAGGAGGACTGGTTGACAAGCTGTGGAGGTTTGTACGGACGGTTTATTTTATGGTGGTGATGATGACGTCACTACTGGTGTTATCGCTTCCGGTTTTGGTTGCAATTGGTGATGTGTTGGTGCCTTGTGTGTTGATTTCGAGCTTTACGTGTGTTAATTGTTACGGTTTTAAAGAGCATTTGAGGAGATACTCGTTTAGAAGTTCGTTGACGGATGTTCCGGTGGTTTCGGTTATCAGATCTCTCATAATCACCTGTATGTATGCGATTCTTGTTAGTTAGTCTTGTTATTTTGGTTGAATTTGCTTTATACTGCAATTGTTTTGATTGTTTGTTAAAGTTATAGTTATTATTATAATGCATATATTTGTCTGTGTGTTTTGTATTGTTTTCTGTCGTTTATAATCAGCAATGAACTTCTAGCTACTGTAATTGTTTTAATTATTGATCAAAGTTACAGTTATCATTATCATAATGCACTTATCTGTCTGTGTTTTGTATTGTTTTATGTTAGTCTCTAATTGGCTATGAACTCCTAGCTACTGTAATTGTGCATTTGTATTTGCTGAGAAGAGTTTTATGACATGAGAACAGAGTTTGTGCTCATTTGTGAATTTGAAGTGTTCGGGTGTTTAGCAATTCTTAATGGTTTAGTGTAATTGTTATTTTCTGTCAATTTTGCACTTTAAACTTTAAAGTAAGGTATAATAGTAGCTTGACAAGTGAAAAGTTCTACTACATGTGTGGATGACAAATGTTGTTATACTGATGCTACCTTGTGACACATGTGTGTTTTGATATAATTGAGTTGTGCTTCTTTTCTGCATATAAAAGGGAAATTGTGATAATAATGTCATAGATAGTGCTTCTGTCCTCCTTGGTCTCATTGACTGGTTTTACCTTTTTCTTTAATGATTATCATCTTTGCTAATCAGATGAGATAATAAACGAAATAAGATTAGAAGTGTTTCTTTGAATTTAGTAGGTGTAGACATAAGACGGATTGGTAATCTTACTGTTAAAGCTTTTCATTTGGAGAAGACAAGAACATATATCTTGGCAACATGAATTTGGTGAATTTCATTTTCGGTTGATCTAGATAATTTAGTCATTAATCTTTAAATATGTTTTTTCATCTGCATACCCGTGAAATATCAATACTACTGAAACTGAACTGGGACCTTTTTTAATGAGTAATTTATAAATCATCCGTTTGTAATTTCAGGTGTTTATATGATCTATGACGGTCCTGTGCTTTCACACGGGCAATATCTTGGCACGGTTACATTATGCTCCACCTTTTCAGTTCTTCTTTTATCAGTAAAAGTTTGCATTTTCACTGTCAATTCACAACTCGAAGCTGAAGCTTCATCCTCTCCTTCGAGAAAAAGACTTCATTTAAAGAAATCATGGGGGATGCCTGTATTATTTCTATCATCTGTGGTTTTCGCTCTTGGGCATATTGTCATTGCTTACCGCGCAAGCTGCAGAGCACGGAGAAAACTTATGCTTCACCGAATCGATCCCGAATCAGTACGTATTAGAATAAGTACGGTACAATCTTTAGTTCTAGTTTGGTTCTTCTTTTTCTTATTATAATTTATTACTTATAGGTTCTTTCAAGCAAGCTTTTATTTGCATCTGGGTACGCTAAAGTGCCAAGGTCACCAACTCCTGCTGGTCGAACACCAAAAAGTGACAGTGAAATTAAACGAAAACCGATGGGGCAAGGTCATAATGATGGTGAACTCCCGGTCAGATTACTTGCTGACGTGGACAGTCTATTCATGGGTTGCCTGGGTGTCACTCTACACTACAAACTTAGCATGCCTAGTCCACCTTCACGTACACTATCTTCTACCATGATCGAGAGGCCGTTATTAAATATAATCCCGAAAACACAATATCATCTTCGCAGGAGCTTTAGCAATCAAATTCACACGTCTCCTCTGTATACTCCGTTATTAGATGGTACTAATACTAATTCCCATGTACTTTCTGAAGAAATACCCGTTTTTAGTTTAAATGACGGGAATGATGAGCATGCAAGTATGGAACCTGTTCATCATTCGCTTGAACAAGTTCCTGAAGTAAATGGCCGGTTTGGGATTGTTCTGGTGCATGGGTTTGGTGGGGGTGTATTCTCGTGGAGGCATGTTATGGGTGAGTTATCTAGACATGTTAATTGTGTTGTGGCGGCTTTTGACCGTCCCGGTTGGGGTTTGACTTCAAGACCGAGGCGAGAGGAATGGGAATCGAACAATCTTCCCAACCCGTACATGCTTGATACTCAGGTTAGTTATCGACATGTTCTAAATTTTTCATGATCATAGAGTAAAATGCCATTTCCGTCCCTGAGGTTTGGCTAGTTTTGCGACTTTCGTCTAAAGGTTTGTTTTTCGCATGTGGATCCAAAAGGTTTGAAATCTTGCCATTTTCATTCGACTCGTTAACTCCATCCATTTTTCTCTGTTAAGTCAGGGGGTATTTCCGTCTTTTTGTTGACTTAAACGGCAATTCGGTCTTTTTCACTTTATGTACAAGTATTTAGCATAATGTACAAGTATTCACTTGAAGGGCAATTCGGTCTTTTTCACGTTATGTACGTAAAAACCCAACTTAGCGGAGATAAATGGATGGAGTTAACGAGCCGGATGAAAATGGCAAGATTTCAACCATTTTGGATCCAGATGCTTAAAACAAACCTTTGGACGAAAGTCGCAAAACCGGCCAAACTCCAGGGACGAAAATGGCATTTTACTCTGATAATATGATCCTTTATTAGCAAATCTTGCAGTTGTTATATAACTTGTATAGCAAGCATACATCTTAACTGCATATTTGTAAATATTTTTCAGGTTGACATGCTTCTTTTGTTCTGTAAAGAAATGGGCCTTTCTTCTGTTGTGCTTGTTGGTCATGATGATGGAGGCATTCTTGCTATAAAGGCTGCACAAAGAGTGAAGGTGACTTCGAGTCTTATGGACGTAAGTTAACCATTTTTTGTATATTCTTTTGACATTTTTAAATCTTAAAATCATGGTTGTAAAAGTCCCGCCTAGGCTCCGAGTACTCGCTACAAGGTAGGCTGCTGAGGCACGAGTACTGTTCTCCCAGGCCAGTTACTCCCCGAGTAGTCTCCGCCTAAGCCGAGTACTTCCCGAGTACTCCCGAATCCGACTAGGGAGCGCCTAGCGACTTTTGCAACCTTGCTTAAAATAAAAGAATGATTACATAATATATTAAGATTATTTTCAGGTGGAAATTAAAGGTGTAGTACTGCTGACGACAAATCTTTCAAGAGAAGTTGTTCCTGGATTTGCTAGAATACTCATGCGTACATCTTTAGGAAAGAAGCACTTGGTTCGTCCTTTGCTACGGACCGAAATTTCGCAGGTTGTTAACCGGCGGGCATGGTATGATGCTACCAAGCTAACAATGGATGTGTTAAGCCTTTACAAGGTACCTCACTCTTTTTGACACCAAGCGGATAATTAACATTATTTTGTATAAGTAAAATGCCATTTTCATCCCTGAGGTTTGCCAGTTTTGCGACTTTCGTCCAAAGGTTTGATTTTCCGCATCCGGATCCAAAAGGTTTGAAATCTTGCCATTTTCATCCTGCTCATTAACTCCATCCGTTTTTCTCCATTAAGTCAGGGGTATTATCGTCTTTTTTGTTAACTTAAAGGGCAATTTGATCTTTTTTACTTTATGTAAAAAGACCGAACACCGCTGAATAAAACCGAGTTGCCTTTTAAGTCAACAAAAAGGATGGAAATACCCCTGAGTTATGGAGAAAAATGGATGGAGTTAACGAGCCGGATGAAAATGGCAAGATTTCAAACCTTTTGGATCCAGATGCGGAAAAACAAAACTTTGGACGAAAGTCGCAAAATTGGCCGAACCTCAAGGACGAAAATGGCATTTTACTCTTTTGTATATGTTTTCTATCTTAAAGTTATTGAGAGTGATGTTTTGGTATGATATCAGGCGCCACTATGTGTAGAAGGATGGGATGAAGCATTACACGAAATTGGTAAGTTATCATCCGAAACAATTTTCACACAACAAAACGTATCGTTGCTGGTAAAAGCAGTGGACGACACACCACTTTTGGTTATTGCTGGAGCCGAAGACGCTCTTGTTCCTCTAAAATCCGTTCAAGCCATGGCATCCAAGTTTGTAAATTCTGTAAGTTTATTCTATTCTATTTCCATCATGGTCCCTTCATTTTCTTACTTTAACAACATTTACCCCTATGCAGAGGCTAGTAGCGATATCTGGTTGCGGCCATCTGCCTCACGAGGAGTGCCCGAAGGCGTTGCTTGCAGCTGTATTACCATTTATTAGCAAACTGTTAATTTCAGTAGATTCTGAAATTGAATAGGGGATCTTAGCAATAGGTTAATTTAAAATTTGGCGAGGTTTGTCGGGTCGGGTTTGAGGTTTGGTCTCTTTTATTCATCTCGAGAGGGACGGGTCAAATTCTCCTGTTTCTTTCGTGTATTTTTGATAAGTGGTTCTAAGTTTCGGGCGGGCTAAAGAGCGTGCTCTTACTCACGTGTAATTTGTTTACTCGATTGTGGTTGGCATCAATCAAATTGTTTATATGCCTGTTGTGAACGGTCAACTGTTCTAAATAGCCTTTGTTGAATCAAGTTGTTTGTTATATAAGATACGCCAATTCATAATGCTTGTGATCTTGTCGTTAGACCATTACCAAGTAGGAAGGTTTTCTAAAAAGAATGTCTGCTTTTACCAGATTTATAAAATTATTAACACTCACTACAATAACATATGTTAGACTAATCTTCCGTAAGTTCGGGTGAAAAGTGGCTGACTTATAAAGTTCGGGTAAAAAGTGACCGGGTTATAAACATGTGTTTTTTTAGATAGTTTATAATCTTAGTTTGTTTCTTGTTTATTAAGTTGTTAGGTTTATAAATAGGGGATTATTTTGCAAGGCCCCCCTTATTCCCACATACCCTATATCTTATTTTCACACCCCCTATTGTATACGGGCCGTATACAGTTATACGGTCCGTATAGAATGTTTTTGAATAGGAAAATGCGCAGGGAATGTTTTTTTTACTTTACTATATACGGCCCGTATATAGTTATACGAGCCGTATACATGTGTATACGATTTGTAAAACGTATACGGCTCAATGGATTTATTTTGTGAGGTTTTTGATGTTACCAACTGTATACGGACCGTATAACTGTATACGGGCCGTATATAAGGATGTTTTTTTAAGTATCACGTTTTTTCCAGTAAAAACACAATCATTTTAGGGTTTCTAAACTCTTCATCACCTTTAACAATGTCGATAAACGTTGATCAGAACACGCCGCTTAAATCGGAGCATAAGTAGAGTAACGTTATCGATTAGTCCGTTGATGGAAACCTTAGCGATCGCAAAGATCTTCGTGTTGGTTATTTATCGATTCTGCTAGTTATCGGCGGGGATGGGTACAGAAACCACCAAGAGTGATTATGGGTTGGTTACAGAAACCACTAGAAGAAGAACCCGACACGTCTTCTATGATGATCCGAAACATTCCAAACCACTAGCAGAAGAACCCGACACAAACAAGTTCTCCACAGTTTGTTATTCAGATCTCTATTCGGTCATCTTTCCAAACTACAACACACGAAAACTTTAAACTTTATATTGTCTGATTTGACCAGGAAATGATTGGAGGTGAATGCTACTTTTAATAAGCTGTCATAGTTGTCAAATTCGTTGTGTGCATTCATATTGTTTAGACAATAACAGATAATAAACGGATTGTTGGACTTCTTGTTCCAAATGCACGCCTCAATTCATCTTTTTTGCTCTTTTCTTCGATTTCAACAAATCTTTTCCTTTTCCTTCAATTTCGAGAACATTCTCCGTAACATAAAGACGTGTCGGGTTATCCAACTAGTGGTATTTTAATGAAGTATTGAAGATTGAATGTGCAAACCGCAACCGTTTTTTACTACGGAAACGGTGGCTATGCGAAATACAAACCACAATCGTTTGTGACTATGGGAAACACAAGTTTTCTTTTTGAGCTTGATGGATGTCCGTTATCTTAGTTGAGGCGTGCATTGTTTAAATCTGAATCAGTTGGTATGTGTTCGTATCAGCGTTATTTATCACCCTGTGTGAGCATTGGAACAAGAAGTCCAACAATCTGTGCAATCATATTTGTTGAGACAACAACAGATAATGAACGGATTGTTGGAGTTCTTGTTCAAAATGCAGCTGTAGTACCGGGACCACTGGACCAGACACATGTCACATAGTTTGTTAGGATCTGAGTTTCTTAAGATTGTGCTTGTTTGATAATTATGAAGATGAATTAGTAATAAGTGCAGCGGAAATAAAATGAAACAAACTTTCAACACAATCAAAGAGAGAATTGTTTTAAGCAAACATGTTTAACATGAAATCGAATGATTATATTTATTTCAATCTTCAACAACAATGCATGCATGCATACAATCTCCCCCTCAGCCTGAGCTCACAGATGGTTTGTTCGTACAGAATGACTTGTGGAAGAAGAGAGCTGATAGAACATTACAGGGTACTGTTCTATTTATAGTACCGAACAAACCACTGAAGCATCTTTGCTGACGTCATCATGAAAGTGACATCTAACCTCCTAACAACCTCTAACCACTGACTAATACAAACACTGTTATCTAATAACTGTTTACAAGAAATGAATACAAATACTAGTCTAACAGCTGCTTCTTCATTCCACTGCTTTAGCCCCAGTAGTGCTTTGTATCTTCAGCAGTGCTTGAACTACAACAGCAGATTGACTCATCAGTGTTTAGTCTTCAGCAGTCTTTGAGTGAACAGCAGTTGATGTAGATCAGCAGTTGTTGTAGAAGGGCAGTGCTTTAGAGGGCATCAGATGTTAGGCCACTTTCAAGGGGAAAGACTGATGCAAACAACTGCTTATTCAGGATTCACTGATCTGATCCAGTTTTGGCTTTAATCAACTGTTCCCTTGTAGGGTTCAATCCCAACAATCTCCCCCTGGAACAGATGATGCCAAAACTCTTCATTATTCTGGATCTTTATTGCCTCATCAATATTCCCTGACTTGCCCTTTATATTGTAATTCAAAGTCCAAGGAATCTGTATCATCCTCATCCCTGCACAGTGTGAGCTCAAGGAGATCTTGCAGATCTTCAACACCCATGCCAAGTGCTTGTTCCCTTGATATATGCTCCACCTTCCCATTGGATTTGAGCAAAGTCAATACGTGGGTCTTTTGATCAGACTTCCACTTTAGTATTTTTGAATTCAATGGGTTTCTTGGGAGAGTTTTTATTGTTGATGAGTTTGGAGATGGAGGTCTGCTCAGAACTCTGTTGGCTATATCTTGAAGCTTTGCTGAGCTATCATCTTCTAGTGCCATTCTCTTGATAGCCTCTTTAAAATACACAGCTTCTTGTTGTTTCTCTTCTGCATCAGTCAGCTTTTGCCTCTTTCTTTGGTTTAGCTCAATGACAGAGGTATCTGATGATGTGAACAGTGGTTCAGAAGTGTGGGACTGTTTCTTTGGTTTATCAATGGTCTTGTAGATTGGTTTCTTTGGAGCAGTGGGGTCTTTCTTTCTTAGCTCTTCAAGCCTTTTGTAGGTTTGATCAATAGTTTGTTTTGACCACCTTGCTATCTGCCTAGCTGTTCCATAGTCTGCTGCAACCAACTCTTCTCTTTTTCTTTTATATTCCAGAATAAGATCAGCAATCTTCTTACTGAATTTTCTCCAGTTTGGTGCTGTTCTTTTCATACATGGGGTATTTTTGATTCTTTCAATTCTTTTCAATTCTTCTTTGAGAGCAATGAGTGGCCAGTCTTGGAAATTTTCAGCTTTTCCAGGGTAAAACTTTTCACTCATGATCAACTTGATGAGGTCTTCTTTCAGATCTACTTGTAACCCAGCCTCTGGTGGCAAGTTGGACATTTCTTTACTCAGGTCTCTTGCATAATCTTCCATTTTCTTGACCTTGGTGAGCAAGAACTGCATCCTACTTGAGAAGACATTATCACCTTGCCCTTTGCATTCATATTTGGCTCTAAATTCAGCTTGCTTGCCTTTGAGTTTTAGGTATTCATCCATGTTTTTAGGATCTCTAAAACCGGCAAGGGAAGGAAATTTTCTCTTGGAAGCATCATCCACTAAATAGAACTGTTTCATTTCTTCTTTCACAGCATGAAGCTCCAGTGGATAAGTGGCTGCTAGTGGTACAAGATCAGCAGGGTCAAATCCTTCTAGAACTTTTGGATCTTTGATAGGATTGGCCAGCTTTGGAGGAATGAAAGGTTGGGGTTTGATGACATTGTAGGGTGTGGATGATAGTGGAGTTGGTGCTGGTATATCATCATCATGCACCTGAAACTTTCTTTTTCTTGTATACACCTTTTTAGGAGAAGGTGATTTTGTTTGAATTTTTGGTGCAGAAAGAATTATGGCTTGTGTGGGAGTGTTTGTGGTAATGGGTGACTGACTAACAATTGTTGAAACAACTGGTGTCTCAACTACTGTTGTCATTACAACTGTTGATGTGTCAACTGTTGTCTTCTGCACTATGGCAGGTGGTGTTTGAAGTGGAGAGGAATTTTGTGGTGTGGTAGTGGTTTGAGTTGTGGATGGTATGATGATAAGGGCAGTGGTTGAAATAACATTTGTTGAAACCACTGAGGTATCAACAACTGTTGGTACAACAGGTGTCTCAACATCTGTTGGTTTGGAGGTTTGATGAGAGGAATTTTTTGGGATTTGGGGAGTTTGTTTGATGGTTTTGGAAGGTGTGGTTTTGGGTTGGCTTGCTTTTCTAGTAGGCCTTCTTCTTTTTGGCTTAGGAATAACCTGCTCTTCCTTAGGCTCAGAAGTACCCTGCTCTTCCCTTTCCATCAAGACTTTCTTCTCCTGCTTAAACCTTTTAGACCCTTTTATTTCCATTGATTCTTTCATACCTGCTTTTAAATCAGCAAAAACATTTTGAGTCTCATCAACCTTTTTGGAACCATCTGGCCTAGGGATTTCTACAACCAGTTTTGACAATGGATCTGGTTTTATATATAGGCCATCTTCATATCCCTTCTTCTTTTTCTCCCCCTTTTTGGCATCATCAGGAGGATTTTCACCAAAGATGATTGAAGGAGGAGCAGTGCCAGTGGTTTGTAGTAAATGGGCCTCAATTGCCTTGATATCTGCCTGTGTATCCCTGAACCTAGCTTCCATCAAATTTCTGATCATTTGAATTTGAACTTCATGTTGTTGATCAGCATATTGTCTCTGTTGATGAAGCATAGGTTGAAATAAATTCCAGAGCTCAGCCGAAGATGGAGCAGATGTTACAGATGGTGCAGCAGTAGGTGTTGCCTTTTGTGCTTGTAACAACTGTTGCAGCATAGTTTTGATTTCTGCAACAGATGTGTCAAGTTTATCAACCCTCTCCATCAATTCTTTGTATTTTAAACCATCACCCAAGTTAATGGGATAATCTGATTTCCCACCAATGGTGGTTGTATCAGTGGTTGACTTAGGGAAAGTTTCCCAAAAATCATCCACTGATGCCCCTTTTTCTTGGTACTGGGGACTTCTTTCTTCAGCAGATGTTACCATTTTAAGTGTACCAGTGTATAATGGAAACACACCAGTGGACACTATGGTTCCCAAAGAAGAAATTGCCTTCAAGGGAGTCTGACTTATGAAACTATTGTCCAAGTGTAAACTAGTGGGTTCAACACTTGTAGTAGCTGCTCCACTTGAACTACTGACAGGAATTACTTGTAATTCCTGCAGTGTAACCTCCTCAGTTGTTGGTGGGTTAGCAAAGATAGGGAGCTCAGACTCAGTCACTTGTTGAGGCATATTCTCATTTACAAGTGGTTGAGAAGAACTGATTTCTGTCTGAGCTGTATCAAGTGCATCCAACAAAGGTAGCATGGATGGTGGAAGTTGGGCAGTGAGTATGGGTGTAGAAAGTGAATTTGCCCCGGGAGCTGGGCTGTGGATGATGGAATCAAGTGATTCCAGGGCATCATAATGTGGTGTCCCTGTTGATACAACCTGATCTTTTTTAGAAGAAGCAAGAGGAGTTTGAGGCTCAGGTTGAGATCTTTCATCCAACTGCTATGAGGAAGTAGCAGCAGTGGTTATTGGTGACTTTTGTGTTGTCACATGTATAATCTCTGGGATCTCATCTTCCAGAGTTACCTTTTTAGTGGGTTTGGGGGGGTTTTTGGATATTTTTCTTTTTGGGTCTTTTGGTGATTTTAGGTGTGGGTTTCACAGCAGTGGTTTTGCTGCTGTGATCACCTTGAGTAGTGGGCTCAACAGCAGTAACTTGAGGAGCAGTTGTTGCTACTAAATTCTGCTCAGGCTCCTTTGTTTGTGTTTTCGAAGGTTTTGACAGCCTAGTAAAGGTTTTAGAAGATAGGCTGTTGATTTGAATAGGATTCCCTTGGATAAGTACATGAGCACTATCAGTTGGAATCTTCTTTTGCAAGTAAAAGCTCAAAAACCTTGGAAATAAAAGAAATGGTTTTTTATTGTCTTTGATATTATTAACATTTTTGACCATGTCATTAAAAATCTCTTGGGAGTAATTAAAAGTTTCGTTTTGCATGATAGCATATCCCAAGTATTGGATTTTTAATGGAATTTCATTAAAAGCTGTGGTTTTGTTTGAAACACACATGAGGAGGGTATGGAACAAAAACCTCATGGCAGGTGGAAAACAGCCTTTTTGCAAAGTATCTTTTTTCATTTCCTCTGCATACCCTCTCTCAAGGAAATCAGTTTGATAATCGGTTTTTGGGAAAGAAGTTTTACCTGTAATGTCACTCAATTCGAACACCTCAGAAATGTCTTTAGGTGTGACAACAACCTTAGTTCCCTTTACCGCAGAAGTGATAGCCCAGGGCTTTTTGTCCTGAACTTCTAGTTGTGCATTTTTTCATAAATCACAAAGGGTATCGAGATATATGGATAGGTTGCAGGTCAACAAGGTTTTGTACCTTGAGGATGAAAGTGCGTCAATGACGGAGTTGAAGGTTGTGCTTTGAGTTGGTTTTTCAAGTATGCACAGGTAGTTATGAGGAGTTTTGTATGGAAGAGCCATGGTGATTTGAGTGTGAATGCGAGAGGAAGAAGATGATGAAAGATTTGAGAGAAATTGATGATAAATGTTTTTAGAAAGGAATTTTGAATTCGATTCGACAGTGAAAACCCTGTTTGGGGTTTTGATCAGGGTTTTATAAGGTGGAAAAAGTGAATGCTGACGTGACAGCGGTTACAAAAGATCTGACGGATAAGTACTGTCCACGTGCCAACCTCTGATGAGTAATGGAAGACAGTTGTTTAGGAAACCACTGATGGATCAATTATCAGTGGTTTACAGTGGTAAAATGAAAACAGTGGCTGACTTTTAACTATCAGTGGATAGCCATCAGTGGGTTAAAACACTGATTTTAAACAACAGTGATTAACAAAGAAATGAGGAAATAGAGGTTGACTTTCAGCAGTGGACAATAATCATCAGAACAGATGTTTGAACCAAAACAGTGGTTATGACAGACTTTTAAGGATTAATGAAAAAATTTTTCATTTTTAGCTATTTTTAAGGATGGGATTTTGATTTTCTGAAAACATTTTAATGCTTTTATTCATAGAAAAACAGGATTTTGCCTATTATTCCATGTTTAGCATGCCAATCCTAGAGATCAAGCTTTCAAAGGTGGATGTGTCTAATGCTTTTGTTAGCACATCTGCCAGCTGATCTTTAGTGGGAACATGATGCAGAGAAATCAAACTTTTTTCATAGCAATCCCTCACAAAGTGATGTCTGATATCAATGTGCTTGGTGGTTGAATGGGAGACTGGATTTTTGATGATATTTTCTGCTGCCTGACTGTCCAACATGAGAGGTGTCTTTAAGGCAGTGATACCAAAATCCAACAATTGATTTTGAAGCCATAACAGTTGGGCTGTACAGCTTGCAGCAGCTATATACTCTGCCTCAGCAATGGATGTTGAAACAACTGCTTGCTTTTTGCTTTGCCAAGACACTAAGTAACTGCCTAGGAATTGGCACCCTCCTGAAGTGGACTTCCTTGTTGTATTGCATCCAACAAAGTCACTATCTCAGAAACCTGAAAGCTTGATATTTCCATCAGCTGGATACCAGATACCAAGTGTGGGAGCACCTTTTAGGTATCTGAATATCCTTTTTACAGCAATAAGGTTTGACTTTCTAGGGGCTGATTGGGATCTTGCACAAACACATGTTGCAAACATGATGTCTGGCCTAGATGCAGTCAGGTACAATAAAGACCCAATCATGCTTCTATAAAGAGTTTGATCAACCAAATCATCCTTTTTATCAGACATGACTATTTTTGTGGTTGCTATGGGTGTACTACATGGCTTGCAATCATTCATCTCAAATTTCTTTAAAAGTTCTTTGGCATATTTGCCTTGATGGATGAAAGTACCATTTTACAGTTGCCTTACTTGGAGACCAAGAAAGCACTGAAGTTCACCCATTGCACTCATCTCAAACTCAGCTGTCATGAGTTGTCTGATCTCTTCACACATTTTAGAACATGTGCTTCCAAAAATGATGTCATCCACATAAATCTGGACAATCATCAAGTCTTTCCCTCTCCATTTTAAAAACAATGTTTTAACAATTTTACCTCTTGTGAAACCAATGGAAAGAAGAAAGGTGGAAAGAGTTTCATACCAGGCTCTAGGTGTTTGTTTCAAGCCATACAAAGCTTTATTTAGCTTGTAGACATGATTTGGATTAAATGGATCCTCAAAACCTAGAGGTTGACAAACATATACCTCTTCTTGAATTTTACCATAGAGGAATGCACATTTAATGTCCATTTGATACACCTTTATATTGTGGTTGACAACAAAAGCCATGAACAATCTGATAGCTTCCAATCTTGCTACAGGGCAAAAGTTTCATCATAGTCAATACCCTCTTCCTGTCTGAACCCTTGAACCACTAGCCTTGCTTTATTCTTGACAACAATACCCCTTTCATCAGTTTTATTTTTAAAGACCCTCTTTGTGCCAACAGGACTCACACCCTCTGGCAGTGGTACAAGTTCCCATACTTGTTGTCTTTTAAACTGTTGGAGCTCCTCTTGCATGGCTTCTACCCAGCTGTTGTCTTTTAGTGCCTCTTGGTACTTGACTGGCTGATGGAGTGATAGGAAACCAGCAAAAAGACAGATGTTTTGGGATTGACTTCTTGTTAGCACCCCTTCACTGATGTTCTAATGATTTGGTCAGGTGGATGAGACTTCAAGAAGATTAGATCTCCTTTGTATGGAACAATGGCATTTAAAGGTGAGGGCTGCATATGTGAATCATCTGAGCTAACCACTGTTGGTGACTTTGATGATCCAACAGTGGCTTGAAATGGAGGTGGAGGAATAGGAGGAAGTGGTGTGAAAACATGCTGACTTTTATCCACTGTTTAGGGATTTTTATCAACAGTGCATGAGGATGTGGAAGCAAGGGTTAATGGGCTACTTTGTTCAACAACTGTTGAGGTAGTAGTGGTTGAGCTTTGACAACTGTTTTGAACATCTGCTACTCTACCAATTGATGCAGACTTTTGTTGTGGAATGATAACTTCATATCCATAGTCTGATGGAGAACTTTGAGATGGACCTGCACTGTTAGTCTTGAAAGAAACATTTTCAAAGGTAAACTTATCAAGATCAAATAATTCTACAGGATTTGCTGGGATTTTCATTGAAGAGAGTTCATTGAACTTCACATTCGAAGTCTCTTCCACTGTCTTAGTCCTAGTGTTGAACACTTTGTAGGCCTTAGCAGTGGTTGAGTATCCTGAATGATAACCACAATCAATTTTGGCTACAAACTTTGAGATGGAATCTTTTAAGTTTAAAATGAAGCATGGGCAGCCAAAAACTTTGAAATATGAGATCAGTGGTTTTATTTTATACAGAATTTCATAGGCAGTCTTTTGATGCCTGGGGTTTATTAAAACTCTGTTCTGGACATAGCAGGAAGTGTTTACAGCCTCTGCCCAGAAAGTTAATGGCAAACCTGAATCAGCAAGCATGGTCCTGGCAGCCTCTATCAAAGTTCTGTTCTTTCTTTCAACTACCCCATTTTGTTCTGGTGTCCTTGGAATGCTGTACCGCCTTACAATTCCTTTGGACACACAAAACTCATCCAACTCCCTATTTCTGAATTCTGTGCAATTGTCACTCCTGAAGATTTTTACTGGCAAGTCAAACTGCTTTTCAACCTGTGTGACAAAGTCTTGCAGAATGCCTGCAGTCTCATCTTTGGAATGTAAGAAATAAATCCATGTAAACCTAGAAAAGTCATCTACAATTACCAAACAATATCATTTCTTTCTAAGACTCATGACTTTAACTGGGTCAAACAGATCCATGTGAAGCATTTGCAAGCACTTGGTTGTTTTGGACTCTCCAATGGACTTAAATGAGCTTTTATGTTGTTATCCTTTTAAGCAGGAAACACAATGCTCAGGACAGGTGAACAGTTTTTGAGGAAGACCTCTTACTAACCCATGTTTTGACAAAGCAGTGATTGTCTTGAGATTTGTGTGCCCCAATCTCCTGTGCCAAAGTTCTGTCTCTTTGTTAGAGGCAGCTGAGAACAGACAGGCATCAGTTCTTGGGTTCTCTTTTGACAAATCAACTACATAAACATTGCCACTTCTTTGAGCAACAAGTTTAGTTATTCCATTTTTTATTATTTCTTCAATCTTTTCAACCATTTCTGGTCAAACAATCCTACAACACTCCTTAGTAAAGAAAGAACCATAACCTTTGTCACTCATTTGAGAGACACCAAGGAGGTTGAATTTTAGATTATATATCAGATTGACATTTTCAAACTTAACATTTCCAGACTGTACTGTACCAGATCCCATCACCTTCCCTTTACTATTATTACCAAAAGATGTATCACCCCCTCCATGAGTTTTGAATTATTTGAGTAGGGCTCTACATCCAGTCATGTGCCTAGAGCCTCCACTATCTACATACCAAAGACTATCTAAGCATGCCGAAGCTCCCTGCACATCAAGTAAATAATTAGTTCAGGAGGGTCTCCAAAGCCAATAAGGCTTTGGATGGGGTCTCAACAGCGTCTATGTTAAGGTCAGGAAGATGGACAGTGGTTAGGTCAGGGGATTGCTTAATTTTTGCAGCTTGTTTCTCTAACCACTGTTAGGGGCCATTTCCAATCAATTCTTGATATCCATAGGGATGCCTGTTCACTCTTGGTTTAGAAGGCCTTTTGTAGGCTTCATAAACATGTGGGACCCTAGGATATGGTGGTTGACCTTTACCTCTTTGGTATTGGTTAGCAGGGGGTGCATCAGTTACCTGAACATCTCTTTTTAACAGAGGTTTGGTTCAGCTGTTTTGTAACAGCTGTTTGAACTGGCACAAACAGTGGTTGTTTTCTTGACTTGTGGTTTTGATGAACTCATGGATGTTTTTGAAATGTACTCATTCTTTTTTACATCAAAGGATTTGAGATACACACATCCCTGAGTGAGGTGGTTTGTTTTACCACATATGGTGCAGCTTTGAGAAGGCACAATGATGCTTGTTTTGTTAATATCATATGCTTTAAGATGAAAACAATCTTTGGTCAAATGATTTTTCTTTTCACAGAAATCACAAAACAAGTTTTTAACCTTTTCTTTTCTTTTCTTTTTATCAGACTCCTTTGCAACAGAGTTTTGAACCACTGTTGGGATGTCCTTAAGAGGAATGGCCTTTGCCTTAGGAGCTTTGACACCATCTATAGTTGTGAAGTCCATTGGTTTGAAATTTTCAAGAATGTCACACTCATCAGACCATGTGGGTTTGAATTGGTATTTCTCAATCTTCTCAAAAGTTGAGGATCCCACAGATCTTTCCAGAGTGATTTTGTTACCAAGTTTATCAGATATTTTAACTTCTTGGCCATTCTTGTTGGTTGTTATGATTTCAACAGATCCAGTTTGATTTGCAGCAATGTTTTCAACTTGGTCATTTTTTCTAAACCCTATGCCAAATTTTACATTACTTTCAAGCTGTTTTTCAAGCATGAACTCATAACCTTTGCAGGATTCCACCCATTTTTCACAAGTGATTTAGGTGGCTTCCAACTCCTTTTTGCAGAATTGATATTTTTCTATCATTGTCTGGAGTTGGTCCTTGGTTATGCTATGCTCTTGTTTGATGCTGCAAATTTCATTTTACTTTTCACTCAATTTGTTTTTCAGTTCTTTTAAAGACTTTTCAAATTGAACTTCACCAGTTAATAACCTATCTCTAAGGTTTTCATTCACCTCCTTAATGTTTGCAAATGCTATGATGCATTTGTCTGAACAAAGGTTTTTGAGAACCTGGGGTGATACCTTAGTTGCAGCCATAATGGCACAATCACAGGTATGATCACTTTCTTCTTGAGCTTTCTCTTCTTTTTCACCTTCTTTCTTCTTTTCTTCTTCTTCAGACCAGGGGTCAGACAGTGGTTCCAACAGGGGTTCTGAACTTTCTCCCAGCAGTATTTCATCAGCAACAGTAGTAACCAGTGCTTCAACAATTTTGTCCACTGTTTCATCACTTGACTGTCCTTCTTCAGTTTCCAGCCCTTCTGGTATAGACTCCAATGCTACAAAACAAACATCATCAATAGAAACATTATTTTGAGCATGGAGTACAAAATTTTCATCTCCTAACTCTTCAGGTAAGCTGTTCCAGTCAATAAGGCCTTAGGTAAAAAAACTTTGCTGATCTGGTTGAACCACTGCTGGTGCAGCTTGTTGAGGTGCAACTTGTTGCACCTGTACCTGAGGAGCAGGGGCCTGGACATACTGTATCTGAGGAACAGTGGTTTGAACATAATGCACAGGAACATGGGTTGCAGGGTGTGCATAGTGAGTAGTGTTTACATGAGTAGCAGGGGCATATTGGGCATAATGCACAATGTTTTGGTTATTTTGTGGTCTAGGGTTTGAGCTAGGATGTGTAAAAATTGGTCCATTGGTTTGACTCATGCACTCCCTAGCAAAATGACCTAACCTATTACACTTATAGCATTTTGTCTTTGACTTATCCAGCCCTACTTTTAAATTCCCATGTAACCCTGGAAATTTTCTCCCTGTCCTTTTGTAAAACTTGTTGGTTCTAACACTCAGCAGTGCAAGTTGTTGCAAAATGTCCATTTCCTCTAAGTCAGTTGGATCAAAATGCTGCAGATCATTGAGTTCAAAGCACATATTGTCAGAACTATGGTTTTCACTACTAGCTGTGAAAGCATAGTTGTTTGAGTAAGAATCAGAGTTGTTAAATGCTCCACCAACAGTTATGTCAATATAATGATCATAACTCTGATCCTTACTACTACCAGATTCTTCATATCCCAAAAGAGTTGTGCTGCCAAATGAATAATCATCTGCAACTTTTCCAGACTCTTGTAACTTCTTTTTCTAGTTCAACTCCCTTTCATAGGTCAGGAGTCTACCATGAAGTTGGGTCAGGGTCAGATCTTTGAACTCAACAGAGTTTCTGGTTACAAAAGCAATTGTGTCCCATTTTTCAGGAAGTGACCTTAAAAACCTGCTGTTTACAGTTGATTTTTGAAATTCAGTTTTAACAAGCTTAAGTTCACTTATGAGACAACTAAATCGCTCAAACTACTGTGTTAATGTTTCACCCTTAATGTGACAAAAGGTTTCATACTGTTGGTTCAGAATTTCCTTGTTATTTTCAATTACTTCTTCAGTCCCCCCAAACTGTTCCTTAAGTGCATCCCACAATTCCTTGGCACTGTTACAATGTAACTAATGTGCATATGGTGTTATAGATTTTTAATGTATGTTTTAAGCCCTTTAACACTTTTTAGCCAAGTTTTAAATTTATAAAACACGATATTTACTAACACTAAACACACATATGGGCAAGTGCACCCATCGTGAGCGTAGTATAGTGTTGGTAAGATACCGAGGTCGTCCAAGGACACAAGAGCTTTTAGTACCGGTTTATCCTCAACGTCTAATCAAATCAAAAGTTTAGAAAAAGGTTTTTTTTAAACTAAAAAAATAAAACTAACTAAAATGCTGAAAAATAAAATAAAAATAAAAACATATAGACAAGATGAATCACTTGGATCCGACTCGTGTTTAGTGTAACCTTTGATTATTTCCGCACTTTTGCACTTTTTAAGAGATTATCTTAGTTATTGTAGTAGGCCCCTCTTCTGAAGGTGACGTTACCCTCAACCCAGTAGTTTGAGTCAGCAAGGATACAATCCTAAAGGGTTGGATTATTGAAAGATAATTAGTTAAGTTATTAATGCATATTGTGGTAAGCCCCTCTTCTGGAGGTGACGTTACCCTCGGCTAAGTAGTCTGAGTCAGCAGGGATACAGTCCTAAGTAGCCGGGTTAAAGTTTTAATAGTAGTTTACATATGAGGGGATCAAGGAGTTCGGACCCCCGCCATCCAATACCAGTGGGTATTGAAGGAGGTCCTACTAAAGTTGACCCAGGTCATTGTAGGATCTATACACTGAACAAGGCAAGACTCTTACCAAACCGTTCCCTTAACCCCCGACCAGGTAGCCAACATACCTCCATATAGACCATGGAGATATGAATGGTGAAAATCTTTTATTTTATATAGACAGTAAAATAATGCCAAGACACCACGGACAAACGATAAGGAAGACTCACCTTCAACATAAGAAACTAGTTATTAAATTCATTAATACATAACCAAATAAAAAGTGCGAAAAGATTAAAAATAAAAAGTATTACACTAGACACTTGTCTTCACTAAGTGATGTAAGAGACTTAGGCACACATGGCCTTTGGTTGTCAAGAACTCTTATGATCAATCTTGGATCCCGAGACTACTCACACACTCTATGATGGATGATGGATGATGGTGGTGGATGAGGGTGTTGTGGTGGTGGTGGAGTGTGGGTGAAGTGTGAGAGAGGTGGTTTGCCAAGGGATGGTTTGCAAATGAGCCAAGCACCCCTATTTATAGTCTGCACAGAAGCCCGGACACGGCCCCGTGTCCATTGGGCACGGCCCCGTGTCCATTGGGCACGGCCCCGTGTCCACCCATTTTCTCTTTCTTCATTAATTGAAGTTTGTCTGCATTAGTTGACCACGCCCCCGTGTCCACTGGGCACGACCCCGTGTGCAGAAACGTATCTGTACTATCAAGATTTCCCTAGATTCTGCGAATCTTAGAGTTGACCACGGCCCCGTGTCCGCTGGGCATGCCCCGTGGTGGGTGATAGAAGCTTCTACAGCTTTGTCTTTTCTGCAAACACTTGGGCACGCCCCCGTGCTCATTGAGCACGGGGCGTGTTCAGCCTTCTGTTGTCTTGTTTTGCTTGGGAAGATGCTGTCGGGGGGTCGGGCATGCCACGTTTATTCCTTTTCTTGTATTTATGCTGGATTTGGCTGCATTTTTGCTTCTTTTGTTCATTTAAGCTCTTTTAACCCTGAAAATACAAAAGGAAGACAAAAGCACACTTTTCCAACATTATTACTAAAAAAGGGTTAGTTTTATGCCTCATTTGATGTAATTTATATGTTGCATTTTGCACACATCAGTAATAGTCCACCATAAATCTCATTTGGTAGTGCAGATGCAACGATGCTAAATGCCTTGGCATCCAGTTCAATTTTATGAAAATCTTGGTCAGTATAGTTCTCAATTTTCTTAGGAACAAAAACCTTTAGATCCTCAGCACTTGGCACCATTGGAACATGTGGTCCAAAGATAACCGACTTCCAACATCCAGTATTCTGTTGAGCTAAGATGTGACTCATCCTTCGCTCCCAGATGTTGTATTCATTTCTCTTCAACATAGGTGGTTTGAAGAGAGAACCAATGTTATTATTGATATCCTGTGATTGTGACGTTATTCTGGTTGTTTTACAGGCACTGATTAATCAAATTTGATCGTGATTAAACCTTACTCTGTTTTTCAACGAAACGAACAATTAAAAGTATCAACGATTTTGAGCTTAACTTTTACGTCAAAATGATTGTTAGATCAAATTTTACTGTCCAAGCTCTGATACCAATTGTTAGGATCTGAGTTTCTTATGATTGTGCTTGTTTGATAATTATGAAGATGAATTAGTAATAAGTGCAGCAGAAATAAAATGAAACAAACTTTCAACACAATCAAAGAGAGAATTGTTTTAAGCAAACATGTTTAACATGAAATCGAATGATTATATTTATTACAATCTTCAACAACAATGCATGCATGCATACAATCTCCCCCTCAGCCTGAGCTCACAGATGGTTTGTTCATACAGAATGACTTGTGGAAGAAGAGAGCTGATAGAATAGTACAGGGTACTGTTCTATTTATAGTACCGAACAAACCACTGAAGCATCTTTGCTGACGTCACCATGAAAGTGACATCTAACCTCCTAACAACCTCTAACCACTGACTAATACAAACATTGTTATCTAACAACTGTTTACAATAAATGAATACAAATACTAGTCTAACTGCTGCTTCTTCATTCCACTGCTTTAGCCCCAGCAGTGCTTTGTATCTTCAGCAATGCTTGAACAACAACGGCAGATTGACTCATCAGTGTTTAGTCTTCAACAGTCTTTGAGTGAACAACAGTTGATGTAGATCACCAGTTGTTGTATAAGGGCAGTGCCTTAGAGGGCATCATATGTTAGGCCACTTTCAAGGGGAAAGACTGATGCAAACAAATGCTTATTCAGGATCCACTGATCTGATCCAGTTTTGGCTTTAATTGTGACACCTGTGTCACTTCAACCTAAAAAAAATACCAAACCAATGAAATATTGTATTTCATACTTGGGATTTGTATAAATATGTGTATCGTTTGCACATATCAATTCTTGTTCGATTTCGAGCTTTAAATCGCTTTCTGGAAGGTTATAAGCGATCTGATGCGTAAATATAACCAGTTTAATGCAAAAAACACTCCAGAACAGTGACATAGGCTTAACATAGCTTAAATAACCTTTACATAACTTAGAAATAAGTTTGCATTTTCGCGCATATCTTACGTTCTGAATATATCTGGAGATCCAAAAATTTATGTAATCATTAAAATATTTTATTTTAGTGATTAGCATGATAAAATTCCATTTGTCGCGTAATTTGGATCGTTTTTGCGTTCATTACGATTTCCGTCGTAATTAACCGAACAACGCAACCGTACGACCAAACGAACCGACATCCGAGATGTTTTTGAGCATATTTTAAGTTTCCTATACTTTAAATTTATTTTAGAGCCTTGAAATGGGGTTAACGGGGCTTAAAAGAGCAAAAAAAAATCAAGTTTTACAAGTGCAGGGACCATTTTTGAAATTTCTGGCAGATAGATTGAACTTGGTCCATTTTTGAGATTTTGATGGTTTTAACCCATGGTTTTGCATCCTATGGGTTGGTATTTGATGGTTTTACATGTTCCCATGGTATTCTAAAACCTTGGGCCCAAGTGTAAGGCCAAGATTAAAGCACGGTTTTCGATAAACGATCTTAACGGTGGACCGAATCCTATATATACCCACCTCATTTTCATTCTTTCCTCACACATGATCAAATTTTCTCTAAGTTGAAGCTCAAATGCTTCATACCTAAGAATTTATAGATCATATTTTCCTAGCTTGGACCCTTTGTAAGCTTCTTTCGTTCTTTTATGCGTTTTTTTAAGCGGGAAAGTCAAACAGTGGTTGACTTTCTGCATTGACCAGTTTATGGTCAACACGAAGTTCGTTTGAACTTCGCAACGTGAGCGTAATCACGATGGTTATAGTCCCGTGTGACTATACCTACTGATTACCACGTTGACTAGGCGTAGTGACGAGTCGTAGTTTCGGCCAAAATGCGTATTCATGAGTATTTTGTAACCAAACTACTCTTGGGTATCAAAACCGTTTTTTTATATCAAAACCTGTTTTCTAACTTAACTAAACATGTTCTAACATGTTTAGCTCGTCACTTTTAGTTTAGTGCTTGTATAGAGTCGTAAGTCAAGCGGTCTAAACAACCGCTTAGACTTTCGAACTAGACCCGTTTGGTCGATCATTAGGATCTGACCAAAGATGTTTAGTGACCATAGTTGTATAGGGAATAACCTTCCGAGGTTATACCTTATGGTCACTTCGTTTAAGTAGTTGTATGATAGGTAGTTTATATGCCTTAGGAAAATGACCAAAATGCCATTTTTATGCATAATTGATATTTAAGCATATGTAACCCAAAATTTTGTCACTTAACTGATTATGCAACATAATTAAACATGTTTAGGCATATAATACTTGTCATAGGACTAGTTATGCGTTCCGAACGCGTTTTACGCGAACGACGCGTTAAAATAGCGTAAGCTACCTAAACGGGTCGTAATGGGTCATAAGCACTTAGGTTAGGTTTCGTTTTAGTATGTAGGCTTTGTTAAACCATGTCATATGAGATCCAATACTCATTTGGTTTACGAAACCTCATCCTATCCGATCTTCCGATTTAGGTCCGGTTTATTTACTTAGTTACCTATATTAGGTGCCGTTTGATTCCGTGATCCCTCTAGCTTGCTTGGTAGTTGTTCAAGACTTCTAAGCACTCTCAAGTGAGTGCATAGTCCCCTCTTTTACTGTTTTCAAATGTTTTGGGGTGAAATATGTGTACCTAATTGTTATGTTCATGATTTCAAAAGTATAATTGATTATACATATTAGTACTTATCTTTTGATAAACTGAATGATTATTTATGGTTTAAACTCTAATTTTTCAAAGATTATAAAATTAATTGTTGGATAGTACTTATTTTATGTTCACCAGACCGGTTGGTAGTATGATATAGCGCTATAGGATTAGACACCCCATTCCTGTTGTCATGGAATGTCAGAAACCGATATTTTTATCCAAATAGAGATTTCCTTTGTGGTATTTCTATAGTCTCAATTGGTGTAGTTTGATGCACTAAGGTTTGGTTGAATTCTTAAATCACATATTTGTTGTATACTTTGTTATACTCCCAAAAGTATAGCTTGATATGCTCTCATGGGTGATATTGTACAAAACCAACATATATTTTGTTAATTACTAAAACATAGTTTAATATGTTATTTTATAAAACCAAAACATAGTTTAATATGTTATTTTATAAAACCAAAACATAGCTTAATATGTTATTTATAAAACCAAAACATAGTTTAATATGTTATTTTATAAAACCAAAACATAGCTTAATATGTTATTTATAAAACCAAAACATAGTTTAATATATTATTTATAAAACCAAAGCATAATTTAATATGTTATTAATAAAACCAAAGTATACTTTTGATATACTACTGAAAATTATTATTTTAACGACTAAAGTATATTTAATATACTATTTGTTTAACGATTTTGGAACTGAAATATATTTTAATATATTACTTATTCGACTTTCTTAAAACCAAAGTATATTTTTTATATATATTACAAACCTTTTTATCAAAATGTTGTTTTACAAACAACATATTTTATATAAACTCATTTTACTTAATTATTTATTTACCTATGTATTATTCTATTATATCATCTGATTTCTTATAAATTTTAGTATGATTTATAAAAGAAAATATTTTTAAGGTTCATGAATATTTTTGATTAAATATATATTTTTTTAAAAAACTTATAAGTCATGAATCCTATTATAATAAAACCTATATATCTCACAGGCATTTTTATGCTGACGTACCTATTTTTACACATGTTTCAGGTGCTGTTATGTGATGATTGTTGATGCATGCTATACATAGGATGGACTCGTGCCTTAGCGACTTTAAAACTAGAAAGATAATATTTGTATTTATCTGATTTGTAATAAAACAATGAGTTCAATAATTCAATAAAACGAAATTATTTAATCCATGGTTGTGAAACAATGATTCTGTTACAACACTCCCCGACGTTTCCTCCACAATTTGTTGTTTTACGTGGTCGGGGTGTGACATTAATCAACTGTTCCTTTGTAGGGTTCAATCCCAACATAGTTTGTCATGAAAAAAGATATAAATGTAAAAATATAACTAGATGTTACATGTGTCAGAATCTTTATCTATCATGTCATCGATGAACTGCTCGAAATCTCTTTCGTTTCTCATGTTAGGGAGAATGTTCTCGAAATTGAAGGAAAAGGAAAAAATGGTTGCTGATGTTTGAGAACTAAACGCATGTACGTGACAAAACAAGGATCGTGTCGGGTTCTTCTGCTAGTTATTCGGAATGTTTTGAATCATCACATAAGACGTGTCGGGTTTGTATTTCCCATAGCCACCGTTTCCGTATACAAAACGGATGCGGTTTGCATATTCAATCTTCATTGCTTCATTAAAATTAACAACCTGATTCGAATAATCTTTAGTAGTGTTTGTTTGAGAACCTGATTCAGATTTAAACAATGCACGCCTGATTCAGATCTCTATTCGGTCATCTTTCCAAACTACAACACACGATAAGTTTACACTTTATAGTGTGTGATTTGAGCAGTTGTCAAATTCGTTGTGTGCATTCATATTGTTTTGACAACAACAGATAATGAACAGATTGTTGGACTTCTTGTTCCAAATGCAGCAGTAGGATCCGTACTTAAAGGTCTCTCTAAAATATGCAACCGAGACCGCCTTTGACTACGGAAACGGTGGCTATGAATGCTTGGATAATTGCATCAACTCCCCTATATCAACATACTCTTCTCCAGACGCTTAGTTGTTATGAATGACAACTTGAGGGGTCTAGTTAACTTTCAGATTCAGATTCATGAAGCAGATGATTTGTCAAAAGACATGGCAGACTGACAGGTGCATGCATGTAATTCTTTAATCTATTAGAACGATCCTTGTTTTGTCACGTACATGCATTTAATTCCCAAACATCGTTACAGATTCCACGTTTAATTCCCGAATGCATCTACTTCTCGCAGTTATAACACATAGTCAATGTAGTAAAATGTGAGCTTTTACACCAACCATATCGATATTCTAGTTCTCCTTCTCCTTCAATGATTAATTTGTAATATATGAATAAGATACCTTCGAGATACTTCGTGTTAGTTTGACTTGAATTTTGAAAGTTGGAAGGATTGAGCTTGATGGATGTCCGTTATCTCAACCGAACCAACATAGTTGAAGGTGCATGTCTGCAAAAGGTGCAAGAGAATGGCGAGTAATCAGCTGTATTTTTACAAATTTTTTTCTTATTGGCCATTATTCGACCGAGTAATCAGTTGTATTTTTACAAATTTGTTTCTTAAACATAGTTAACTTTCAGATTCAGGAAGACATGTCGTGCGTTGTTTAAATCTGAATCATGTTCTCAAACAAACACAACTAGACAAAACGAGAATCGTTCTAATAGATTAAAGAAAATAAACCACATCCTAAATATAATATTTTTTTTACCATTTTTTACCCTAAGGATACGGGCCGTATACTATTATACGGCCCGTATACAATCATCGTATACATTGTATACGATCTGGTAAGTTTTTTCACATGGTGTATACGGGCCGTATAAGTTTATATGACCCGTATATAATTAAATAAAGTGACAAAAGTCTACTGGAACAGCTTTTATCATTCACATCATCCTTCTCGTTCTCAACCAAAGGGAAATCCATGAAACGAAAGGGATTTCGAGCAGTTGGAAAATTGCATCTCCTCTCCTATATCAACATACTCTCCTATAAAGATGAGTTGATATAGTAATTTTCAATAATGTAGGAAGGATTGTAGTTATAGAACCCGACAAACCAACAAAATCCGAATACTTCAAACATTCTAAACCCTAACTGTGTATGTGCTTGTGCTGTAGAAACCGGTGATGAATTTGTGTACACAACTGAATGTTCTCAAACAAACACTACTAAAGAAGAGTTGGTATTGAACCAACATTCCTTGAAACATTCTAAACCCTACCTGGAAACCGGTGTATGTGCTTGTGCTGTAGAAACCAGTGGTGAATTTGCGTACACAACTGAAGGTTCAGTGCACGAAAAGTTTCTTATGAAATGTACGTGACAAAACAAGGATGTTTGGGAATTAAATGCATGTACGTGACAAAACAAGGATCATTCTAATAGATTAAAGAGAATGTGATCAAACCTGGACATCAGACGTAAATCTTGAAGCAAATATTGGGAAGAAAGTCGTTGGACTGCCGCAGATGAAGTCAAATGTGATCAAACTTGGACATCAGACGTAAATCTTGAAGCAAATATGTGGTTCCCAATTGGTTACAGAAAACAAGGATTGTTCTGTAAGGATGCATTTCACGGTAAACGATGCAGCTGATGAAACCGAAGCTGTTATTTCGGTTGTTCAGTACTTCCAATATGATTCAAGTGAGTCCTATGAAGCAAGTGTCTGTCTATTCAATTGAGAGCAATCATTGCATTAAATCCCCATTGTGTGTTTGCTTACTGATCTGGAATTGGAGGACCGTTGTGTATCTGAATCAGGTTCTTAAACAAACACTACTAAAGATGAGTTGGTATTGAACCAACAAAATCCGAATACTGAAAAACTGACATTCCTTCAAACATTCTAAACCCTACCTAGAAACAAACCAACAAAAGTCTGCTGGCAAGAATCTTTTTTCACATGGTATTGAACCAAGAATATGAAGATCAGTAAAGATGAATTGGTATTAAACCAAGAATATGAAGATCAATAAATATGAGTTGTATCTAACTAAACCCATCGTATTTAAATACCAACGGGTTGGTTTTGGGAAGAAAAGAAGGGGTTTAAGGTGTTTTGGTAGGTTGAAGATGTGAATGATGTTCAAAGATTTGTTGATATATATAACAGAGAACCCTCACTCTCAGTCCTATCTATAGAGAGAGTTGGGAAACAAATATACCTTCAACCATTCTAAACCCTAGCTAGAAACAAACCAACAAAATCCGAATACTGAAAAACATCATCAACCATTCTCCCTGTGTATGTGCTTGTGCTGTAGAAACCAGTGGTGAATTTGCGTACACAACTGATGGTTCAGTGCACGAAAAGTTTATTACGAAATGTACGTGACAAAACAAGGATCGTTCTAATAGATTAAAGATGTTAAACCACGTACAAATCATCTGGTTCCTGAATCTGAATCTGAAAGTTAACTTTGACTCATAAACCCTTGAATCCCAATGCTTCTCTAAAAAAAAATTTTCTTTCCTTTTCATGAGGTAAAACCGGTTTCAACATCAAGGGTTGTTTTTCACCACAATGGACTCAGACTCATACTACTCACCCTCCTCTGAGGAAAAGTTTTCCCGACGACTCAAAATAAAGCAGTTGGTTTGTGTTCATATCAGCGTTGTTTATCACCCTGTGTGAGCATTGGAAGCCCGACTACTAGCAGAAGAACCCGACACGTCTTCGTTGATGATTCGAAACATTCACGAACCACAGTGGACTCAGACTCATACTACTCACCCTCCCTTGAGGAAAAGTTTTCCCGACGACCCAAAATAAAGCAGTTGGTTTGTGGCGAATTTGGTTTCTTCGGTACAGGCTGATCAACCATCCGGAGAAGAGTATGTTGATATAGGAGAGTTGATGAAATTTTCCAAGCTTTTATTTCGGTTGTTCAGTACGTCTCAGTTTTTATTTCGGTTGTTCAGTACTTCCGAGACGATTCAAGTGAGTCATATGAAGTAAGTGTCTGTCTATTCAATTGAGAGGAATCATTGCATTACATCCCCATTGAAAACAAATGGTAGTAATGACGAGACCGTTGATTTGAAACGAAATCGTTTGTAATGACGGGGCCCGCGTTGATAGCTTCCGTTTTATTACAGTCATACGACGCGGCTTTTTGTTCTTCAATCTTTGTTACTTGTTAATGTTTTATTTTTTTCTACTTTTAGAAAGGTTTGACCACCTCATGACTGTATGATAAAACCGCTTATTTAGTGGGTTTTATAAGTCAAAGTTAACGTTGCTATTCAGATTCAGGAAGACATGTCGGCTTTCGTACCCATCCCCGCATTGATAGCTTCCGTTTTATTACAGTTATATGACACGGTTTTTTTTCTTCAATCTTTGTTACTTGTTAATGTTTTATTTTTTTCTACTTTTAGAAAGGTTTGACCACCTCACGACTGTATGATAAAACCGCTTATTTTGCAAGTGGGTTTTATAAGTCAAAGTTAACGTTGCTATTCAGATTCAGGAAGACATGTCGGCTTCCGTACCCATCCTCGCGTTGATAGCTTCCGTTTTATTACAGTCTTACGACACGGCTTTTTGTTCTTCAATCTTTGTTACTTGTTAATGTTTTATTTTTTTCTACTTTTAGAAAGAAATGACCACCTAACGACTGTAAAATGTCTCGTGTGATTGGCACCTTAAACCCCTTATATACTTTGAGAAAAATCCAATTTTCGAGGAATACGGGCCGTATAACATTATACAGCCCGTATAGTACGTTCGTATACATTGTATACGACCAGGTAACTTATTTTCACATGGTGTATACGGGCCGTATAATGTTATACGGCTCGTATAGAATTTAAAAAACTGACAAAGTCTGCTGGCACATAATTTGTTGGGTTTTTATATTCTATACGGGTCGTATAACATTATACGGCCCGTATACACCATGTGAAAATAAGTTTTTTCTATGTGTTAATATTAGGACCCTTTTGTAAACCTAATGAATCGATCACTAACAACAATGGAGATAGTTTGATTTTTTCTTACAGTTATTGAACCCTAAAAAATCAGATCCCTGGTTTCTTTACAAAAATTTTAACTATTTATTTTTTCTTTTCTTATATATTTTTTAGAGTAAAATAAGTTAAATGAATAACAATTGTGTCGTCATTTATTCCCAGTATTCTCAGGGCCAGGCCTGATACGAATTTGAATTATTTTTTTACCATGTAAGTATAGCATGTAAATTGATGAGACACTTTTAGTTTTCTTTAACGATACGAAGGTATGTTAATTGGCATTCATATCCTTTAAATGATTATTTACGTACAACGTTAAAAAAACTAGTGGTATCTGACCGCGCTACGCGGCGGAATTTGTTTGGTATCGGTTCAGCATGTAACGATGGCGGGAATTCGGTTGGTATCAAATAGGCTTGTTACGATATTGACATTTGATATAATAATTAAAAAAACAAAAAATAAAGTTGGGATATATCCAAAAAGATATCAACAGATTTTTTCATCAATTTGAAAACTACAGGGCGAATACAGGTATGGCTTCCAATAATACCGAAACATGTACCAATATTATTTAGTTAGAATCAGTTGGGTTCCTCATGACATCGACACTCGTATTAACTCCGTTTTCAACAAAATATCGAGATAAAAAATAAATATAATTGTGTATTATGATTTTTTTATCGATAGAAAACAAAATAGATATTATATTATATTATATTATATTACACATAATAATATAATAATAACAATAGTTAATAAAACCGACTTACAGAGCATAACAATAATTAAAATATGATAACAATCGTAATGGATTTGATTTGAGTTTTGAGAGGGGAAGACCGACAGATGGCGGTCAATTAAGGGCATGTTTGGCTAAGCTTTTTGAAACAACTTATTGACTTATTAGCTTTTTGCCTTTTTGGAAAAGTCAGTATGGAGTGACTTATTGACTTATTGGCTTTTTCCCCTCACAGACACCTTCATTGCCAAACATCATTTTGGAGCTTATGACTTTTCAAAAAGCCAATAAGTCAATAAGTTGTTTTAAAAAGTTTAGCCAAACATGCCCTAAGACTTGGAAACGGACACTGTTCTTAAGAGCCTTCAACGTTTGTTAATATATAAAATTAGAAATCATAACATGCACAATTCACAATTATGTTCACTTACTGTTTGAATTCTTTATTGTTGCTGCACTTGAATACTTGATTATATTTCTGAATCAATATTAGTTGATTAGGTATGGATCCACTTGAATATTTCTTTATATGTAACTACTAGAAATAGATCATTTTTTATAGTAATTTTGTTTTTTTTATTTTCATTACAAATAACATAAATAGATTATTTTGTTATAGTAATTTTGTTTTTTTTATTTTCATTACAAATAGCATCCTATTACTATTTTTCACCTACAAATTTATATTTAGGGGCCCATTTTTTCTATTCGTACAGGGCCTTCGAAGGCACATGCATTCTCAGGGACGGCCTTGTCCATCAGCGTATGCTAAAGGGCTTGTAGTCTAGTGCTATCAAAATGTATAGTAAATGTGTTCTCTTCAAGTGGCTGGAATATTTAGTTTTGTGATAGAACATTGTTGCAGATTTAAGAGTATATTTAGAGGGTGTTATAGACTGATTCGAGATGGTCAATCTCCTAAAAGATAAAGTTAACTAGAGATGGCTATTCTCCAAAGGAAAAATAGATACGAACAACACTAGTTTGATTCAATTTTCTTATGTTATGAACCCAATGGTCCTAAGTCAGCAAACCCAAAGCCCAGTCCAAGAGGCCCATCAATTTAAGGGAATTGTTGCAGAGTATAAAGGAGGTTTAGAATGCAAGAATGGGTATCGATAATGACAATGAAATATGTGTTTTCTTCTTCCCATCTCCATATCTGTAATCTCTGATTTCCCATCTCTTTCTAGTGTTATTCATTGAGTATTGTTTCAATTTGTAGTTGTAACTCTTTTTTTTTAAAGAAAGTAATAGAACTCAGCTTATCATTCCAATTTGTTTACTCGTAGTTGTGTTCATTAACGGTTCACAACATTGGTGCTTTCATTGATCCTTAGCATCGATGGCTTTGGAAGATCTCGAACCACAATTACCTCGTTTCACTGGCGCTAATCCTAACTCGTGGATCTGTCAATCTGAGCTATACTTTCAATTTCACTCAATCTATGGTGATGAACGATTCTCATACGTTATTGAAGTATTCGAGGATGGACCATTCTACTGGTTCAATTCCTGGTTTCGGAGCGATGACCTCACATGGAGCGATTTCACTACTGCAATGCTTCATCGATTTCGTTCTTCGTCCTTAAAACCTACTTTTGATACAGTTGTCAATTTGTCCCCGCCATTATCTGCCCTCCAGGTGTTTGATGAAATGCCAGATAGTATTGCAACTAAAATTGACAGTACAGACAATCAACCCATCGATTTTGAGGTATTATCTATCCAAACTGAAACAATAGCTGTTGTTAATGAGTCACACGGGGTCAAGGATGCTCAGATCAATATATCAGATTATGTTGCTGATTATTATGTTGATTCTCTAGTTATGAACTCATTTGCGTGGAATCCAGGTTTGCTTGCGAATCGTATTCCTGTATCTTCTAGGAACTTTGGTTTTGATCTTGGTCCGCTTGTTGTTAACACGCTTTATTCTACTTGCATTACTAGCCTGTTTGACCTTGTGCCTAATTTTATTCCTCAAGCCATTCTAAAGTTTGAACCACCCGCTCCTAAGTTTTTACTTTGGATAATGACGTCTTATACATCAAAACTGATTCGACTTTGGCTGTTGTTGCCCTACTGAACTCTAATCTCTCGACGCCTTCCATGGGCGATTTGATTGCTGATCATAAGGGTTGTCCTGATGTGATTATGCATATGAAAGGCACTACTCCTGAATTTTATTCTAGTGATGATTTGACTAGGGATGAAGTTGGTGATGATTTGTATGTTGATGTCCAATTTCTTAGTGATGTTCCTATGTTTTTCCCTGCCACCACATTGGTTCGTGGATTTAATATTCGGCTGCATATAGATACTCAACTAGGATCCCATTTGGGTAACCTAACTGATGCACAAAATCTGTTCGTTGAGTTGCCTGTGAAATATATGGCTAGGACACTTGGTTTAATTGCGGAGCTAGTGAAATATGGCATACCTACTGTGAAAGTGCGTTACCCTACATTCCTTGATATGGGTCAATTCACATCCTATGACCCACCCGACCCGTTTACAACCCTTACTTCAGATTCTATTCAGTTTCATTTTTATATGGTTGTTGAAATGTTTGAACGAATTTGGAAACCTTATAATGTTGATATTTTTTTGCTCCAAGGTGCGAACAACCTGGTAGACACAAACTCACTAGTTATTACAAATTTGGAATGGAAACCGGGTTGGCAATGTGGTTCGATTATGTTGTTTGTACCCACTCGGGCTGCACCTGCTTCTCACCATCCTCTACAGCAAAAATTGGCTAGCAACGCTGACTCAGAAACAGAGAATGTGGAATTTTCATCCATGATAATTGTTTACTTCACGAGTCACAAATTATTCTCCCCGCAAGCTGGACAAATGGCTACAAATGGAGCTTCGTTCCCATGGAAAAGCAACGAAGAAAAGGGAGCATGTTTTGATTTACGAATTGGTCAGTTTTGTTGGCATTGGTTATCTCATAGTGATCAACATCTAGGTTATGTTTTCACTATGCTCTCTTCTATACATGCAACTCTAACACGGGTCAACAACAATACTTTCTACCAATGGTCTTTTGTGTTTGACAAAATGTCTCAGATTAAGAGGGAGGACTTTATTCTTAGAGATTGTGTTAGAAGAGGTACCATTGCGATACTATATCATGCAGTATGGTCTAGATCTGCTACTGCTCTCACGTTGTTGTACTCCCAACCATGCTTACATGATTTGATTCTTTACTTCAAGCAGGAGGTGCATGTTATGAAAACACTGCGACGACCAACTATTTTGTTGTTCATGGGGGCAATAATTTCACCTCAGCATGTATATGTTACTGTAACTGACACTGAAACTTGGGTTCTAGAACTCCTGCATTTTAATGAACATGATGAAATACTTTGTGATTTGGTTGAGAACATACAAGAATTCAAGTGTGTGGTTTATTGGTACACTTTGTTTAGTGGGTATTTCAGAAGTGGATATTCTAACGAGTCCTTGCTGCTTTTCATGGAAATGATTGCTGGACAGCTGGTACTTGATAAGGCTACTGTGGCTTTAGCACTCCTTGTATGTGCTTATATAACACGGTTGGATGGGGTGAAAGAGCTAGATGAGTTTAAAAAAAATAACAGTTTGGATGACACTTTATTAGTTGGGCATGCTTTGGTGGATATGTTTGCCAAATGTTTTCAAATGACTGATGCACAGGTTATTTTTAATCAGGTTATTTTTAATGAAACTAGTCAGAGTGATGTAGTGACATGGACTTCAAGAATCAACTGGCTTAGTACATACGCAACTTTTTTATTCATAGAAATGAGGCGACCAGGTGCATTACCAAATGAAACGACCTTAAAGTATGTTTCACCAGCATATGCTCCCACAACATATCTTCAAGAGTGGCAGGTCACTTGTTATGAGTTGCGTCTACATGGTATTTTAGTTGCGGAATTGGAGCTTGAACTAACTACCAAACCAAGGCCCCTTTTGGTAGAAGAGAAAAATATTTGGGTTAAATTTGCTTCTGTGCAGAAATGGGTTGATGAAACTAGTAAATTTTTCCTTCCTTATTCTTTATCTCGTTTCTGTATTGCAATCGCAGAATTGGTTCATGCCTTCACAGATATTGCGGCCCTTTATGGACATCAACCACCGAACATAGCTTGTTACATCATGCTACATTCGCATTTCCAGGAACCCCATCGTCTGCATCGTTTTCACAAGCCGAGTACACATGACCTTGGACCCTCTCAATCGTTCTCCACGACTAGTGCGGTTTCTTGCACAACCAGGTTGATCACACCTTTTACCGTCTTGCACCTTGAGGACAAGGTGAATTTTAAAGGGGAGGGTAATGTTATGAACCCAATGGTCCTAAGTCAGCAAACCCAAATCCCAGTCCAAGAGGCCCATCAATTTAAGGGAATTGTTGCAGAGTATAAAGGAGGTTTAGAATGCAAGAATGGGTATCGATAATGACTATGAAATATGTGTTTTCTTCTTCCCATCTCCATATCTGTAATCTCTGATTTCCCATCTCTTTCTAGTGTTATTCATTGAGTATTGTTTCAATTTGTAGTTGTAACTCTTTTTTTTTAAAGAAAGTAATAGAACTCAGCTTATCATTCCAATTTGTTTACTCGTAGTTGTGTTCATTAACGGTTCACAACATCTTATGTACTCTAATTAATGTCAAACATGCGTAAATATAGTAAATATAGTTGAAAGTGATGCAAAACATGGTAAAGAAAATGCAGAAAATCAAGGAGAGCATGGGTGTTAACTACCTACAAATCCTAAGTAGTGGAGAGTGGCAAAACATGGGTGAAACTGATTGCTAAAAAGAAATAAATAAAAAATCTTAGAACAAATAAATAAACTAGTTATCTTATATTATGCAGTGGTGAAAACTAATGACGCAACGAAAAAGTTGAGGGTAATGCAAGCTAAAAATTTATTGTTCAAGAGTAGCTGATATATAAAACGAAGAAGGAAAAAAAACTTTTACACTATAAATGTACTTCGTCAAGAAAATTGAAGGTAGTGTGGGCTACCCATTTCCCTATGCTTTATCCAGCATGGTTACCAAAGAATATATTTGTAAGCGTAATTACTAAGGCTGTGCGGTATGGGGTACGTCCCCATACCCGTCGAGGACCGGCGCCGCCTTCACACCATCCCCCTTGGTCGTCCCCGTCCTCCACGTCCTCTCCGTCGACATCAAGACGTTCGAGACGATACAAAAATGGTGGGCCCCCCTTTGCTTTATGACCGTTAAATAAAAAAAATTAATTTACCAATTTCAAACAAAAAGCAACGGTAACATTCCCCCAAATATATAAAATTCAAACCTTTTTCACCTCCATTCACCATTTTTAACCCTTTTCTCATCTCTCTCCCTTTATTTTTTTTATAAAACATCTTCCACTTTTATAAACTTATATTCTACCATGGATCCCTTCAACAACCCGAACGTCCCCAACAACCCGAACAATCCCAACAACCCGTCCCAACCGAATGTTTTCTCGGTTCCGGGATATTATCCGACGATCGAACCGAACCAATTCTCTCAATATTCGTCAAACGCCTTTGCCGCATTCCAACACTCACCGAACCAATTCTCTCAAAATCAAGCCCTTCAACAATTGATGATGCGCGGTGCTTTTTGTAACACCCCGTGTTTCCATAGTCAAAGTCAAGTCAAGGTCAAAATCAACGCCCGATTATACGAATTTGACTTATAGTGATTTCCTTATTTTAATTGTATTATGTGGAGTAAGTGTTGTTAACTGCTAAAATCGATGTGTGTTAATCGCTATCTTATCGATTTACGACTGTGAATTATAGGAAGTAACAATGCGATAAAGTTAACTAATCGATAATCAAGCTATGCTACTCGACATCGAATCGTGATACGAACCGCAACTCGACTTAATTTGGTTATTATACGTGTGTGTGCCTTATGTGTTACTTGTGCGTGATATATATATGTTGTGGAAATCAATCGAACTCAATCGAAACTCGAAACGCAATCGAACTCGAATCCGAATCGAAAATCGAACTATGATAATTAGTAGTTGGGACTAAAAGTAATTTGACTAGGAAACCCTATCGTGACGAGCCGCTCGCAATCGAAATCGAAACACCAAAATATCGTCGCGTAAACAATCGAATCAAGTGCCATCCGGCCGGATAGCCATCCGACCGGATAGCCATCCGACCGGATAGCCACTGTGCCGCAGATCAGGAGTCATCCGACCAGGGTGTCATCCGACCGGATCGTCATCCGGGCGGTACGCCATCTGATCGGATAACCCTTTCCTCTTTTGGAATCCTATAAATACCCCTGTCATTGTCATTCTTTCCATTTCTTGAAACCTTCTGTCCGAACCATTCGTGCTCCTCACCTTTTCTTCGATTTCTCTCAATCCAGGTAAGATCTCGCCCTAAATCTTGTACTTTCTTGATCTACACGCACTCCTACACCTTTCTATCTTTTAAATCCTAACTTTTAACCGTGAAATCACCGGATTTCAGGTGTTCTAGGATGACGTCATCATGTGTTCTTCAAGAACTTCATGTTTTGACTTCAATCCACCAAGAACAACCGAGATCTAACCGATTTCCACGCAAACATACAAAGATCTTGTAAAGATCTCGACACAAGAATGGTGAAAAAGGATTGAAGGATGGTTTTAACTTTCTTTCAACTCTTTTACACTCAAAACCGGTAGAAGCAGGTTCTGATTTAGTCCTCTACTCGATTTTAGTGTTGTACTAGCTCAAGATCTGGATTCTACCCACGAGACTACCGGTTTCGGGTTAGCCAAGACCAACCGTCTCGAGCCGGTAACCGGCCGGACTAGGGTGATTCCTGGTCGGGCTGGTCATCTGGGTCGAACTAGAGGTTCTGTTGGCTAACACGTTGTCAAAGTGTCTTGACATAATGACAAACCATCAAAACGACCAAGTGTAGGACGAACGGAACAACCATAACGGATTGCTATCCGACCGGATTACAATCCGATCGGATAGGTCATCCGAACGGATCAAACTTGGGTCCCACTGATGTGCGATAAAGTGTTATATATATTAGGTGTGTATTTTAAGCCCTTTTTAACACTTATTTTAGCCAAGTTTTAAATTTATAAAACACGATATTTCACTAACACTAAACACACATATGGGCAAGTGCACCCATCGTTGAGTGTAGTATAGCGTTGGTAAGATACCGAGGTCGTCCAAGGACACAAGAGCTTTTAGTACCGGTTTATCCTCAACGTCTAACCAAAATAAAAGTTTAGAAAAAAATGTTTTAAACTAAGAAAATTAAAAACTAACTAAAATGCTGAAAAATAAAATAAAAGAAAAACAGATAGACAAGATGAATCACTTGGTTCCGACTCGTATCTAGTATAACCTTTGATTATTTCCGCACTTTTGCACATAATTAAGAGATTATCTTAGTTATTGTAGTAGGCCCCTCTTTTGAAGGCGACGTTACCCTCACCCCAGTAGTTTGAGTCAGCAGGGATACAATCCTAAAAGGGTAGATTATTGGAAGATAATGAATTAAGTTATTAATGCAGTATTGTGGTAGGCCCCGCTTTTGGCGGTGACGTTACCCTCGGCTAAGTAGTCTGAGTCAGCAGGGATACAGTCCTAAATAGCCGGGTTATAGTATTAATAGTAGTTAACTTATGAGGGTATCAAAGAGTTTGGACCCCCGCCATCCAATACCGTGAAGTATTGAAGGAGGTCCTACTAAATTTGACCCAGGTCCATTGCAGGACCTCTAAACGCTGAACAATGGCAAGACCTTTACCAAACCGTTCCCTTAACCCCCTACCAGGTAGCCAACATACCTCCATATAGACCGTGGAGATATGAATGGTGAAAATCTTTTATTTTATATAGACAGTAAAATAATGCCAAGACACCACGGACAAACGATAAGGAAAGATCACCTTCAACATAAGTAACTAGTTATTAAAGTCATTAATACAAAACCAAATAAAAAGTGCAAAAGATTAAAAATATAAAGTATTATACTAGACACTTTGTCTTCACCAAGTGATGTAAGAGACTTAGGCAAACATGGCCTTGATTGTCAAGAACTCTTACGATCAATCTTGGATCCCGAGACGACTCACACACTCTACGATGGACAATGGATGATGGTGGTGGATGATGGTGTTGTGATGGTGGTGGGTGGTGGATGAAGTGTGAGAGAGGTGGTGTGCCAAGGGATGAGATGAAATGAATCCAAGCACTCCTATTTATAGGCTGAACAGAGAGCTGGGCACGGCCCCGTGTCCGCTGGGCACGGCCCCGTGTCCATCTGACAATCTCTCTCCTCATTAATTGTAATTCGCAATTACAATAAATGCGCCTGCTGTACTTTCGACACGCCCCCGTGTCCGCTGAGCACGGCCCCGTGGTGGGCAATAGAAGCTTCTATAGGTTTGTCTTTTCTGCTGCTTCTTGGGCATGGGCCCGTGCTGGCTGAGCACGGGGCGTGTTCAGTCTTCTGATTTCTCTACTTTGCTTTGGAAGGTGCCGTTGAGGGGTCGGGCAGTCCACTAATATTCCTTTTCTTGTATTTATGTTGGATTTAGCTATCTTTTTGCTTCTTTTGCGTTTTTGAGCTCATTTAATCCTGAAAATACAAAAGGAAGACAAAAACACTCTTTTTCCAATATTAGTACTTAAAAAGGGTTAGTTTTATGCCTCATTTGATGTAATTTATATGTTGCATTTTACATACATCACCCACCTTTAAACAACCTTATCTACAGCTTGAGTATTGAACGAAATGTAATCCGATCGGACGGCCATCTGGATGGATTACTCTTCGGATCATGAGATACTAAGGCTTTAAAGCTTAAACAATTTTCAACATGTTCAATAACAAGGTTGCCATCCGATCGAATGACACTCCTGTTATGAACTTGCTTTCAGTAAGTAACCTCACCACTAAGTCGTCGTCCGACCGGATCACCGTCCGACCGGATGACCATCCGAACGGATTGTCATCCGCACGACCAGTCATCCGATCGACCGACTTGATGGATAGAGATACTTTCGTGTTTTCAAAATACTACAACGAAAACTTCAAAAGTCAAGCCATCATACACAAACACATTCCTCCCATAGGAAGAAACAATCCACTCGAATCGCCATCCGACCGGACAAGCTGTCCGACCGGATGACCACCCGAACGGATTGTTACCCGCACGGATTGCTGTCCGATCGGATTACCATCCGATCGAACCACTATCCAACCCTCCCATACCTTGAGACGTTTTATGCATCACTTATCGTTATACAATCTAATCTACTCAGGCTAATCTTACTCGCTAAGCGCTCCCTTCAATCCATCAACCGCTGTGAGTATACTCGATCCCTTTTTGCTTTAAGCACTTTTGGGTGTTACATACGTTACAACTATTCAAACCACATCAATCACACCACTCAATACTATTTGAACGCTAACCGTTAATGCATGTTATACGTGGCTTATGAATGCTTGTTTGTTATGTTTACACATTGAATGCTGTCTACCTGCCTTAGCAACGATAGTACTATAGTTTGGACTCAGCACCCGTTCACACGAGGGTTGTTAAGGATAATTACTTGCATGGATTACGGTGGTAATCATGTATTGCGAACTACCTCGGGCAGTTAACCCGCAGTCATTGGTATCGATGGATCTATGTCGATAACTAACGTGCTTCATTTCACTATGTGTACGTGCTGGTTATGCGTAAACGAATTCGAACTCTATATGCTATTATCAAACTTGTATGCTCACCTTTACATTATATGTATTGACTTTTATTTTAACGTATGTGACAGGTGCTTAGGACGCACACTTGGTAGGAAATTGAGGCTAGAATAAAGCTTTAGAGCCCAACAAATAGTTGTCTGTAGTGGTCAAACTAAGGGTCTCTAGAAGCAGATAAACAATTGCTCTATTTTGAAATCTGAGTTGTCGGAACAGAATATTTGCCTAGATTTTGTCAGTAATAATTGTTTTACTATTTAAATTGAATGGTATTGATAATTGTTATGGAAACTTCTGGACAATCTCTTTCGCTCAGTGCCATGCCCCGATGATTCCTCCATCGGTTGGGGTGTGACAGATTGGTATCAGAGCCATAACTATAGGGAATTAGGCAAGACTCGACCTAGTCCGGGTCGATGTCTTAGAAATCTAGTCTATAGTTAGGAACCAACAGACCGAGGTGTGCATAACCAGTAGGGATTATGTACGAGCTTATTCCTCGCTATTCTCGTTTATGCTACTCTATCACTACACTCGAATTTACAGCTATAAATAGGCGAAAAAGTCGAGATTAGGTGTGAAAACCACAAACTCTTGACTAGATTGCTTAAATTAATGCTGTTTTGACAACTTACCAATGATTTCCTTCTTTCTTTTTCAATAACGAACGCTTGTTCAACGGGGGAATTATACCAAATCAGGAGTGAAATCCATATTTTAATGAATAATCTCCTCTCCCTTATCAAAAACAGGGACGAAGTTGTCAAGCCAGGGGTGAAACCCTAACCTTGACGACTTGTTCCGCACATTTTACAAAACTCCCACCAAAGTCTCAACGGACTCCAATGACCTGAAGTCACGACATGACTAACGATATGTGTGCCAAACGCCCAAGAATCGAGGCGAGGACACAGTCCTGAAAGTCAAACGTAGATGACAAGTCCTTGCGAATAGTTGAATCGCTTTGGTTAGTCGAAGTCTACTAGCCGCAGACAGTCTATCTCTCGATTTTTACATGTTTCAAATTCTGAGCCCGCAACTGCTGACTCTGATAATTCGTCGATTTTATGAGTTTATATGTGTGTTACCTGTTTATGTGTTTAAATTTTTGGAACTTACTCGATTTCGCTTCCACTTCGATCGACACGAACGACTCGCACTGCTTTTCTATCTCAAATCGCTAACAAATCGCTGAATTTTGGACGACCTTATGCTACGATGTACGCTTATACTACGCTATCCGATATACTAAAACGTGATCGCTATATTCGAACGCTCGCGAACTTTGAATGATAGGTTTCTGTATTCTGACTGCCTCTTGTGTTGAAAATGTTTCTGTGATTCCGTGCTTATGTGATAATGTGATTCTGTGCTCTACGTGTTATGTGATTATGTGATTATATGGTTCTGTGTCCTACATGGTTATATGTCTATGTGTTTACGCGGTACGTGTTACTGAGCTTTAGTAGTAGTAGACGTGTGAGGTGAGATTCGAATGCATGTGTTGAGTCCTGTGACGATGTCTGTTGCAGACAATGTCGTCTGGATCCCGTCACGCACTTTCTCGTCAAGAAAAGAGAGACAAACGCCTTGCTTCCACCATCGCAAAAGTGTAGCAAAGGCCGTGAGTGATGTTTATGTGAATGCCAGCAAATCGTCTGAGGAATCGAGAACCGAATCTCCTAAAGCTACCGCGAAGACCTTCAGTTTCAAGCAATTCAAGTCGTGTGGGCCAAAAGAATTCACTGGCGAGGGAGGTCCTACTGCGTTATTCCACTGGTTTGATTCCATTGAGGTTACTCTGCGACAGAGTGGTTGCCCTGATGACCTACGTACTCTGAATGCGACCGGCGTTTTCCGGTCCCGTGCACTAGACTGGTGGACGGCCGAGAGGAACAAGCGAGGGAACGATGCAGCCTACGGTCTGTCGTGGGACGAGCTCAAGGAAGTTATGCTAGAGGAATTCTGCCCTCCTCATGAACGTCAAAAGCTAGAAGATGAATTTTGGCACATACAGCAAAAGGATGGTGACAATGCTGGTCTCACTGCTCGCTTCAAGCGGCTCAGCATTATTTGTCCCGACCAAGTCAAGACTCCAGACATGGCAATCAAGAAGTACATCTGGGCCCTGCCCGACTGCGTTGCTGATTTCGTGCAAGCGGCTAAGACTACGACGATCGAGGAAACTTATTTACTGGCCGCTGAAATCAATGACAAGCGGGTTAAGGCTGGTGTCTGGGATAAGAATTCGAAGTGTTGGACCGTGTGCGTGATCCTAAACAGTCAGTAAAGGCAGTTCATCATCATTTACTAAGGCGGAATTAAAGTAAACAATGTCACACAGCTTGTTTCCTTTTCAATTCTTCTCTATTACTGATTTCCGAGTCTTTACAATGATTTCTGATGAAATTTTGGCAGCACCTTGACTCATATACACACACATGTTCGCTTCAAATGACAACACACACCACCTATATATAGTAGTTGCTAGTTCGCTTGAGGATGTCACAGTTTGGTTTCAAGCGAAACCACATAAGTTGGTTTTGCTTGAACAGTACCTTGTTACTTTCAAGCGAACTCACCTATATAAACATGTACATACCCTAATTTCAACTCTATTTTGTGCTCGTTCATTCTATCTAGACCTAAGACTCGATTAAGACGAAGTTAACAGACATTCAGTGCACTAACAGACTCCCCCTTGGATGTTGACGAAGTCTACGGCGTCGAGTCTTTAGTCTTAGTCTCTCTCCAAATAAATTTATCATTATAAAAGCTCTCTTCAATCTTTATCTTCAAACATTAATCTTCAATCTCCCCTTTGATTGTTGATCCAGAATTCTGACTTCCCCTTTCGCAGACTCCCCCTCTCGAACTGCTAGGGTTCAAATTCTGATTCAAACTTTAACATTTTTGTGCCATGGGAAATTAGATTCCTGCATAATCTCTACCCAAATATAAGATATATGATAATAACAATTTCAATTCAAAACTTACCATTTAACCCTCAGTGTTAAGCAATCCACTTAAGTACTCAGGTCCAAGTTAATGACCCTGATTACTCAATTAATCTACCAAGTCCAACTTAATGACCTTGGTTGATCAGAGATAATTCACACTGACATTTTGTTCAATTTTTAAAAAAAAAAATTTACAAGTTTCAAATTAATGAACTTGCTTTGATATCTCAACTTCTCAAACTTATCATGTTTAGCTCCAAACTCATCCTCCAGCCCAGAAACTTCCTGCATCTGCTTCAATTCAAATCTGAAGATCAACTCTCCACTTTGGTTTGTCAAAAATAAAGCAGAAATGAAAAATCTTTTTGAATTTTTAATAAAGTTTCTAAACTAGAAATGAAATACAGAACTAAAATGTAAAATGTAAACTATTTACAAACATATTTTTGGCTAAGCGTGTTAGGGAATCATATCAGCTATTCGACAAGTTACAAGTACCGTTAAGCTTTGATTACATATTCAGAATTAAAAAATTCGCTTAGATTGTCGATATACTGATCCACTTAAATTTTCACACACATTTCAATCTGTCCAGGATACGGATTTAGTGTTTTAGAGACTTAAACTTATACGTGTATCCCACCTCTTGAATATACTCCCGTATCCAGATCCCAATTTTCAGTCTTACAGGTGAGTATACCACAGATGATATCTGTAAGGGAATAAATTATGATCGAAACCGTGAGAGCTCAGGTCAGAACTACCGTTCAGTAGAGAGATCACAAATCGATTTGGGTGTGTCCCCTTTAGAGGATCTTTTTTACAACAGCATTGTTAAGCAATTTTATTGTCTTATCATTTTTGCTGAGGGTGATGCTATGTTTCAAGCATTGCGGAAAGTATTATTCGAGGACTAGGTCAGAACTTCCATTCAGCAGAAGTCCCAGAATAATACCCCAGATATCACTGAGTATAAAGACCTAGTATGTCAGAAAAAAGAATATTTCAAACAAAATTTCAGGGGTTACCTATATATCCAAGTAGTGTTCCCCACGAAATAAGTAAGTAAAGATTTAAGTTTATATCCCGAACAAACCTACTAAATGTGTAAAAACCTATCGGCATATCATCAGCGAGACTGTTTAACGCATTTAAACATTCCATTTCTTTAGCATACTGTAACTGTCAAGCCGATGTACTATCATTTTCCCTTTTTACACAAGCTCTTTTCTGGTTTTCTAATGTTTTTGGATTTTGAAAATATCTCATGTTTTTGTATTTTTGTCATTTTTTAATGTTTTTGTATTTTATGAAAATATTACCCTATACCTCCCCAAAAATACCAAAACAGGTAAAAAATCGACAAACCATTGCAGATTGCTTCTCAACATCATCTACAATGTCTCCTTCATCAACGCCAAGAATCTCCTCCAACACCGATAAAAGCTTCATACCATTCAGTGTTAGCAAATATTGAAAACGTGTTTTATCAAATGCTTTGGTATGTAAATCAGCTTTTTGTTCGTCAGTGTGGATTTTCTCAATTCGTATAAACTTCTTCTCGAAACAATCTCGAATGAAGTGATGATGAATCTCTATGTGTTTTGTTTTAGCATGATGTACTGGATTTTTAGTAATGTTAATCGTTGCCTCATTATCAACAAAGATAGGGGTGTTTAGAAATTGCAAACCGTAGTCACGCATCTGTTGCTGGATCCACAAGATCTGTGAGCAGCAACTGCTAGCAGATACATACTCCGCTTCACATGTGGATAAAGCCACAGAGGTTTGCTTTTTGCATTGCCAAGTAACCAATCGTGATCCAAAAAACTGGCACCCTGCTGTTGTTGATTTAGCATTAACTTTGCAGCATCCGAAATCGGAATCGGAATACCCTTCGAGCGTGAAATCGCCTTCTCTTGGATACCACAACCCCAATGATGGAGTTCCTTTCAGGTAGCGTAATATCCTTTTCACAATTACCATTTGCGAAGCTCTCGGGTTAGAATGAAATCTTGCTGCGAGGCAGGTTGGATACATAATATCGGGTCTTGAAGCTGTCAAATACATCAGCGATCCGATCATGGAACGATACATCGTTTCATCTACCTTTTCTCCGGTGAGATCAAGGTTTAACCCATGATTCGTTGCTAATGGGGTGAAAGCTGGAGTAGAACCTGACATCCCGAATTTCTCCAAGATATCATGAACGTACTTCGTTTGATGTATGAAAATTCCTTTGGGTAGTTGATCAACCTGCAATCCCAAAAAGAATTTCATCTCACCCATCGATGACATTTCAAATTTCTGCTTTATAACACGTTCAAAATCTTTGCACAAATTTTCATTTGTTGACCCAAATATGATGTCGTCCACGTAAATCTGAACTATCAGAAAATGTCCGTCGACCTCTTTGGTGAATAGAGTGGCATCCACTTTTCCATGGATAAAGCTGTTGGCTAAAAAGTGTTGAGACAATGTCTCATACCAAGCTCTCGGGGCCTGGTGTAAACCATACAGCGCTTTGTCTAGCAAGTAAACCTTGTCGTTGTGAAGTGGATCGGTGAAGCCCGGTGGCTGTCCGACATATACCTCCTCTTTTACCTTCCCATAGAGAAACGCCGATTTTACATCTAACTGATATACTTTGAAGTTTTTCCATGATGCAAATGCTAGGAAGATTCTGATCACTTCTAGTCGAGCTACAGGAGCATACACTTCGGTAAAATCTATACCCTCCTGTTGACTGAAACCCTGGACTACGAGTCGAGCTTTGTTACGAACCACAACTCCTCTATCGTCTCTCTTACACTTGAACACCCACTTTGTGTTTATCTTCCTCTAACCATCAGGCAAATCCACTAATTTCCACACGCCTAACTTCTCGAATTGGCTCAGTTCCTCCTACATCGCATTGACCCAAGAATCTTCAGTAAGCGCCTCTTTATAAGTCCTTGGTTCAACCTGCGAGATAAAACAACTTAGTGAAAAGTCAGTTTGTAAAGGAGCAACTTTTGAATAAAAACATGTAAGCCCTTTATCAAGCTGTCTTCGAGTGTGGACGCCTGTTTGCAATTCTCCAATGATCAATTCCTTTGGATGGTATGAAAGAGTTCGTGGTATCACTTCACCTGGAACATCTACATCGCCTTCCAGATTAGTAACATTCTGATTTGCACCTTGTTCACTGACTGGGTTTGTTTGACTTGAAATCTGAATTTGCCCCCCATCAGAATTTGAATCACCACGATCAGATACTGGCATGTTCTCATATTCTTGATTATCATTCTGTGCCAACTGATTATCTTGAGCAACTTCATTTTGTTGGACATCATCATGTTCACCAGCATTGCTTGGACCTGCTTCATCATCATTTGAAGTTTGTCGCGGTCTTCTTGAATACTCAGCTGGGAACCTTTCTTGCGATTCTTCATACTCTCTTAGAATATCCAACTCGTCAAAAAAATCTTCTTCTTCTTCCTTTTCTTCTTCCATGTCAAACGAATCCCACAATTTATCATAATTAAAACACCATGAGTTACCAGGATTCTGCGGCGGCATTGTGTAACCTTGACACTCAACATTCTGTGCTTCAATAATCCGCTTCAAGCTTGGAACAGACACTCGTTTCTGAGGACTTGAATATCCCACAAAAATTCCTTCAATGCTCTTTGCACCAGACTTTCCAAAAGGCTCTAGAACGGTACAGGGAAACCCAAACGGTTCTAAATACTTCAGATTCGGTTTGAAGTTATTGATCAGCTCGAAACACGTCTTGTTAAATTTCTTTACAGTGAGAACCCGATTGAGTGTATAGCATGCGGCGGAAACTGCTTCTGCCCAAAAATTTATTGGAAGTTTTGAATCAGCAAGCATTGTTCTGGCTGTTTCGATTAGCGTCCTGTTTTTACGTTCTGCAACTCCATTCTGCTGCGGAGTGTACGGGGCACTAAACTCATGCAATATACCTCTTTCATCACAATATTCTTCCATCTTGTTGTTCTTGAACTCAGTACCATTATCACTTCTGATTCTTTTGATACGCCTTTGGTACAAGTTTTCAATTTTTCTGAACAAAGCCATCAAACTATCAAACGTCTCATTTTTTGTCTTCAAAAATGAAACCCATGAAAATCTGGAATAATCATCAGTAACCACAAGACAGTAGAGATCCCCTGTAATACTTTTGACGTTTACTGGACCAAACAGATCCATGTGTAGTCTCTCTAAAGGTCTGGAAACTGAATTGACTTGCTTTTTAGGGTGTGACTTTTTCTTCTGCTTGCCTTTGATGCAACTAATGCACTCCCCTTCCAGATGAAAACCTTTGACATGAACACCTATAACCAAATCATTGTGCACCAAGTGATTCATTTTTCTAAGATGTATATGCCCCATCTTCCGGTGCCACAACTTCGATTCTTTCTCTGTTGCTCTGGACACAAAACAATGAGCCTGACCCGTGGTTGTAGTAGCTACACTCATGTCCAACACGTACAGATCATTGACTCTTGGTGCCCGCATGATAATCCATTCTTCAAGGATAACAAATCCTGGCTTCAAGATCAAACATTCTTTGTCTGTGAAGTGAGTAGTATACATCCTGTCACAAATCTGCGAGATGCTCAGCAGATTATTCTCCAGCTCAGCAATGTAGTTAACTCTTTCAAACGTAACAATCCCATTGGATAACGTTCCTTCACCTACTATTCTACCACCTTGGTTTCCTACGAACCCTACATAACCTCCATTGAAATTTCTAACATCGTACAACAATGCAGTCTTCCCTGTCATATGTCGAGACACTCCACTATCCATAATCCATCGTGAAACAGCTCTCGGAAGTTCCTGCACATATCACAAATTGATTTTAAAAACACATTTCAATAAAGATGCCGATTCATGCTTCACAATTACCAACTAGGAATCTCCGGCAAGTCCAAAATTTTTAGTGAGATTTTGATGCCACCCAAGCCTCTTTCGACTCAGGTAACTGGACTTTAATGTGAGATTTTGTAGTGTAAAGTGGCGGAAAATTTTTATCATTCATCTTTAAACTTTCCTCAGATCCAACCTCAACCTTTTTGTATAAGAAAAACTCATCTATCTTAAGTTGACCGGTTGGTTGTTTTTTCTTTTGAACATTCTTCTTCTCTGGTGGAGTAGAAGATTGTTTTTCCAACTTTTCATAATAATCCAAAGGAACATCCATCTTTACCAGAGTGGTAGAAGATGATTGTTTTTCCAACTCTGAAACCTTTGGTTTTTCAACAACTTTTGGCTTCCATGTTTGTTGAGATGCCCGTTTATAAAATTTGTCATTTTTAGTTACCAATTTCTTGACAGGTTCAATTTTGACTTTTGTTTTCTCATTTTTCAAAATTTTCTCAACAACCAATGGAGCTTTTCCTTTTGCATCAACCTTCTTCTTTCGATTCTCAACAACTTCATTCTTAGACTTGAAGTTGGTGCAATTTCTTGCAATGTGACCAACTTTGTTACATCTAAAACATGTACGAGTATCAACTACCCGACTTGTGCCTTCAGACTGAGTTTGTGAGGCCCTATTCTCAAAAAATTCTTCATTTGATTTTGAAAAAAATTCATTTTCCTCATCAGAAAGTGAACTTGAACCGTTCACAAACACTTTCTTCTCAACAAATTTCTTGTTTTGAAAATTCTTTCTTTGATAGTTCTTACCACCCTGATTTCCTCCCAACCAATTGTTTTGATTGTTGTTATAAAAACGCAGTGGAACTACAGGTTTCTTGTAGTAAGTTTTATCTTTCTCAAAATTCATTTGCCTTTTTGTTTGTTTTAAACTCTTTACTTCAGACAAATCAATTTCAACCATTTTGAACACATTTGTCAATTTTGAAACATTTACATTCTCCAGAAGAAAATCAGAATCCGAATACAACTTATCAGATCCAGCCATCTTGTACATCACAAGACCCGGTTCATCACCTAAGTTGTTTTTGAATTTTGATTTTGGAATGTATTTGTCCAAGAAACATTCATCTTCCTCAGTAGTGTCACTTTCAGATTTTAGAACATTTTCAACCACACTTTTTACCACTTCAGTTTGGACACTATCGTCATTGGAAGATGAAGAAAATGTCACATCAATTGAATCAGGAAGTTTCACTTCATTTTCATCTTCAAGATTAACCAACCCAGATTGCTTTTTCGAATAACTGTCTAGAACTGGTGGCGGAACTTGATGAAACCCGACCCCAGTTCCATCACATTATACATCTTCGCCTGCTTTGTTTTTCCCGATGGGTTTGTGTAGGTCCTGAAATCGGAAGATCGATAACGTAAACCGAATCCTTGTTTATAACAAACAATGTTACGGGTGCGGAATCCCCGTAGCTATGCCAAATCAAACACAGTAAGTAAAACACACGGATTAACCAATGATACACAGTCTATTGATTAATGGGATGAGAACCAAAGTTCAACTGATACACACACAGATTGACAGAGTAACTTTCAGGGTATATGCTCTCATCTAGTTTCAAAGTGAAACCAGAGTATGTTTATATACCCATCTGGGCCCTGACATCGACGAAACACAAGGTGGATCGACGAAACAGACATTGGGCTAGATATGGGCCTGAAGCAGCCCAAACAGTCGACGAAACAAGTCTGTTTCGTCGCTGATGTCGATGAAACAAGATCAATTGACACAAGTGAGTTTCGTCGAGAGGTGTTCGACGAAACAAGTCTGTTTCGTCGAAGGCTGCCAAAGTTGATCTGTTTGCTGCAAACAGACAGTTGCAGCAAACTTATACAAACACAAATATAATGACCATAATACCCTTATATGCAACATGCATTGTTCGTATTACATTACAAATTAAACGAAACAAACTTGTCGGACCCAAGTGGGATAGGAAGATATCCGACTTGGTCTTCATTCCGTTAGAGGCTCGAACCGAACGTGCCGCGTCCACACAAAAATGTATCAACAAACTCCCCCTTGGACGCTGCTGTGATGGTTCAACTTCCATGTCTTTCATGTCGGAGGATCTTCAAAGTCTTCACGCGTCGTAAGAAGAAAGTGTATCAACAAACTCCCTTTTCATTTAGGAAGTGTGTTAACAAACTCCCCCTTAGATTGAACTCTCCATTGATTCATGCTCGTGAAACATTTGATTTGTCAATTCTTGAGATCCTTGAGGTGTTGATGATTGATCAGCGGCAACTCGATCATCTTAAACATTTGAGTGCCTTCACGTCGTGTCTTCATTCCGAAGCTTATCATTGAACATGTTCTCCTTGCCTATAGCATCTGCACACTCAAGAAATCTAAACGCGTAATGAGAACAACCGCTTGGAATATAGTTAACATTTAAACAAATGACACATATGAGATCAAATCTCAATCAACTACCGACCGACAACAGTTTGAAAGTTTAGAAAATGATCAATTTTAATCCTTTAACTTTCAAAACTTGTTAACTTCGACTGTTTATGAAGATGCAATTGTTTTCCGGCTTACAATCAGGATTTTGGGTAGGATAGACTCGAGTTCCAACACCAGTCAATCAAAAATAAACTAGAAGCAAAATCTTTTTGGCTTTTATAAAGTTTATATTAAAAACACCTAAAATCTTTTTGGAATTTTTCATTTTTCAAATGTAAAGACGGAAAGCAATAATTAAATAAATATATACAAAGATACAGAAACTGAAAGCAGTAAATAAATATTTACAGACATTCTTTTTGCGAGTTTCAAGGGTAAGAGAATCATATCAGTATACGGTCATGCCAAAACAACTCTTTTTGTTCAATTAGTTAACATTAAGATAAGCATCCTATAACAATTATCGGTATTGTTGTCCACATAAGCTCAACTTATCAGATGTAATCATGGCGAGGGGATACGTTAAGGTATGATTTATACTTACCGACCGGTGTTCATCCACACACGACACATTCCCGTATCAAGGTATGCACGAGAGTTCATCTTACCGGTGAGTATACCGATTATCATCTGTTTGACCGTATAAAAGAATGTGAGAAACTCACTTATTTTTATTGAAAACAAGTCCTATGTGATAGAATCACTTATTTATGAGGAACTTGATTTTCAAATGCATGAGGGCACAGGAGTAAGTCCGTGAACAGGTCAGTACTTTCGTACAGCAAAGAGACGAACTTGACTCCCGCAAAGAATCTGTGATATATTATCACTTATTTTGTTTGGACATGTGATTGTTGATCACTTATTGAGGTCGAATGCAATATGTACACGTATGTATAGTATCATGGAAGATCTAGACTTCGTCTCCGTTATTTTTCGGTAAAAGAAACAACCATGATACCCAGATGATAAGCAGCATAAAGACCGAATATCTCAGAACCTCGGCAATCTCTCAAACGAAATTTCGGTACTAAGACCATATGCCAATGTGCGGTTCCCACCTGGTCTTCAGTCGATTTAAGTTTATATCGCCCTGCACACTTTAAAATGATTGTGAGCCTACCGATACATCGAATATAGAGCTGCTTAACATTTTTCATTTAAGGTTTAAAAGAGATTTCAACAGACCACTGATGTACTATCATATTCTCTTTTTCTTGCCAGGAAACTCATTTTTGTTTTCTATTGTTTTTGCGTTTTGAAATTTTTCGATGTTTTTGAATTTTAAATTTGGATTTACTCCCCCTAAAATCAACAAACTATGATAAAATTTAAAAACACAAAGGTATTTACAAAAAGGATTTCCCGATGTCGGATTAACTCATGTTTTACCTCAATGCCGTTTACCAAAATTAATTTTAATCGGAAATGATTTTATCGAATTTTGGGAAAATGAGTTGGCACGTAAGTAAGCGGTGCGGACCATGACAACATTGACGAGTTTCATAGTGAAACAATCACGTGTGAGGTGATATTCGAGTTCAACGTGTCAGGCCAAAGAGTGATGTACGAGATGATAATAATTAATAAAGCAGCTTAAATATCGACAAGTATAGGAGAGATTAGAAATTCAAAACCGTATCCTGCAACTGTTTCATGCATTGCAAGGAATCTGAGTGCTCTCCCAAACTGGATATCCACCCGGTGTGGATTTCAAAGTCGATTTTGTAGCTACTGAGAAATCTCTTGACAGCAACAAGATCAGAAACCTTTGGGTCCGGCTGGTCTTCCAAATTGCACCAGCGAAGGTCTTTGTCTTTCTCTTTGAGAAGTAGTGTGTGGTTGTTCAATCCATGCCAAGGCATCCGCACACCCGGTTGATTTGTTCAACAAACACATTTTCTTCAATTACACCACGAAGAAATGTACACTGCACGTTCATCTTGTTGATTTTTGAACTTCAGACGTGCTGCAGGTGCGTACATTTTGATTGAATCTATCCTGGGGACCCGATCAAAGCCTTTAACAATCACACTTTTAGAATGATTTTCATTTTGTCGAAGGTATCAATTTCTTTCAACAGACAACTATGTTTCCCCTTTCTTTTTCTCTCCATCAAAGGCAACAATTTCTTCTGTCGCCTATCTTGTGCAAGGACGCTCCACTATCAACAATCTTACAACTATCAATAGTTCCTCCTGGAACATTCTGCACACTCACTCAGAGATTAGTTGGAGAGGGGGACCCAAGCCTTCATAGACTTGGGTTGCCCCTAAGAATCAAGAAATGTAATTTCAATTTCCTGATGATTTTCCAAAACAACAGCTCCCCCTGAACTTTCACCAGTTTTAGGTTTCCACGTTTGTTTTTGTTTACCAGATTGAGTTTTGTAAACAGATTTTGAAACTTCTAGTTTTAAAGATTGTGAAGAACTTGGTTCCCTTTTGACCGTTTTGACTTCAGATTTTAAAGCCTTTTCAACAGCTTTGATGTTTTGACGTCGTTGTTTCGTTTCTTGTTCCTTAACAGTTCTTTTATCGTGTTTTGGTGAAACAGGACGACGTTGAGGATGAACTTTTTCAGGTGTGCTTTCTCAACAAATTTATCTTTTGGAGTGTTTGGGCAGTTCTTAATGATATGCCCAAACTCCCCACATTTAAGACAAGTCCTCCTTTCCACAAACTTAGGAGAATCTGATCGACCAACAGATGTCGAACCCGTAGAACCTGAGGTACTAGCTTTTTCATCACACCCGTTTGTATGTTGAGTGTAATTGTTTTGACTGTTACGTTTTAAAATCTTGACTTGTTGGACAAAATCAGTGTTTGATTTATTTTCAAAAGTCTCAATTTTATCAGTACCATTTGATGCTACAAAGTTGACATCATTTCTTTTCTGCTGATAACGAGCTCCTTTAGTTTCAAACTTTGATTTAGAAACAATAGGCTTTTGAGCTCGTTGAACTGGCTGTTTACCCTTAGAAGCAATAGGTTGTTGCTTTGTTGGTTGTTTTTTATTTCCAAATTGTTTTTTGATTTCGGCTTTTGGGATTGGGTCACATTGAGTTACAATGACTCCTGGAATTTTCTTTCCCAAAAACTTGTTTGTATTATCTTCAAAAACTTTATCAATCGAAGATGGATTGACATTTTTAATTGGAAAATCTTGATCTGAATAGATTTTAGCATCACCAACCAAAGTGTACAACACATTATTACTCTTAATGGTAGACACATATTTCTTGTCATTCTTGACAGGATCTATCACTTGTTTGACAACTGGTTGAACAGCAGGAGTAGGAGGATCACAAAGAATATGATTCTCAATTGGAATTTCTACTCCTTTCATCTTGTCAAGTGATTTATCCTGATCACTCACATCTGATTCTGATTCATCATCAGACGACTCATAGTCCTCAATGATTGGAGGACTTTGTCTCGTAGATGTTGATGTTTCCATTTGCTCAGATGATGTACTTGAAGAACTGTCCGGTTTGAACCCTAGGCCAGTAGTAAATTCCTCATAATCAAGAGGCACACTGGGTTCATACCGAGGCATATCCTCTTCATCAGGCATTCGAGTATAATTGTGTCTCAAAGGGGGCGGACACTTCTTATACCCTATGCCTTTCTTGTTTCCTTTCAGTTGTTGAACGTCAATGATGTGATCGATCACAAATCGGGAGTTAGAATAACTTTCCAATTTTTGCTTGATAGCATCATGCTCGCATTTGGAAATGGCTAGTTCCTTTTTGGTTTCCTCAACGATGTTAATGTAATCGTTAATACTAATTTGTTTATGATAAACAACTTTGTTCACTTCGGAAACACTTTTCTTTAAGGTTTCAATTATATATTTAAATTCCTTTTCATTTCTAACCAGAGCCATATTTGCCTCTTTGAACTTAGACATTTCAACAACCAAACTTTAATTATGACTGTGAAGCTTTTCAGATTCAAGCTTCAAATCTGCACAGGAATTACAAACACTAGGAGCAGGAGTTTCAGAATTTACCTGACTCGTAGAGGCTGAGACATTTGCCATAAAGGCAGTCTGATAAGAAAAATATCCGTCTTCAGAGAAGAATTTCTCCATTTCTTTAGATGCTACAACAGCCTTCTTGATCAGAACTGATTTCTGACATTTCAACTCCTCTGCTTCATTTAATAAGTCATCAACCTCAGAACTTGCTTCTTCCTTCACATCAGATTCAGAATGATAATCACCCGAAATAGAACTTTCTTCATCCGAACTCCCGGTATAACCCGAACTGTCGTCACTTTCAGAAAATTCTTCCTTGTGAACGTGCTTGATGTGATTGATGATCTTTGCATAACACGCTGTTCCTCCTCCTCCTTGATCACCTTCCCCAAATTGTATAGACCAATCACACCCTTCATCAGTTTGAACGACTAATGCTCTGGTGCTGTTTGAAGGTCCAGACTGATTCTGGTTCTGGTTCTGGTTCTGATTGTTGTTCACAGCTACTATCCTTCGTTCACGATTGTCTTGATTGACATTAACATTTGAAGTACTTGTCTGATTTCTGAAGGGGTTCTGATTGCCTTGCTTGGTTGGTCGGGTGCATTCACATTTAAAATGACCCTTCTCGCCACAATTGAAACATGTAACAGCTTCTTTATCAAACCCGTACTTCGTATCCTTCTTACTTTCCAACGAATTTCTTCCTGTTCGACTCATGAAATCCCTTTCCCTTCTCACTGCACTTGCAAACGCCCACTTTATATCCATCAACTCCATTTCATCACGGTCAATTTGTTGATAATCTTCATTGGTCATATTGATGTTTCCAATTTGACCTGCGACCAAACCGCAGTAAGCACTGACCATTGTATTAATGATTTCCATATGTTCCTTTGCAATTTCAATGCTAACTTTTGAGAGGTTTGAAGTGTCAACTCTGATAGTGTTGGTGTCTTGGGGTGAAGGAGTGTTGGTATACTGTGGTTGTTGTGGTTGGGGTTGAGGCTTGGGTATGGACTGTGAAAGATAAGCACTTTGATTCCACTGTGGTTGGGTTTGAGGTTTGAGGTTTGGGTATGGATTGTGAAAGATAAGCACTTTGATCCCACTGTGGTTGGGTTTGAGGTTTGGGTATGGATTGTGAAAGATAAGCACTTTGATCCCACTGTGGTTGCTGTGAAAACGGAGAAGAGTTTGTATTGGATACAAACGCCATTTGAAGCTTCGGTTGCTGAACTGAACTAGAACTAGCTGAAGGACCAAAACCAGGCAAATACATTTCTGTGTTTTGAGGAGGTGCAGATGCAATCCTTTTAGCTTTCCGAATTTCCTCTTCATTCTTGTGCTCCAACCTCTGAATGAATTCATAGAGATTGACATTGGCTCCTTCCAGAACACCCGTATGCTTTAGAAGCTCAATGAATGAACTCCACTTAGGAGGTAGAGCATCAGCAAACCGTGCTATCATTTCCTGATGAGTTACAGGAACATTATAAGAACTCATTTCACTAACCAAATGATAAAAATGAGAAGTCATACCATTTAGAGTTTCATTCTCCAAGAACTGAAATGATTCAAACTCTTTCTTCAATAGATCATGGCGTGTCTTTCTAGAAGCTGCATTTCCTTCCCCTCTCGCTACCAATGCATCCCATAAACCTTTCGTGGTCTTACAATAGCCGAATTGATGATAGATTTCCTTGTGAAGCGCTTGTGTAAGAATAGCAAATGCCTTTTTCTCTAAGTCATATTTTTTCTTGTCATCTTCAAGCATATTAGCAAAGCCCGCTGAAGTTGATGCTGCTTGTTCGAGGGCAGGGTTGCATTCAGTAAGGAAACACGTCCAAAGTTCGGTGCTTTTCCCTTGAATGTATGTGTGAAAACGACCTTTCCATGATGTAAAGTCGTTCATATGATTCAACTTTGGAGGGCGATTGTTGCTACCCGTTTCACTCTCGCTAAGCAAAAGATTTTGAATGCTCTGATTTTGATTCAAAACCATTGCCCATTGACTTGCACTAATAGTTTGTTGTTGTTGAGGTATGGCACTCCTTAAATATTCGGCCATCGAAGTCGGTTTTTGATCTGGTTGTGAGTCCGTACTCCAATCCCACGGACTTGTGCAGCTCATATTTGATGTATGAAGAAGAATACCTGATCAAATACTTGAAAACCCAATGTTATCACACTTTTACAAACCTTCTGTTTAAAATTGACAACAAACACGACGAAACACTTCCCACGAAACACAATCTGTTTCGTCGAAATGAATTATGACGAAACGGACTTTGTTTCATCGAAATGATGATGACGAAATGGCCTTGTTTCGTCGAACATATTATGACGAAATGGACTTTGTTTCGTCGAAATGCTTTTGGCGAAACGCTTTGGTTTCTTCAATTGTTTCGTCGTGGATAAGGTTCAGACAGTTGGTGAAATAGTTGGTGAGATTTTTCAAACACAGGTCTGACACGGTACAACCCACAACATGACTAGCTTACCAAACCAGGCATGGTTACTTATATTTTAATTGATTTTAATCCTTTTTCAATTTTCCTTTTAATTCTAAATTCAACCAATATTCAAGAACTTTTTGAAGATCCTTATGAACTCCTTGAAGATATGAACAACAAACCCAGAAATATGAGTTTTCCGGTCACCGAACAATTTTCCGAAACACGAAATTTTCCCAAACTTTCAAATAAAACCCGGTTTTATCACGTGAGCATGTAATATAACAAAGGTTTTCAATAAAACTTTGGCAAACACAATATCCAATCAGATTTTTAAGATGATTTTTCAGAAAAATGAGTTTTTCAAGAACAAATTTTCAGAAAAACAAGAACAACTTTAACACTTGATAAAAACCGAACTATGTTTGATTTTAAACAAGGATAAGAGCCAAGCTCTGATACCACTTGTAGGTCCCGAAATTGTAGGATCGATAACGTAAACCGAATCCTTGTTTATAACAAACAATGTTACGGGTGCGGAATCCCCGTAGCTATGCCAAATCAAACACAGTAAGTAAAACACACGGATTAACCAATGATACACAGTCTATTGATTAATGGGATGAGAACCAAAGTTCAACTGATACACACACAGATTGACAGAGTAACTTTCAGGGTATATGCTCTCATCTAGTTTCAAAGTGAAACCAGAGTATGTTTATATACCCATCTGGGCCCTGACATCGACGAAACACAAGGTGGATCGACGAAACAGACATTGGGCCAGATATGGGCCTGAAGCAGCCCAAACAGTCGACGAAACAAGTCTGTTTCGTCGTTGATGTCGACGAAACACGATCAATTGACACAAGTGAGTTTCGTCGAGAGGTGTTCGACGAAACAAGTCTGTTTCGTCGAAGGCTGCCAAAGTTGATCTGTTTGCTACAAACAGACAGTTGCAGCAAACTTATTCAAACACAAATATAATGACCATAATACCCTTATATGCAACATGCACTGTTCGTATTACATTACAAATTAAACGGAACAAACTTGTCGGACCCAAGTGGGATAGGAGGATATCCGACTTGGTCTTCATTCCGTTAGAGGCTCGAACCGAACGTGCCGCGTCCACACAAAAATGTATCAACAGTTTGGGAACAATGTGTTGCAAAACAAAGCTTGCAGAGCTGTAACTGTTCAATTTCAAATTGATACGCTCATTCTCAATCTTAGCTTCTTCAAACTGAAGAATCAACTTAGCAATCTCATCCAATTGTTGATTGATTAATTCTTCTTTGATCCTCAAAACACTTTGTAAATGTCAATTTTCTTTGTATGTTTTACCGTTTCTATCATCAGTATCTTTAACCGTGCTTTTAAGCTTCTCAAATTTTTCAATAATCTGACGATTTTTAAGAACTAACCTCTCATTTTCTTTCCTAACCTTTTCTTGATCAATTTTATCATTTTCAATTTCGTTAGTTAATTCTTTTACTCTGTCGTTCGAAGCTTTCAACATTTTATCATAGTTAAGGATCTGATCCTCAACACTTCGGACTCTAGCAGTCAGATCATCAATCTTCTTACCTTTGAGATAAGTGTTTGTACTACAAACTTTGCATTCTTTGATGCAATTTTTGCAGTCAACATCACCACTAACTTTCTTACCTGACTCAGTTGTTGACGCGTTTGAACTGACCTGGCTTTTAGACTCAGAAACGGATTTAGAGTCTTCCTCAAGTGCTTTAGCAGCCAGCACCTTGTCAGCCATCTTTCCCATGTTTTCAGCATTCAACTTTTGAGTTGTGTCAATGATTCCAGTATCAACCTTCTTTGACTTCTCTTTTTCTTCTGTCTCCTTCTCTTCTCCGTTTCCCCACCATTTTCTTTGCCAATAATCATCTTCTTCTTTCAATTCTTTAATTATGGTTTCCATATCAAGAGTGTTATGATCAATAGAAATGTTTCCATCGGGGTCAAGATAACATTCTCTGTCAGGATCCCATCTCCTCGCTCTTTTTGCTTCAAGATAGATACCAGATATTCTGATCAATCTTTGTTGAGCTATCATCTTTCTGTAACCATACTTCTGTTCTTCAGTTCTGTTGTCTTTCCAAGGAGCAGGTTCAGTAGATTTTGCCATGAAAGCATATCCAACCGCATCCTCCTCAGGTAACAACTCGCTCCAGTCGAAACCTTCATCGTCGTGAATTACAGCAAGAGCTCTAGATTTCTCTTTGTTATCTTCAAGCTGCTTCATTCTTGGCGGCTCCGATTTATTCTGATGATAAATCGATTTCTTGTAGTAATCTTCTCTGAACGGGTTTTCAGACTCATCAGCATACGCATTTCGGCATTCACGCTTAAAGTGACCTTTCTGTTTACACTTGAAACATGTCACTTTAGACTTGTCAAAGCCCAACTTGGTAGATGGTCCACCAATAGACTTTCTCCCGGTTATCTCCATGAAACGCTGTGCTCGACGAACTGCACTGGCCATACACCACCTTATGTCGATCAGTTCCATCTCCTCAGGATTAATCTGATCGTAATCTTCTTTTGTCAGGTTGGTGTTGCCTATCTTCCCTGCTACAAGACTTTCATACGATTCTAGCACAGATGCTAAGAAAACCATCTGTTGCTTTGCCGACTCCTCGCTGAAGTTTTGAGCGTTCTTTAAGTTTACAGCGATGTTGCATTGAAATAGATTCTTTGCATCTGATTGACTTGAATGTGATGAAGAACCACTGTGAAATCCACTGCTTTGACTTTCTTTGTTTGAAATGTTGGAATTCTCAGCAGAAAAAGTTGTCTTGGGAGATGTATTCTTTGGCATCATGCTTTTTGGATAATACAAATCCAAGTTCTGTTGATATGATGAGTGATTGACTTTGTACGTTTTCTTTATCTCCAGTTCGTGACTCTCTAGTCTTTCAATCAACAGATCCAATGTAAGCTCCTCAGACTTGATCGTATTCTTTAACATCAAAGCATAATATTGCCAATCCATCTCATCTGGCAATGAATCAAACAATTTATCAATTAGCTCTTCTTGAGAATATATAATTTCATGTCTTCCTAGCTCCAGCTTCAGGTGCCCAAACCTTTCAATCATTTTACAAACTGATTCATTTTTTAAACTCCCAAACAAAGCAAACTCTTTTCTTAGTAGTTTCTTTTTGTTTTTCACTATTTCTGCACTTCCTAAACATTTAACTTTCAACTTGTTCCAGAGATCTGTAGAATTCTTGTATTCGATCAAGGATATTATATCTTCTCGGACAGATTGAAATAACAGTGCGATGCATTTTTGCTCTGCAACAAACGTTTCTATTTCTTCAGATGATGTCAAACTTTCACCAGTTTTGCCTCCATCATTATATCCGTTCTTTAGACTCTTCCAGCTAGGATACGCAAAGGCCCTTAACCATTCGTCAAACTTCTTGGCCCACCGACTGTACTCTTTGATAGCCATTAGCTTCGGGGGTTTGTTATATGTTCCAAAAGCACTATCAACTCCCAAAACATCCGATAAGCTTTTCTTTGTATTCGGAGTGTTCTCATTGGTGTTGTTTGTTGTGTCGTTTGAATTATCATCTCCACCGTTTCCAGCAAAAGCAAAGATATCACAAAATGGATTGTAATCATCCATCTTCACGTACCTGAAAAATCAGCAAACACTTAGACAATTTTTAAATTTAAAAAAAAACTGCAAGTTCAAGCGAAATCACTTGAAGCGAAATAGCTTCAAGTAGAATCAGCAACTTTCAAGCGAAAACAGGTAATACAAGCTCAAGCGAACTCAGGTAATACAAGTTCAAGCGAACCCAACTTCGAGCGAAAACAGTTTAATTGAAGCGAACTCACTTGTTTCACTTGATTTTTCAAGCGAAACCTCAACTCAAGCGAAATGAGATAGTATTTTCAAGCGAAATGTGATTTTGAAGCGAGATCATCAATGTATTTCAAGCGAGAACACAATTTTAAAGAGGTTTCGCTTGAAATTTTCAAGCAAAATGTGATGATGTCAGCTTTTTCGAACCAGTTTTCAAGCGAAAAGTCAAGTTTTTATATGAATTTGATCGATTTTAAGTCCAATTCACTCAGGGATTTGTTAACTCTATGTTTCGCTCAATATATGTGAGTTTCAGGCCATTTCAACCGTAAAAATATGTCCAAATCAGAAAAGAATGAGTAGAAGTATGAGAATCCGATGATTTCAAGCTGCAATGGTATGAACTCCTTGTCCTGAGCTCTGATACCACTTGTTGGACCGTGTGCGTGATCCTAAACAGTCAGTAAAGGCAGTTCATCATCATTTACTAAGGCGGAATTAAAGTAAACAATGTCACACAGCTTGTTTCCTTTTCAATTCTTCTCTATTACTGATTTCCGAGTCTTTACAATGATTTCTGATGAAATTTTGGCAGCACCTTGACTCATATACACACACATGTTCGCTTCAAATGACAACACACACCACCTATATATAGTAGTTGCTAGTTCGCTTGAGGATGTCACAGTTTGGTTTCAAGCGAAACCACATAAGTTGGTTTTGCTTGAACAGTACCTTGTTACTTTCAAGCGAACTCACCTATATAAACATGTACATACCCTAATTTCAAGTCTATTTTGTGCTCGTTCATTCTATCTAGACCTAAGACTCGATTAAGACGAAGTTAACAGATATTCAGTGCACCAACACGAAGCATCTGCATTAAGCTACCGCTACCGCACCAACTGCTGAACCCACCTCATCGAGCAACAAGAGGAAGAACAAGAGAAAGAACAGCTCCAGCAACAAGAACTGTGCGATCACTGCTGCACCAGTTCAATCCGTACCAGCTCAACAGCACCAAGTGGCAGCGCCTGTGACCAATGCACCTCTTGCTAAGCGTGCATACACTGCGCCACATCCGCTCTGCCCTACTTGTACCTACCATCACCCGACTGCCATTGCTTGCCGGTTTTGTGCTCATTGCAATGTATACGGCCATTTTACTGCCAACTGCCGTATTCGACAAGCTCCTGCTCATCAAGCTCTACTCACTGCCCACAGGGCCAACAAGCTCCTCCGGCACCCGCGGTCAAAGCCAGAGCCTGCTTCGCATGTGGCGATCCTAACCATTTCGCCAACATGTGTCAAACAGGGTTGTGAAACAAGAGCCCCAGCAGCAACAACCTCAACAGCAGCAGCAACACCAGCAACAACAGCAGCAACAGCAACAACAGGCCGCACGCGCCAGAACTTTCAACATCAACGTGCGCCAAGCCCAAGCTGACAACAACGTGGTTAATGGTACGTTCCTTGTGAATGGTATTTATGCATCATGTTTGTTTGATACTGGAGCCGAAAATTGCTTTGTGTCGTTCGAATTCGAGAAGCTCCATAATCGTAAACGCTCCAATCTCTCTTCGACGTTCGATGTAGAAGTCACCACTGGAAGAACTATCGCCGTCAATTCCGTTATCCGTGATTGTACTCTTGAGCTCAATAATCACATCTTCCCAATCGACCTCATTCCATTGCAACTCGGAAGTTTCGACGTCATAGTAGGCATGGACTTTCTACGCGAAAACCATGCTGAAGTTGTGTGTTACGATAAAATGATTCGATTCTCGCTTGCAAATGGTGACTTATTGTGTGTATACGGTGAAACTGCCTCGAAAGGGCTCAAGCTCATATCATGTGTCCAAGCTAGCAAGTATCTCCGCAAGGAATACAGAGCTTTCTTGGCAAACATTATAGTAGCAGAGAAGGAAAAGAAAGAGAAGAAGGAAGAAAAAGACGTTCCTGTGGTTCGTGAATTTCCTCATGTGTTTCCTGATGATCTTCCAGGTTTGCCTCCAAGTCGTGATATCGACTTTCGTATCGACCTCATTCCTGGAGCAAATCCTGTCGCCAAAGCCCCTTATCGTTTAGCGCCATCCGAAATGCGTGAACTATCAAACCAACTCCAGGAACTACTTGAGAAAGGCTTCATTCGCCCGAGCACCTCTCCTGTGACAACTGCCACTTTCGGGTAATTTACTTACATTTAAAACAGTGATTTACATTATACAAGCATGTGTTTTGAATATTCTGACTGCATGATTACATGGTATACATCTTAGAAAACTCATGGAATATTCATTGGTTATTACACATGATTCATTTTTTTTGGGTACAATTGAAATAGTGCAAACAATTCATTGAAACAACTAGAGTAGTGCCTAGTGAACTAGAGCGCTGACGAAAACTCCGGATCCGCAGAAAACATCTAAAATGACATTTTTAGAACTCGGATGAGAGTCCAACATCAATTATATATTAAACCCTATATGGGAATACAAGAGTTCGATCAATAATTTACCAATGCCCGGTAGCACTAAAAACTGTCCGAAACGCGCTAAAAATGACCATTTCATGAATTGTCCGCAAAATTCAGCAATTGTATTTTTAATACAAGATGCAAAAATTGATGTTTAGGCACCAATTTCATATAAAAATACTTATGGAATATCAATTACACACATAACGGAAATTTGCCCTACAACTTCCATAAGAGAACGTTTCGACTATTTATTAGTGAAACGAGCACTAAACAATTATCCGAACTACATTTTGGCACAACTAGCGAACTAGTGATCATTATTTTTAGTCTTGTAAAACTAGTTTATGACCATTTCAAGTCGCGAAACATCTCGGAAAATTGTAATCCCTAAACACCTTAACACTTACATCTTTCTAATTCATTTTAAGTCTTAAAAATTTACTAACATTTTTTTCACCATGCAAGACCCCCCCCCCCCCATGTTGAGGCCGTGAACAAGGGGTCCCACACCCCTTGTTTATCTTGCATAATATCTAGATATTATTTACCTAATTACTAGTGGATGAATGGATGATTATTACAAGACTTATTCACTAAGTTACTACACATTTTACACCATAACTTTCACACACTTAAGAAAAGCTCTCATCATCTTCATCCTTTCCTCAAGAACACCCACCATAAACCCATTTCTTTTTATCATCTTCTTCATGAACAAGATGGATTTCTTTGGAACATGAGGTGATCTAAAGCTCTTGGAAGTAAAAGGAAGGATTTTTATTCATACACAAGTGTTCTAACATCAAGATCATCATCTTCTTAGTCCTTCATAATCTCTAAGATCATCCCTAGCCTTGTGCTAGAAGTAAGCTTCTTTATTTTTTTTTTACATATTATGTTTATGATTGTTATTATAACTAATAATAACTATATAATCATACATAATGAACAAGAAAAAAATACAATGAAGCAAAGATAAAAATCATGATATAATTATGTTTGTTTATATTGTGATCTTAGACTTGTTATATGCTTATTAGATCTTGTTATGATGATTATGCTACAAATAAAGTGTTAGAAGATGTTGATAGATATGATCTAAAAATTATACATGTTTATGTTAAAGGGTTTTAACATAAAGGATTAAAGGAATGATCATATCTAGTGATCTTGTGAAAGTACTTAGGGTTTATATTTAAAAACAAGACTTTCACAAGATTATAAAAATTAACATACAACTAAAGATTTTTATGAAAGTTGTTAAAACTAGAATTTAACTTGGTTTTTGAACTAGTTAACATATGAAAGGATCATGTTTAAAACCCTACATGATTTGCTTATCATCTTGATGATTTGATGTTATAAAAGTCTTATAATGTTTAGTTAAGATGATGAATAAATTGTTGTTGATTTAGTAAAGAAAATGATATGTTTAATGAAACATGGTTAAGATAAAAATGCCAAGGTTATATGGCCAATTTTTATAAAAACTTTATTTTATAAAATTACAACATTTTTTTTTGGGTAAATCTATACAAGATTTATAAAGGATATTAAAGAAGGGTTTATAAAATAAAAGACAAGGAAAATATATATTTTTTTTAGAAAATATATATTTGGTTACTTTAAACAATTTTTGGGTGATATATTACTTGGTGTATTAGTTATATATATCATGGTAGGAACTTGAATCTCATGTCACTTATAAACTCAAAACACGTTATAACAAAAGTCCTACGAGACTTCACATAAATACGCCTTAAAACGAGTTGCGGACGATTAGTATAATCGGACACCAAATATGGTCAAAATGAACGACGGACGACTACTTAAGCTAATTGCCAATCCGGGGAGTTACTACGACGTTAGACGATCTTTCGACACGAAATATAAATATACTATCGATAACAAATTTTCGGATGTTTATAAACTTATAAAAGCTAGTATGTTTTTATTACTAACATCTATACTTAGTTAATTTTTATAAAAAGGGTTTTTATAAAAATGAAAGGCTTACATGTATTAGTGGGCTATTTTCTACAAAGGGGCTTATTATACTTAATGGACTATTTTTACAAACAAATGGGCTAGTTTAAGTAATGGGCTATTGTTTTATTAATGGGCTTAACATAAATTAATGGGCTAAGCCCAAATACTAAACATATGGGCTAAAGCCCAACACTATTCAAGCCCAAACACTATTAAAGCCCAACACTATTCAAGCCCAACACTATTAAAGCCCAACACTATTCAAGCCCAAACACTATTAAAGCCCAACACTATTCAAGCCCAACACTATTAAAGCCCAACACTATTCAAGCCCAACACTATTAAAGCCCAACACTATTTGAGGCCCAACACTATTTGAGGCCCAACACTATTGAGGCCCAACACTATTGAGGCCCAACACTATTTGAGGCCCAACACTATTGAGGCCCAACACTATTGAGGCCCAACACTATTTGAGGCCCAACACTATTGAGGCCCAACACTATTGAGGCCCAACACTATTTAAGGCCCAGCACTATTTAAGCCCAATAACTTGAAAACATGGGCTTGGCCCAATGATACCATTTTTGTGAACACAACTATACAAGTGATACATACAAGACACGAGATTCAGCGGACGAGATCCGACTATACTACTCATTCATCGAATACACAGTTAACGAACATTTGAACAACTCATACATCGAATACACAGTTAACGAACAGTAAAGACATGCAAGTCTTACACATACTCAATACACAAGACTTGTACTCAAGTTCTTTTCAAAGACCGAAGTGTCTAACAAAAATAAGAACGTTTGTAGGTCGCCACGCTATACAGGACGACCGCACGTGAGGTCTTATTTACATCTATTTTCAGGACGCGATACTGTGAGTTCATGTTCCCCTATTCATTTAAATGTTTTACAAACTTTACAACTATCGGGGAGGATACATGTTCAGAGTATGTTAAAGTTAGGTAATGAAACACCATAGATCATGTGCGAATTAGGGCCATACTATAAGCACCATTAATCCAGTTTGGACCAAGGAACAAAGGCTTAGATCTAATGGGTTTTGGCGAGCCCCACTCTTGGTCATGGACCCCTACGGAAGAGTGCGTTTGTGTCCCAGTCGATAGGAATCGGCATAAAATCGTCTAGGGTTGGTTTGCTTCCTATTTCGTCACACATATTAATGTCCTTGCAAAACATTAATGATCAACGATTTCATTGACGCTTTACATACTACAACTCACGTTTTTCATACATCGTTTACAACTAAACTGCATGAATTCACCAACTTTTGTTGATGTTTTCCAAACTTAACATGTATTTCAGGAAATTAGTGGACCTGGCAGACATTTCAGTCAAGGAAAGCAAGTATCAAGACTCCATGCCACCATTTGAAGGGTTTGCCCGTTATATACCGCCTCTTTGCGGTGATATAGTGGTCAAAGCCTTGACATTTTAAGACTTACATTTTTATGTATAAAACGATGACAACTTATTTTCACTTGATGGTTTGTAACCAATACATTCAACTTATGTTGCATTCCTTTGGGAAACACTTATGTAATGGCAATGGCAATGGAGTATGTTTTATTCATATAGTTTGTTCATGTACATCGATATTTATGCAATGAAAACCATACAGATCACACCTTGCGTTTCCGCTACGAGCGGGTGTGACAGATTGGTATCAGAGCATCGATTGTAGTGAACCAGGATTCTTTCTCGAGTCTAAGTCTACAATCACTAGGGATCTCTCACGAAAACCTCTTGTTCATGTTGAACAGAATAAAATTGGACAGGTCAAAAGGTTTTCATTGCATAAACATTTTTCAAGGTCCACTACAACAAAAATTCATTTCACATATATCAAGCGAGGACATTTCCATGGGTGAAGTCTATGAGAAACAGACACAATACATTAATAGACTATGTGCCTACAATACATTACATTATCAGTGCTTATACAAGATAGACACATTACACTATCAGTTTATGCATTATAAACAGTTTACAAGTTCAGCTTATACAAGATAGAAATCCTTGATTAATAGGATTTTACATGATTATATATATAGGTGGTTCATATATATGTTGCATGAAATATTTTGCCAAGAACAAAATACCTTCGACTTCAAACTCTACTATTATTCTTTACTCACATGGTGAAAATGTCGACCTCATGTCTATTGCGGAGCTTATGGCGAACATGATTCCTAAGTGAAATCTTAAACTTAATTCCGTAAAATATGGTTGCTTTCTCGCGAATGCTGAGATGCCTGACCATGATAATGACGACGAGGCGAAGGTGGTAACCTTGGACAACAACTCCATTAGTGGGACGAGATCCATGTGACTCATACTAATCAAAGTGGATATACTCTTGTCCTTACAAGGAAGATGAAGTACTCATCTTGAAGGTGCCCCTTCAATTGTTATTGTTATAGATTCTTTCCATTTCTATTTCATCTAACGTCGTACCGTCCTACGAGTAATGACAACGAACGTTGACACATGATTTATCACGAAGGTCCCTCCTATGTTGAAGGTATATTGACAATAACGTTTCCTCTCTTATTGATCGGCAACTTTGTACGAGAGAACGCTAGGGTGACCATGCAAGACAATTTATTATTACGGAGGCCTACGTAATAACAACTTGTAGTGCATGGAAATTCTGGTGGACTCTGCGGGTCAAGCTAATGATCACTATTCATTCAAAATTCTTAAGTTATTACTTGAGATTCAATTATTCCTATCTAGTAGAACACGAACTGGGGGTGGTTAGTATAACACCCTACAATACAATACAATACAATACAATACAATACAATACAATACAATACAATACAATACAATACAATACAATACAATACAATACAATACAATACAATACAATACAATACAATACAATACAATACAATACCATACAATACAATACAATACAGGAAGACGACAAGTATTTGTTCACACCTAACATTCGATCTATATCACGTTTCAGTTGAGACTAGTCATTTAAACGAATAAAACTTGTTAGCTACTCATGGAGGATTTTCCTCAACATTCTCGAAATTCTTGAACAGGGGTTGGTTCCATGGTGTCTATGACACTTTACCCTACTTTACCGTACCTTACTTTATCATATTCCACCTTATCATATTTATTGGAAGTGATACAATAAATTCCGTCGTTTGACATTTGTCTTTTTCCAAGGGATGGTACGGCATGCGCCATACTGCAACTCCCTCATTACATTCTATTCTACATTTTTGGAGATTCTAATCATCTTGCTAGAGCTCGTAAAACTCAAGCACTATTACCATAATGGTCACATGGACAAATAAGACAAAGGATTTTCTCTACTTCGGACGATTGAGGTCATAGAGTAGGGAACCCATATTATATGGACGAAGACCACTGGTTGGTTTTCCCTCCTCAACGAATTATTTCTCTTTCCATTTAGACGTATGACCAATACATGCAAGAGGCATTACGCCTTTTGGTTTTGGTTATCCACATTATCATTTATTCAAACATGTATGAACAATATGGTCTTGAGGTTTCCATGACCGATTGATTGTATTCTTCATTCTTGGGCACATGATAGACTTTATTTATTCAAATAAATGTCTAGATTCTTTTAATTGTGTGTATTAAAAAGATCATGGCGCCAAAAGAATCAATTGTTTAAGCTAAAAATTATGTGTTGAAAACTATTGCTTTTACACAAGACATGGTTTATACATGACATTGTTACGCAAGACATTGTTATACATATCATTTGATGTTGGTTTACACAAGACATTTTTGGTGGTTATTTGTAAGTGATGAGACGTGTGTAATATGATAAAAGCATGGTGGATACGCCGCTGGTACTTCCTATATATAAGTGCTTATGTTATATTGCATATCGTGGTGTTATTCAAATCTCTTCGACAAAGACAAGACACGACATTTTCGCACAAGACACGACATCCTCTACACAAGACATAATATTCTATTTCGAGACATGATATATTTATACACTACATTTTTATTGGTTATTTATTTAACCATACATCATTCTTTTATATCATCTGATTTTCATATCTATCTTCATATGATTTTATAAAAGAACTCGATCATAACTAGAGCCAATATTGTTGGTTACACTTGATGCTTTCACGATATCTCAAGGGTTGTTCCATAATGGGTAACACCCGAATTCAAACACACTGAGTGATATATTTTAGGTTTAGCCTCGGAGATCCGAAGCATAACCGCATCATCCCTCCCTACCTCAATCACTCAAACAATAACTCTCGCCATGAGAGAAATGAAGGCAACTGCTGCCATAAACGATTTTGGTACCAGGATGTATGCTGGTAACTTGCCGAAATCCTAAATGCGACAAGTGAGACGTCCATCATGAGGGCAATTGCAAAAGCGCCAAGAGTAGCAGTGTGCTGAGACCGGGCGCAAAACAAAGACTAGTAAGACGATAATACTTAAGAAGGGATCAAGCTAGTGAATAAGTGTGTGTGTAGTTAGCACTATGAATACTCCACAAAATCCCAATGAAGTCATGAGTACGTACACTCTATGATCATCATGTATCAATTCTTTTAATACCAACACCGAGCTTAGCTATTGTCTTTAGATGTTAAGCATATACTCGAATTAGAGTCATGTTGGACACATTACTATATCAAGTTAGCTAATGGGGAATTAGCTGAGACATATCAAATCATTAAGGGCCACCGGTATGTATCCTATTCGTCAACATTTCACATCCATGTTATTTTGGCAATTTTAGCTTCATCTCAACATTTCACATACATGAGTTTCATGGCTAGGGACGGGATTGTCCTAGCTACAATTAGGGATCGGGTTATCCTACATCTAAAACATATGGATTAGGTTATCCTACATTTAAACATAGGGTTCCTAAAACTAGACAGTGAAGTCCTCGCCTCACAGAATTTAAAATGTACTTGGCCTAGAGTCAAGTAAGCTAGACGTCTCCTCATTCTATAGAATTGGCAAAAAGTAAACTAGTCGAGTCTAGAGCTGAAATTCAATATCGATCTCTTCCCTGTTCAGTTGAGTAGTTTCGAAGTAGAGGTTGGCATGGATTGGTTATCCGATAACCTAGCCGAAGTCTTCTGTCATGAGAAGATCATTCGCCTACCACTGCCGAACAAAGAGACATTTGTTATTCATGGAGAGAAGCACGACACACCATTACGGATCATTAATTGCATGAAGGCACAAAAGTGCTTACGGAAAGGTTGTATTGCCTTTCTAGCAATTGTTGTAGACAAGAAGGCCGTTGGGCCACAGCTAACAAATATTCTTTTGATAAAAATAATTTCCTGAAGAATTTCCTGAAGTCTTTCCAGGACTACCACCATATCAACAAGTTGAGTTTCACATCAACTTGGTACCTGGAGCCGCACCCGTAGCCAAATCTCCATGTTGACTAGCACCTTCTGAACCTTGTAGTTGACCGAATAAGGATGTTGTGAGTTCATAACCCCCACTCTTTACCATTATACATCTTTATAAAGGTTTTGGGGGTGGAAAGACATGAAAGTTTCGCAAAACTGCACAACATTTCGATGAATGAAAATTCATATTTCTAAACCATGTTACAAATGAATTTCCAACTAACTCAAATGGTTTATGAAAGGTTCTAGCTTCTACTCTAAGATAGACTTACGATCGGAGTATCATCAGTTACGAATTCAAGAGGAAAGCATACCGAAAACGGCTTTTAAGACTCGTTACGGTCATTACGAGTTTTCTCGTTATGCCTTTTGGTTTAACAAATGCACCAACGGTCTTCATGGATTTAATGAATCGTGTGTGCAAGCCGTATCTTGACAAATTCGTTATAGTGTTTATTGACGACATTTTGATATACTCTCGATCGACTGATGAACATGAGCAACATTTGAGAACCATTTTAGAGTTGTTAAAGACAATAAATTCGCCCCAAATCGAAAAAACAAGATATAGCCTTACAACTTATTCTTAAGGTTGGTGCATAGTATTTTTACAATCTTATCATTATCCGACGATACCGATGACTCTGTTGTAGACTATGATGCTTCGCATCAAGGATTGGGTTGCGTACTCAGGCAATGTGAAAAAGTTATTGTGTACACGTCGCGCCCAATTAAAAAGTTCATGAGAAGAACTATACCACTCTCGACCTTGAGTTAGGCGTGGTGGTATTCGCTTTAAAAATATGGCGACATTATTTATATGGTACTCAATGCATTATTTTCACGGATCATAAAAGTCTTCAACACTTATTCAACCAAAAAGAATTAAATATACGTCAACGATGTATGTTGAATTGTTGAACGACTATGATTGTGAAATAAAGTACCATCCGGGCAAGGCAAATGTTGTAGCAGATGCCTTGAGCCGCAAGGAACGAGTTAGAACACTTTGAGTTCAAGCATTAGAGAAGATGATTCACAAGCGCTCAGGGAAGAGCATATTCAAGCAGAAACACTTCGGGGCATGAAGAAACAATTATTGTAAAGAAGATGGAACTTTATACCTTATGAGTCGAAATTGGGTTCCATTCTTTGGCGGCCTTCGAGATGATATTTTGAGGAAGCACATAGGCCTAAGTAGTGAAAGAATACTACTGGTGGCCTAACCTCAAAAGTAATATTGCGACTTATATCGGAGGATGCTTGACTTGCGCGAAAGTCAAAGTCGAGTAGCAAAATCCCTCGGACTTGTTACAACAACCCGAGATTCCCGTTTGGTAATGGGAACAAATATCGATGTACTTCATTACGAAGTTACTCAGGACCTCAAGAGGTCACTACATGATATGTGTAATCATCGATAGACTAACAAAGTCCACGCACTTCTTACCGATTTGGTAGAAGGATAATACTGAGAAACTAGCAGAACTCTATCTCAAAGAAATAGTGGCTCGTCATGGAGTGCCTATTTCAATCATTTCAGACCGAGACGGTCGTTTTATTTCTAGAATTTGGAAATAATTTCAACAGGCCTTTGGATCTCATTTGAATCCAAGTACAGCATTTCATCCATAAACTGACGGCCAGAGCGAACGGACAATCCAAACACTCGAATATATGTTTCGCGCATGTGTTATGGATTTAGGCGGAAATTGGGATACTCATCTACCTTTAGTTGAGTTTTCCTACAATAACAGCTACAATACTAGTATACAATCTGCACCGTTTGAAGCTCTTTATAGTCGAAAGTGTCGCTCTCCGCGATGTTGGGCGGAAACAGGCGATAGTTAAATAATTGGTCCGAAACTAGTCCAAGAGACTACAAATAAAATCTTTCAGACCGAGACCGTATCAAGACGGCTCGCGATCGACAAAAATGCTACGCAGATAAAAGACGAAAACCATTATCTTTCGAGGTTGGAGACAAAGTCTTGTTGAAAGTCTCGCCTTGGAAAGGCGTAGCGAGGTTCGGTAAACGTGGAAAGCTTAACCCACGTTACATTGGACAATTTGAAATCTTAGAAAAGATTGGCACTGTTGCCTACAAGTTGAAGTTACCAGATGAACTTAACAGTATGCACGACACGTTTCATGTGTCGAATCTTAAAAAGAGTCCAACACAAGCAACCGTTATCATTCTATTCACATTGACGACAAACTCCAATTCACTAAAGAACCTGTAGAAGTCATGGACTGTAAAGTCTAGAAATCATGGAGGAGTCGTATCAAATTATTAAAATGTACGTTGGAACTCTCGACACGGACCCGAGTATACTTGGGAACGTGAACATTGAATCAAAGCCAAATACTCTCACCTGTTCGAGTAGTCTCCTGTATAGGATGACTCAGCTTGAATTTCGAGACGAAATTCTCAATAACAGGGGGAGAATGTGACAACTGCCACTTTCGGGTAATTTACTTACATTTAAAACAGTGATTTACATTATACAAGCATGTGTTTTGAATATTCTGACTGCATGATTACATGGTATACATCTTAGAAAACTCATGGAATATTCATTGGTTATTACACATGATTCATTTTTTTTGGGTACAATTGAAATAGTGCAAACAATTCATTGAAACAACTAGAGTAGTGCCTAGTGAACTAGAGCGCTGACGAAAACTCCGGATCCGCAGAAAACATCTAAAATGACATTTTTAGAACTCGGATGAGAGTCCAACATCAATTATATATTAAACCCAATATGGGAATACAAGAGTTCGATCAATAATTTACCAATGCCCGGTAGCACTAAAAACTGTCCGAAACGCGCTAAAAATGACCATTTCATGAATTGTCCGCAAAATTCAGCAATTGTATTTTTAATACAAGATGCAAAAATTGATGTTTAGGCACCAATTTCATATAAAAATACTTATGGAATATCAATTACACACATAACGGAAATTTGCCCTACAACTTCCATAAGAGAACGTTTCGACTATTTATTAGTGAAACGAGCACTAAACAATTATCCGAACTACATTTTGGCACAACTAGCGAACTAGTGATCATTATTTTTAGTCTTGTAAAACTAGTTTATGACCATTTCAAGTCGCGAAACATCTCGGAAAATTGTAATCCCTAAACACCTTAACACTTACATCTTTCTAATTCATTTTAAGTCTTAAAAATTTACTAACATTTTTTTCACCATGCAAGACCCCCCCCCCCCATGTTGAGGCCGTGAACAAGGGGTCCCACACCCCTTGTTTATCTTGCATAATATCTAGATATTATTTACCTAATTACTAGTGGATGAATGGATGATTATTACAAGACTTATTCACTAAGTTACTACACATTTTACACCATAACTTTCACACACTTAAGAAAAGCTCTCATCATCTTCATCCTTTCCTCAAGAACACCCACCATAAACCCATTTCTTTTTATCATCTTCTTCATGAACAAGATGGATTTCTTTGGAACATGAGGTGATCTAAAGCTCTTGGAAGTAAAAGGAAGGATTTTTATTCATACACAAGTGTTCTAACATCAAGATCATCATCTTCTTAGTCCTTCATAATCTCTAAGATCATCCCTAGCCTTGTGCTAGAAGTAAGCTTCTTTATTTTTTTTACATATTATGTTTATGATTGTTATTATAACTAATAATAACTATATAATCATACATAATGAACAAGAAAAAAATACAATGAAGCAAAGATAAAAATCATGATATAATTATGTTTGTTTATATTGTGATCTTAGACTTGTTATATGCTTATTAGATCTTGTTATGATGATTATGCTACAAATAAAGTGTTAGAAGATGTTGATAGATATGATCTAAAAATTATACATGTTTATGTTAAAGGGTTTTAACATAAAGGATTAAAGGAATGATCATATCTAGTGATCTTGTGAAAGTATTTAGGGTTTATATTTAAAAACAAGACTTTCACAAGATTATAAAAATTAACATACAACTAAAGATTTTTATGAAAGTTGTTAAAACTAGAATTTAACTTGGTTTTTGAACTAGTTAACATATGAAAGGATCATGTTTAAAACCCTACATGATTTGCTTATCATCTTGATGATTTGATGTTATAAAAGTCTTATAATGTTTAGTTAAGATGATGAATAAATTGTTGTTGATTTAGTAAAGAAAATGATATGTTTAATGAAACATGGTTAAGATAAAAATGCCAAGGTTATATGGCCAATTTTTATAAAAACTTTATTTTATAAAATTACAACATTTTTTTTTGGGTAAATCTATACAAGATTTATAAAGGATATTAAAGAAGGGTTTATAAAATAAAAGACAAGGAAAATATATATTTTTTTTAGAAAATATATATTTGGTTACTTTAAACAATTTTTGGGTGATATATTACTTGGTGTATTAGTTATATATATCATGGTAGGAACTTGAATCTCATGTCACTTATAAACTCAAAACACGTTATAACAAAAGTCCTACGAGACTTCACATAAATACGCCTTAAAACGAGTTGCGGACGATTAGTATAATCGGACACCAAATATGGTCAAAATGAACGACGGACGACTACTTAAGCTAATTGCCAATCCGGGGAGTTACTACGACGTTAGACGATCTTTCGACACGAAATATAAATATACTATCGATAACAAATTTTCGGATGTTTATAAACTTATAAAAGCTAGTATGTTTTTATTACTAACATCTATACTTAGTTAATTTTTATAAAAAGGGTTTTTATAAAAATGAAAGGCTTACATGTATTAGTGGGCTATTTTCTACAAAGGGGCTTATTATACTTAATGGACTATTTTTACAAACAAATGGGCTAGTTTAAGTAATGGGCTATTGTTTTATTAATGGGCTTAACATAAATTAATGGGCTAAGCCCAAATACTAAACATATGGGCTAAAGCCCAACACTATTCAAGCCCAAACACTATTAAAGCCCAACACTATTCAAGCCCAACACTATTAAAGCCCAACACTATTCAAGCCCAAACACTATTAAAGCCCAACACTATTCAAGCCCAACACTATTAAAGCCCAACACTATTCAAGCCCAACACTATTAAAGCCCAACACTATTTGAGGCCCAACACTATTTGAGGCCCAACACTATTGAGGCCCAACACTATTGAGGCCCAACACTATTTGAGGCCCAACACTATTGAGGCCCAACACTATTGAGGCCCAACACTATTTGAGGCCCAACACTATTGAGGCCCAACACTATTTAAGGCCCAGCACTATTTAAGCCCAATAACTTGAAAACATGGGCTTGGCCCAATGATACCATTTTTGTGAACACAACTATACAAGTGATACATACAAGACACGAGATTCAGCGGACGAGATCCGACTATACTACTCATTCATCGAATACACAGTTAACGAACATTTGAACAACTCATACATCGAATACACAGTTAACGAACAGTAAAGACATGCAAGTCTTACACATACTCAATACACAAGACTTGTACTCAAGTTCTTTTCAAAGACCGAAGTGTCTAACAAAAATAAGAACGTTTGTAGGTCGCCACGCTATACAGGACGACCGCACGTGAGGTCTTATTTACATCTATTTTCAGGACGCGATACTGTGAGTTCATGTTCCCCTATTCATTTAAATGTTTTACAAACTTTACAACTATCGGGGAGGATACATGTTCAGAGTATGTTAAAGTTAGGTAATGAAACACCATAGATCATGTGCGAATTAGGGCCATACTATAAGCACCATTAATCCAGTTTGGACCAAGGAACAAAGGCTTAGATCTAATGGGTTTTGGCGAGCCCCACTCTTGGTCATGGACCCCTACGGAAGAGTGCGTTTGTGTCCCAGTCGATAGGAATCGGCATAAAATCGTCTAGGGTTGGTTTGCTTCCTATTTCGTCACACATATTAATGTCCTTGCAAAACATTAATGATCAACGATTTCATTGACGCTTTACATACTACAACTCACGTTTTTCATACATCGTTTACAACTAAACTGCATGAATTCACCAACTTTTGTTGATGTTTTCCAAACTTAACATGTATTTCAGGAAATTAGTGGACCTGGCAGACATTTCAGTCAAGGAAAGCAAGTATCAAGACTCCATGCCACCATTTGAAGGGTTTGCCCGTTATATACCGCCTCTTTGCGGTGATATAGTGGTCAAAGCCTTGACATTTTAAGACTTACATTTTTATGTATAAAACGATGACAACTTATTTTCACTTGATGGTTTGTAACCAATACATTCAACTTATGTTGCATTCCTTTGGGAAACACTTATGTAATGGCAATGGCAATGGAGTATGTTTTATTCATATAGTTTGTTCATGTACATCGATATTTATGCAATGAAAACCATACAGATCACACCTTGCGTTTCCGCTACGAGCGGGTGTGACATCTCCATGGGGCGCTCCAGTCCGTTTCGTCAAAAAGAAGGATGGGTCGTTCCGGATGTGCATCGACTATCGGGAATTGAATAAGTTAACTATCAAGAACCGCTATCCCCTACCTCGCATCGATGACTTGTTTGATCAGCTACAAGGTGCTACGTGTTTTTCGAAGATCGATCTACGTTCAGGATATCACCAGCTACGCATACAAGAGGAGGATATACCCAAAACCGCGTTTTGTACTCGTTACGGTCACTACGAATTCGTTGTTATGCCTTTTGGCTTAACCAACACACCAGCGGTTTTCATAGATCTGATGAATCGCGTGTGTAAACCATATCTCGACCGTTCTGTCATCGTATTCATCGACGACGTCTTGATCTATTCCAAAATGAAAGCCGAACACGCGCAACATCTACGTTTGGTTCTCGAGTTACTCCAGGGGAACCAACTCTATGCCAAGTTCTCCAAGTGCGAATTCTGGTTGGATGAGGTTCAATTTCTGGGTCACATTGTTAATAGTCAAGGCATTCACGTCGATCCTGCGAAGATTGAAGCTGTTAAGAGTTGGATTACGCCTAAGAACCCATCTGAAGTCCGCTCTTTTCTCAGACTAGTGGGCTATTATCGACGCTTTATCGAAGGATTCTCGAAGATTGCTGTGCCGCTTACCTCTCTTACGCATAAAGATCAGCCTTTTGTCTGGGAACCAAACAAGAGACTGCCTTTCAAACCCTCAAACATAAGCTTTGCAATGCTCCTGTTCTCACATTGCCCGACGGAAACGACGATTTCATTGTCTACTGTGATGCTTCCAACCTTGGTCTCGGTTGTGTCCTCATGCAACGGAACAAGGTTATAGCTTACGCGTCTCGTCAGCTCAAAATCCACGAGAAGAACTATACAACCCATGATCTTGAGCTAGGCGCGGTTGTTTTTGCATTAAAGATTTGGCGACACTACCTGTATGGTACCAAGTGTACGATCTTCACCGATCATAGGAGCCTACAACACATCTTTAATCAGAAGGAACTTAATATGCGTCAACGCCTATGGGTAGAACTTCTCAACGATTATGACTGTGAGATCCGTTATCACCCAGGCAAAGCAAATGTTGTTGCCGACGCACTCAGCATACGGAGTTATCTGCTTAGCACTCGTAATGTTCAAGCCCAACACGATCTCGAAGCCCTTATTCGTGAAGCTCAGCACGCGTGCTTTAACGAACGCACGCTGAAGAGGGAACGAATCTACCACGATGGAGCCCAACTTGTGAGCAAATCCAATGGGATATTCCACTTTCTGGACCGAATCTGGATCCCTAAGCGGACCAATTTGCGACAGATCCTGATGGACGAAGCCCACAAATCCCATTATTCTATTCACCCCGGTGCCGATAAAATGTACCAGGATCTTCGCTACAGGTACTGGTGGCCCGACATGAAACGGGGTATCGCTCTCTACGTTGGAAAATGCCTAACTTGTGCAAGAGTCAAGGCAGAACACCAAAGACCCTCTGGCTTACTCGAACAACCACCAATTCCTATGTGGAAGTGGGAAAGTATAGCTATGGATTTCGTAACGAAGCTTCCGCACACATCATCAGGTCACGACAGCATTTGGGTTGTGGTCGACCGTTTGACTAAATCGGCTCACTTTCTGCCGATACGAGAAGACTACAAGGTAGAACGATTAGCCCGAATCTACACCGACGAGATCATTTGTAATCATGGGACGCCTCGTGACATCATCTCTGATCGTGATGCTCGGTTTACCTCGCGACTGTGGGAAACGTTTCAAACGTCACTCGGTACATCGCTCAATCTAAGTACCGCTTTCCACCCTCAAACCGATGGTTAGACTGAAAGAATGATTCGTACTCTTGAAGACATGCTCCGTTCGTGTGTCTTAGACTTCGGTGGTAATTGGGATAAATACCTGCCGTTGGTCGAATTCTCGTATAACAACAGTTATCATTCCAGCATACAAATGGCACCATTCGAGGCTTTATACGGGAGAAGATGTCGATCGCCTATTGTGTGGCACGAGATCGGTCACTCGCAATTAACCGGTCCTGAGCTATTACAAGAAACGACAGACAAAATTTTCCAAATTCGAGACAACCTGGTGAAAGCTCGGGATCGACAGAAAAGTTACGCCGATAGGAAACGCAAGCCCCGGGAATTTGACGTTGGTGACTACGTACTCCTAAAGGTATCACCTTGGAAGGGTGTAGTCCGATTCGGCAAAAAGGGAAAACTCGCGCCTCGATATGTTGGACCTTTTAAGATTCTGGAAAGGATCGGAAAAGTTGCCTACAGACTCGAACTACCGGAGGAACTCAGTAACGTCCACTCGACTTTCCACGTGTCGAACCTCCGAAAGTGCTTAGCCGATCACGACTTACATGTCTCTCTCGATGACCTGCAAGTAAACGAAACATTACACTTCGTGGAGAAGCCTGTCGAAATCATGGATCGCCAAACCAAGCAGCTCAGACGCTCTCGCATTCCTATTATGAAAGTTCGATGGGAAGGCAAACGAGGCGCAGAGTTCACTTGGGAACTCGAAAGCGACATGAAGGCGAAGTACCCGCAGTTGTTTAAAGAGAAAGTCTAGAGAGAGAAAGTGACATCGTGATTCAGATACTTTGTACGATTTCATATCAATCTATAGAATCACCGATTATATTACGTTCTCGTGTGTTTGGTCACGTTCGTGTACGGATTCTGCACGTCACACGTTCGGTTCGCAATCGTTTCGAAGTAAAAAACCGGTCCGAACAGAAAGTTCTCAAACGTGATTCACGGAGTTGTACAGCTTTCAGCTTAATTTCGGGACGAAATTCCCTAAACAAGTGGAGGCTGTAACACCCCGTGTTTCCATAATCAAAGTCAAGTCAAGGTCAAAATCAACGCCCGATTATACGCATTTGACTTATAGTGATTTCCTTATTTTAATTGTATTATGTGGAGTAAGTGTTGTTAACTGCTAAAATCGATGTGTGTTAATCGCTATCTAATCGATTTACGACTGTGAATTATAGGAAGTAACAATGCGATAAAGTTAACTAATCGATAATCAAGCTATGCTACTCGACATCGAATCGTGATACGAACCGCAACTCAACTTAATTTGGTTATTATACGTGTGTGTGTGCCTTATGTGTTACTTGTGCGTGATATATATATATATATATATATATATGTTGTGGAAATCAATCGAACTCAATCGAAACTCGAAACGCAATCGAACTCGAATCCGAATCGAAAATCGAACTATGATAATTAGTAGTTGGGACTAAAAGTAATTTGACTAGGAAACCCTATCGTGACGAGCCGCTCGCAATCGAAATCGAAACACCAAAATATCGCCGCGTAAACAATCGAATCAAGTGCCATCCGGCCGGATAGCCATCCGACCGGATAGCCACTGTGCCGCAGATCAGGAGTCATCCGACCAGGGTGTCATCTGACCGGATCGTCATCCGGGCGGTACGCTATCCGATCGGATAACCCTTTCCTCTTTTGGAATCCTATAAATACCCCTGTCATTGTTATTCTTTCCATTTCTGGAAACCTTCTGTCCGAACCATTCGTGCTCCTCACCTTTTCTTCGATTTCTCTCAATCCAGGTAAGATCTCGCCCTAAATCTTGTACTTTCTTGATCTACACGCACTCCTACACCTTTCTATCTTTTAAATCCTAACTTTTAACCGTGAAATCACCGGATTTCGGGTGTTCTAGGATGACGTCATCATGTGTTCTTCAAGAACTTCATGTTTTGACTTCAATCCACCAAGAACAACCGAGATCTAACCGATTTCCACGCAAACATACAAAGATCTTGTAAAGATCTCGACACAAGAATGGTGAAAAAGGATTGAAGGATGGTTTTAACTTTCTTTCAACTCTTTTACACTCAAAACACTCAAAACCGGTAGAAGCAGGTTCTGATTTAGTCCTCTACTCGATTGTAGTGTTGTACTAGCTCAAGATCCGGATTCTACCCACGAGACTACCGGTTTTGGGTTAGCCAAGACCAACCGTCTCGAGCCGGTAACCATTGTCAAACTAGAGGTTCTGTTGGCTAACACGTTGTCAAAGTGTCTCGACATAACGACAAACCTTCAAAACGACCAAGTGTAGGACGAACGGAACAACCATAACGGATTTCTATCCGACCGGATTACAATCCGATTGGATAGGTCATCCGAACGGATTGTCATCCGAACGGATCACACTTGGGTCCCACCTTTAAAGAAACTTATCTACAGCTTGAGTATTGAACGAAATGTAATCCGATCGGACGACCATCTGAATGGATTACTCTTCGGATCATGAGATACTAAGGCTTTAAAGACTTAAACAATTTTCAACATGTTCAATAACAAGGTTGCCATCCGATCGGATTGCCATCCGATCGAATGACGCTCCTGTTATGAACTTGCTTTCAGTAAGTAACCTCACCACTAAGTCGTCGTCCGACCGGATCACCATCCGACCGGATGACCATCCGAACGGATTGTCATCCGCACGACCAGTCATCCGATCGACCGACTTGATGGATAGAGAAACTTTTGTGTTTTCAAAATACTACAACGAAAACTTCAAAAGTCAAGCCATCATACACAAACACATTCCTCCCATAGGAAGAAACAATCAACTCGAATCGCCATCCGACCGGACAAGCTGTCCGACCGGATGACCACCCGCACGGATTGTTACCCGCACAGATTGCTGTCCGATCGGATTACCATCCGATCGAACCACTATCCGACCCTCCCATACCTTGAGACGTTTTACGCATCACTTATCGTTATACAATCTAATCTACTCAGGCTAATTTTACTCGCTAAGCGCTCCCTTCAATCCATCAACCGCTGTGAGTATACTCGATCCCTTTTTGCTTTAAGCACTTTTGGCTGTTACATACGTTACAACTATTCAAACCACATCAATCACACTACTCAATACTATTTGAACGCTAACCGTTAATGCATGTTATACGTGGCTTATGAATGCTTGTTTGTTATGTTTACACATGGAATGCTGTCTACCTGCCTTAGCAACGATAGTACTATAGTTTGGACTCAGCACCCGTTCACACGGGGGTTGTTAAGGATAATTACTTGCATGGATTACGGTGGTAATCATGTATTGCGAACTGCCTCAGGCAGTCAACCCGCAGTCATTGGTATCGATGGATCTATGTCGATAACTAACGTGCTTCATTTCACTATGTGTACGTGCTGGTTATGCGTAAACGAATTCGAACTCTATATGCTATTATCAAACTTGTATGCTCACCTTTACATTATATGTATTGACTTTTATTTTAACGTATGTGACAGGTGCTTAGGACGCACACTTGGTAGGAAATTGAAGCTAGAATAAAGCTTTAGAGCCCAACAAATAGTTGTCTGTAGTGGTCAAACTAAGGGTCTCTAGAAGCAGATAAACAATTGCTCTATTTTGAAATCTGAGTTGTCGGAACAGAATATTTGCCTAGATTTTGTCAGTAATAATTGTTTTACTATTTAAATTGAATGGTATTGATAATTGTTATGGAAACTTCTGGACAATCTATTTCGCTCAGTGCCATGCCCCGATGATTCCGCCATCGGTTGGGGTGTGGCAGATTGGTATCAGAGCCATAACTAAAGGGAATTAGGCAAGACTCGACCTAGTCCGGGTCGATGTCTTAGAAACCTAGTCTATAGTTAGGAACCAACAGACCGAGTTGTGCATAACCAGTAGGGATTATGTACGAGCTTATTCCTCGCTATTCTCGTTTATGCTACTCTATCACTACACTCGAATTTACAGCTATAAATAGGCAAAAAAGTCGAGATTAGGTGTGAAAACCACAAACTCTTGACTAGATTGCTTAAATTAATGCTGTTTTGACAACTTACCAATGATTTCCTTCTTTCTTTTTCAATAACGAACGCTTGTTCAACAGGGGAATTATACCAAATCAGGAGTGAAATCCATATTTTGATGAATAATCTCCTCTCCCTTATCAAAAACAGGGACGAAGTTGTCAAGCCAGGGGTGAAACCCTAACCTTGACGACTTGTTCCGCACATTTTACAAAACTCCCAACAAAGTCTCAACGGACTCCAACGACCTGAAGTCACGACATGACTAACGATATGTGTGCCAAACGCCCAAGAATCGAGGCGAGGACACAGTCCTGAAAGTCAAACGTAGACGACAAGTCCTTGCGAATAGTTGAATCGCTTTGGTTAGTCGAAGTCTACTAGCCGCAGACAGTCTATCTCTCGATTTTTACATGTTTCAAATTCTGAGCCCGCAACTGCTGACTCTGATAATTCGTCGATTTTATGAGTTTATATGTGTGTTACCTGTTTATGTGTTTAAATTTTTGGAACTTACTCGATTTCGCTTCCACTTCGATCGACACGAACGACTCTCACTGCTTTTCTATCTCAAACCGCTAACAAATCGCTGAATTTTGGACGACCTTATGCTACGATGTACGCTTATACTACGCTATCCGATATACTAAAACGCGATCACTATATTCGAACTCTCGCGAACTTTGAATGATAGGTTTCTGTGTTCTGACTGCCTCTTGTGTTGAAAATGTTTCTGTGATTCCATGCTTATGTGATAATGTGATTCTGTGCTCTACGTGTTATGTGATTATGTGATTATATGGTTCTGTGTCCTACATGGTTATATGTCTATGTGTTTACGCGGTACGTGTTAGTGAGCTTTAGTAGTAGTAGTAGACGTGTGAGGTGAGATTCGAATGCATGTGTTGAGTCCTGTGACGATGTCTGTTGCAGACAATGTCGTCTGGATCCCGTCACGCACTTTCTCATCAAGAAAAGAGAAACAAACGCCTTGCTTCCATCATTGTTAAAAGTGTAGCAAAGGCCGTGAGTGATGTTTATGAGAATGCCAGCAAATCGTCTGAGGAATCGAGAACCGAAGCTCCTAAAGCTACCGCGAAGACCTTCAGTTTCAAGCAATTCAAGTCGTGTGGGCCAAACGAATTCACTGGCGAGGGAGGTCCTACTGCGTTATTCCACTGGTTTGATTCCATTGAGGTTACTCTGCGACAGAGTGGTTGCCGTGATGACCTCCGTACTCTGAATGCTACTGGCGTTTTCCAGTCCCGTGCACTAGACTGGTGGACGGCCGAGAGGAACAAGCGAGGGAACGATGCAGCCTACGGTCTGTCGTGGGACAAGCTCAAGGAAATTATATGAGAGGAATTCTGCCAAGTTCGACGAAGAAGAATACGCCGTACGTGAAGCGGAGCGTCCTACGGGCCGGGATGTCAAACCCCGATATTTCCACGTATTACCGGTGGGCCCGGTGGGGAGTATTGTGATGTAGTTGATATCATCATAGTCAATAATCACAGTTCAATGCACAGCGGAAGTCTAAAAGTAAAATATTACAAACCAATTCAAAAGTAATATAAAGTATTACACAACGGGTTGTAAAAAGATCCACAGGCGGATCAAAATAAAAAATATTGTTCAACAGATTTAAGCATCAAAAGCTTGCAAGACTCTTTATCTGATACTAGGAGTAGCCAGCCCATTTCGCTTAGTACCTGCACTTAACCTTTTTGGAAAATACGTCAGTTTACACTGGTAAATACAATTAACAGACTCTTTTGAAAAGTGTTTATAAAATTGATTTAAATGCACAAGGCACAAATATTCTTTTATAACTTGGGATAATTATTTAAAAATAATCTTGTAAAAGAATTATATGTTTGTTATACGTTTAGTAGCCCGGGTTAAAATACCGGGTTAAAGATTAATAGACACATCACATAATATAACCCACGGCGAGTTATTCTCGAACAAGCGGGTATATCATTTTACATACGCACCGGCAGGTGTATGCCTACACCCCGTGCTTAAGTCGTGGCCATTTCAATGAATGAGCCGAGGATATCCAGGACATGGTCATTAACCCCCTAAAGGCTTAAAACAAACAAAACAGATTAAACGGGTTATCTCAATGATTTAACCTTCATACGATTAAAGATTCAATACCCGACCAAGCAGTATTTTATATACCGTACCCCAAGCCCGTATAAGGGAAAATAAGTTAAAAGTATTTACATGATCAAGATATACAATTTTTATCTCAGCCGTATAAAAATCAGCAAGTGCAAATATCTTTTACCGGGCCCCTAAATCTGGAACGAAGGTTTTAATAAACCGCACCGAACGCGAAAAATGCATAACGGGTAACCAAATGAGTCATGAACAGGTTCCCTAAGTTAATATGCTTAAAATGTGTTATGATATCAGTAGGATACCTTCCATTATGCCCAAAACGAATTTAAAATTAATTTAAGCCCCGTAGGGGTATTTTGGTCATTTTAAAGTTTATAAAAGAGGTTAAATGAAAATCTGAGGTTCTGGTCTAAAATGATTAGTAAAAATATTTATTTTTGCAGGTTATATCAGTAAGATATTAAACATATGTGAAATTTATCATCTATGGCCAAACTATGCACCGTAGGGGCATTTTGGTCATTTCACATAAGCTTTAAGGGTCAAATTTGGAAATCTGATTTCAAAACTTTTACTTACTGTTAAAGTAAAAAAATTTACTTATAATATCAGTAGGTAATGAGTTTTAGGTGTCAAATATAATTTTAACCCAAACTATGCGTTTAAAAAGCGTAAAAGTCGGTATTTAACGATTTTCGGGTTATTTAAAGAAATTTGAGTTTTTGATCAGTTTATAAAGCTCAAAATATTTTATTTAACATATGAAATCATTAGCAAAAGGTTTGGCATCAAAATGTTATGTAAAACTCATTTTATCCAAGAGAAGGGCAATTTCGTCATTACCGAATTTACTTTAAAACTCTATAATATAATCAGTTTAAAATTCAATAAAAATTTTCAAAAATCCCTAAATATTATATTACATCAGTGGGTAAAAGGTTTGGTGTCAAAATTTGGGTTTAAATAGGTTTTATGCCGAAAATGCCGTTTAATTAATAAAAAGGCTTCAATTTACGATATCTAGCATAACTCCTAATTTAGACCATAAACTGATGTCAAATTTTTTTAGGATATGTTTACAAATCAGTAATAAAGGTTTTTGTCTTCTCACATTTTCAAAAATCTCGTTTTAATATCAAAAGGGCATAATGGTCAACAATTAAGCATTTAACGGAAACATGCAAATGATTCGGATTACAAAGGAAACATATTGTATAATCTCAGAGGGTTATACTAACATGTAATATGGTCCTAATGGAACCCTAAGGCATATCTAAACTAAGCTAAATCGGATCAGAACTGAAAGTCAAAGCAAAAGTCTACTTTTGCGACTTTCGGTTCCGAACCGAGCCTAAACTCAGAATTGTCGGGTTGAACATGCCTAGACATGTTCTTACATTATTTACCAAGTTATTTTAGTGTTAAAACATGTTCCAAAACCTCTGCATTGCAAGTTATGAATTTATTTGCAAAAATAGCTTCTGTTGACATTTTAATATTAAGTTTGACCCGACAATTGACCAAGTTAGAGTGAGAATAAGTAGGTGCCCTTTTAAGGGTTTTGTCACGGCCCCAGCCCCGGTTTGACCCGGTCAGGAGCCGCGGGACAGGAACCCGTGGTATTTATTATTTGATGCGACAGCGGAAGATTTAACAGGATCTTTTTAAAACTTGAAAATGCCCAATTATTTTATTCCATAATTCGGGATAAACCCCGTAATTTACAAAAGAGGAATTTCACAAGTAAATTCCCTGATTTATAAAACATGTTTATTCACTTTTAACTGAGCCACCTCTTTAAGCTGGTTAGTGCTCCGTAGCACGTTTTTCTTGATTCACAACAGGTCGCCTGAAACATGTTTTAAAATATTTTGTCAGCGGGGAAATACTGGTGAGTCACTCAATTTGATAAAATGACACATAGTTATAAATTACAGCATAAGAGCGATTACAATGACTTTTATCTTATTTTTATCTGGCGCCGTGTCACCTGGTGACGATGGTCATACCACTATTGGGTCTTTCCCCAAGTAGTGATGATTATCACTGTTAGGATTTATTAGCCTAACCGTGAGAAATTAGTAATGTGCACAATACCCCACTAGCCAGTGATTCAAGATAACCACGACTTAATCCCTGTAATTATAACTTTTGAAAAATGGAGTATTGTAAAATATTTTTGATAAAAGAGAATGACTCACATTGCAGATTTATACGGGCAGAGTTTAGCCTACTGATTAGCCTTGTATCCTAATCTAAATAACTAGGTTAGTAACTAATACAGCATTTACGATAACTCACGAGATTAAAACCCTCACGACGAATGACAAAGTGCAATACTTAAACATCCATCGAATTCATGATGAATGACAAAGTATAACCCTAATTTGAGCAGCACTTAAACATTCATCGGATAGTTTTAATCGATCGGACATTGAATTGTATCAGCGATCGAGTTAATACCCTGTATCGTAGCAGCGCCTCGCTAATAGAAATTATGATTTCGACTTTTGAGCAGTGAGATTTCGTTTTTGTGAAATGGTTTCGACACCAGAGGACTGCTCATGATCCAACCTATTTATAGCTGAAATTTGGTTCTCTCGCGGCCCGCGTGAACCTTCCCTTGACCCTTACGCGGCCCGCGTGGAAGTCTACTTCGTAGATTAGGGCTAGCGTGTCACACCTAGGTCAGCCACGTGGCAGCCACGTGGCCTGTGCGCTGCCTCGGTGTTTTGGTGAACTGTCGCGGCCAGCGTGAGGTTATGCTAACCCTTACGCGGCCCGCCTGAAGACCAAAAAATCTGATTTCCTTGATTTTTGATATGGATTAGGGTTTCAGGGGTCCGGGTTCGCACTTACGGGTAAATTTAGGATATTTTTTAAGGTCCTTACATCCTCCCCACCTTATTTAAAATCTCGTCCTCGAGATTTACTGAAATAAGTGAGGATACTTTCGCTTCATCTCTAATTCTAGCTCCCAAGTGTACTCGGGTCCTCTCTTTGAATTCCACTTAACTTTGACCAGTACTAGTCGCTTGTGCTTGAGAAACTTGATCTTTCTGTCTTCTATTTGAAGCGGTTTCTCCACAAACTTTAACTTTTCATTTACCTCTACATCTTGAAGAGGTACTACCAGGGATTCGTCATATAGACATTTCTTGAGGTTGGATACATGGAATACATCATGTACTCCAGCTAGCTCCTCTGGTAGTTGTAAGTGATAAGCAACTGGTCCTATTCGTTGTATTACTGGGAAGGGTCCAATGTACCTTGGACTTAGCTTTCCCTTCTTTCCAAATCGTATTACTCCCTTCCAAGGAGAAACTTTTAAGAGTACCTTGTCTCCCACTTGAAACTCTAGTGGTTTGCGTCGATTATTGGCGTAACTCTTCTGGCAATCTCGAGCCGTTTTCAGTCTTTCCTTGATTTGAGTGATCTTGTCGGTAGTTTCTTGTACGATTTCAGGACCTGATAATTGGCTTTCTCCTATTTCTGCCCAACAAACTGGAGTTCTGCACTTGCGTCCATACATTGCTTCGAACGGGACAGCTTCGATGCTTGAATGATAACTATTGTTATAGGAGAATTCAATTAAAGGTAGGTGGTTATCCCAATTTCCACCAAAATCTATCACACATGCCCTAAGCATGTCCTCCAGGGTTTGGATCGTCCTTTCACTTTGTCCGTCTGTCTGAGGATGATATGCAGTACTTAGATTTAGTCGGGTTCCCATTGCTTCCTAGAAACTGGTCCAGAAATGGGAAGTGAAACGACTATCCCTATCTGATACAATGGAGAGCGGAACTCCATGTAAGGATACTACTTCATCTACGTAAAATTTTGCTAACCTTTCCATGCTAAAGGTTTCCTTCATGGGTAGAAAATGAGCTGATTTGGTTAACCGATCTACAATTACCCAAATCGCATCATTACCCTTTCTGGTTTTGGGTAACTTAGTAACAAAGTCCATGGTTATAAGTTCCCATTTCCATACAGGCATTTCTAATTGTTGAAGTAGACCTGAGGGTTTCTGGTGTTCTGCCTTAACTTGTGAACAAGTAAGACACTTAGAAACATATCTAGCTATGTCCTTTTTTCATTCCTATCCACCAGAAATTATTCCTTAAATCTTGGTACATCTTATTGTTACCAGGATGCATGGTATACCTAGATTTATGGGCTTCTTCTAAAATCTTATTTCTTAATTCTCCTTGCTTAGGTACCCAAATCCTTTTCTTATGGAATCTCTAAATTCCATCAGATCTTTGTTCTAATTCCTTTATTCTTCCTTTCATCCCTTCAGCATCATCCTTAATTGCTGTTTTTTGAACATTCTTCAATTATTCCATTAAATCTAATTGTAGATTTAATCTCAGAGCACGAACTCGCTTTTGCTTTTCATGATACTTACGACTTAAGGCATCTGCAACTGCGTTTGCCTTTCCTTCGTGATATTGAATATCACAGTCATAATCACTTAAAATTTCCATCCATCTTCTTTGCCTCATGTTTAATTCTTTTTGCCCAAATATGTACCTTAAGCTCTTATGATCTGTATAGACAGTAAACTTACTCCCATACAGATAGTGTCTCCAATTTTTAAGGGCAAAAATTATGGCTCCTAACTCTAAGTCATGAGTCGTATAGTTTTCTTCATGCTTTTTCAATTGCCTTGAGGCATATGCAATTACCTTTTTGCGTTGCATTAGTACACATCCTAATCCTAGCTTTGAAGCATCACAATAAACTTCAAAATCTTCTGTTCCTTCTGGCAAGGCTAGGATTGGAGTGTTTGTTAACCTTTGTTTCAAAATCCTAAAGGCCTCTTCTTGCTTAGGTCCCCATTCAAACTTAACTGATTTACAGGTTAGCTTAGTTAATGGTACAGCTATCTTAGAAAAATCCTTAATGAATCGTCTATAGTATCCAGCTAACCCTAAAAAAACTTCTAATTTCCATGGCTGATTGCGGGACCTTCCACTTGGTGATTGCTTCTATCTTGGAGGGATCTACGTGAATACCTTCGTGATTCACCATGTGACCTAAAAATTGCACCTCTTGTAGCCAAAATTCACACTTCGAGAATTTGGCATAAAGCTTTTCTTTTCTTAACAAAGTTAAGAGTGCATGTAGATGCTGATAGTGCTCATCCTGGCTTTTGGAATAAATAAGTATATCGTCAATGAAGACAATTACAAATTTATCCAAATACGATTTACAGATCCTATTCATCATGTCCATGAATGTTGCAGGTGCATTCGTTAGTCCGAAGGGCATGACTGTAAACTCGTAATGTCCATACCTAGTTCTGAAAGCAGTTTTAGGTATGTCTTCTTCTTGTACCTTCAATTGATGGTATCCGGAGCGTAAGTCTATCTTAGAAAAGTATCTAGCTCCTTGCAATTGATCAAAAAGATCATCAATTCTAGGTAATGGGTATCGGTTCTTAATTGTAACCTTATTCAATTCCCTATAATCGATACACATTCGCATCGAACCATCCTTTTTCTTTACAAACAATACTGGAGCTCCCCATGGGGAAGAACTAGGTTGTATGAATCCTTTGCTTAATAATTCATCTAATTGATTTTTCAATTCTAGCATTTCAGTGGGTGCTAACCGATAAGGTGCCTTGGCTATCGGTGTAGTTCCAGGAATTAGATGAATTCTAAACTCTACTTCCCTATCAGGTGGTAATCCAGGTAATTCTTCCGGAAAAACATCCGGATATTCTGATACTACCGGAATTTCTTTTAGTTCCTTATCTTTCGTGTTAATGATTACTGAAATCATATACACCATTTCTTATTTTCTTGAATAACTAGCCAATTTCATTACTGAAATGAATTTCAGTGGCTTTCGTGGCTTATCTCCTGTAATCACCACTAATTCTCCTGTGGGTGTATGAATTTCTATGGAATTATTGTCACAAAGAATTCGAGCATGGTTGGCTACTAACCAATCCATTCCTAACACTACATCGAATCCGGCTAAATTCATAGGTAACAGGTTGGCAGAAAATTTATGGCCTAGAAGTTCTATCTTTCCTTCTTGCAAAACCTTATCTATGTTAACCGAATTCCCATCTGCCATTTCAACTGTAAAAATCTGCCTAAGGTTGGTTAAGGGTAGTTTAAGAGCTTGGCAGAATAACGTATTTATAAAACTTTGGTTTGCACCAGAGTCAAATAATACTTTTGCATAAACGTCGTGAACTAGGAACGTACGAGCTATTACGTCAGGAATTAGTTATGCTTCCTGAGTAGTCAAATGGAAGGCTCTTGCGTTTCTCTTGGTAGTTCCTTCTGCAGGTTTAGCTTTGTTATCGGCTGGTTTGACCAGTTTTGGGCAGTCTGGCCTAAAGTGTCCAGCTTCTCCACAATTGTAGCAGACTGATGCTTTCTTCTTTCTGCAGTCTTCTTCTTGGTGCCCTGGGATTTTGCAGAAATTGCAATATCCTTTGCATCTTCCAAAATGCTTCCTTTTGAATGTATTGCAAAATGGAACAGTGGAAGATTGTCCGGTTCCCTTTCTCTTGAAATTATTACGATTACCCATACGGAATCCTTGGGTAATCTTTTGGGCTACTTCTTTTTTCCGGGTTTCTTCTCTTGTACGTATTAATCCGTCAGTTAGGGTGTTAGCTAATTCCACAGCATCGTCAATAGTGCGAGGTCTCGCAGCTTTAACGATATCACGGATTTCGCCAATTAAACCCCAGATGTAGCGGGAAATAAGTACCGGTTCTGGCGAAGCCAAGGTTGGTACCACTCTCGCATACTCAAAGAATGTCGAAGTATACCCTCAACAGTCTACATCCACCATCCGGTGGTTCAGGAATTTATTTGTCATTTGTTCCTTTTCGTATTCAGGGCAGAATTTTCTTTCCACTAGCTGCTGGAATTCTTCCCAACTCATGGCATAGGCCATATTTCTTCCTTTGGCTTGAAGTACCGTATTCCACCATTCTAACGCCCCTTCTTTGAAAAGATGTGACGCATACATGACCTTGTCTTCCTCGACACATTTACTTATCATAATGACTGCTTCGGTTTTCTCTAACCAACGCAGCGCCGCAGTCGCCCCTTCATTGCCTGCAAATTCAGCTGGTTTACAGGCAAGAAATTCTTTATAAGTGCAACCAGGTGTTGCAGCTTTCATTCTTTTGAGAGTTGGGGCTTGCAGTACATTATCATTATTGTTATTGTTGTTGTTGCCGCCTCCGTTTACGCTATTACTGAAGTTATCTTCATGAATGCGTTTACTAGGAATAATTTGTTGAGGTTCAACTGGGTTTCGAGCAGCCGCCAGGATTGCTGGAATAGCGTTGGCTATTCCTTGAGCAACGATATTCTCAATATCTTGCCTATTCAGAAATTGATCTTCCTGGTGGTGCTCAGATTGGTTAACTTCGTTAACTGGTTCATTACTAGCATATTCCATCTGATGATTAATATATATATATATAAATTATTAGCATAAAATAAATAATAGCCATATGCAAACAATCACATAATTTAACAACACATATATAGCCAAAATTGTCGATTTCTCGACTTCCATTTTTATATATATTATATTATGCATCCGTACACACTATTATTTTACAAAAGTTTTATTATAGTTATTTTACAGAATTTATATTTTTACTACTATTATTATTATTTTACAATCACAACTACTCCCTTACTCTATCCTCATCTGCTGGCACCTTAGAAGCGACGTTTCCTCTCGTCGTACTTCCAGGAGATCTGTTCTCCTACCTCCCGAATCCTATTCCCTGCATTTACCAGTTCCTCACCAAAATGGCGGAGTTCAGCTAAGTTTTCATTGCTCATTGGTGGGTTTGGTACAGGTTCTGGGTCGAACAGAGGGAAAAAGGTATAAGGGTTATTTAGGAGGTTCTGAAATTGCCAGTCGTTGGTCCACCATTCGTCCATTTCTCCTAGAGGTTGGGTGTGGATTAGAGGGTCTGGAATAGCCGGTTCTAAGTTTATTGGAAGTTGGGTTTCGACAGGATAAGAAAAGAGGTTGTTATTGATAGGCCTAAGGATATCACAGTTTGCAAGTATGCGTTCTAATTCCTCCTGCAATGGCAATTCCTCGGCTTGCCTAGAACTTTCCCCAATTTCTATTCCTGCTTGCCTAGAACTTTCCCCAATTTCTATTCCTGCTTTCCCAATTTCGATCCCTTTTCCTTTATCCATAGGATTCTCTATTTTGGGAATTTTCTTAGTTGCTGGTTTCCTCCTGCGTACACGCCTCCAGCCCACAAATCTTATTCTTTTCTTTGGCTTTTGTTTCTCCGGAGGTGGAGCTTGAAATTCCATAGGTTCCTCAACATCGGCCAAGTAACCAGTAAAATCTCTGGAAACTTCTATTTTCACAGGATAGAGATTGAGATTCTCAAGAGCTTCAGATAATTCATTCATGCTATTTAGCATTTTTGAAGAAGCACACAAAATTTTAGGTTTAAATTTTCACAGAATCACAGAACGGAAAGTAGAAAATATTAATTACGAATATCTAATAAACTATTTTATTAAAACAAAACATTTATTTTTAGTACAACTAAAATTTAAAATATACTAGTGGTTATTTATTATATTAAGGTTTCTGGCTGGTAGGTAGCATAGGTGATGATACTGGTTTGGTGATTTAACTATAAGTTAGCATTTACTGCTGTAGTAGCTAATATGTAGAGATTTGCCCATTTTTCATCTAACTCATCTTCCCATGGTGGTTTAATATCTATTTCCTGGGTTTCCTTATAAATCATCACTCCTTTTGGTTGTGCCTCCTTTATTTTCTCTTGACTTTTCCTAATAATCAAACTTCTTTTATTAGGGGAAAGTGGTTTCTCAAATTGTGCCTTACGAACAAATATTCCTTCCTCAGTTTCTGCTGAGTATCTTGAGGAATTTGATTGGGATGAAGTTCCCTTATCTTTCAGTGAACTATCTAATTTAAGATAGATATCTGAGATTCTTTGCTTACCCATACTGTAACTAACAAGTATTCAGTTAACAAAAAGACATATAATCATAGGATAGCAAATCAGAAAATTAAGTATTTCTAAATACTTAATTGGCTTAAATCAGTGGCTCTGATACCACCTTTTCCTGTCACGGCCCCAGCCCCGGTTTGACCCGGTCAGGAGCCGCGGGACAGGAACCCGTGGTATTTATTATTTGATGCGACAGCGGAAGATTTAACAGGATCTTTTTAAAACTTGAAAATGCCCGATTATTTTATTCCATAATTCGGGATAAACCCCGTAATTTACAAAAGAGGAATTTCACAAGTAAATTCCCTGATTTATAAATCAAGTTTATTCACTTTTAACTGAGCCACCTCTTTAAGCTGGTTAGTGCTCCGTAGCACGTTTTTCTTGATTCACAGCAGGTCGCCTGAAACATGTTTTAAAATATTTTGTCAGCGGGGAAATACTGGTGAGTCACTCAATTTGATAAAATGACACATAGTTATTGTTGGTGCAGTATGTCTAAAGCCTGCGTCTTAGTCTTGTTAGATAAGTCTAGGGGCTGTTTATGTCAAGTATGTGAAGTATAGGGGTCTAAATGTAAAAGTTAAGGTTATGTTTAAAGATTTCGCTTGAAGGTATGTAATGTAAGTTTCAAGCGAAATCAAGTGATAAGATTTCGCTTCAGGAAGTATGATGTAAGCCTCAAGCGAAATCAAGTGATAAGATTTCGCTTCAGGAAGTATGATGTAAGCCTCAAGCGAAATCACGTGATAAGATTTCACTTGAGGCATGTTGAAGCGAAATCTTGTTGCCTATAAATAGGTTTGTGTAGTTCTCAAATGGTACGCATTCCGAGAAGTTGTAACGAAGTGCTGCCAAATTTTCAAGTCATTATATAACAGAGAACAAGTGTTAAAAGTGAATCTATTCTGTTTTCTACTCTTTTCTGTCTGATTCTAAGCTGTTTAGATGTTTCCGCCATCTAAATAGTGTAAACACATTCAAATTGACTCATTTGATCGGTCAAATCGATCCTACAATTGGTATCAGAGCCAGTTATGAGTGTGTTCACTTGAATCAGTTGGTTTTTACTCACAAAAATTGATTTCTGGACGAAAACACGGACAAAATGGACTAAAATTTTCACAGAGTGTGTAAAAGTGTGTTTTAACAAAGCCTTGAGAAATTCAGATTAAAACTCGGACTAAAATTGACAAAAATGACTTGAAAACCTGATTTCGCTTGAGCGAGCAGATTGATTGTTGGTATTTTGAAGCGAAACTGTGGATTTCGCTTGAAATATTCTGACTGTTTGAAGCGATATAGTATATTTCGCTTGAAAAGTTTGTGTTTGGATAAAAATTTTGGTTTGAAGCGAAACCATAGATTTCGCTTGAGATCTTGCTGATTGAAGCGAAATCTTATTGTGTTTGAATTGTGAGTTTCGCTTGAAATCTTCTGTAATTTCGCTTGAAGTTTGAGTGATTTCGCTTGAGATTACTGATAGTCCATAGTGTTCGTGAACTTGTTCGATAGTCTGATTTTGTGAAAAGTGTGTGTGTGAAAATTTTAAAAACTACTCGGTAAATTTCTAAAAATGGAAAACCAAGAGTTTTATAACTTCTTCTCGGGCAGTGGTATGGTAGCAGGACAAACCTCGGGTAGTGTTATACAAAACGTCAACATGGAAAACGAATTGGGAACAATGCAAAAGCCTCCCAAACTGATGAACATAGATGAATATGCTGGATGGTCAGGCAGATTTAAGAACTGGGTTCAGGCTAATCATTTTGAATGTTGGATGAAAATAGAGAGAAAGTATGTTCCACCAGTTGATGGTTTAAATAACAAGAAGAATATTCAGAGCCTGACAGAATCAGAACAGAATGATTTCAAAGCCGAGAAAAAGATGATTAGTATTCTCCAGCAGGCTATCAAAGAAGACATTCTAGTATTGTTGCAATATGAAGATAATGCTCAATCTATGTGGTTTGCATTGAAATCAAAGTTTGAAGGTAGTGATTCCATGATCAAGAATAAGAAGGCATTGTTCAAGAAAGAGTTTGATATTTTTACCAGTATGAAGGGTGAAACTACAAGGCAACTAATTGAAAGATATTGTCATTTGGTACTTGAGATGAATAGATTAAAGATTGAAAAGACAGATGAAGAATGGATTGACAAACTAGCTGATGCGTTACCTTATGACGAGTGGGGTACATACCTGATGATGCTAAAGAACAATTCAGACTTTGCAAATTACAATCTTAGCCTATTCATAGAAAAGATTGAGGCTCATGAGTTAGAATTGCTGAAGATCAAAAAGATGAAATCAGCTAATATTCAACAAGATGTATCGTTGTATTACAAAAACAACCCTACAGCTTCAACAAATCAAAGTCCAAAAATACAGACAGGGTTCATTGCTGATAACATCTCAAGTGTTTCTTCAAACACTCCTCAATCTGGAAATTTTTCACCATTCACGAATTGTGACCCAAACTTCAAAGCTCAAGAACAGTTTTCAACTCAAAGCTCTACAAGTTCAAGTAATCAGGCTTATGTTTCTGGGGTGCAGTGCAACATCGCTGTGAATATTAAGAATGGAAATGAAATTACTGAAACTGCCGCGAGACAACACATTGCAGTACTTGCTTCCGTTCTAGAGGCTTATGAAGGCTTAGTGGCGGGTAGGATTGGTAATCCTGATATGACCAAAGAGGATTACGACCAGATTGACCCGGAGGAACTTGAATTGATTGATATAAAATGGGGCATGGCAAGTTTGGTTAGAAGAGCACAACGGTTTATGGAGATCACAAGCAGAAACAGTCTCTCAGGTCCTGATCAGAAGTTAGGGTTCGACAAATCAAAAGTTACATGCTTCAAATGTAAAGAACGTGGTCATTTTAAGAGAGAATGTCCGAATCGTGAAGTAAACAATCATCAAAACCCGTTCACCAACGACTACTACAAGCAAGCAATCTATCATCGATCAAATCAACAGCCTACTGTTCAAAGACCACAAATTGAGAATAAACCAGAAAAGGCGATGATTGTGAATCAAGATGATGAGAAGGTAGCTGCAGGGTTCAACTGGGATAAATATATTCCCGGTAGCGATGGACAGGCAATGATGGCTGAAGTTGTGGAAATTTCTGAGATAGTGTCTGAACCAGAAACAGTTACTGAAGATGTTTCTGTAGTTGTTGAAGAGGTTTCTGTTGAAAAAGGAGACAATTTTGAAGAAATAGCTGCTGAAGTTCATCAATCTCAATCTGAGCAGGAGGTATTAACTAGTTCTTTGAGATCTATCATGCCTCCTAAAATTTTTGAATCTTTTGCAGGTTTCTTTGAAGAACCAAGGACCGGATTGTGTCCAAGATATGATGAAAAGAAAGAATTTGTTGAAGAAATGATCGATGTAACAAAGGAAATGAACGAAGACACTTTGAAAGAAATTGCTGACAAGGCTCTCATGGAGAAACTGAGAGAGGTAGACTCAGAATCTGAGGAGTCTAAGTCTGTCAGTAGTGAGTCTGTCAAACGAGAGGAATCTGGAGTTCAGGGAAACGAATCAGTCAAACTGTCTGAGTCAGAGTCGAAAAATGTCGGTAAACTAGAAGTAGAAACTGTTCATGAAGCAGAATGTGATGAGATAGTAGATTCAATATCTGAAACACCATGCCAAAAGTGTTTACAACCGTGCATGGAGTGTCGTGAAAAAGACACTAAGTTTCAGGAATTGAAAAAACATGCTGACATGTTAAAATTTGATCTAGGACAAGTCAAAGAAGCATATGATACTCTAGCTAGAACAGTTAAAATGATTAAAGAGGAAAGTGTCGAAAATGATAAAGCCACAAAATTAGCAAAAGCAACACTTTTTGATAAACAAGTGGAAGTTAATTTTCATATTGACACCATAGCATCATTAAAGAAAGAATTGGAATTAGCTAAAATTGAAAATGATCGAATTGATAAAAAATTGATGAGTTATGTGGCTTCATCATATGTCCTTGAACAGATTGTTCCACAGCAACCATATGCTGATCCGGTCTTTAACAGTGTTCCACCCCCAATGTGGAATCATTACACACAGAAATATCCAGATGGGGTGGAAGCTGCTTTGAATCTCAAATTGAGATCAATTGAGGATGATTTACCTGAAAGCATCGATGTTACATTCTCTGCATCCGACACCGACAATGAATCACAGGTTATCAAAACCGTTGTTGATCAGGTGTTAGATGAAGAGATTGATAACTCTGAGAAGTTACAATCTGAGAAAGGTGTTACAGATTCTGAAGATGAGAGTAATTTCTTGGAACGGTTCATACCGAAATCGGACAAGAGTGCGAATGATGATCCAATTATGGTAGTATATACTATGATTGGAACAGACAAACTTTATTCCGATTTCGAGTATCCTCTTCAGAATGTGAAAATTGAGAATGTTGAGAAAGTTTTCAAATTGATTGAAATTGACATTGATATGATAAACAACAAAGAATTCTTTTTGAAACCTAAAAAATCATTTGTTACAACACGTGTCAACAACTTTGGGAAAAAGGAATGGGAAGGTAATAGTAACAAGAAAAATGGTAACAACTTTAAAAACAAAGGAATTGGTTTTGAGAAAAAGTTGGATAAGAAGTTTGTCAAGCCTAAAGATAAAATGAATGATGTTTTTGTTGCTGGTCCAAGTGTTGATGAAGAAAAGGAATACATTTTTAGTCAAAAAGCAGTTGACGATTTCAATGCAGCAAAGAAACTGAAAGAAGAGTCGTTCAAATCAACTTTTGTCGAATATGATAAAAGAGTTTGTTATCGCTGCAATGAAATCGGACACATGGCAAAACAATGCAAGAAAGTTTTTGAAAAATCTGTCATTAAACCATTTGTTAAAAAATCTCAATCTAAGTCACCAGTTAACACAAAGGGCAAAAAGCCGATGGTTTCTTCGATCCGCATTTTGAAAAGAGGTGAATCTTTGAAGTCAGAAGATAAGCTGAAATCGACATTTGAGATTGGCGAATCTTCAAAGTCTCAAAAGATTTCAAAGATTTATCCAAAAACGAAAATTTTTGAAAATCAATTATGGGTTGCTAAGTCAAAACCATCGGTCGAGGAGAAAAAGATGGAAAACATTTTGAAGAATGAAACAAAAGTTTTTGCAACTAAATCAAAATCAGGTGAGATGAAGAAAGTGGAGAATGTGTTAAAGTTTGATTCAAAAGCTTTTAATCCCAAAATTCAAAATATTTTTGGAAAAATGGTTGACAGAAAGGTCAAAGGAACAAAGGAATTTTATGCATCAAAAGTGGGTGCTAATGATAAACAAGAATTTGAATCTGAGCTTGATAAGTTTCTTGCAGAGTTTCCTTCAATCAAAGAAAATATGTTAAAATCAAAAGTGGAACCTGTTGTTTCGAACGTCACATTTGACTTTCCTAAGATTGATGAAAAGTGTGATGTAGTGTTTGGAAGTGTTTCAGAAGTCAAAAAGTCATGGAGTTCATTGTTTGAATAAGTTTGTTATGATATGTGCAGGGGCTGCCCAAGTCAATTCTATCAAAATGGATCATGGATAGTGGTGCGTCAAGGCACATGACTGGGACGCTTGCTTTGCTCTATGATGTAAAATCCATCAATGGAGGTCATGTAGGGTTTGCTGGGAGTCAAGGTGGAAGAATTGTTGGTCAAGGAATTTTGACAAATGGTGTGATATCCTTTGACAAAGTAAACTACATAGTGGAATTGACAAACAATCTACTCAGTATTTCACAGATTTGTGATAAAGATTTCAGCGTACATTTTACAAAAACTGAATGTGTGGTTTTGAAACCAGGGTTTAAAATCCCTGATGAGATGGTGTTGTTGTGTGCTCCACGGGAGTATGATCTTTATTATCTTGATATGAGCACAGCAACGCCAACGTCTCATCAGAAACAGTGTTTTGTGTCTAAAAACAAAGCAACAGAAAAAGATTCAATCATGTGGCATCGTAAGATGGGCCACATTCATGTTCGCAAAATGAACTTTTTGGTTCATAATGATTTAGTTGAAGGTGTAAACTTGAAAAATTTTCATTTAAATGATGATTGTATTGCATGTAAGAAAGGTAAGCAGGTTCGAAAGTCACATCCTTTGAAGGTCATGAATTCGATCAGGTTACCTCTTGAGAGATTGCACATGGATCTCTTCGGGCCTGTCAACGTTAAGAGCATCAGCCGGGATTTGTACTGCTTGGTGGTTACAGATGAGTTTTCAAGATTTTCTTGGGTTGTGTGCTTAGAACGGAAAGATCAAACATTTGAGTCTTTGATGATACTTTTCAAAAAGATGGAAACTGTATACAAACTGCCTATCCGGAGAATTAGAAGCGACAATGGAACTGAATTTAAAAACAACAGAATGTACGAGTTCTGTAATGAAAAGGGAATTTTTCATGAATTCAGTGCGCCGTATACTCCACAGCAAAACGGCGTAGCTGAAAGAAAGAATAGAACCCTAATAGAGACAGCACGTACAATGTTAGCAGATTCCAAGCTACCTATTTTCTTCTGGAGTGAAGCAGTATCTGCAGCGTGCTATACACTGAATAGAGTCCTTACTGTCAAGAAGTATGGAAAAACGTGTTTTGAGTTACTGCATCGGTATAAGCCGAATCTTGAGTTCTTGGAACCTTTCGGATCACCGTGTACGTTCATTGATGAAGACGGAAAGTTTGGGGCAAAATCAAATGAAGGTTTCTTTGTAGGATACGCCAGCCCACTAAAAAGGGTGTTCGTACCATGTCTGAGCAAGGTGATTCAGGTCCTTCATGTGGATTGTCAGAAGCATACTCCGTCACCACAACTTCCCGGACAAAGATTCCTATTTGATTACGATAAACTCTGGGAATCGTTTCATCTGCCGTCCGAGCCAAGTGAGGAGGAACTTGCTCTCATGTACTTGTATCAACAAAGTCATTTGCCAGAGCCGGAATCTAGACCGCTAGATGTTCCTACGCCCAACGTGGGTACTCATGATGATGAAGCCGGACCAAGTGAAACCTTTCATATATCACCAGAGGAACCAGAGGAACCAGTTTCGTCATTTGATGTTTCTGACGACTCAGAGGAGGAACCCGCTCCTACCTTTGACGAGGAACCAAATGAGACAACAGAAGAGGCTGTTGACCAAATCGTTGATCTTGACATTTCAAATCTGGAATCGGAAGTTGTAGTGCCTGATACTGTGATGCCACGGACCCTATCTTACCATCCTTCAGACCAAATTATCGGCGACTTGCAAAGTGGTGTCAAAACTCGACATCAAATAGATCAAGCTCTTACATGTTTCTATTCATCTATTGCTGATATGCAAAAAGAAGTCTCATTGAAATGTTTTATTTCGCAGATAGAGCCCAAGACGTACAGGGAAGCATTGACCGAGGAGAGCTGGGTTAATGCAATGCAGGAGGAGTTGCAACAGTTCGAGAAGCTGGGCGTCTGGAGACTTGTAGATTTTCCTGAGAATCAAAAGTTGATTAAAACAAAGTGGGTTTTTAAATGCAAAAGAGATGATAGAGGAGTCGTGGTGAGAAACAAAGCAAGACTGGTTGTTCAAGGATTCGGTCAACAAGAAGGAATTGATTACGATGAAGTCTACGCACCAGTTGCAAGGCTAGAGGCAATTCGAATTTTTCTGGCCTTTGCATCATGGAAGAACTTTAAAGTATATCAACTTGACGTGAAATCTGCTTTTCTCTACGGAACTATCAAAGAGGAAGTGTATGTGGGGCAACCGCCGGGTTTCACAGACCCACAACACAAAAACAAGGTGTTTCTACTTGACAAGTCATTATACGGACTTCATCAGGCCCCGAGAGCCTGGTATGAAACGCTCTCGACATACTTGCTGGACAACGGGTTCACAAGAGGTACAGTAGATAGCACTTTGTTTATTAAAGAAAAAGACAACCATTTGTTGATTGTGCAGATTTACGTGGACGATATCATTTTTGGATCCACTAACGACGATATGTGCAAAGAGTTTGAGCTAGTGATGAAGAAAAAGTTTGAGATGAGCTCAATGGGCGAAATGAAGTTTTTCCTCGGGTTGCAGGTAGAACAAATGCCCGACGGAATCTTCATTCATCAGTCAAAGTATGTGAAGGATGTGCTAGACAAGTTTGATATGGCAGATTGCAGTCCAGCATCCACTCCCCTTGCACAGAATCATGGGATTTGTCCAGATGAAAATGGAGTGAAGATGGATGAAACATTGTACCGATCAATCATTGGTTCGTTGATGTATCTCACAGCTTCCCGTCCGGACATCATGTATCCGACATGCTTATGTGCCAGATATCAGTCGAATCCGAAGCAGTCACACCTGACAATCGTGAAACGTATACTACGGTATTTGAAAGGCTGCCCAAACATCGGTTTGTGGTATCCTAGATTGGGTGACTTTACTTTATCTGGTTTCGCTGATTCAGATTTTGGAAGCTGCAAGCAGAACGCTAAGTCCACCACTGCCGGGTGTCAGTTCTTAGGAACTCGACTCGTTACCTGGCAGTGTAAGAAACAAACCACTGTAGCGCTTTCTACTTGTGAAGCTGAATACGTTTCAGTTTCCAGCTGTTGTTCGCAGATCCTTTGGATCCAACAGCAAATGCGTGACTTTGGTTTGCAATTCTTAGATACTTCAATATTTGTGGACAATGAAGCAGCCATTAACATTACTAAAAATCCGGTTCACCATTCAAAAACAAAACACATTGAGATCCGTCACCATTTTATTCGTGATTGCCACGAGAAAAAATTAATTCGGATTGAATACGTGCACACCGATGAACAGAAAGCGGATTTCTATACCAAACCATTTGACAAAAAGAGGTTTTATTATCTTTTAAAATTGAATGGAATGAAAAATCTGCAATCTGGGAGGGTTATTGAATGTGATGCCGATTTGGACGGCGATCTGACGTGAACCTTTGTCATGTTGTCAATTTTGTTTGTACAGTTTATTTTTTTTCTGCTTTTCGATAAAAACAAAAACACAAAAATATGTTTTTCTTTTTAGGGGGAGAAAGTTTGCAGAAAAATACAAAAACATGATAAAGTCTATAAAAACCAAAAACATTTGAAAAAGTAAAAATGAGTTTGTGTATAAAAGGGAAATGATAGTACATCAGCTAGACAGGTGCAGTACGCTAAAGAATTGGAATGTATAAAATGCAAATTTAAACAGTCTCGCTAAAGATGTGCCGATAGGTTTTCACAAAATCAGTAGATTAGTTTGGGATATAAACTTAAAATTTACTTGCATCTACGTGGGGAACACCTCCAGGATATATAGGTAACCCCTGAAATCCTGTTTGAAGGGTCCCATATTCTGAGATACTAGGTCTTTATGCTTAGTGATATCTGGGGTATTATCCCGGGACTTCTGATTTTGCGGAAGCAATGGCCTAGTCCCCGGAGAATACTTTACGCTGCTTTGAAATATAAGCCTCCCCTCAGCATAAAAAATGATAACACATTGCAAAATTGTTAATCATGTGCTGTTGTAAAGAAGATCCCCAAAGGGGACCCACCAAAAGTCGAAGCCGTCATCTCTCTGCGTATCGAAAGATCGACCTGAGCTCTCACGGCCCTCGCAATTAACCCCTTACAGATATCATCTAGGTATATTCACCTGTAAGACTGAATACTGGGGTCTGGATACGGGAGTATATACTGAGGTGGGACACATGTAGATGTTTAAGTCCTAAAACACTAATTCTGTATCCCGAGCAGATTGAAAGTTTTGTGAGAATTTAAGAGGATCAGTATATCGGCAATCTACGTGAATTGTTTAATGCTTAAAATGAAATAACAGCTTAACGGTACTTGTATTTTGTCGGCAGCTGATATGATCCCTTAACACGCTCACAAAAAGATTGTGTGTACATATTTTCAGCTTATTCAGTTTAAAATCCAAAAAGATTTTAGTTTCTCAATTTATTTTAGACAATTGACATTGGGAATCGAAAGTTCAAAGTCTTGTGCAGATCATGTCTGAGATTGATGAGGATTGGGTAAGCTTGTGATGCAGTACAATGTTTGGTACAAGTGTTTGTTGATTAAAATGAGATTGAAATATCAAAATGATTCAAAAGTTCATTAATTTGAACTTAATTTTTTTAAGAAATCCGGTATCTTCATAATTTAGTCAGCCAGGGTCTTTGAGTTGGACTTGGTAGACTAGTCAGTTGACCAGGGTCATTAATTTGGACTTGGTTGACTGGGTGTAACGGTGTTTAATCAGAAAAGTATTAAAAACCAAATTTTTGAAAGTATTAGGTTTAGTTGTTGGATTCTTAATATAATCAAATCTTTATAGAATTGTGATAGAACCAGATCATCAATTCTGGACATTTAAAATGTCTATTCTTATAAATGTTTGAGATTTGCAGGTGATAGTTCCAGATTAAGATCCCGATAGCAGAGTCTTAGGGGGAGTCTGAAGACAAGTTTGAAGAAAAAGGAAGTTTGTTGCTGATAAAACAGGCGTTGATCCTAAAAACAAAGAAGCTTGATGAAAGGGGGAGCCTGCGAAAGAGAAAGAGAAGTTTATAGTTGTTTGAAGACCCAAAGACAAGACAAAGACTGCGGCTGTATCCAAGGGGGAGTTTGTTGGTGCAGTATGTCTAAAGCCTGCGTCTTAGTCTTGTTAGATAAGTCTAGGGGCTGTTTATGTCAAGTATGTGAAGTATAGGGGTCTAAATGTAAAAGTTAAGGTTATGTTTAAAGATTTCGCTTGAAGGTATGTAATGTAAGTTTCAAGCGAAATCAAGTGATAAGATTTCGCTTCAGGAAGTATGATGTAAGCCTCAAGCGAAATCAAGTGATAAGATTTCGCTTCAGGAAGTATGATGTAAGCCTCAAGCGAAATCACGTGATAAGATTTCGCTTGAGGCATGTTGAAGCGAAATCTTGTTGCCTATAAATAGGTTTGTGTAGTTCTCAAATGGTACGCATTCCGAGAAGTTGTAACGAAGTGCTGCCAAATTTTCAAGTCATTATATAACAGAGAACAAGTGTTAAAAGTGAATCTATTCTGTTTTCTACTCTTTTCTGTCTGATTCTAAGCTGTTTAGATGTTTCCGCCATCTAAATAGTGTAAACACATTCAAATTGACTCATTTGATCGGTCAAATCGATCCTACAGTTATAAATTACAGCATAAGAGCGATTACAATGGCTTTTATCTTATTTTTATATGGCGCCGTGTCACCTGGTGACGATGGTCATACCACTATTGGGTCTTTCCCTAAGTAGTGATGATTATCACTGTTAGGATTTATTAGCCTAACCGTGAGAAATTAGTAATGTGCACAATACCCCACTTGCCAGTGATTCAAGATAACCACGACTTAATCCCTGTAATTATAACTTTTGAAAAATGGAGTATTGTAAAATATTTTTGATAAAAGAGAATGACTCACATTGCAGATTTATACGGGCAGAGTTTAGCCTACTGATTAGCCTTGTATCCTAATCTAAATAACTAGGTTAGTAACTAATACAGCATTTACGATAACTCACGAGATTAAAACCCTCACGACGAATGACAAAGTGCAATACTTAAACATCCATCAAATTCACGATGAATGACAAAGTATAACCCTAATTTGAGCAGCACTTAAACATTCATCGGATAGTTTTAATCGATCGGACATTGAATCGTATCAGCGATCGAGTTAATACCCTGTATCGTAGCAGCACCTCGCTAATAGAAATTATGATTTCGACTTTTGAGCAGTGAGATTTCGTTTTTGTGAAATGGTTTCAACACCAGAGGACTGCTCATGATCCAACCTATTTATAGCTGAAATTTGGTTCTCTCGCGGCCCGCGTGAACCTTCCCTTGACCCTTACGCGGCCCGCGTGGAAGTCTACTTCGTAGATTAGGGCTAGCGTGTCACACCTAGGTCTGCCACGTGGCCTGTGCGCTGCCCCGGAGTTTTGGTGAACTGTCGCGGCCCGCGTGAGGTTATGCTAACCCTTACGCGGCCCGCCTGAAGACCAAAAAATCTGATTTTCTTGATTTTTGATATGGATTAGGGTTTCAGGGGTCCGGGTTCGCACTTACGGGTAAATTTAGGATATTTTTGAAGGTCCTTACAGGTTTATCACCTACATAATTACCAACTTATAGCCACTTTCAATTCGAATAATGGTTGGACCATTAGTGATTAATCACTAAGTCAAAGCTTAATTACGATGGCTTTGACTTTTGGTCATTAAACTAAAAAACCTTGAACTTAAGAGGCTAAGAACACTTACTAGGGTACTTAGCACGAGTATGGAGCTTTAGAAAACTTCCTTGAGTTCCAGGAGGCTCCCAAGAGTGAGTTGTGAATAAAATTCAAATGTGCAAATGACAAGTGAAGAACAAGAGCCCTTATATATGAATTCTAAAGCTTCAAGATTGATCCACCTGCCCCTACAAATGATTTCTGATGATCCCAGGTGTCCCCTATGCATGTAATACTGTTGGCTCAAACCCTGGTTTCGAAAAATTGCATGCAAAGGCGGTGGAACTGGTTAAACATGCAGCTGTCCTTTTCTTTCTGCATCTGGGACATCCACGCGGGCTGCGTAGACTCTTTAAGAGTCTTACGCTGGCCATTTGGCTCTTGTTTGACTGGATTTCAACTTTCAGCAATTGCAGTTTTGGTCCCTGGTCCTTATTTAATTAAAATAACTTTCGTTTATTGCACTTTTGACCCCCAAAGTTAACTTTTAAGGGCCTTAGGTCATAAACTAACTCCATTAAGCTCCCAGTTAGTTGAACGATCACTCGAATAGTCTTGAATTTCAACATTGACGCACTTGATCCTTATTTCTTGGAATTAATACTTTGATTATTTATGTGCGTCGAAACTTCACGAATTTATTATCCAACATTCATGGAAGTATAAGGAAGTATTACAAAGTCTTGGAAACGTTAAAAGGTCACTCAGAGGTAACTTTAAACATGTTGACACATTTAACCCTTATGCTATTTAAACATTTCAATTTAAGCACAAACGACTTTCTAAGTTCGATATTTTATCCATTAAAGAATACGAACGTCGTGTGAGGTCAATCAGAGGCACAAGTTAGGCATGTTGACACTTTGGATCCCTTTATTCACATATTTACATTGTTTGACAATTTTAGTCCTTCCAGATCAATCCATTACACGTTTAAAGTCCATGACACGTGTCTTCATTATATTGGTCGTGATTTTACGAGGTGTTACATCCTCACCGCCTTAAAAGAAATCTCAACCTCGAGATTTACTGGAATAATTGAGGGTACTTCTGCTTCATTGTGGATTCAACCTCCCACGTGTATTCTGGGCCTCTACAGGCATCCCATGTAACCTTCACAATCGATACGTGCTTCTTTCGAAGCCTCTTAACCTGTCGATCCTCAATCGACAAGGGTTTTTCAACAAACTTTAAGCTTTCATCTATCAGCACGTCCTTGTGTGACATTGCTAGCGACTCATCTGCTAGACATTTCTTTAAGTTACAAATGTTGAACACATTGTGTATTCCACTGAGCTCTTCTGGCAGATTTAGCTTGTAAGCTACAGTCCCGACACATTCGATAATCTCGAATGGTCCTATGTATCTTGGGCTTAGCTTGCCTTTCTTGCCAAATCGCATCACCCTTTTCCAGGGTGATACCTTAAGTAACACCTTGTCACCTACCTCGAATTTCAGAGATTTACGCCTTTTATCTGCGTAGCTTTTCTGCCTATCCCTGGAAGCTTTGAGACGATCACGTATCTGCACAATCTTATATGTCGTCTCCAGGACTATATCAGGTCCTGTTAGTTAGACATCTCCAACTTCCGCCCAACAAACTGGCGTCCTGCACTTTCTTCCATACAAAGCTTCGAAAGGTGCAGCTTGGATACTCGAATGATAGCTATTATTATACGAAAATTCAATCAACGGAAGATGATCATCCCAACTTCCACCTAAATTAATAACACAAGCTCGTAGCATATCCTCGAGTGTTTGTATTGTACGTTCACTTTGACCATCCGTCTGAGGATGATATGCAGTGCTGAAATTTAATCGAGTACCTAATGATTGTTGAAAGCTCTTCCAAAAGTGAAACATGTATCTAGTATCCCTGTCGGAGATAATAGACACTGGCACTCCGTGGAGAGATACAATCTCATCCACGTACAGCTGAGCTAACTTGTCGGAGCTGTGAGTTTCCTTAATAGGTAAGAAGTGGGCTGACTTAGTCAACCTGTCGACTATAACCCAAATAGTATCATTTCCTCGCTTTGTTTTCGGTAACTTAGTGATGAAATCCATAGTTACCATTTCCCACTTCCAGGTGGGAAGTTCAGGCTGTTGCAGCAAACCTGACGGCTTCTGGTGTTTGGCTTTAACTTGCGCGCACGTCAAACATTTTGCCACATAAGTGGCTATAGATTTCTTCAAACCTATCCACCAATAATTTGCCTTTAAATCCTGGTACATCTTATCACAGCCAGGATGAACATAATATTTGGAGCTATGGGCTTCTTGAAGAATCACGTCCCTAAGTTCTCCATAAATTGGAACCCATATTCGTCCATTCAATCTTACGATCCCATCCTTTCCATATGATAACTGTTCAGCAGTTACTCCCAAATTTTCATTCGGATAGTTAGCTTCTAATACAGCTTCCTTCTGAGCGGCTAACAATCTTTCATTCAAGCTGTTTTTCAACTCAATGCTCTTGGCATTGATCCTAATGGGCTTAATTCTTTCTTTCCTGCTCAAGGCATCGGCGACCACATTCGCCTTGCCTGGATGATATCGGATTTCACAATCATAATCGTTCAGTGTCTCCATCCATCGACGCTGTCTCATGTTTAGATCCTTCTGGTTGAACAAGTGTTGAAGGCTTTTTTGATCAGAATAGATCACACACTTGGTACCATATAAATAATGCCTCCAAAGTTTTAGTGCAAACACAACGGCACCCTATTCCAAGCCATGGGTGGTGTAATTCTTTTCATGCACCTTTAATTGTCGCGAGGCATAGACAATGACCTTGTCTCTTTGCATGAGTACACAACCCATTCCAGTATGTGATGCGTCGCAATATACCATAAACTCTTCAATTCCTTCAGGCAATGTCAAAACCTGAGCATTGCTTAACTTTTGCTTAAGAATCTCAAAGGATTCTTGTTTCTTAGGATCCCAATCAAACTTTATATTCCTTCGAGTCAAAGAAGACAAGGGTGCAGCAATCCTTGAGAAATTTTCAATAAAACGCCTATAGTATCCCGCCAGACCCAAGAAGCTGCGAATCTCTCTGGGCGTCTTCGGTTCTTGCCAATCCATGATGGCTTCAATCCTAGCGGGATCCACCTGGATACCACGCTTGCTAACCATATGTCCAAGCAATTGGACTTCACGAAGCCAAAACTCACATTTTGAAAACTTGGCGTAGAGTTTCTCTTGCTGAAGAAGTTTAAGGATACATAGAAGGTGCTTTTCATGATCAGCCTGATTCTTTGAGTAAATGAGTATGTCATTAATAACAACAATGACAAACTTGTCCAAATAGGGTTTACAAACGCGATTCATAAGGTCCATGAACGTTGCTGGTGCATTTGTGAGCCCGAATGGCATCACCAAGAACTCGTAATGACCATAACGAGTTCTGAATGCAGTCTTATACACATCTTCATCTCTAACTTTCAGCTGATGGTAACCTGACCTTAAATCAATCTTGGAGAAGCAACTTGCTCCTTGAAGCTGATCGAACAGATCGTCGATCCTGGGCAATGGATATCTGTTCTTGATTATAACCATGTTTAGCTCGCGATAATCGATGCATAGACGCATCGATCCATCCTTTTTCTTCACAAATAGAATCGGTGCTCCCCAAGGAGATGAACTAGGTTGAATAAAACCTTTTGCTAATAAATCATCTAACTGGGTTCTTAACTCTTTCATCTCAGTTGGTGCCAACCGGTAAGGTGCTCTTGCAACTGGTGCTGCTCCAGGAATAATATCAATTCTGAACTCTACTTGCCTATCTGGAGGTAAACCAGGTAGTTCTTCAGGGAATACATCTGGATATTCAGAAATGATAGGGATGTCTTCGATCTTGGGCTTTGGTTCATCAATAGTCACTTGTGCCATGTAGATGACACAACCCTTCTTCAAACATCTTGACGCCTTAAGCATAGACACTTGCTTAGGCAACCCATACTGAGTGTCTCCTTGAATTGTTAACGGCTCACCATAAGGAGTTTTAACAACCACTTGCTTTTTATCACAAACAATCTGGGCTTGGTTATGAGATAACCAATCCATGCCTATCATTATGTCAAATCCAGCTAGTTTCAAAGGAAGCAAGGACAACGGAAAAGAGTGGTTCCTAATGGATATAAAACATCCATCTAACATGGTTGAAGCAGTTTCTATGGTACCATCGGCCAATTCTACTTCATACTTTATGCTTAGGGTTTTAACAGGCAGATTTAATAACTTACAAAATTTATTGTCTACAAATGACTTATCTGCACCCGAATCAAACAATACCCTTGCATAAACATCATTGATAAGAAAGGTACCTGTTATAACGTTGTCGTTTTGAATGGCCTCCTGAGCATTCATTTGAAAGACCCGAGCATTGGTCTTTTTACCTTCTTCAGGTTTCTTTGCATACTTTGGGCAATTGGACTTGATATGCCCTTTCTCATTACAGTTGTAACAAGTCGCATCCTTTATCTTCTTGCAATCTAACGTTTTATGCTCACTTGATTTGTGGATCCCACAAGCTCTGGGCTGCGATTGGGATTTCGACTCGTACCTACATTTCCCTAGATGACGCTTCTTGCAGGTCTTACACTTGGGTTTTTCACCCGACTGTTGGTTATCCTTTTTGAACCCTGAACTCTTCTTGTGATCAGAGTTCCCCTTATGTTTCTTATCAGAACGGTGTGAGCTCTCATCCTCACGTTTCCTTTTCCCCTCATCAGAATTCCTAAGCGATCTCTACCTAACCGCATCAAGAGTAAGGGATAACGACAAATCGACCACTGATCTGAAGGTGGTAGGTCTTGATGCTTTCACACTTGCCTTAATCTCCAGAGCTAAACCTCCAATAAATCGAGCTATACGTTTCGGTTCCTGTGTGACCAAGTATGGAACCAATCGTGACATAGCGTTGAAGCTCGTAAGATATGCCTGACAGTCTAAGTTCTTCATAACCAATGTCAAGAAGTCAATCTCAATCTTCACAACTTCATGTTGAGGTCATAAATTTTCTTTGATTAGAGCAACAAACTACTCCCAAGTCAAGTTGTATAACCGAATTTTCCCTGTAGCTTGGATTAGTAACCTCCACCAAGCTAGAGCTTCTCCTTTAAACGATTGTGACACAAACTTCACAATGTCCTATTCGGCACAACCACTAATATCAACCACTGTGTCCATCTCATCTAGCCACGTCATGCAATCAATGCCTCCTTTCTCCCCTGTGAAGTCTCTGGGCTTGCAGGAGACGAAATACTTATATGAACAGGTTTTAGCACGTGGCTCTTGATTGAGCACTACCTTCTTAGATGGAACACTCCTCTGATTCGATGAGTTATGAGATTCGCTCTTGCGAGCTGTATGAGTCTTAGAGGGTGGTTTTGAATGTGGTACAGACTGAGTTCTGACGCGGGTACCACTTGATTCATTAAACTGTCTGTCAAGAGCTCGAGTAATGGCATTATCTATTAATGCCTGCAGTTCCGCACCAGCTACATTAACTCTGGTAGTATCAAACCTTATTATGGTATTTGTCATTTTGACAATTTATTAACCATGGTAACTATAAACCATATTGGTTAATCTAATTCATTTAAATTTTATTATATTTTATCCAGTTATAAACTATTAGGGATAATAGGGTGGTATACAAATTGCCTAGTCACAAGGACAAGTTTAAATTATAAACCATGATCTTATAGGATCGAGGCATTTAGGTTTGAACGTAGTTCATTACCTTTCTTGACAGGGAGTCATAGACTACAACTGTCTTTTGTCTTATTTGACAATTATTATGGCCCGCAGGCACATCATCACTAATGGATGTTTAATTAATAAAGGAAAGGAATTGGAAGAATCCAATATAAGGATGACTTATGTGATTTTATCGAATCACATTTGCCAGGAGTGTTAACATATTTTCAGTTGTTAACAAGGATTTGAATCTTAAAAAGGATCTACCATCATGGCCATGTCTTAGAATGACACATGGGCTAGGTTTTTACCTTTAAGATTTCACTTAATAATCAATGGCAGATTAATTACAAAAAGGAATGATATTTGATTTATTTCATATATTATATACATGCATATGATGACAAACGAAAATTTTAAAATTAAAACATTCCACTAAATTGTCGGAGCTGTGAGTTTCCTTAATAGGTAAGAAGTGGGCTGACTTAGTCAACCTGTCGACTATAACCCAAATAGTATCATTTCCTCGCTTTGTTTTCGGTAACTTAGTGATGAAATCCATAGTTACCATTTCCCACTTCCAGGTGGGAAGTTCAGGCTGTTGTAGCAAACCTGACGGCTTCTGGTGTTCGGCTTTAACTTGCGCGCACGTCAAACATTTTGCCACATAATGACCATAACGAGTTCTGAATGCAGTCTTATACACATCTTCATCTCTAACCTTCAGCTGATGGTAACCTGACCTTAAATCAATCTTGGAGAAGTAACTTGCTCCTTGAAGCTGATCGAACAGATCGTCGATCCTTGGCATTGGATATCTGTTCTTGATTGTAACCTTGTTTAGCTCGCGATAATCGATGCATAGACGCATCGATCCATCCTTTTTCTTCACAAACAGAATCGGTGCTCCCCAAGGAAATGAACTAGGTCGAATAAAACCTTTTGCTAATAAATCATCTAACTGGGTTCTTAACTCTTTCATCTCAGTTGGTGCCAACCGGTAAGGTGCTCTTGCAACTGGTGCTGCTCCAGGAATAATATCAATTCTGAACTCTACTTGCCTAACTGGAGGTAAACCAGGTAGTTCTTCAGGGAATACATCTGGATATTCAGAAATGATAGGGATGTCTTCGATCTTGGGCTTTAGTTCATCAATAGTCACTTGTGCCATGTAGATGACACAACCCTTCTTCAAACATCTTGATGCCTTAAGCATAGACACTTGCTTAGGCAACCCATACTGAGTGTCTCCTTGAATTGTTAACGGCTCACCATAAGGAGTTTAACAACCACTTGCTTTTTATCACAAACAATCTGGGCTTGGTTATGAGATAACCAATCCATGCCTATCACTATGTCAAATCCAGCTAGTTTCAAAGGAAGCAAGGACAACGGAAAAGAGTGGTTCCTAATGGATATAAAACATCCATCTAACATGGTTGAAGCAGTTTCTATGGTACCATCGGCCAATTCTACTTCATACTTTATGCTTAGGGTTTTAACAGGCAGATTTAATAACTTACAAAATTTATTGTCTACAAATGACTTATCTGCACTCTAATCAAACAATACCCTTGCATAAACATCATTGATAAGAAAGGTACCTGTTATAACGTTGTCGTTTTGAATGGCCTCCTGAGCATTCATTTGAAAGACCCGAGCATTGGTATTTTTACCTTCTTCAGGTTTCTTTGCATACTTTGGGCAATTGGACTTGATATGCCCTTTCTCGTTACAGTTGTAACAAGTCGCATCCTTTATCTTCTTGCAATCTAACGTTTTATGCTCAATTGATTTGCGGATCCCACAAGCTCTGGGCTGCGATTGGGATTTCGACTCGTACCTACATTTCCCTAGATGACGCTTCTTGCAGGTCTTACACTTGGGTTTTTCACCCGACTGTTGGTTATCCTTCTTGAACCCTGAACTTTTCTTGTGATCAGAGTTCCCCTTATGTTTCTTATCAGAACGGTGTGAGCTCTCATCCTCACATTTCCTTTTCCCCTCATCAGAATTCCTAAGCGATCTCTGCCTGACCGCATCAAGAGTAAGGGATAACGACAAATCGGCCACTGATATGAAGGTGGTAGGTCTTGATGCTTTCACACTTGCCTTAATCTCCGAAGCTAAACCTCCAATAAATCGAGCTATACGTTTCGGTTCCGGTGTGACCAAGTATGGAACCAATCGTGACATAGTGTTGAAGCTCGTAAGATATGCCTGACAGTCTAAGTTCTTCATAACCAATGTCAAGAAGTCAGTCTCAATCTTCTCAACTTCATGTTGAGGACATAAATTTTCTTTGATTAGAGCAACAAACTACTCCCAAGTCAAGTTGTATAACGGAATTTTCCCTGTAGCTTGGATTAGTGACCTCCACCAAGCTAGAGCTTCTCCTTTAAACGATTGTGACACAAACTTCACAATGTCCTGTTTGGCACAACCACTAATATCAACCACTGTGTCCATCTCATCTAGCCACGTCATGCAATCAATGGCTCCTTTCTCCCCTGTGAAGTCTCTGGGCTTGCAGGAGACGAAATACTTATATGAACAGGTTTTAGCATGTGGCTCTTGATTGAGCACTACCTTCTTAGATGGAACACTCCTCTGATTCAATGAGTTATGAGATTCGCTCTTGCAAGCTGTATGAGTCTTAGAGGGTGGTTTTGAATGTGGTACAGACTGAGTTCTGACGCGAGTACCACTTGATTCATTAAACTGTCTGTCAAGATCTCTAGTAACGACATTATCTATTAATGCCTGCAGTTCCGCACCAGCTACATTAACTCTGGTAGTATCATTATTCTCCCTCGGGTGACTGTTAACCTCATCTGATCCGGCCATGTAGCTTGATTGCTACATAAAATATTAATAATGATTCATTCAGAAACCTTATTATGGTATTTGTCATTTTGACAATTTATTAACCATGGTAACTATAAACCATATTGGTTAATCTAATTCATTTAAATTTTATTATATTTTATCCAGTTATAAACTATTAAGGATAATAGGGTGGTATACAAATTGCCTAGTCACAAGGACAATTTTAAATTATAAACCAAGATCTTATAGGATCGAGGCATTTACGTTTGAACGTAGTTCATTACCTTTCTTGACAGGGAGTCATAGACTACAACTGTCTTTTGTCTTATTTGACAATTACTAGTGGGGAACCCGCGCGTTGCAGCGGAGTTGACAATATGGGCCGAGAACATAATTCAAACCTAAAAACGTTAAAAAATCAACCCACCAAAAAAATACAATTTTGCCCCTCTAGTACTAAAATATAGTTTCATAATCTTGTATACACAATGCTTTATATTTAGTTATAAAATTGCAGAAAACAAAGATGGTACCAGTTTTTTAACACACTTGGAGATTCCAAAAGTTGGAGCTACCAAACTTAGTCACACAAAAACCCATGGACTTAAAGTTGCATTTGCAAAAGGCAAAACATGAACTTGGTAGTTTGAGAAATGATGGTTGACAAAGAGGGTTTAAACATTCGATCTCTGAGTGTACAAACTGTGTGTATATATATATAAGAGTAGAAGGGATACATTGTACTAATAGTTGATAGAGGTGGTCACCGTTGGTGCTCAATTTCACAATAAAAATGGTTGGTCAACAGAGAGATCCTCCGGCCTTTGGTTCCAAACCCGGGTCTAGCCATCGGTGTGCGGTTTGATCCATAGACTTTAACAAGAAAACAATTTGCCAGATCCACTGGTCGAGGCGTTGGTAATGCCTTTGATGCTTCGGATTCTGAATGCTTCACTTTGGCTTTCCAGTGCCATATACAACAATTAGATTCTGGTTCAAAAAAATATAAAAAATACATTTTAGATTTTGACATAAAAACAAAAACTAATTAAGAAAATCAAACGTGGAGCAAAGTAAGCTTGTAGAACATGTTTAACAGTATATAAATGGGTAGTTTTAAGTTATCTCATCTTTTGTCCTTAACGGGTCAAATGGATAATCATATTTTTGAAATCGTATTTGATAGAATAATATCTAACTATTTATGATCATATCCGGACAAAAAATGTTTTAGGCCAGCCCAACAACCCCTATCAAAATTACCATTCTGACTCGTTCCCGAAACACAGTCCGACCATCCTATTTTTCACCTGCATATTAAAATAGATACTGATATAAAACATTGAAGAAAAACACATATATACATACCTTCCACCATAGGCTGACCGTCTTTGACTCCATTGTCTTTGCCCAGGAATTGTGCTTTAAAGATTTCTCATGTAACTTTAAGATGTTGTGATCACATATTTTAGGTCCCTACTGTTCCAGTATATAAGTCAGTCCCTCATGTTTCAGTAACAAAAGCCAGCTTTCATTTCTTAAAAGTAATCAGTGTGTAGGAATTAGACCTGGCAAACGGGTCCAGTCGGGTATACAACTGAGCTTTTGCAGAAGCATCACCATGAATTGAAAGTCTCCATGTGTGCCTACATTAAATGAAAGACATATAAATGACAAGTTTCATTCAATTAATATCCATTTTTCATATTTGTAACACATGTTTGACATCGATGGTCAAACAAATTATACCCATAATCAATCTTTACTTCCCAGTATGTCCTTTTGTCTTGTACCCTTATATCCCCAAAACCCATGTAACTTTTGTAATAAAACTGGCTGGTCATGTTAACTACTATATCACTTAAATTTCTGGTTTATTGACCATCGACCATTATAATTTAATTATAAATCAGCAAAAATGTGATATTTGCAACCCCATGCAGAAAACTTACTGGAAAACATCTTTCTGATGGGATCATAGCCTTACTTCGGAATGTCAAACGCATCAATTACAGAAAGACGTTGACACATATGGATTATCATCAACTGCAGATCCAGCTTCTAAAAGCACGCTCGTGACACACTGTACAGAGTCAAAGGGCCATGATTCTTTAAAATGCCAGCTTCTTTTCCGTCGACTATAAACGAAACATTTGAAGCTGAAATAAAATATTTCTGATCAGACCATGACATGGCATGAACCCATCTCGAATTCCCTGCTTTGTATTCGATTATTTCAGTTAAATGTAAAATGGTTGGATTCATTTTCATAACGGAAGAATCAACTTACCGAGCCAGTTGCAAATAAGATCATATTCTCCTGCATACACAAGCAATTGAATCTTGTCTTCCAAAAGTGCTGAAATCCTGCTATTTATCGCTACATACCCCTTCAATCTATACGTTATGCATCTTTAATGACAACTCACCGTCTCAGGTAATGGCCTTAAGCATATATTTCAACAATTTTCAGATACCAATCAATTTCTTTGATCACAAACATTAACAAGACAACTGACCATACTGAAGAACTACCATATAACATAAGTCACTTCCACTTATAGTGGCACATGAACCCTGAAAAAACAAAAAAGAGTAATTAACAATGGTGTATTGAGTATAATCAAGTATTAGAAAATGATGTCATGACTGAGGTGAATATATGATGAAAAAAACAACTGAACATTAAAGTCTTTCTTCATGATGCGCCAGCCGACAACAAATAAGTATATGGTGTAAACAACGACATTCAATTCAAAAAGGAATACCAAGATCCTTTCGCCAGCATAACCAGTATCCACCCAGTACAGCATTTTCAGCGAATTATCCTGACCAGTGACCAGGTTGACCAGTACACATTGCATTTTTTTCTCAAAGTGTCTCGTTTTGATGCGAACACGTTTTATCCTGTTTTCAAAGAGAAGCCTGTTTTGACTCGCAACCCAAACTGACTCGCCCGCCCATATAATATAACGTATGGCCAATATAGTTAGTTAAAAACAGAAAGACAACAACAAACTTACACATACTAATATAACTTATGGCCAATAGTTAGTTAAAACGCAATCTGTTGTAGAAGTCTCAACAAAAGTTCCCAAGTTTAAATCTAATCAAAGGAAGTGATTTACACAACAAACAAACAAAGTGTATGACAAAACTTATCATCATACCTCATACTTTGTTGTCTTTTCTTGTAGTGAGAAGGTATATATATCATGGGGCATAGCATGATCGTGATCAAACCGCAAGGGTTCAACCTGAAACTGAGAGTTGACAGAAGGACTCAAATCGTAGCGAACTGAATAGAGCGGGTTCAACCCGACCCGAGCCCGAAAATTTTAGACGAACCCGAACACGACCCGAGCCCGAAAATCGTGCCATAAACATGAACCCGATCCCGACCCGATTATTTGCATACTGACCCAAACCCGACCCGTTCAACCCAAATTTTTTATTTTTTTTTATTTTTTTCAGCAAATTAACATATTAAAATTAACACTGCTACAAAAAACACAAGTTTATATAATAAAATTACATTAAAATCATAAAAATTTATGTCAACATCCATTTTTAAGTTATATTTATAGCATCAAATACACACCCAATTTAATTTATGACATAAAACATATTTTTAAAAAATATAATATAACAGAAATGGGTTAGCGGGTCAACTTGTCAACCCGACTGGGTTGACCCGAACGTGGCCCGTTTAGCTAAACGGGTTCGTGGGTTCAACCTGAAACTGACCTGAACCCGTTTAGACTAAACCCAAACCCACGAATTTCGTATTAGGTTCGTGTCGTGTTTTCGGGTCGTGTCAAAAATTCACACCCCTACTTAATTATCTCCTCAATTCGTAAAGATCATATGATGATTGTGCAGGCACAGTACGATGAGGCGAATCTTAAAAAAAAGCATCCAAAAACACAGTTCTACACACGTAAAAACCAAAAACAGCAACCTCACATTAGGCGGATCATTAATTATAAACACAATACATCTTCCTAATCATACACACACCAGAGAATCACATTCCAGCAAGTGACTACACATCAATCCACAATCAAATCCAATGGCAGAAACTCTATACCAATCGTATAAACAAGTACCAGTAAAGTCGTCTTTTATGTGATGTAGCAGGAGCCTAGTTAAAACAGGGAGAAAGTAAAAATGACCAAACCTTCTTCTTTCAAATCTGTGAGGTGTTTAAGGGCATCAAGATAGCCATTATTAGTGTATTCCCACCTGGTTCACAAGGGAAAAATCGTCTTTAACATGTCAAAGAAGCATATATATCCAAAGAAGCAATATCCATTCTCTTTCGTGAAATATCATTTTTTTCCTAACGTAGCTAAAAGAAAAGGAAATTGATATGATTAGATCACTTAATTTCTCGAAATCAGTATTCAATTTCATCATCAAACTGCAACCCCATAAAGGGTGTTACTTTTAGGATTACCTGATCGAATCGAAATGTGACCTGCAATGCGCGTGAATGAGGTTCCATCTGAACCACCACTGCCTGGCAATTATATTCTAGATCTGAAAACGCAAAATATAATGGGAATTGAATAGAGAGAGAAGGAAGATGAAGTGAATGTAAATCAATGATGAGACCTAATTGATTATATTAGAAATTGCAGTAACTCTTTGCGTCATCTTTGTTGTTCAAGTGCAGGTAATGCATTGAATTGGGGGAAGATGATGAAAGAACAGGGAATAAGGCATGACCTATCATCTGCCGTCTTAAAATTTTAAGGAGAAATTACCTTTTAGTACACAGGAGATCTATTATATAGTATTATAGATTATGGCCCGCAGGCACATCATCACTAATGGATGTTTAATTAATAAAGGAAAGGAATTGGAAGAATCCAATATAAGGATGACTTATGTGATTTTATCGAATCACATTTGCCAGGAGTGTTAACATATTTTCAGATGTTAACAAGGATTTGAATCTTAAAAAGGATCTACCATCATGGCCATGTCTTAGAATGACACATGGGCTAGGTTTTTACCTTTAAGATTTCACTTAATAATCAATGGCAGATTAATTGCAAAAAGGAATGATATTTGATTTATTTCATATGTTATATACATGCATATGATGACAAACGAAATTTTTAAAATTAAAACATTCCACTAAATTTAAAAGGAGTACATAGATGCCCTAAACGGGACTTTTACATAAATAACTTGCCCATGCAAGGGCTAAACAAGAAAGACAGGTCCACGCAGGGACCAAAGATAGAAAGACAAGTCCACGTAGGGACTAAGTACATAAATAAATGTCCACACAGGGACTTAATTGAAATAAAGAAATTACAACACAATAAATAAGGAATCTTCAAAAATCCCTATTCTTCTTCCCCTTGATCAGATTCGCCAAACCCTTAAGAAATCCCCGGTGGCTTCTACGCTCCTCTTGAACCTCTCGTTCCACCTGGCCCAACCTCTGAAGAATATCCTGTTGTTGCGGCGGCTGGATCATAGGTGGCTCCGTATGCTGCTGCTGCGGAGGCTGAGGAGGTGGCGGGTATTGATACTCGTATGCTTGGTACCCAGACTGGTATGAAGCTGCGAAAGGTCCTTCAGGGTGAAGAGCATTGTAGTTTTCCGCTACGAGATACGGGTCAACATCAGGGGCATTGTAGTAGTTGTACCCCGGGTAGGCTGGCTGCTCAAAAGGGTTATACGCCGCTGCACCGGCGTAGGAAGGGATTGGGTTATCATAACCCACTGGTGGTGGTGCGACCGGAGCTGAGTCGACTTCTGAAACGGGGTTTGAAGGCCAACCCATCTGCGGGTCTTCATATAGTGGCGGGCAGTGGCTGCCACAGGAGTGTTGGGGGGTGCTGAAGTGGAATCCCCCTCGCACGGACATCCGTGCTCCTGTTCTCCTACGCCTGGGTGGTTCTGGAGGCGACTGCTGCTCTGGCGGCGGTGGCGTAATTTCCTGGAAACGTGAATCCTCAGAGGGATCCTGCTGCTGCTGAGGTGGGTTGAAAGGGGGAGTAAACTCCCAGTTGTATGTGGAAAACCTTGCTTCATAGCTGTCTGGACCCCGATAAGGTGATCCATGAAAAGATGACCCATCTGAAATCTCTATGGGATGCGTGGGCGTCCCAGTTGGTGGCTCGGCAGGATCCAGATCTTCATCCATATCCATCTCTTAATCACCAGAAAAATGATCTTCTGGTCCCAATGGGTTATAACCCATTGGTTCTTCGCTCACGTTTGCCGGATTAAACCGGCTCTGAAAGTAGGGGGTTGGGTCTTGGAAAGCCCGGTGTGATCCCGATCGTTGCAACGGGAGGTAGGAGTGGTGAGAGTTATTGGGCTCATTTTCTGATTGTGGCCCAAAGGAGTGGAGGTAAGAAGGAGAAGAGCTAAGAGAGACAGATCGCCTCGCGGGTTCCAAATACGTCCTCCAGTCTTCTTGAGGACTAGTGCTCATGGTTGCTGACGGAGTTCGCCGGTGAGAAGGCCCGGCCTCATGATCGTTAGGAGCAGTGAATGGCGCCTTGCCTCGTCCTCCTCGTCTGAATCGTGGCGGCATTTTTTTGTTTGTACCTGTCAAAATAGACAAAGGAAACCAACAAAAGAAAACAATAAAATTAGGATTAGTCCTATGTCGTTAGCCTAGACTCGGAGGTCGAGGAATGTGCAAACTGTGTCATTGAGATTAAACACAAAAGGCTAGTGTTTAATTCACTCAATGTTGGCTCTGATACCAACCTGTCACACCCCGATATTTCCACGTATTACCGGTGGGCCCGGTGGGGAGTATCGTGACGTAGTTGATATCATCATAGTCAATAATCACTGTTCAATGCACAGCGGAAGTCTAAAAGTAAAATATTACAAACCGATTCAAAAGTAATATAAAGTATTACACAACGGGTTGTAAAAACATCCACATGCGGATCAAAATAAAAAATATTGTTCAACAGATTTAAGCATCAAAAGCTTGCAAGACTCTTTATCTGATACTAGGAGTAGCCAACCCATTTCGCTTAGTACATGCACTTAACCTTTTTGGAAAATACGTCTGTTTACACTGGTAAATACAATTAACAGACTCTTTTGAAAAGTGTTTATAAAATTGATTTAAATGCACAGGGCACAAATATTCTTTTATAAGTTGGGATAATTATTTAAAAATAATCTTGTAAAAGAATTATATGTTTGTTATACGTTCAGTAGCCCGGGTTAAAATACTGGGTTAAAGATTAATAGACACACCACATAATATAACCCACGGCGAGTTATTCTCGAACAAGCGGGTATATCATTTTACATACGCACCGGCAGGTGTATGCCTACACCCCATGCTTAAGTCGTGGCCATTTCAATGAATGAGCCGAGGATATCCAGGACATGGTCATTAACCCCCCAAAGGCTTAAAACAAGCAAAACAGATTAAACGGGTTATCTCAATGATTTAACCTTCATACGATTAAAGATTCAATACCCGACCAAGCGGTATTTTATATACCGTACCCCAAGCCCGTATAAGGGAAAATAAGTTAAAAGTTTTTACCTGAGCAATATATACAATTTTTATCTCAGCCGTATAAAAATCAGCAAGTGCAAATGTCTTTTACCGGGCTCCTAAATCTGGAACGAAGGTTTTAATAACCTATTAGATTCCTAACGGGTCTTACTTAAGTTTAAACTTAGACCGGTTAGTTTTAAAGAAAGGTATACTGTTCAAAACGCAAGATTAAGCGAAGACCGGATTAGAATGTGATTTAGACCCGACAAGTATGAAGAGTTGTATAATATGGGTAAACTAAACACATTCTGGATTTTGAGGTAAAAATGATAAGGTTTGACCCGTTTCGGTCAATTTATGCAAACGAGTCACATAAACCGCACCGAACGCGAAAAATGCATAAGGGGTAACCAAATGAGTCATGAACAGGTTCCCTAAGTTAATATGCTTAAAATGTGTTATGATATCAGTAGGATGCCTTCCATTATGCCCAAAACGAATTTAAAATCAATTTAAGCCTCGTAGGGGTATTTTGGTCATTTTAAAGTTTATAAAAGAGGTTAAATGACAATCTGAGGTTCTGGTCTAAAATGATCAGTAAAAATATTTATTTTTGCAGGTTATATCAGTAAGATATTAAACATATGTGAAATTTATCATCTATGGCCAAACTATGCCCCGTAGGGGCATTTTGGTCATTTCACATAAGCTTTAAGGGTCAAATTTGGAAATCTGATTTCAAAACTTTTACTTACTGTTAAAGTATAAAAATTTACTTATAATATCAGTAGGTAATGAGTTTTAGGTGTCAAATTTAATTTTAACCCAAACTATGCGTTTAAAAAGCGTAAAAGCCGGTATTTAACGATTTTCGGGTTATTTAAAGAAATCTGAGTTTTTGATCAGTTTATAAAGCTCAAAATATTTTATTTAACATATGAAATCAGTAGCAAAAAGTTTGGCGTCAAAATGTTATGTAAAACTCATTTTATCTAAGAGAAGGGCAATTTCGTCATCACCGAATTTACTTTAAAACTCTATAATATAATCAGTCTAAAATTCAATAAAAATTTCCAAAAATCCCTAAATATTATATTACATCAGTGGGTAAAAGTTTTGGTGTCAAAATTTGGGTTTAAATAGGTTTTATGCCGAAATGCCGTTTAATTAATAAAAAGGCTTCAATTTACGATATCGATCATAACTCCTAATTTAGACCATAAACGAATGTCGAATTTTTTTAGGATATGTTTACAAATCAGTAATAAAGGTTTTTGTCCTCTCACATTTTCAAAAATCTCGTTTTAATATCAAAAGGGCATAATGGTCAACAATTAAGCATTTAACGGAAACATGCAAATGATTCGGATTACAAAGGAACCATATTGTATAATCTCAGAGGGTTATACTAACATGTAATATGGTCCTAATGGAACCCTAAGGCATATCTAAACTAAGCTAAATCGGATCAGAACTGAAAGTCAAAGCAAAAGTCTACTTTTGTGACATTCGGTTCTGAACCGAGCCTAAACTCAGAATTGTCGGGTTAAACATGCCTAGACATGTTCTTACATTGTTTACCAAGTTATTTTAGTGTTAAAACATGTTCCATAACCTCTGCATTGCAAGTTATGAATTTATTTACAAAAATAGCTTATGTTGACTTTTTAATATTAAGTTTGACCCGACAATTGACCAAGTTAGAGTGAGAATCAGTCGGTGCCCTTTTAAGGGTTTATTACCTACATAATTACCAACTCATAGCCACTTTCAATTCGAATAATGGCTGGACCATTAGTGATTAATCACTAAGTCAAAGCTTAATTACGATGGCTTTGACTTTTGGTCATTAAACTAATAAAACTTGAACTTAAGAGGCTAAGAACACTTACTAGGGTACTTAGCACGAGTATGGAGCTTTAGAAAACTTCCTTGAGTTCCAGGAGGCTCCCAAGAGTGAGTTGTGAATAAAATTCAAATGTGCAAATGACAAGTGAAGAACAAGAGCCCTTATATATGAATTCTAGAGCTCTAAGAATGATCCACCTGCCCCTACAACTGATTTCAGATGATCCCAGGTGTCCCCTATGCATGTAATACTGTTGGCTCAGACCCTGGTTTTGAAAAATTGCATGCAAAGGCGGTGGAACTAGTTAAACATGTAGCTGTCATTTTCTTTCTGCATCTGGGACTTCCACGCGGGCCGCGTAGACTCTTTAAGAGTCTTACGCGGGCCGTTTGGCTCTTGTTTGACTGGATTTCAACTTTTAGCAATTGCAGTTTTGGTCCCTGGTCCTTATTTAATTAAAATAACTTTCGTTTATTGCACTTTTGACCCCCAAAGTTAACTTTTAAGGGCCTTAGGTCATAAACTAACTCCGTTAAGCTCCCGGTTAGTTGAACGATCACCGGAATAGTCTTGAATTTCAACGTTGACGCACTTGATCCTTATTTCTTGGAATTAATACTTTGATTATTTATGTGCGTCGAAACTTCACGAATTTATTATCCAACATTCATGGAAGTATAAGGAAGTATTACAAAGTCTCGGAAACGTTAGAAGGTCACTCAGAGGTAACTTTAAACATGTTGACACATTTAGCCCTTATACTTTTTAAACCTTTCAATTTAAGCACAAACGACTTTCTAAGTTCGATATTTTATTCATTAAAGAATACGAACGTCACGTGAGGTCAATCAGAGGCACAAGTTAGGCATGTTGACACTTTGGATCCCTTTATTCACATATTTACATTGTTTGACAATTTTAGTCCCTCCAGATCAATCCATTACACGTTTAAAGTCCATGACACGTGTCTTCATTATATTGATCGTGATTTTACGAGGTGTTACACGAGACAAATCAAAGAAGGAGCGGGTGAAGGAGAAAGAAAAGCAAAAGGTGGACCCGAAAATGGACGAGTTTATGGCACAATTTAAAACGTACACCGAGGTCTCGGCCCAAAAGGCGAAGGCGAAGGAACGGGCCATCGAAGAAAAGTCTCGTGTGGCGGGAGAAAAGTTACACGAAAAGGTCCGATTATCCGATGAAAAAATCCGATTGTCCGATGAAAAGATTCGGCTCAAGGAATGGGAAATAATAACGATGGATGTCGATAATTATCCCGAGCCAAAACGTTCGATGTTGAAAAAACTACAAACCGACCTCATGAAGAAGCATCAAATTATTTAAGTCTATATATATTTTTTTTAAGTTTATGTTTTTTTTTAAGTTTATGTGTTTTTTTTTAAGTTTATGTATTGTTTTTTAATATTAATGAAAATATTTTTATTAATTTATTTGTTAAAAGTTAAAAAAAGTGGAAGATTAAAAAAATAAAAAATATAAAAGTGGTGTGGTAGGATCATCTAGGACCCTCCTCCCATTTCCACTAGTTACTTGGGAGGACTATGATGTGTGATACATGCTGAGTAGTTCAGGGACTGATGTTGTAAATAATTCAATAAGTGTGAGTAAGGGACTGTAACAGTAATAATAAGATTGTGTAAGGACTAGTATGATAGTATAGTTAGTTGGTAGTTAGAATGGTAGTTAGAGGTTGTTAAATACAGTTGAGAAGTGATGAATGAGCATGTGTGTGTTGACTAATTTCTTTGTTCCTTCTCTTCTCTCATTTCTCTCAATTACCACGTATCAAATTGGTATCAGAGCTGTTCGACCCTCGTCGAAGCTCCGGTAACCACCGCCATTCCGATCATCTTCTCTGCTTCTACTCTGTTTCATTTCTGTGCTGGATTGATCAATCCTGATCAATCTATTCCATTCAATTCATTTATGTGCCTGGATTGATCAATTGTGATCAATCTATTCCAGATCAAATCCATGACGAATACAAGAAGTCAATCTGAAATTGAAAGAACCATTCAAAATCATACCACTTCATTGTTAAAATTCGATGCATTCATGGAAAAACAGACAAATCCTTCCATGAATTGAGGCAAGTGCTTGAAAAACTTTCTCTGAATCAAACAAATGTGAACAATCCAAAAGACAATGGTCCAGATAACACGATTATCACTAGAACAGACAAGCTATATCAATTGAGGAAGATTGAATTTCCTAAATTTGATGGAAATGAAGTGGAAGCTTGGATTTGCAAGTGTGAACACTTCTTTGATGTGGATGAGACTCCAGAAGCTTTCAAAGTGAGGTATGCTGCAATTAACCTTGATGGTAAAGCAATGAAATGGCATTCTTCATTTGTTAAACAGTTAACCAAGCCTATAGCAGAAGTGACTTGGGCTGAATATTCAAGAAATGTGTTAGAAAGATTTTCTACACATCAGTATAGTGATGCAATGGGTGTTCTTACATCCACTGTTCAAACAGGAGAATTAGAAGAATACTGTGAGAGATTTGATGCAAATCTGTTGAGAGTTAGCCTTTGTGAGGAATATGCTGTTAGCATATTTTTGAATGGTTTGAAACCTGAGTTTGCAGGGCCAGTTAGAATGTTTGAACCTAAGAATATGAAAGAGGCCTATAAGTTTTCCAAAAAACAAGATATGGCCAACAAAACCCTGCTGATTAAACCTAAACCATACTCAAACCAAGCTGGCAAGTTCTATCCCAATCTTACCCTTGTTTCTTCCTATAAACCAAACTCTGCTACATCTTTTAAACCACCTGTTAATACCAACTACTTACCCTTGTTACCATCTCCACCACTTAACCAGAGGTTGAATGCCAATAAGAACAAACTTAACCTGCCCACTAAAGAAATGGAGGCCAAAAGATTGATGGGAGAATGTTTTTGGTGTCCAGAAAAGTTTTCATCCACCCACAAGTGTCCAAATAAGCAACTGTACATACTTGAAATCAGTGATGATGGGGAAACTGATGAAATTCCACCTGATGAAGACACTGTGATTGATACTACAAATGATGATCCTCTTATTTCTATCCATGCACTCACTGGTGTACCCTCTTTTTCTACCATGCAAGTTGTTGGCAATATTGGAACAAAAACTTTGAGAATTCTCACTGATTCTGGATCTACACACAATTTCTTAGATGAAAAGTTGGTTATTAAGCTTAACTGTCAGCTAGAAGATATCAGTCCTATGAAGGTTGGGGTTGCCAATGGAATACCATTAATGTGTAACAAGATATGTAGGAACTTTGAATGGCAGATGCAGGGTCTATGGTTCAAAGCTGATGTGCTAGTCATATCTTTTGGGGTACAATGGCTCCTGCCACTTGGCGATATTGTGTGGAACTTCAAAGATCTCACTATGCAGTTCAGGGTGGGGAATAAATCTTATCAGTTGAAGGGCAGCCACAGCAATAAATTGTCTAATGTGGCGCCTACGTGACGGATCATCCTCCAAGGGAGGATGGGCACCATACCCTCTAGCCTAATTTCTTATGATAAAGCACTTTTGTAATTCAATGATTTCAGGTGTAGAACAATGTTTTTTTTCACAGAGAAATGATATTTTTTGAAACTATACATTATTACATGATATTATCCTTTCCATAAATTCAACTGAAATGTTTATTAACAAGGATAAAACCTATATAAAATACTACAGTGCACAATATGGTAAATGCATGCAAACCTGTTGCAACTTCGTCTTGGACTGGAAGTTTATTTAAGAGCTACAATACTTAGAGCAATACTTAGAAGGGAGGGGGCGGTGCGTGATACAATCACGGTAGCCATATATAACGCGTGATATTGTATTTTTTCCACCCCCACAACAAAGTTCCACGCGTGATATTTTCCACGAAATCAATTTTCGTTATTTTCTTCACGGCGTTATTGTTTTGTTTTGTGAGGGTAATTGTTGGTTGGGGGAAATTGTTGGGTGTGGTGGTGAGTGATGACCACCCCCACTAAAAAAGGTTGTGAGTGATGGAAAATGGTTGCTGACATGGCGGAACATGATTGGATATTGTGAGTGATGAAATTTTATCACTAGTGACCACCTCCCTCCCCTTATCACGACCTGTGAAACATGACCCGACCAAAAGACAAACCAAAAAAAGAAAAGAAATAGGCTATGGTTCAACTAGCACGACCTGTTTTTCAAGAATTCTCGTAACAGTTATAAGTACTCATTTTATCATTCCACAACAATCTATACCTTTTAAATAACTAACTTGTTGCGTTTCATGTCCCATTACTATGAGTCCAAATTTCTTTTTTCTGCTTCTCTTATTTCACTCGTTCGTGTTCTATGAATACGAGACAAACAAAAAAAAAGGTTATAGTTTAACTAGCACGACATGTTTTTCAAAAATTCTCGTAACATTTATAAGTACTCATCTTATCATTCCATCACAATCTATGCCTTTTAAATAACTAACGTGTTGCGTTTCATATCCCGTTACTATGAGTGCAAAATTCTTTTTTCTACTTATCTTATTTACTCGTTCGTGTTCTATTTGTTAATTTAAATAAAAGAGAGTAAATGGTTATTTTGGTCCCTAGGTTTATAGCACAGTACTATATTTTACGAATATAAAAAGTCTTACAAATTACAAATAAATGTTTCTATCCACTTTGTTAACTTTATGTCACATGCCAAGCACGATAATTACCCATCACTATTGAAGAAAACAAATAGTAAAACTACTCTTAAAATTACCAATTAGTACCACATACATTTTATAGTGGTTTTATCGTAAAATAAATAAATAGTTTATAGTTTTACTCATGGGTAATTTTAAGAGTGGTTTTACTATTTATTTTTTTCAATAGTGATGAGTAATTACCAAATTACCCATCACATGCTTGGCATATGATATGAAGTTAACAACAAAATGAATGAAGTTAGTCTTATGAACTAAAATCACAATAGATTGAAACGTTAGTGTGCAATTTGCAAGACTTTTCATATTTTAATATAGCAATATGTTATAAACCACAGGAATCAACAAAACATTTTTACTGTAAAAAATTAATTTCATTCATATCTCATCTTAATATATCATTTTGTAATTCATAAATCCTCATTTCTAACTACTTAATATTTGTTTTATTCAACCTGTATAATATATGGTTTCCAATTTATCTATCTATACATTATAATAAATAAAAACAAACTTTAGTCACTTGGCGTTCACTTAGACTATTAAATGTCACGTGACAATCTCTTAATCCATTGTTATTGTGTTTAGGATGGAAAACACAAGTGTTTGATCACAACATACGGTTCAAAGTTTGCTCATTAAATCTTGAATATATGTATTTAAATCTTTCCTTAACTATGAACTAAAATTTGATGTTAAAAACGTAATAATCTCATTAACATTAAAAGCAAATATAATAATTAACTTTTTTCCTTAATTATCAATTGGATTGAATTTAAAAAATTTGAAGTGGTAAATGGTTTGGAATCTAATTCGAATCCCAATTCCGTAATTAATCATTTCCTTATTAAAAACAAATATAATATTTATATCTTTCCTAACTAATATTAAAAACAAATATAATATTTATATCTGTCCTTACTTATCAAATAATTATACTTTTTTTATGAAGTTGTATATAGTAGGAATCATTTTCGAGTTAAATTTAAATTTAGTAACTAATAATAAGTTTAAACTAAATTTGATTTAACTAAATAAATTTAAACAAATTTTAATTTAATAAGCATAACATCTCATTAACACTAAAATCAAAATTAATAATAAAACACTTCTTTTATTTAAAATTTTATATAAACATTTCTTTCAACGTTGTTAAATAATATACTTTATTGTGAGAACATCCGTATAATACTATGAATATAATAAAAAGAAAAAAAATGAACGTGTTGAAAAACTAGAGTAAACTGCCATTTTGGTCCCTGAGGTTTGGTCACTTTTGTCACTTTAGTCCAAATTTGAAACCTTTTGCATCCGGGTCCATGTGATTTCATTTTTTTGCCATTTTGGTCCAAAAAGAAAATCAGATGATATTTCTAAAAAAAACCCTGGTTTTTTGTCCTTTTTCCTCAAGGGCAAAATGGTCATGAACTCAAATAATTTAAAGTTTATTTTTATCTATAATCTCAAATAAAATATTGGTTTTACTTTATAAAAGTTATCAACTTCCCCAAATGCAACCCTAATACCCTAATTGTTCTTCCGCCGCCACCCATGCTAGTGGTATATGCTCATATCTGGATCATGTTGAGGTTACTTTCTTCGCTAACCGCCCCTGCAGATTCAACCACCATTCAAGTAATATAAACAATTCGACACCAAACAATTCAACCCGTCACCAAATCAAAACCCCACCCTTCACCCCTCTCACCAAATCAGATTGGAGGGTTTAACTGAAAAGCACTCTGATTTAGCTACAAACAAAGTCGCTGATTACCTGGTTGTCACACCCCAACCGATGGCGGAAACATCGGGGTGCGGCACTAAGCGTTCAGATTCCTCATGAGTTTCCATAACACTAAAGATTTCGATATAGATTAATCAAGTTTCAAACATTGTCTAAAATCAAACACCAGCCACAACACATAGTATCAAAATACAACTCAACCAACATTGTTCGAAAGTTTCTAAATTTTACTAGATGTGCTTCTAAGCAGCATCCTAGCAAATTCCTTGATTCAGCATCATATCAGCCTGCAACATATATTAAAATAGGGTCAATACAATAATGTACTAGCAAGTATACAAGTTTGAGTATATAGGATAATAGTTTAAAAAGACTCATATCCGTCCTGTAAACGTATAAAATAGTTTCAGCCATGCTAGTTTACGCAGTGCGAGTGATAGCCCAAGTATTCCAATGCATTTACCACTTTCCCAAGTCTCAAGGAAAGCAAATAAAATCCTCCTAACAATACCCCCGAGAATAATGGGGAGGTGCATTCTTCTATAGCGCTACTATTGTTAAGGCGGAACTATACACAAGGATTAAACGTTCACATAGCATAAAGAATCAAGAATCAAGAATCCAAAAGTATCAAGTTTCATATTTATAGAGGATAGAGTTAGATTCCAAATAGTTTCTAGTTTCATAGAATACATGTTGCATCCCAAAAGTTTAAAACGAGAAATGATCGAGTATACTCACAGCGGATGCTAGGTATCGGCACCTACAGATTGGATCAAAGGGAGCTCTGAACTAGCCTGATTATAGTTTAACAGATAAGTGTCGGACAGAATAACGAGAATCATACAAAGTGTCGGATCAGTCTCCTGATCGAATGGCCATCCGGACGGATGGTCATCCGGTCGGACGACTTATAGAGTAGACGGATCACCATCCGATCGGCGGTCATCCGGACGGATGGCCATTCGATCGAGTGGTCATTCGATTCAAAAGTGTGTTTTCCAAAATGTTTCAACTTTTGAAGTTTTCGTTGTAGTGTAAATCCAAGTCGTTCGATCGGATGGTCATTTGATCGGATGATCGTTCGGTAGAATGACTATTTGAGTACAAGTTTCAAGGTTCAAAGTTCAGATTTAAAAGTAGTTTAAGTGTTGAAGTTTTACTGAAACGACCCACCTGGACGGACGGTCATTCGATCGGACGGCCGTCCGATCGGATGGTCGTTCGTCCCTGGTGTTCTTGTTTCTTTGAAACATTTGCAAAATTTCCGAGTTTGAGTTTTACGAAGACGACATGGTAACGTATCGAGACAGCGGAAAACTCATCAAAGCCCAGCATGTCTGATCGGATGGTAATCACCCCATCCGATCAGGTATCTGTTCTTGACGGCATTCATGTATGAACTCGTAATCCGGCCGTCTTCTCCGGCGATGATCCATTTCCAAGCCGACTCCAGACTAAGTAACGAGTCTACAGTTCGTTTGGGTCCGGATTTCACCGATTCACGTAAAAGTTTTGAGAAGTCTTGAAGAAATCGCATGAAATTAATCAAAAGTGTTTAGTTTATGATTAGATTGCAGAAATCGTGTAAAAATATAGTGAAATCCTTCGGATTTGGACTGACTTTGACGGAATGACGTCATACTCTATGAACCGAGATGACATCATCTCCAAAGAGTTCAGATCTTGAGGATTTCATGGTGAAAATCGGTGATTTGACCAAGATTTAGATAAGGAATTGTGTAATGATCAAGGTTGTACAAGGATCTAAGAGAAAACTTACAGAAATCGCTTGGAAATCGAGGAAAAATGCCTTAGAGCGAGAGAGAGCGTGCTGGTCAGACGAGTCCTGTCACATCAGTGATGTGACAGGGTATTTATAGTGTCAGAGGCAAAAGAGGAGGTGGGATGGCATCGATCGAATGGCTCTCCGATCGGATGGTCATCCGATCGGATGTCCATCCGGACACCCATTCTGCCAGATCTCAAATTTCAGTTCGATTCGCGTGTAGGATTAAGCGTTGCGTTGCGTTGCGTATAATTGTGTGGCATTATTATAAGATTAAATATTTAGCACAAAAGTATCCAAGTTTACGTAAGTGTCAAGCCTCTAGTCTCTCGTTTAACCAAGTCTCTAGTTTCACGAGTCTCAAGAGTCAAGAGTCAAGTTTCAAGAGTCAAGCATCAAGTTTCTAGTTTCAAGAATCAAGTATCTAGTACTGAGTATCAAGAATCAAGTGTCTGGTGTTAAGTATCAAGAATCAAGTATCATGGTATTAAGATTCACAAAGTTTCAAGTATCATCGAAGTTTCAAGATGTAAGTATCAAAGAGTCAAGTTTCACATAGTATAAGGACTAAAATTGACAACAGCTAAAAGATCAGGGACGCAGGGCGTTACACTGGTGTCCAACGATTAATGAGAAGTGAAGGGCTGTGACGGGTCGCCAAAGAGAACTCCAAAGCCTCGTGTTAAGTTTGGCCCTAATTCCAGTTCTGGTGATGAAGAACTTACTCGCATCAGGTGGTGGTGGGGCTGTGGTGGCGGGATTCGGTGGTGGTGGGTTTGTGGTGGCTGGATCCGGTGGTGGTGGTGGTTTGTGGTGGCCGGATTCGGTGGTGGTGGGTTTGAGCGTCTTGTTGTTCTTGCTACTGAATTGGGGAGATGAACAGATGAGTGAGTGACAGTAGCAATTGAAGGGGAAGATATGTTTGTTGTGAGTACGTTGATAGTGGTTCTGCAACTCATTTATGATGAATGCAAGAGTAGATTGTGTGAAAGGTAATTGGGGTTGTTTGAGCATGATTAATTGTTTGATTTTTACCGAACAAAAGGGTTTGTGGAAGAGTTTGTACCCACGTATCAATGTTAACAGGTTTACGGATTCTTGATTTCGTGTTATTTTTTTGCATGATTCGATATCTACAGTGACTAAAACGAACTTTGTTGTGGCGGGATTTCGGATGATGGTGCAGTGGTGGTGCAGTGGGGATGGTGGTGGTGCAGTGGTGTTAATGGAGGTGGTAGGAGTCTCTCTCTATATATAGAGAGAGAGAGAGATTGCAGGTGTGTGTGATAGAGAGAGAAGAGAGAGAGACCGAGTGGTGTTTAGACAAAGAGAGAAAGTGAAGAGTTTGAGGGGTTTTACATCTTTATATATTATATAAATTTTCTATATAATGACCATTTTGCCCTGAGGAAAAGGACAAAATAACAGGATTTAATTTGAGAAATATGACCTGATTTCACTTTTGGATCAAAATGGCAATAAAACTGAAACCACAAGGACCCAGATGCAAAAGGTTTGAGTTTTGGACTAAAGTGGCAAAAGTGACCAAACCTCATGGACCAAAATGACAGTTTACTCATTAAATATTGAATATATATATATATATATATATAGGGTTGAGTTCATTTCAGAACTCTAAATAACTACAGAACTTTCAGAACTCCTAATAAACAATCATTTTATATATAAGTTTTTGTATTTAGGATCTTTTTATCATCTATTATATGTATTTCTTTTATTACATACATGTTAAAAGTAGTTTACATATGTTTAATTGCCAAAATTATATATATGTGTCATAACTAATTACATATATGTAAAAAAACTAGTGTACATATGTGTAATTATAAAATTACATATAAAAAATGATAAAATTACTCTTAACATGTATGTAATCGTAAAAATACACATAATAAATGATAAAATTATCCTAAACATAAAAATATATAAATAAAAAGATTGTTTATTAGGAGTTCTGCGAGTTCTGTAAATATTTATGGTTCTGAAATGATCCTGGCCCTATATATATATATATATATTTAAATCTTTCCTTAAATATGAACTAAAATTTGATGTTAAAAACATAATAATCTCATTAACGTTTAAAGCAAATATAATAACTAACTTTTTACTTAATTATCAATTAGATTGAATTTAAAAATTTTGGAGTGGTAAATGGGTTCGAATCTAATTCCAATTCCAATTCCAATTCCAATTCCGTAATTAATCATTTCCTTATTAAAAACAAATATAATATTTATATCTTTCCTAACTAAGATTAAAAACAAATATAATGTTTATATCTTTCCTAACTTATCAAATAGTTACATTTTTTTATCAAGTTGTATATAGTTGGAAATCATTTTCGAGTTTAACTTAAATTTAAATTTAGTAACTAATAATAAGTTTAAACCAAATTTGATTTAACTAAATAAGTTTAAACCAATTTTGATTCAATAAGCATAATCATCTCATTAACACTAAAATCACAATTAGTAATGAAACACTTCTTTTATTTAAAATTTTATATAAACATTTCTTTCCACGCTCTTAAATAATATAATTTATTGTAAGAACATCCATATAATACTATAATACTAGGAATATATCAAAAAGAAACAAAGCAGAAAAAAAAAAACGTTTTGAAACACTATGAATATATTTGTAACAAACACACGACACCCCTCAAAGACCGTGAGACAAATGCATGGAGACCTCTCTCTCTCTCTCTCTCTCTCTCCCTCTCTCTCTCTGTGTGTGCTGAAATCGTACGGGCGACAACAACCAGGTAGCGGTCACTACTCCCCCGGCTCATTTTAGCCCCCACCCCACCCTAACACATAATAAACTGTTTTTGTTTTTTTCTCTACAAATATTTGGTTTTATCAACCTCTTTTCACAACTGCTAAGTTTCTTCTTCTTAATGGTAAGCTTGGTTGTTCATATCTATTCACTTCGATAGCGATAATTTAGGGTTTCTACTCTCCCATTTTCTCTTCAAATATCTTCATTTTCTAGTTTAATTATACGTTATTGCATTGTGATCACGTATCAAATTGAAGGTTTACATCTTATTATCTAGTAGCGATTTCAGTTTATGAATAGTTAGTTAGTTATTGTTGTGTTATTTGTGATTTTCCTTAACTATTTGCTTGAAATATAGTTAGTTGTTGTCTTAAATTTTTTATTCTAGTTACAGGGTAGTATTTGTTGATTATGTTTGAAGTTTTTATTTCATGCATTTTACACCAAATTGTGCAATAAACGTAGGATTTGTGTGTCTATTTGGTGTTTTATTTGTCCATATCATGTGTTTCATACCATATGTTTTTTATGTGCGGATTATTTTCAAGTAGCTATGTGTGTATTATTTTGACCTTCACGGTTGGACTTGACTTTAGAGCTGGGGGGTCTTACTGCAAGCAGCAGACTCTCTGTCCCTTCGGGTACTTGTATTTATGTTGTTTGTTGGTTGGTTTTGAAAGTATTAGACATTAGTTGTAGACTTGGTTTAATAAACGCCTCGAGGGCCTTGAGGCGGCTACATGGTCAAAATTGGTCAAATGTAAGTCTGGAAAAGGCCGATATGAAAAAATGAACAAAAGGATGGAGCGATCACAAATCATTTATTTGATTAAAAGGCTGATATGTAAAAGAGATACAACTTTTGGTTGTACATAGAGCCACATCTGGCGCCTCGGCTTTCACGGCTTATGCAGAGAATTTTACATATGAACATATCTAGTCTTTTTATTTATACAATTTTCTCTTTAAGATTGTAGTCAACAGAAAATCTAATATCCCCTCACTTGAATAACAACTAGTATTTATAATGTACTTTCCTTATATACCATAAATTAATATCATACGAAATCCCTGTTTGTCTTTCATTGTTTTGTAACCTGTAGACATGTCAACACTTGAAGAAGAAAACACAACTGTATCAGGGGATGTCGCGTTTAGGTGGGGTCATAAATCGCGCGTTGGTAAAAAAAATCCAAAGATCCAATATTATGAATCATTTACTTATGATGGCGTCGATTACTCTCTCTATGATTCCGTTTACTTGTGGTCCGGGGATCAACGTCTGCCCGATATCGCCAAAATCATCGACATATACGAGACTCCACGCCTTAAAAAGATGGTGAAAGTCGTGTGGTATTTTCGTCCCACTGAGGTACAAAAGTGGTTAAGAGGCGTTCATCATCTCAACAACGAGTTGTTCTTGGCGTCGGGTGAAGGCAATGGCCTTTTTAACTTTAATCCCTTGGTAATATTAACTTAATGTAATTATCAAATTTTTGTTTAAATATAATTTTGCTGATTTGAATATGTCTCCTTAGGAAACAATATGCGGTAAATGCAATGTTGTATGCAAATCTAAGGATGAGAGGAACCCGAAGGCATCTAAGGAAGAATTAAAAATGTTAGACTACGTGTTTTATCGGACGTTTGATGTAGAAAAATGCATATTATCAGACAAATTTCCGGATAAGATAGCTGGAGTTGATGGTATGTGGATTTTTTTTGGCTGCCTTGTTCTTAAAGATCTTTGTTGTATTAACTTTTGTGTATGAATTTGCAGTTGAGCGTTTTTTTAATCCACAACCGAAGGGGAACAATGGAGTTACGAGCAAATCAAAGTCGCCTTCGAAGTGTGAAACCGATAACACTTCTACTATAGTTTTGGGGGTTCTTACTTCATCGTCGTCTGATAATAATCACTCGAAGAAAAGGACGCTTCAAGAACTTGACGTTGATAGAACAAAGAGCGTTGAAGCCGATAGCCAATCTATAATGCTCAAGAAAAGACCAAATAATCACTCGAAGAAAAGGACGCTTCAAGAACTTGACGTTGATAGAACAAAGAGCGTTGAAGCCGATAGCCAATCTATAATGCTCAAGAAAAGACCAAATGATCACTCGAATAAAAGGACGCTTCAAGAACTTGACGTTGATAGAACAAAGAGCGTTGAAGCCGATAGCCAATCTATAATGCTCAAGAAAAGACCAAAATTGGTAAAATGTTAAATATTCATTACTTTGGTTTACTATTAAAGACTTAGATAAAACATTTTTTTTTTTGTGTGCATGCAGGATACAAGTGAATGGTTCAAGAAACTAGTAAGTTATCCTTACTTCATATATAGTATTCAATCATCATAAATTTCTTTTCTGGTTTCTTTATTGACTAGTTTAAAAGCACGTAAACTGCGAATAGTTATAACATGAAAAAATAAACTTATTTAGGTTGATTGCATAAATTAATATTACAACATTGTATAAGGTTAAGTTGTTAGTTTCATTTATGTTATTTGCATCCTCTTCACCAGCCTTGGGAGGACCGAATTCATAGAGCTCGTCAAGCGGGCTGTCTGGTACTGCTCGAGAATCTGTATCATTCCTTTACATCATCACAAGTAGAGGTATGTTTACAATAACATACCTTTATTTTATTTATTATTCATTTACACGTGACATGATTAACCGAGTGTGACACATAAACTAGTTTAGCGTGTCCCTTTTCTATATCTAAATTCATAACTATAATCACCTTTTCTGCAGGAGATTGTTTTGGATGCTTTTAATATAAAGGTTAATGCAAAGATGATACAGTGGAGTGCATATTCAAGCCCACACAATGGTATGGCCACTATCATACTTTTAGTCTTTTCTGTTATACACAAAGGAGTTATTTAACATTTTAACATACACAAATTGTTGTTTTTGTTGCAGGACAAGCTCTTGTCATATTCAACTCAAAAGATGAAGCAGACTACGCTATTTCCGAGCTAAAGACCAGATGTCTAATCATAGGAGGTTCAAGGTAACGTTTTTTTTTACATTCATATTTACACTCAAGCTATATGAGGATGAACTTTAACATGATTTGGAGGTTAGAGTTGTTGTCGGTAGTCGGCCATCACTGAAGGAGCCTGGTAACCACTACCCATCGAAGTATTTTGGTCATATCGCAATTGACGCTATGAAACGAAAGCACACTATGGATATGGTAATGTAATGTGGTTATGAATTTATGATGCTTCATCTTTATTATTATACATTCTTAAACTTTTAATTTTTTCTTGACTCTTCCAACAGAAGAATGCGGTTTCGACATCTCACCATTCGCAGCCGAATACTATTGCATTTGAAATGGCAATGGAGTGGTGGACGCACCAAAAGAAGTGGGAACTATGTTGGGAGGCAATGTACAAGGTAAGCGCGAAAGATGAACCGTCGTATTTGATTCGGTTACCCATAGTTTGGATCGAGTGTTTGGGAATGGAAATGATGGATATTTTGATCTAAAAATTAGGAATTGTACCCTCAAAATTGGTACTCTATGTTTGTTAAAATTTAAAAAGGGTGGGTTTCAGGTATCATTCCCATTCCCATACTCATACCTAGGGATGAGATTGGTACGGTAATCATACCGGTACCGAATCTGAACAAAACTGGGTACCAAATACTTTACCGAATATATTGGTACGGTACGGAACCCGCTTTGGTACCACTTTGTTTTGTTTTTATTTTTTGAGCACTTGTACGGGTACCAGATAGGTAAAATCGATACGATTACCAATACATTATGAGTATCAAATGGGTAAAATCGGTACGAGTACCATTACGGTACCGGTACCAGATACGTAAAATCGACTAAACCTCTTGAAATCCCTTATATTAAAAAAAAATAAAAAAAGATATGCATTCCAAAAAAAGCTCTTGAAATTTATAAAATTCGGTACCGATACTATTTCTTACTCGTACGAATACCGAAAGTATCGGATACCGAAAGTATCGAATAACGAAATCAATAAAACCGGTACTGATACATGTACCGAATACCTAAAGTCGGTACGAGTACGGGTACCGGTATGTGTAGTACGAGTATTTGGGAAAAAAATCTCATCCCTACTCATACCCATACCTATTCCCGTTCTTTCACCATATATGTTAAAAGGGTTGGGTTTGTCGTTGAGGTCGGACTCTAGTATGGATTTCATTTTCATACCCATTCCCATATCCAAACTCAAACCCTAATCTTTAAACCATACCCTATAAATTTGTGCACTTTCGACCCATATTTTATACAATGGCATGCATGGTGTGTAAAAAACATTACTTTTACATACTTTTATACATGGTATGCGTGGTGTCCCACGATAGTGCTCCAGTGGTAAGCAAATGAAATCTGTTGTGGAGGTCTGGGGGATCACCCCAGCACCACCTGATTTACTCTAGAGCACGTGATTCACCTCCCTCATGTGAGCCATGGGACACGGTCGGTGACGGACGCAGGCGTACACCATGCATGGTGTGTTTAGGGCTGGCTATCTGTATAAGACACGATTAGACATGTTTACTGAAAAAATACACAACGTGATTTTTTTACTTTTTAAAAATAAATTTAATTATGAGGTTAGGATCCATCATTTCTTCTTCTTGGTACATAAAACGTAAAACTGTGTTATAAACATGAGATATAAAGTAGTTAAACGAGTTGTATTCATGTTTAATACTTGTGTTACACTCGTCGTTAGAGACCTGTTAAACCCGATAAGACACGATTTGCCAGCCCTGGGTGTGTTTAAGGACGTTACTTACTTTTCTTTAATAATATCCATCTATCCTTTCAGAAACATGGAGAAGATATTGCTAAGCTTAAGGCTCGCCTCAAGGGTTTCAAAAAAAAGTAGATGCTAAGTCAATACCAAGTTACAAGGGTCAAGGGTTCCTTTTTTGGTAAGTGTAGTGGGTCAAACCCACCCTTGTGAATCCTACACTCAACTTAACCCATGGTGTAATTAAAATGGTATATACTCCACGTACCCATATTTTTGGCAAAGGATGTATAGGACTAAAAGATGCTACATACTCGAATTTTTGTTAATCGTTAGGGTGTCATACTCTTCTAATGTGTGAACGAATTTCTAAAAGGCTAGGTCCAGTCCAAGCTTAGGGACTAATATTTCTCTAGGCACTTTACCTAGTTGAGTCCAATACTCAAATTTTTAACCCGTTGAGTTTATGTAATTTTCAATTTTTCCAATTTAAATACAATTGGCTAATTTAATCCAAAAAAAAGTATACAAAAAGTATGTTAAGTAGAAGGGTATATCAAGGCTTTATAACCTAGTGACATATTGGGGTGGGATAAGGCTTTGGGATCAATAGGTCCCAGGGGTTTGATTCTCACAAATGGGGTTTTCCCGTATTTATTGGGTTTACTCCTGAATTGGTGTATATGCATTGCCTGATAGAGATGGATATGATCGGGTGGTTCTGCTGGTGGCACGATGATACTCCAGTGGTTCGTCGGTGATCCAAATTTGCAGTTCAAAAAAAAAAAAGGGTATATCAATCATTTACACCCTAAGTTACAAGCAGTATGCGTGCACACACATATATGCTAGGGGTGTCGCGCGATGCGCCAGGAAAGACGAACACTGGTAATCATGTAACATGTTAATTTTTTTTTTAAATTAAAACGTTTGTAGCAATATCATACTTTAAATGAAGAGAATGTGGTTGTTTTATGGAGTCTGTTTCTAAAAAAATTTAATGTATGAAAAAAAGTTAGGGTCATTTAAAAATTGTGGAGGAAGTTGGTCAAAAAGACAACAATATGTTTTAAATGACTTTGCCCTGTGTTTTAAGAGTTGTAATCATCTTTTTGTCTTATATTGTTATAAGGTTGGAGGGTGTGGGAGGGGCTTTATCAACGCCACGTCACACAGGGGCTTTTAAGGCATCTCCACTTAACTTGAAGGGTGTGGGATAAAGCCCCTTCAAGCTATACCCCCCCCCCCCCCTCTTTAACCAATCCTTCCTCGGTTCTTGGCGATTGCTGCTCGTTACCATGGTGGAGCCAAGGCTATAGCGCCCCGAGTTGAATTGCTGGGTGTGGGACGATGGCGTCGGGTGGCGCTATAGGGGCTGAGGTGGCCCTGGTGGCGCCTCCACACCTTCCAGCCTAATAGTATAGATATACAGGGGAAAGATCATATGAGAACCGACTATACAATTTTTTTCCTAAAAAAAATCTCTACCTTTTATATTTATATATGCTACGTTGTACCATTGTATATCTCATATGCGCTACATATATGTGCATTCGTTGGGATTTCATGATCAACCACTAGTGTCGAATTTCCTCTTGTTATCAAATTTCTTCTGAATTTTTTTTTGCGTGCGTGTAATTATAGATAAATAAAATAATTACATATTAAAAAATAAAAACAGACTGTCCGAATAAAGATTGAGCTTTAAAAGTAGAGTTTTAAACAGGCTCTTTAAAGTTAAATAAGTCGAACTCAAAACATAACGAGCTTGGGCTGTCTCGTACGCATGAGGACCTATAAAATGGAATATGTTTGTTTGGTATGTGGTAATAGAATGGATGAGGGAATAAAATGGATGAGGTAATCGAAATATCGAATGGACAACGGAATGAATCATTCAATTCCATTCTGATGTTTGGTTATTCATATATGAATAGAATGGATCATTACTTTGTACAATTTGATAAAAAAAAAGACGAAATAACAAAACACAAATGTATTAAAAACGACAAAAATATAGTTGTCTCGACTCTCAATAAAACTAATAATATCTTGATGGTAAAAAAATAATAATAAAAAATTTGATATATATTAATAATAAAAATATAATAATAATAATAATAATATATGTTTTTCCATTCCTTGCAGGCATGAAAAAAACACCCCTTACAAAGGAATGAAAATTGTTATATTTGGAAGGAATTACATTCCTTTGTAATGTTCCATTCCATTACCACATGATAACCAAACATATTTCTTTTCATTCCATCAGAATGATCCATTCCATTCCATTCCACCTTCTATTCCTTCATACCAAACGCTATATAAGAATACGGCAAAAGCGTTAGAAAGAGAACTGACTAAATGCCTAAATGGGTCAAATGAAGTCGCTTCAGTCCTCATACGTCTAAAATCCATTGACCTTATGCCCAATGTAGGCCCATTAACAGACGGAGTTATATGGTTTATCTTTATCATTTCTTATGCTTTTACACTGATACAAGTTGTCTAGTTGATTTGATGACGTGCAAAGCTAATAGTAAAATAACATGGATCGAAATTTCTTACATGAACCTAAATAAAAATATTTAGGTTTGGTCTAAATAGGTTCGGGTCGTCAGTTGACCCGAGTTATCACTTTAATGAACGGATCATGTTCGGTTGATTAAAAAAAATTGGATTGGCCCGTTCACATGTTTAATGTTTGAACCCGTTTATCCCATCTACAAATTAATTACAACCCATCTAATAGTTTTAATATTTGATTATGATTCATTTACAATCACCCGCAAACCTATTTAAATAAACGGTTGTTAAACAACATCGCATTTGGGCTACATAATTACATGTGTTTCATGTGTGTTCGGCTTAGCTTGATGTCTTTTATACGATTAAATATTTGTGTCATGTAAGACTTGATGACTCCTTAATTTTAACCATCAACACGATACAATATTGACTATATATCATCTTTACGGAAATAAAGCAATTTTAGTGTGATAATTAATTTTACAAAATGTATAGAAGCTTGATTTAAAAAAAAAAACATATATAAATATAATAAAATATATAATATAAAAGCATGTGGCATGCGGGCGACCATCAAACTCGTAAGTTCACTTTAACGGAATGGCTAAAAAGCATGTCTGCCTTCTTCACATTGTAGATTTTAAATGCCCACTTATTTACCAAACTATTACATCAACCTAAGATACATCAAATCACATATTTGTAAATTTTAATGTATAAGTAAAATGATTATTTAATAGTTAATGTACGAGTAATTATACATTTTAGTAAATTAATCTCACACACGAAGAGGTAACAACAAAAATAGTTTGGGACCGTAGCGATATATTTATTAGTGGTGGACCCAGGGTTTTTTTTTCTATTGAGATCCATTTTTTGTGTGTTAGAATTTTTTACAACCAAACATTAAAATTTTCGGGTCGGTCATCATAGTCGGGTCGGTGCTAGAAAATAACGTAGAAGCATTTAGTGGACATGAAACCAACAGATTATTAAAAACTATTTTTAATAATCAAGGTATCAAATTGTGGTGATTAATAAGTTGCTTGAAAGCAAAAGCTACCTAAACAACACAACTACATCACATAATTTCAAAATTTTGTTTAAGTTTTTTTTTTTTTTTTTTGAACGCCACTATATGTTGGAAGTCTTATTTGGTAATCAAATGTGAAATAAAATCATTCGGGTACATTGAATTTATCATTTTAAATAGGGCTGGCATATCGTGTATACTCGTACACGATAAGACACGACATGATAAGAAACGATACACGAAATCCCATACACGAACACGACACGATAACTTATCGTGTCCTTTTTTTCAAACATGAACACGAGTACACGGCACGATATACACGAAAATTACCTGTTAACACGACTGTTCGACTGCTATACACGAAAATTACCTGTTAACACGAACAAAAATACGAACACGACATGCTATCTGAGAGTTACAGAGGGAGTTTAGGGTTTTATTTTTTTTTAATTGAATGAGGAATTGAGAAACAAAACAAAACACAACTATTACGGTTCAAACCTACTACAACCGTCGATTCTTCTGATTTCGAGTTCTCTCCTGTTCATCTCTGTTCTCACAAGTCTATCACTATAGATAACTTCACCGGCGGCATCTGTCTATCACGCCGTTGCGCCGAGACCGCGGCGTATCTCCGGCTACACCTTGCTTGGCGACCAGTGACGTAAGATTCGAAGGCTGAGTTGACATTTTTATCTCTCACACTACCGATTTATCATTCAATCAATAATTCTGGTACGAATCTGGCTTTCTGCAAGCTCTTATACGATCACAGTCTTCTCTTGTGCAATTCTCAACTGAATTTGAATTAGTAACTGTTTTGGGGGTTGATTGAGATTGTTAGGGTTTAGGGTTTGGTAATTTGGGGAAAAAGATTTGATTTTTAGGTCAAAAGTGGAGAATTCTGATTGTTCAAGATTGTTAGGGTTTAGGGTTTGGTGATTTGGGGAAAAAAGATTTGATCACTCTTCTGCAATCATCAGTTTCTTCATCGATTGAAGCTAACGTCCTAGAGGTACTGTTTGATCACCTCATACTTTCTCAATTTCGCACCTTTTGTGTATCACCTCCGTCGCCCCCAAGCCTTTTGGCCTCTGCCCACTCCCTTCGGCTAGCTTTCTCTTTCGCCTATCCCTCCTTTTCCCACCTCTCCCTACCACCCATGGTTTAAAGCGTGGGGTCCTAACCCCGTAAGGGGGGCAGGCAACTCGTGGTTGCTCCCCCTCATTCCGTTTTAGTTTTTGGCGCATCCCCCTACTTCACTCGAGTTGGGTTATTGTTCTTAGGTGTATGATGAAAGGTGTTGTGCAGGGGGGAGGCCCTGAGAGTGTTAGGCCTTGCCCCTTCAGGAATTTCCACTCTTGCAAAGATGGTTTTGTAGGGTCCAAAGGATACGCGAGACTGTTCTCTCACTTCCAACGGGACCACCTCAAGTCAGATAACAGGAAAGATACTTTACGGGATACGATTGCTAAGGATCCCGACTTATATGAGGACGTGGGAGAAACTTTGAAAACGCTTAACAACTGGCTGTGCGGGGAGTGCATGGTTGTGCATGCTCTTAGCCAGGGATGTCATCATGTTGATGACCTTGTTAAATTCGTCCCTAGCTCGAGGGGGACCGAGGACTTTATTGTGGGGATTCCCAAACCACAAGTTTCGGGTGGGGGGGCTTCAGGGGAAGGCATTGCCTCTGTCGGTGTGGATGGCTCCCTTCTGGAGCGGGTTTTTTTCTCTTCCCATCACGACAGTCAAGAGCATTCCTCCTAGTTGTCGAATGGCGTTCGCGCAAGCCTTAACATCGGCTATGCGGAAGGTGATTGCTACCCCTGGGTCGGTTGAATATTGGGTTAAACTACTCTTGTTGCCTCGCTGTACTTTAAAAGTTGTGCGCCCTGCCAATAGGCAGGAGCGTCGGTTCGGGAACAGGAAAAGTTACAGTGCTTTAGCATCCAACGGGCTCTTTCTGTCTGGAAAGACGGGGAAGGGATTAGCGAGCTAGTTGCTTCCCTCTTTCAGGATGTAAAGGAGAAATGGGCGGTAAATGGGTCCGACCGTCGGGAGGGCCGAACCAATGTTAAGCAGTTCCTTCGTAAAGTGGCAGATGGTCATTTCACAGCTGCGGTCAAGGTGTTGTCCTCTTCTGGCGTTGCCCCCTTTGGGCCCTCCACTTTGGAGGCCCTCGCGGAGAAACACCCGGTTACGCCCCCTCCGGTTGTGCCGGCAGACACAATCCCTCAGGCACCCTTAACTGTTGATGCGGAGTGCGTTTTGGGGTGCATTAAGTCATTCCCCAAAGGAACTTCGTGCGGGAGAGATGGGCTCAGGGCGCAACACTTACTGGATAGCTTTTGTGGAGAGGGGTCCTCAACTTCCTCGGGTTTAGTTTTAGCCATCACCGGGGTAGTCAATGTCTTCTTGGGGGGGTTATGCCCCAGGTCTCTTGCTGCGTTCGTTGTCTCCACTCCTCTGACCCCCTTGCTGAAACCTGATGGGGGGATCCGTCCTATTGCGGTCGGGGCCATTTGGCGTAGGCTGGTCTCCAAGATAGCGATGAAAAAGGTAGGGAAAAAGATGGTTAGGTACCTGGGGGATCATCAATTCGGGGTTGGGACACCAGATGGGGCTGAAGCTATCCTCCATAGCGCGAACAGGTTCCTTAACGCCTTTCACGATGATGGGGCCTTTGCCATGCTTACCGTTGACTTCTCCAATGCTTTTAACCTAGTGGATCGCACAGCTCTTCTGCGGGAGGTTGGGATTCGATGCCCATCTATATTTCCGTGGATACATTTTCTTTATGGGCAAACCGCTAGGCTTTATGTGGGTAATGACTGTATTGGGTCGTCCACGGGGGTCCAGCAGGGGGATCCTTTGGGGCCTCTATTGTTCGCCCTTGTCTTGCACCCCCTCACACAACGTATACGAGACAGTTGCACCCTCCCCTTCCACGCGTGGTATTTGGATGATGGTACTATTATGGGAAAAACATCTGAGGTAGCAAAGGCTCTGGCTATCATTCAATCTGAGGGGCCACCTTTGGGGCTCCGGCTTAATATAAAAAAAACAGAGGTATATTGGCCGTCTTGCAATGGAGAAAAATTGGAGGCTAGTTTATTCCCGAAGGAGATTGGAAGACCAACGGGGGGCGTGAGACTCCTTGGGGGAGCTGTGAGCCGGGACCCCAGTTTTATTAGTGCTTTGGCTGCGCGGCGAGCTTCCCGGGCAGTGGACCTTATGAGTAGCCTTTCGCAACTCCGAGACCCGCAAAGTGAGCTTCTCCTGCTGCGCTTTTGCATGGGTGTCGCCAAGCTCCTTTTTGGTCTGCGAACTTGTCAACCTGTGTTTGTAAAGGAGGCGGTATCCTTATTCGATAAAGGGCTACGGGGGGCTATAGAGGACATTGTGGTGTGTGGGGGTCCGTTTTTTGGGGATTTTCAGTGGCGGGTTGCTTCTCTGCCCTGTAAGATGGGGGGGCTGGGGCTTCTATCGGCCACGGATGTCTCCATTTACGGTTTTGTTGCCTCGCGAGCTCAATCGTGGGGGCTGCAAGATCACATCTTGCGCGAGAGTGGGGTTGTTGGAATGGATGGGGATTATGACATGGCTCTGGGGGAGTTGCATAGACACCTCCCGGATTTGGATATTGGCGGTTTCGCTAACAGGGACACCGCCCCACCGAAGACCCAGAAGACTTTGGCGAGTGCTCTGTTTTGTCGTATCGCTCAGAATATTGGATCAGATTTCTGTACGACCCCTCGTCAGAACGTCGTCCTAAAATGCTTGCGGGGCCCCCATGCCCAAGATTTTCTATCGGTCATCCCCATCGAGGGCTTAGGCCAAAAGATGTCAGCCGTTGAATACCGTGCTATCTTAAAATATCGGCTCATGATTCCTATGTTCCCTGATGATGAGCAATGCCCGATTTGCCGGAAAGCTTGCTTCGACCAATTTGGGGAGCATGCTCTGCACTGTAAAGAACTGCCAGGTTTTAAGTATAGGCACGACTGGGTGCGGGATGTCTTGGGGGACATCCTCAAACGGGCGGGGATCTCGGTGAAGAAAGAAGCCCCCGTAAACTTTTTGACAGATCCGAGGGAAGGAAGATCCACATTGCGCCCCGCGGACGTTTTAGTTTTCGGGTGGGATGCAAGTAAACACGCTTGTGTTGATCTTACCGGGGTTTCCCCCCTTGTAGGCTTTCGGGATACAGGTTTTGTCCCTGGTCAGGCGATTGCAAAGGCGGCAGCGAAGAAAATGGACAAACATGCAAAAACCTGCGAGGATAATCAACATTCCTTTATCCCTTTTGCCTTTGATACCTTTGGCTCGCTAGCCCCAGAAGCCATCAGATTTCTTGAACGGGTCCAACGGGTTGTTCACAGCAACATTTCGTCTCCTAGAGATCGGGGTTTCGTTTTTACTAGGTTAGGTTTCGCTATTCAAAAGGGGGTAGCGGCGCAGCTTGTTGCCCGCTTACCGGCTATCTTGGTGTAATTTGTTTGACCTTATATATAAATATTAATTTCTAACTAAAAAAATGAGGAATGAAAATAGAAAGGAATTAAAGAACCCACACGCACATGGCTGATGAGTTTTATTTAATTTAATTTCTTATCGTGTACTAACGGGTATTAACAGGTAAACAGGTATTTAACCTGTTTATACACGAAAATTAACAGGTAATCTCGTGTCTACCTGTTTGGTACACAATACATGTTAAGGCCATACACGATACATGTTAACTTCGTGTAGGTTCGTGTCGTGTATTCGTGTAAAATTGTCAGCCCTAATTTTAAAGAAGCAAATTAGAGGTCAATGGGTGGTTGTGCTGTTTTAAAACACTAGTTTAATTTTGATGGAAAAAATAAACTATAAAACAAGAGATGTAAGACTTGAACTTGAGACCCATTTGTTGGAACACAAAAGGATTTACCACCATACCATCTTTGCTTTTAATACTATGGAGTCCAACTAATTTATTTTATAAGGTCTTTGAAAAATTTAACATACCGGTTCTACTATTTTTTTAAACCATATGGGTCTACCCCTGTATTTGATGGTAGTTTGGTTTTGATCAAACATCCCATCGAGAAGTATAGTGGGACGAAAAAACATATTCATTTTTTTAACGGCGAACTTCTTACTACTTGTGAGACTTACCACTGTTGGGAAATTTTCAGAAAACCGGATGATCAGAGAGGCGTGTAATCACTCTCAGATTAAATTATTTCGGTGGTTCACCCGAATAAGTTAATCGGATACAACTCTGATTTTTCGAGAAATTAAACCAGGGTATATTTGTATGCAGATTGTCTGAACCAGAAGAATTGTGACCAAAAAATTGTCTACGAATTTTGGGGTTAGGGATGGTTAACTGCCATTAGGCAGTTATTTCAATTTTAAGACAAAACTGCCAATTTTTGATGTTTCGAAAATGTGGCATTTTCCAGAAAAAATCCCCCCCTTGCCAGGGGCTGCCGCCCCTTGGACCCTGCTCTCAGGGGCGCTGCCCCCGGACCCCCTCCATAGAGTACGGGCTCCGCCCGTACACTTCAAATTATAATAACTCAAACAAGCGTGCACTCTTGCACCTCCTAATTTGTTTAACGTGTATTATTATTCGCTTTGATCAACAAATCAATACCGATTACACTAAAATATCTAACAACCACTGGACCACCAACCCCAGTGATCATAAAGAGACACTTATCTCTGTTGTGCCACAAGGAGTGAAGATAATATTTACCGTTAAAAAAACTTAACATATGGAAACATCATTAATTACAGTTATAAAAGGATACCAACATAAGTAAATTGTTTAATGATAATATCCTATTTTGAATGTGCTAGAAAACAATAAAGTAACCGAAAACAACATGCTAAATCAGTGCATATAATTGAAGTGAAATTAGAACATGTTATATGCGAACACAAGTCATTATATATGGGAGTGATTGCACTGCAAGACCCTTGTATTATTGCCGACCAAATGGGAATAAAGACAAAGAAAGTATTTAATAATATGTATATACTAGACAAACTAATCTCAAATAAATAAAAAAAATGAAAAAAAAATGTAACTGACTTTTTAACAGTTATGTAATATTATATAAAAAAATAAAAAAAAAATTCATGTACCCTGCTTGAGCTCGAAAAAATGTGTCTTTAAGTCTTAACGAAATTGGGTATTGAGCTTACTAAAAGTCTAAACTTAATGTCAATGGGCTAATAACTAATCTAAATCATAACAATATTTTTGTACGTGAGTCTATGTTGGTGTTTGTAATGGGTATACCACTATACCCTATTAAAAAAATTTACATATATATATCAGAATTTAAAAAAAAAAATAGCGTATCCTTCGAATTATCAGTCCCTGGCCGGTGGTCCTCCCCGCCCACCCCAGGGGCCGCCCCTGCATCTTTGGGTTGTTTTTGATTGTAAGATTAAGAATGAGTGGGGTAACAAATTAACAAACTATAAATAAACAACATTTGTTATTGATGTTTCATTTTTAACCCAAAGCTATTTGTTTTTCTACTTATAACACAAAAAGTTTTCATCTTCAACCTTACAACTTTTGTACTTTCAACTTTGGTCCCCATACTTTTCATATTTCGCTAATTTTTCGGTTTAAATTTTGCGAGTTAACACGGCGTAACGTGTGTGTGTGGTTCAACGTTTTAACCTTTCGTTTTACGCTTCGTACTAGATTTTGCGAGTTAACACGGCTCAACGTGCGTGTGTGGTTCAACGTTTTTATGTCGTCTATCTTTTCCCAGTTTGACCGGTTCGTTACAACGTGAGGGGTCCTAAATTGACTTAATTATTATTTTCTATGTTTTACGTTGCAGTCTAATTTCTTTACATGAATACACCGTAACTTCAGTATTGGTTGTCGCTGGCGGTGGTGTAGTATTGGTGCTATTCGACACGGTTTTACGCCCCCGCCGCCGTGCGGCGGGTGGTAAATCTAGTTAATATTAAAAATAACTTAATTATATAATGTAATAAAAAATGAAATTCGGTCATCAAGAACATCACAAAATCATATGATCATCCTGCTCTAGTCAAATGTTAGATATTACCATAGAAAGGGGGTTTTGTTTTTCTGGAAGTCAACATTCTTGTTTCGTGGTGTAAATCTTTGATATGCTTGCAATTTGCAATAAGAAAGTGTTTCATGGTATAAAAAAATATTCTTTTTACGTTTATTTATTCTAAACTTAATTAGAGATTTATAGATAACAAAGTTTTTTTTTTCTTTCTTAAGAGTTAAATATAATGATGCACTGAATAACATTATGAGTATATTAAAGATTTATCGTTGTATGAGTATATTAAAGATTTTCGTATGTTGATAATAATTTCCCTCTTATATATGTATATTGTATTTAGGGCTGCAAACGAACCAAACAAACACGAACAAGGCCTTGTTCGTGTTTGTTTGTTAAGGAAAATAGGTGTTCACGAACACTTACCGAACGAGCTTTTTTGTTTGTGTTTGTTTGTTAAGGAAATGAACATGTTCATGTTTGTTTGTGTTTGTTTGTGAATTTTAGGTGTTAGATAAATGCGAATGCAAACGAACGTTCATGAATGCAATCGAACACAAACAAACATTCATTAACACTAATGAACGTAAACGAATACAAACAAGCATTCGTTAACAAAAACTAACACAAAACTTTCATCATAAACATGGCATAGATCTGCCCAAGATATACTAACCAATTATCCAAACATAATTGACATAAGATTGATACACAAAATTACCATAAAATAATGTTTCAAAAATAAATCATATTAAACTTGAAGTCTTCATTTATATTGTACAAAGAATATACCTATATTGTACAAAGAACAATGACGTAAAAACCCTAATCGGACTGGAATGAGAGCGAAGAGTGGAAGAGTCTTTCTCTCGAAGCTTGGAATGAGAGCGGGAGAACGACAATTTTTTTAATTGGGTTTCACGTTTTAGATTATTGACATATCCAATACATTATTATTTATATTAAATAGTTTATTTATTAAATAATATATCAGTGCTAATTTTGATGTGTTAAGTAAAAATTAATTCTTAATATCCCTAATAAACTAACTAACAAACAAACCCAAACAAACATAAACGAACACGTTACCGAACGTTCACGAACATAAATGAACAAACACGACATTTGTTCATGTTCGTTTGTTTAACTAAACGAACGAAATTTCTTGTTCGTGTTCGTTCATTTATTAAACAAACGAACACAAACGAACTTCCCGCCGAACGGTTCACGAACTGTTCGGCAAACGTTTGGTTCATTTGCAGCCCTAATTGTATTTAAGAAATTTTGATATATTTAACCTAATTTTTAGGGGAAGTTTCAAATGAAAACCACTTTTATTGTAAAAACTCGAAAACTAACTAAAAAAAGCCTAAAAATACACCAATTTTTTTTTTACAATTTTTTTATTAAAAATCGCTATTTTTTATATATGAAAAAAAACTTAAAAAAAATTGTAGTGCACATGTGTAATACTACTACACATGTATTATTACACATGTGCACTACAATTTTTTCTTTTTTGAAATTTTTTTATATATAAAAAATTGCGAAAATTGGTATGAAAAAAAAATTGGTATGTTTTTTTTTTTTGCCTTTTTAATTAGTTTTCGAGTTTTCACAATAACTAATGGTTTTCATTTGAACTTTCCCCTTGTTTGATTAATGTTAAATTTTAGCTTAGACCAAGCAAATTTTAGACTTTTTGGTAACTAAAATAAACTCAAAGTAATTGCAATGCATCTAAAAGGTTGAAATTAATTATTCCTAATACTAGGGTGCAACATGTTGTCAGGAATTATGGTTTTTTTTTTTTTATTATACTAAAACTTTATTAGATGATTTTTACACCATTGAAATTGTTGCTTACACCATCAACTGATAATAAGACTGGTGGGTGTGGGCGTGACTTTTAGGCGTTTTTGGCCTTTTAACGTCGGCTGCTCTATCCTAGGTTGGCGTTTTGGTCAGCGTTGTCCGCTTGGCGTGGCAATATTGCTTGACGTGGGGCGCTGGCATGGGGTGACGTTGCTGACAATGTATGGCTGAGTGTTGATGACCGTTTGGCTAGCCCCTTCCGCAACGCCGGCATGGCCACACCTCTTCCACACCCCACTTTTTTGGGTGTGGACTGGTGAAGCCCACAACTGCCACGTGTCGAGCAATGCCCCCAACCCAAGCCCCTCCGCATCCCACAAGACAAACGTTATGTTGATGTAGTCCGCTTAGATCAGTTTTAATGATATACAAATTATTTTCTTAAAAATAAACGTATATGTTGATGTAGTTGGCTTAGATCAGTTTTAATGATATACAAATTATTTTCTTAAAAATTATTGGTATAAACTCTTAAAAATAAACGTATATGTTGATGTAGTTGGCTTAGATCAGTTTTGATGATATACAAATTATTTTCTTAAAAATTATTGGTATAAACTCATATTTTTATATATTTAATTTGAATTTGTACATCGCCTAGCTTACATTTCGTAGCCGTATCATTCATAGCATTTTTCGTAAACGTTAATCCATATTTAACATAAAAAATATTGAAAAGGTTAACTAGTAAATAATATAAAATGTCTTTGCTTCTAAAGTAAAGAATGAGTCAGCAACAATTAAACAATTAAATTGATCAGAAATCATGCTTTAAGAACATTGTATGCTATGCAATAAAAATGTGTTCTAATAGAGTGTGGTATTTTACAAAGTAAAAAGGGATATACGTTCCCTTTAGTTTTAATTATGTTACTAACTAATAGGAAATTTCAACTAATAAACTAAAATAGATTCATTTCACTTATATCTCCTTAAAATGGTAAAATAAATAAATTTCAAGTAAATAACGAGTTAAACGCCTCAAAAATCAAAATTCATCTAAAGTAAGTATAAAAAAAAGTTTAGTATGATTATATATAAGATATTAAATATTAAAAAATTAAAAGAATAATGAGAAAATGCGAACAGTAAAAAACTGACTTAAACATTTGTATATTCTAATACATTATCCAGCCATTTCTTTTGGAAATGTCTGAATTATTCGCGAATGTCGGAAGGTCTAGCATACGCTGTCTTAACCGTGTCCGCGCTAGAGAGCCCCCTCGTACAATAAATCCCCAATTTAAACCCCTCAATAAGAAACCTCTATCACCTATACTCGAACTTGAGACCCGAAGGAGAAAATTCACCCGGACCCACTATAGGTGGAACTTAAATACCCGTAACCACCACTAGAGCACTAGTGATGGTTCCATTCAGTTTATTTTGTGTTAGAAAGTAATATATATGTATACACACATAATATTTAGTGTACATAGATAATAGCATTGTGGTTCTTAAGTTTCATAGTCCTCTAAACAAAAGATAGGATCACATGGAAGTGGGTCAGAAATCAGATCTTAGGGACTTATTAAAGGTAAGAATGAATTATTCTCAATCTTTGATCAATGTCTATAGACAACACCATCTTCCATTCATTCATTACAACATGATCTCCATATTTATTTATTAATGATTTTTTTATTTATATTTATTTTATTTGTTTTATTTATTTATGTTGGATGGCTACCCCCACCAGATATACATCTTATGTGTGTTTCATCTACCCAACAATGATTTCAATGTCCATGTGCCTTTTTGTATCCCATGTATCTTTCCTAGAGAAAGGATATTTTTGCCATTCATCTTCTTTATTAAATAAACTATGAAGTAAAAGGTTACTTCATTTGTCAAAAATAACTACATATTCTTTTTTTTTACTTAAGATAAGAGTAATTTTATTTTAATACTTAGAAGTTATTATGTTTAACTTGTGTAGATGCTAAGAATTATTAATTTTTTATTAAAGTTTAAAAAAGTAAGAAAAAATATTTTAAATTCAAAATCATCATTGTTATTGGAAAATGATGGTAACGAATAACATCATTCAATATAAAACTTAATTGTTATGTTTATCTTAGACCATGCGTAGTCGTTAGCCTAATAATGCCCCCACCTTAGGGCGTTTTCTGCCATGTGACAGTCCAGTCAGTATGGAGACATTATTAGGTCTTATTACAAAAGTGCCGTAGTGGGAATAATGCTCAATAACGCCCATCCAATCATTACACTATTTTTTTTTTTAAATTTAAAACATAAAATACTTCATTAAATTAAATAAAATTACAATACTAAAAAATTACATTGCAAAATTTTAAGTTTTATAAAAGATCCAAATGAGACATTTAATAAACAAAACTTTAGGGACTGGTATAGCATTTTTGAAACTTGAAATATTAAAGATATTGATGTTTAAAACCACAGGGGCCTAATGTGACAACTTTTAAAACAACCACCCACCTTCATCCTTCTTCTTCTTCGTGACCACACCTGCAAACCCAAGAAATCCGGCTAAAATTCCGGCAAACCCATAAAATCCGGCAAACTCAAACCTCAAAATTCCATCTCTCTCTCTCTTTAAACCACTTGCTCTAATCTGATTGGCCAAAGGATTGCCATTTCAGCGTGTTTCAAAAAAACGCCAACCTGCATTTTTTCGTGAATAACGCCACAAAACGCCGAGGGGGCGGCACCCGGGCGTGTTCCGGCGTGTTTGGGCAGTTTTTTGACAAAAAACGCCCGATTACGGGTGGTCTTAAAGTGATGCATTTTCTAATATTAACGTCGTACCTAAATTTTTATATTTAGTTTTCTTACAGTTTACATAGTACCGATACAACCGATAATCATATAAATATGTGGCATTTTTGTCAAACTAATTATCATGCATCGATCTTCATCTTCCTTTCTTTGGCCACAAATGATGGTATTAAGAATAATTCAGTGGCGGATCTAAGAATTTTTTTACTGCGTTCCTTTTGGTAGATTCTCACTAGTTGTTTTCCAAATAATACAAGGTTCTTACTATTTTTTTTTCCAAATTGAATGTGTTCCTGGGAACCCACAAAAGTGGCCTAGATTAGGATCAGTTTTATGAACATCAGAACATGTATTATCAAAATATATGTGATTTGGTCCCGGGGGAGGGGAGGGGTATTAATAGTTAAAGGAAAGGACTTTATTCCACACCATGGATGTTAAAGCATAGGGACTTTAAGACCTTTGTTGTCCATGTGGCATTGTGACATGATGTCTTAATTAGCATTGCGGCTTTATTACACACTATACAACCTAAGCACATAGATCAACTAGCAACTAATGTAAATGTCGATCATGTAAGGGTAAAAGTTACTTATTTATGCTCTACATGTTTTATATACAACTAGGTTTATTCCCGCCGCGCATTGCGCGGGGAACTCCGCCATGAACCCAAAGCCAAACACAACGATCCCAATTCAAATTTTAAAAACATTATGCATGTGTAAATTAAAAAGTCGGGATTCATCTGCCGACATAATCATGACTTTTCACTATCTAAAATATTACGTTACTCCAAACCACTTATGTAATAAGTATAAAGACATCTGCATTCTTTGATCATGCTCCAATATACAACTAAAGAATTAAACACTAAAGAAGATAACTTAGATACAACGACATTTATAAATGCGAATGAAACAAACCAAAGCCTCATTCAATCTCTTTTTCTCTTCAGCGTGACAGTGCTCATGTTGAAAATCAGGTCCAACCAAAACTACAAGACATCCCGAAAGTGCATTGGCCTGTAAGGCATGAATCAGGCCAAAACCACACCCGACATGCCCTGCGATGCTTCCCAGTTTGCTGCACTTTTATGGCAGCTCACTTTCATAATTTCCACTACCCACAGTCTCACAGACCACCTAAAAGCAGCCTTTGAAGAACTTTTTGCTTGTTACAACTCATCCACAGTTCATACAACTCGCTATGTTAAACACGCCCCCATTGAACGTTAAACCTGCCTAATAAAACCTGCGCTAAACAACCCATTGATATGTTTTATACTTCAAACATGAAACACCCATCAAACGAATATGAATCATTGAACATTGGTCCAATACCAAACATGTTAACAAATTTTATATATTTTTAAGAGAATACATGTATAATGATTTCAATTGTTGATTCTCAAGTTTAGTAGCATAAACTTCAGCTACAGATCTTGTAGCTCCTGCCTCAACATCTACAATTAGGTCAACAGATAAGAAGCCAAGAATTTATTTAGTGATAAAACCAAAAGATGTAAAGATTAATTTACTAAATACCTTTCTAAAACTTTTGAATTGCCTATATATATAATTTCATAATATCAAATTTATCAACATTTATTGTGAGGATTGTATCATTAAAGAAAAGAAAAATATGAGTATGAATTTGGTATATATATACATTAAAGCTATTGCATAGCATAACAAAGAGATACAGTTAGCAACCTAACTATACTTGTGCTAGAGTCACTACAAACACATAAAAAGCTATCGCATAGCAACTCTATTTTGCAGACGTAAAATGTGAATCAAAAGCATTAAGCTGGACAGACATAGAGAAGAACACAAAAAAACCCTAATTTATGGATTTAATCAAATGGAATAGTTAAAGAGAAAGAAATTACAATCACACCTTCCTCTACTTTCGTTTGCCTGCATGTTCTTCCCAAACGAATTCATCATCCCTAATTGCAGCTCGTATCTATTACAAAATGGTAGAACCTACGTTGAAAATTTTTAAACTTTTGATTATCTCACCAAAACAACAAAACTCAAATCACAACAATGTTCACAATTTTTTTTAAAAAAAAGGAAGAAACTACACATGCAGAGATGTAACACCTCGCAAAATCATGTCCAATATAATAAAGACACGTGTCATGAACTCTACACGTGTAATGAATTGATTTCGAGGGACTAAAGTTGATAAACAAAGAAAGTATGTGTGTAGAAGGATCCAAAATGTCAACAATTAAAATTATGCCTTTCAACAACCCTACACGATGTTTATACTCTTAAACGAATAAATTGTGAAACGTATGAAGCCGTTTGTGAAAGAAAGTGAAAGTTTACAAGACGCGAGGGTTAAACATGTCAACATGTTAAATTACTACATCTGAATGACCTTTTAACGAACCCGGACCTTCGTAACGATTAATTATACTCTCAAGAACAAATGACGAAAAATTCACAAGGTTTCGATATTGTTTGATATTAAAAACGTTCACTTTCGTAAATAAAGGGTTAAAATTGTCAAGAAGGAAAAACTTGTGTTTTCGGTTATCGTTTAACGAAACCGAACCTAGCGATGTTTAGTCATATCCTAAAGATCATAAAAATATAAACTTTATGGGTTAAAGGTGCTTAAAATTGAAGTTATGAGGTTTTAAAGGTCTAGGGACTGAATCTGCCAGGTTTGAAACTTGTTGTGCTGGTTCCCATAGAGTTGGCGTCGCGCCACACCAAAACCCCTCTGCCGTCGCGCGACGCGACGGCTTAAAGTTGGCAGAAACCATGCACAGGTGCAGGTTCAGCGCAATTCTTCACCATTTTCAGCTTTAATCACTTATATTTTGAAACTAGGATCTGTTTGATGGTATTTAAAGCCACTTGGGACACATGTTAACATCTGGGAACAACATATAACACCTGGATTGATCAGAGGATGCCTTGAAGCAGTATAAATAGAGGCATTGGGGCAGTCCCATTCTTTGCACTTCAAATTTTCCTTACTCTCTCAATTACTCTAGCTTTGGAGCATCTCTGAAGCATCCTGGTCATCTAGGAAGCCTTCTTAAGTATAATGTTTGTGCTAAGGACTCTTGTAAGCGTTCTTAGCTCCTGTAGTTAAGTTTTTATTAGCTTAATGACCGAAAGTCAAAGTTATCATAATGATGCTTTGACTTTGTGATTAATCACTAACGGTCCAGCCATTATTCGAATTGAAAGTGGCTATGTGTTGGTAATTAAGTACGTGATAAACCCTTAAAAGGGCACCCCCTAATTATCACATTTACTTGGTCAATTGTCGGTTCAAACTACTTAACAGAAAAGTCAAACGAGTCAGTTTTTACAAAATAAATCATAACTGATAATGTAGAAGCTATAAAATACATTTTATCACTTAAATAACTTGGTAAATAATATAAGAACATGTTTAGGCATGTTCAACCCGACAATTCTGAGTATTAGGCTCAGTTCGCAACCGAAAGTCGCAAAAGTAGACTTTTGCTTTGACTTTCAGCTCTGACCCGATTTAGTTTAGTTTAGTTATGCCTTAGGGTTCCTTTGGGACCATATTATATGTAAGCATAACCCTCTGAGGTTATATTACATGGTCCCATAGAAATCAGTGGTCATTTGCATGTTTCCGTTAAATGCTTAAAACTTGACCATTATGCCCTTTTGATATAAAAACGAGATTTTTGAAAATGTAAGAGGACAAAAAGTTTTATTACTGATATATAAGTATGTCCTCAAAATTTGACATCAGTTCCTGGTCTAAAATAAAAGTTATGCAAGATATCGTAAAACAAAAGCTTTTTGTAAATTAAATCGCATTTTCGGCATAAATCATATCTAAACCCAATTTTTGGCACCAAACTTTCTACCCACTGATATGAAATAATATTTAGGTATTTTTGGAAATTTTTGTCAAATTTTAAGCTGATCATAGCATAGAGTTCTAGCGTAAATTCGGTAATTTACGAAAATGCCCTTTTTGTTAATAAAATGAGTTTAACATATGATATGAATACCAAACCTTTTTCTACTGATATCATATGTTAAATAAAATATTTTAAGCATTAGAGACTAATCAAAACTTCAGAATTTGATAAACACCTTGAATACCGTCAATTACCGACTTTTACGCTAGTTAGGCGCATAGTATGGGTTAAAACCATATTTAACGCCTAAGGCTTGTTACCTACTAATTTTATAAATAAATTTTTTATACCTTAACAGTAATTATAAGTCTTGAACTCAGATCTCCAAATTTAACCTTAAAAGCATATGTGAAATGACCAAAATGCCCCTACGATGCATAGTTTGGCCATAAATGATTAAACACACATATGTATGATATCTTGCTGATATAACAACATAAAATAAATATTTTTACAGAATGTTTTAGACCAGAACCTCAGTTTATGTTTAAACCTCTTTTATAAACTTTAAAATGACCAAAATACCCTTTCGGGACTTAAATTGGTCTTAAATACATTTGGGGCATAATTGTTGATATCCTACTGATATCACAACATATTTTAATCATAATAACTATTGGAACTTGTATATGACTCATACGGTTACCCGATATGCATATACGCGTTCGGTACGGTTTATGTAACTAGTTTGCATGAATTAGCCGAAACGGGTCAAACCTTACCATTTTTACTTCAAAATCCAGAATGTGTTTAGTTTACCCATTATATACAAGTCTTCATACTTTTCGGGTCTAAATCACATTCCAATCCGGTCACCACTTAATCTAGCGTTTCGTACCGTAAACATTTCTTTAAAACTAACCGGTATAAGTGATAACTTAAATAAGACCCGTTAGAAATCTAATAGGTTAATAAAAACCTTTGTTCCAGATTGAGAGACCCGGTAGAAGTACTTGCACTTGCTGATTAGAATATACGACTGAGAATAAATTACATTTAGCTCAGGTAAATACTTTTAACTTATTTTTCCCTTATACGGGCTTGGGATACGGTAAATTATTACCGCTTGGTCGGGTGTAGAAACCTTTTAATCGGATATGGTTAAATTGTATAATCCCGCTTTAATCAGTATTGCTTGATAACAAATAACATTGGGGGTTAACGACCGTGTCCTGGATATCCTTGGCTCATTCAAAAAGCGTGAATGTGTAAGGACCTTCAAAAATGTCCCAAAACGACCCGTAAGTGAAAACCCGGACCCCTGAAACCCTAACGTGCATGAAAAACCAAGAAAACAAGATTTCTGGGTTTCACGCGGGCCGCTTAAGAGTAAGCATAGGCTTACGCGGGCCGCGTCAAAGCAGAGTTGACCGGATAAGCATGCTAGGCCACCTGTCGTACACGTGGCAGGCCTACCGATGACACGCTAGCCCTAGTCTACGACTAGGTGGCCCTCGCGGGCCGCGTAAGATCAAGGGGAGGTTTACGCGGGCCACGTAAACCTCATTTTTCAGCTATAAATTGATCCGATCATGGCCTGTTCATATGTGTCGAAAACTTTTCTCAAAAACGAAGTTCTACTGCTCAAAATCATAATTTCCATTAGGGAGGCGCTGCTACGATACAGGGTATTAACTCAATCGCTGCTACGATTCAATGTCCGATCGATTGAAACTATCCGATGGATGTTTAAGTGCCGCCCACATTAGGGCTATACTTTGTCATTCGTCGTGAATTCGATGGATGTTTAAGTGTTGCACTTTGTCATTCGTTGTGAGGGTTTTAATCTCGTGAGTTATCGTAAATGCTGTATTAGTTACTGACCTAGTTCGTGTGCATTGTTGTTTAAATTAGGTTATCAGGTTTATCAGTAGGCTAAAACTCTGCCCGTTTAAACTTGCAATGTGAGTCATTCTCTTTTTATCAACAATGTTTTACAATACTCCAATCATTTTCAAAAGTTATAATTACAGGGATTAAGTCGTGGTTATCTAGAATCACTGGCTAGTGGGGTATTGTGTACATTACTAATTTCTCACGGTTAGGCTAATAAATCCTAACAGTGATAATCATCACTACTTGGGTGAAAGGACCCAATAGTGGTATGACCATCGTCACCAGGAGGTGACACAGCGCCAGATAAAAATAAGATAGAAGACATTGTAATCGCTCTTATGCTGTAATTTATAACTATGTGTCGTTTTATCAAAATTGAGTGACTCGCCAGTATTTCCCCGCTGATAAAATATTTTTCAAACATGTTTCAGGTGACCTACTGTGAATCAAGGAAAAGTGCTACGGAGCACTAACAAGCTTGAAGTAGTGGCTCAAATAAATAAATAAACATGTTTTGTAAAACATGGAATTTCCTAGTAAAATTCCTCTATTGTAAATTACGGGGTTTATCCCAAATTATGAAATAAAATAATCGGGCATTTTCAAGTTTTAAACGATCCTGCTAGACTTCCGCTGTCAACTCAAATAATAAATACCACGGGTTCCTGTCCCGCGGCTCCTGGACCGGGTAAAACCGGGACGGGGGCGTGACAGGAAAAGGTGGTATCAGAGCCACTGATTTAAGCCAATTAAGTATTTAGAAATACTTAATTTTTTCTGATTGCCATTCTGTGATTATGTGTTTTGTGTTATTTGACTATTTGTTAGTTTACAGTATGGGTAATCAAAGAATTTCGGACATCTATCGTCAATTAGATAGTTCACCAAAAGATAAGGGAACCTCACTTTCCTCAAGATACTCAGCATATACTGAGGAAGGAATATTTGTTCGTAAGGCCCACTTTGAGAAGCCACTTACCACTAAGAAAACAAGTTGGATTATTAGAAAAAGTCAAGAGAAAATAAAGAAGTCACAACCAAAAGGAGTGATGATTAAGGAAACCCAGTAAATTGGCAATAACCCACCATGGGAAGATGAACTAGATGAACAATGGGGAAATCTCTATATGTTAGCCACTACAGCAGTAAATGTTAACTTTTAATTAAATTAAACCGCCAAACCCGGACCAACCAATGAAATTAGATCTCAACCAGAAAAGTTTATAAATTATCTTATATCTCAACACCATGACCCAGTACTAGCACCCATATCATCTATAAGCCAGCAGCTTTAAAGGAACTTTGCCCATTAGATAAACAACTTAGTAAGAGAAGATAGAATAAACCTAATATTCCTAGATAGACTAAAATAAATTATGAATGCACAACCCCTAGGATATTTTGAATTTCAGTGTAATTTGTAATAGACATGTATATATATATAAAAGTCGCAATGTTTGCCATTTTTCTGTTTGTATAGTGATACTTGAATGGTTGTACTAAATATTAGCCTGTGATAATTAATAATTGATAGATACCAGATGGAACACGCTGGTAATGAACCAGTTAATGAAGTTAACCACTCTGAACAAAACCATGAAGATCAATTTCTGAATAGGCAAGATATAGAGAACATTGTTGCTCAGGGAATAGCCAATGCTATTCTAGCAATTCTTGCTGCTTCCCGAAATCCCGTTGAACCTCCACCACCTGTTCCCAGCAAACGTACTCGTGATGACAACTTTAGTAATAGTGTAAATGGAGGCGGCAACAATAATAACAATGATGATGTGATACAAGCCCCATTTCTTAAAAGAATGAAAGCTACAACGCCTGGTTGCACTTACAAGGAATTTCTTGCCTGTAGACCGGTGGAATTTGCAGGCAATGAAGGGGCAACTGCAGCACTGCGTTGGTTAGAGAAAACCGAGGCAGTAATTAAAATAAGTAAATGTGCCCAAGAAGACAAGGTCATGTACGCGTCGCATCTTTTTAAAGAAGGGGCGCTAGAATGGTGGAACACGGTATTACAAGCCAAGGGAAGTGACATGGCCTATTGTTGGATCTGAGTTTCTTTTTGATTGTATTTTCGTTTGAAATTAAGATGGAAATGAAAGAGTTGTGCAGCGGAAATAAGATGAAAACAAACTTTGCATACAATCAAACGAGAGTAATACTTTTATCAAACATCTTTACACAATGAATCGAAAGATTGAATTTGTTTCAACAATGATTACAATGATTGATGTATGAATGCAAACTCCCCCTCAGCCAGAGCTCAGTAGTTTGTTCGTGCAAAGAAGACGATGTGATCAAAGAGCTAATAGAACAGTACAAAGTACTGAACTATTTATAGGCACTTGCAAACCACTGAGCATCTTTAGCTGACATCACCATGAAAGTGACATCTAACCTCCTAACAAACTCTAACCTCTGATCTATAAACACTGATGTACTAAACTACTGCTATTACATTTCATTTCATAAAAGACACTTTAAACAGCTGCTGCATCCTTCCACTGCTGTGAACCCAGCAGTGCCTGTCCGGATCAGCAGTACTTGACTCAAGGCAGTAGATTGAGTCAGCAGAGCTTTGGTCTTCTATCAGTCTTTGTCATTGGTCAGTAGATGCAAAGCAGCAGTTGTAGGTCAGCACTTAATATGATCAGCAGATAGGAGGTCAGCAGATATAAAACCACTTTCAAGGGGAGAGATTTGCATGAACTAACTGTAATCGTCTGCTTATTCTGGATCCACTGCTCTGATCCAGTTTTGGCTTTAATTATCTGTTCCTCTGATAGGGTTCAATCCCAACAATCTCCCCCTGGAACAGATAATGCCAAAACTCTTCATTATTTGTGGAATTCTTTATTGCCTCATCAACAGCTCCGTTATCTGACCTTTAAATTGTAGTTCAAAGTCTAGGGCATCTGTATCTTCATCATCCCTGCTAAGTGGAAGATCAAGGAGATCCTGCAAATCTTCAAGACTCAGGCCAAGAGCTTGTTCCCTTGATATTTTCTCCACTACTCCACCAGACCTGAGCAAAGTCAATACGCAGGTCTGTTTGTCAGTTTCCCACTTTTGTATTTTTGAGCCTGGTGGGTTTCTTGGGAGATGTTTATTTGCAGAAGTATTTGGAGAGGCTGGCCTATTCATGACTGGCTGAGCAGCACTTGCAGATTGTTCCAATTCAAGATCTTCTTTTATCATTACTTCCGTGCCTGCTTTTACAATGGCATCTCCAGCTAATAGATGTTGAATTGTTTCCATGCTAAACTGGTTTTTGCTCCTTCTTTTGTAGATGGCAGCACCAGCTGGAGCAGTGGTTCTTTTGACTTGCAGCTTTGGTGGTCTTTTTGAGACCTCTGCTTTGGAATAGTCAGGCTTTTGTGGAACTCTTGGATCTTTCTTTCTAAGTTCCTCTAATTTTTTATAGGTTGCCCTGACTCTATCTTCTCCCCACTTTGTCACAGAGTTCTTTGACCCATAATCAGCTGCAATTAGCTCCTCTTTCATTCTCCTCAACTCTAACATCTTCTCGGCTTCAAATTGTTTGAATTTTTCAGGAGGAGTCTGCTTGACCTTATTTTTTATCATGTCTTGGATCCTGGCTGCTTCTTTTTCAAGCTCAGGAATGGTCCAGTTCTTGTACATGTGTTTCTCCCCCTTGTATTTCTTGTAGGTCATGATGTTTTCAATGTAGTCTTTCCTTAAGGACTCATCTGCCCTTTCTGAAATTTTCTGACATACATTTTTAGCAAAACGCTCCATAGCATTGACCTGTGAGAGTAAAAACTGATAGTTTTGTTGAAATTCTCTATCAGATTTCCCTTTTCTATTTTTGATTGCAATATCCTCTGCTTGTTTGGCCTTAAGTTTCAAGTATTCTTCAATATTGTTAGGCCTGGGATAATTTGCAATTGATGGTAAACTCCTTTTGGCTGGGTCATCTTCATAATAAAAGGATTTGATTTCTTCTCTGACTGCAATGAGTTCCAGAGGAAATGAGACACCAGCAGGAGGTAGTGATTTTACAATTTGAGCTGAAGAGAGAGGTATGGGTTTTGGAATAGTGACAAGTGATAGGGATTTTGAAGATGTTGGTGATGGAGATGTGTCATCATCTTTTAAAATTAGCCTTCTCCTTTTTGGTTTAGGAGAGACTAATGATGTTTTGAATGGAACAGTGGTGGTAGATGTAGTGGCAGTGGATTGTGATTGACTAACAGCTGTTGAAACAATTGGTGTTTCAACCACTATTGTCATTACAACAGATGTTATAACATCTGCTGTCTTCTGCTGTATGTCAGCAGGTGTTGTTTTTGGTGGTGATGATGGTAAAGCAGTGGATGTTGTGTGTGTTGAAGTGGTGTGTGTTGAAGTGGGAACAGATGTTGAAACCACTGAAGTACCAGCAGTAGTTGATACAGCAGGAGTTACAACAACTGTTTGAGTGGAGGTTTTATGCTGATGGCTTTTGGATGGTGGCTTTGGAGGCTTTGGAAATCTGGATGGGATGGACTTAGGTTTTCTTTTTGTCTTCAGATTTTTAGAATCTTTAGAACCAGAACAACCCTGCTCATACAGCTCCATGAAAGCTCTTTTCTCCTCATTCCACATTGAAACATCCTTTGCCATTCTATCTCTTTTTACACTTGCTACTCCTTCATCAAGTGCTTCTTGAGTAGCATCAACCTTCTTACTACCATCTGGCACAGGAATTTTTCTGGTCATAGCATCATTTTCAGGTTCAATGTATAGACCATCATCTATTCCTTTCTTCTTCCACTCCTGAATTTTCTCCCCCTTTTTGGCATTATCGTCTGGGAGTTGATCAATGAAAAGTACTGTGGGAGAAGCAGTGCCAGTGGTTTGCAGGATCTGAGTTTTGAGAGCCTTCAGATCAGCCTGAGTGTTCTTGAACCTTGACTCCATTGCATTTCTCAGCTGTTGAACATGTTTTTCATGTTGCTGATCTGCTAGTTTTGCTTGTTGATGGAGAAAAGGTTGAAATAAATCCCAGAGCTCATTTGTAGCAGGTGCCCTTTGTGGAGCAGGTGCTTGAGGTGGAATAGCAGTTGATTGTACCTTTTGTACTTGTAACACCTGTTGTAGCATATCTTTGAGTTCTGCAACAGAGTTATCAAGTTTACCAATGCGACCCGTCAATTTCTGGTACTTTAAATCATCACCCAATTTAATGGGATCATCTGATTTCCCACTAGCAGTGGTTTTATCAGTGGTAGATGTAGAGAGTATACTCCAAACATTAACTACTGATGCCCCTTTGTCTTGGTACTGGGGTGTTCTTCCTTCAACACTTGACAACCTTTTGATGTTGCCAGTAGGATAAATAAATCCACTGGTGGTTGACAGAGGTGCTATCAAAGGAATTGCCTCCAAGGAAGTCTTATTAATGTAACCACTATCCAAATGTAACCCAGTGGGTGTAACAATTGTAGTGGCTGCTTCACTTGGATTACCACCAAGAGTTACTTGTAACTCAAGGGGTCTAACCTCCTCAGGTTGTGTTGGTGGGTTAGCAAAGATTGATACAGCAGACCCAGTCAGTGGTTGAGGCATATTCTCTTTGATAGGTGATTGAGAAGGACTGGTTAATGCCTGGTTCAAATCAATTGCATCCAACAGTGGTTTTATTGGTGAGGGAATTGTGGATGTGATGATTGGTGTAGAAATAGGATGTGTCCCGGGCATTGGACTGTGGATGATAGAAACGAGTGTTTCCAGAGCATCATGATGTGGAGACCCTATTTGTACAACTTGTTCTTTTTGTGAAGAAGCAGGAGGAGTTTCAGTTATGGGTTGAGATATTTGTACCAACTGCTGTGAGGAAGTAGCAGCAGTGGTTTCTTGTGACTTTTGTGTTGTCACTGGCAGGAGCTCTGGTATCTCATCCTCCAGAGATGCCTTTTTGGTGGGTTTTGTGGGTTTTTGAGTTTTTCTTTTTGGCTTTTTGGAGATAGTAGGTGTGGGTTTCAAAGCAGTTGTGCTGCTGCTTTGATCACCTTGAGCAGTGGGCTCAGCAGCAGATACCTGAGGAGCAGTTGTAACTGCTAAAATCTGCTCAGGCACCTCTGCTTGTGTTTTGCAAGGTGCTAACATTCTTGAAAAAGTTTCAGTTGTTAAACTGTTTATTTGAATAGAGTCACCTTGGTTTATTATAGCTAAATCATCCTTACTGAATTTCTTTGTAAAATAGTAACTTAAAAACCTTGGAAACAGTAAGAATGATTTTGTGTCAACATTATTAACCAAATCTTTAAAAATTTCTCGAGAATAATTAAAATTTTCTCCTTGAAGAATTGCATATCCCAGATTTTGAATCTTTAAAGGGATTTCATTGAAAGAAGTGGTTTTGTTTGAAACACATAGTAGGAGGGTATGAAATAAAAATCTGGTTGCAGACGGAAAATAACCTTTTTCTAAGGTAATTTTCTTCATCATTGTGGCTTCATACCCTCTCTCAATGAAGTCAGTTTGTAACTCGTTTTTAGTGAAAGAAATTTTACCTTCCTGATCACCGAGTTGAAAGACCTCTGAAATGGATTGTGGCGTGATTTGGATAGCTTTACCCTTTATAGAAGAGTTTATGGTGGTTGCAGTGTCTCCTTGTTTTTCAAGGGTTGCATTCTTCCAAAACTCCCGTTGGGTCGCCAAATAGATTGGGGCATCGGCGGTGAACAAAGTTTTGTACTTTGATTTTGCCATGATGTCAATGATGGAATCGAAAACTTTGGTGGTTCCTGGTTTTGTGAGAAGACCCAGGATATTGTGAGATGGTTTGTGTGGAATTTCAGTGGAGATTTCCTTTTGAGAGGCTGTTTTCGATGATGATTTGGATGAGGGTTTTGAAGATTTCTTTGATTTTGTCATTTTGAGGATGATTGATCGAAGAAATTTGTGAAGAAATGAGAAGAAAAACTGCTTTGAGAAGAGAATTTTTAAGAATTCAATTCGACAGTAAAACCCTGTGTTGGTGGTGAGTGGGGGATTTTATAGGGAAGAAAGTGAATGCTGAGGTGGCAGCCGTTACAAAAGGTCTGACCAATATGTACTGCCCACGTGACAACCCCTGTTAAAAGTGAAGGACAGTACTTGTGTGATAGGGACATATGAAGGCAGTGGTATGAAAGCAGTGGATGATTTTCACAATCAGTGGATAGCATATCAGTGGATAAGACACTGCTTTTGAACAACAGAGTTTATCAAAGTAATGAGAGAGCAGGGGTTGACTTTCAGCAGTGGACAGACTTTTGAAGTAGAGCAGACTTTTGAACAATCAGTGGTTAATGGCAGACTTTTAAGGATTTAATGAAAAATTTCATTTTTAGCTATTTTTAAGGATGGAGTTTTGATTTTCTGAAAACATTTTGTTGCTTTTATTCATAGAAAAACAAGATGTTGCTTGTTATTCCATGTTCAGCATCCCAATTCTAGAGACCAAGCTTTCAAAAGTGGCTGTATCAAGTGCTTTTGTGAGCACATCAGCCATCTGGTCTTTAGTTGGGACATGATGCAGAGAAATCAAACCTTTTTCATAGCAATCCCTCACAAAGTGATGTCTGATGTCGATGTGTTTGGTGGTTGAATGGGAAACTGGATTTTTGATGATATTTTCTGCTGCCTGACTGTCCAACATGAGTGGTGTCTTCAAGGCAGTGATACCAAAATCCAGTAACTGATTTTGAAGCCATAGGAGTTGGGCTGTACAGCTTGCAGCAGCAATGTATTCAGCTTCAGCAGTGGATGTTGAAACAGCTGCTTGCTTTTTGCTTTGCCATGAAACTAAGCAATCACCTAGAAACTGGCACCCTCCTGATGTGGACTTCCTTGTGGTGTGACATCCAGCAAAGTCACTGTCTGAGAAACCTGAAAGCTTGAAGTTCCCATTAGCTGGATACCAGATACCAAGTGTGGGAGCACCTTTTATGTATCTGAAGATCCTTTTTACAGCAATGAGATTTGATTTTCTGGGAGCTGATTGACTTCTTGCACAGACACATGTTGCAAACATGATGTCTGGTCTAGATGCAGTTAGGTACAATAAAGACCCAATCATGCTTCTATAAAGTGTTTGGTCAATCAGCTCATCCTTTTCATCAGACATGACCAGCTTATTTGTTGCCATGGGTGTGCTGCATGGTTTACAATCATTCATATCAAATTTGGTTAAAAGTTCTTTAGCATATTTGCTTTGATGAATGAAAGTTCCATTTTGCAATTGCTGTACTTGGAGACCAAGAAAGCATTGCAGCTCACCCATAGCACTCATTTCAAACTCAGCTGTCATGAGTTCTCTAAACTCTTCACACATTGAGTTACATGTGCTTCCAAAAATAATGTCATCCACATAAATCTGGACAATCATTAAATCCTTCCCTCTCCATTTTAAAAACAGTGTTTTATCAATGGTACCTCTTTTGAAACCATTTGAGAGTAGGAAGTTGGAAAGAGTTTCATACCAGGCCCTTGGTGCTTGTTTCAAGCCATACAAGGCTTTGTTTAGCCTGTAGACATGATCTGGATAAAATGGATCCTCAAAACCTGGAGGTTGACAAACATACACCTCTTCTTGGATTGTACCATAGAGGAAAGCACTTTTGATATCCATTTGAAACACCTTCATATTGTGGTTGACAGCAAAGGCCAGGAACAGTCTAATGGCTTCCAATCTTGCAACAGGGGCAAATGTTTCATCATAATCAATCCCCTCTTCCTGTCTGTAACCTTGAACCACAAGCCTGGCTTTATTCTTGACAACAATACCCCTTTCATCAGTTTTGTTCTTGAAGACCCACTTTGTGCCAATGGGACTAACCTCTTCTGGCAGTGGTACAAGCTCCCATACTTGTTGTCTTTTAAACTGTTGGAGCTCCTCTTGCATGGCTTCTACCCAGCTGTTGTCTTTCAGTGCCTCTTGGTACTTGACTGGCTGATGGAGTGATAGAAAACCAGCAAAAAGACAAATGTTTTGGGTTTGACTTCTTGTGAGCACCCCTTCATTTATGTTGCCAATGATTTGATCAGGTGGATGAGATCTCAAGAAGATTAAATCTCCTTGGTATGGTATGATGGCATTGGTTGGTGAAGGCTGCAAATGTGTATCATCTGAGCTAACCACTGCTGGGGACTTTGATGATCCAGCAGTGGCTTCAAAAGGTGGTGGTATAGGAGGTAATGAAGTGGACAACTGCTGACTTTTATCCACTGTTTGAAGACTTTTGTCAGCAGTGTTTGAGGATGTGGAAGCAGTGGTTGATGGGCTACTTTGGTCAACAATTGTTGAGGTAGCAGTGGTTGAGCTTTGACAACTGTTTTGAACAGCTGGTGCTTTTCCCTTTGTGGCAGACCTTTGAGGGATGATGATTTCATACCCATAGTCTGGTGTTGTATCCTCTGATGGACCTGCACTGTTAGTCTTGACAGCAGTATTTTCAAAAGTGAATTTTTCAAGATCAAACAGATCTGCAGGATTTGCTGGGATTTTCATTGATGAAAGTTCATTGAACTTTACATTCAAAGTCTCCTCCACTGCCTTGGTCCGTGTATTGAACACTTTGTAGGCCTTGGCAGTGGTTGAGTATCCCAAATGGTAACCACAATCAATTTTGGCTGCAAATTTTGAAATGGAATCTTTTAAGTTCAAAATAAAGCATGGGCAGCCAAACACTTTGAAATATGAGATCAGTGGTTTAATTTTATACAGAATTTCATAGGCAGTCTTTTTGTGCCTGGGGTTAATTAAAACTCTGTTCTGAACATAGCAAGCAGTGTTTACTGCCTCTGCCCAGAAAGTTAATGGCAAACCTGAATCTGCAAGCATGGTTCTGGCAGCCTCAATCAGAGTTCTGTTCTTCCTTTCCACTACCCCATTCTGCTCTGGTGTTCTAGGGATGCTGTACTGCCTTACAATCCCTTTCTTCACACAGAAGGCATCCAACTCCCTATTTTTGAATTCTGTGCCATTGTCACTCCTGAAGCTTTTCACTGGAAGGTCAAATTGCTTTTCAACCTGTATTACAAAGTCTTGCAAAATGCCTGCAGTTTCATCTTTTGAGTGCAAAAAGAAAGTCCATGTGAACCTAGAAAAATCATCAACAATAACCAAACAATATCTTTTCTTTTTGAGGCTCATGACTTGAACTGGGCCAAACAAATCCATGTGTAGCATTTGCAAACACTGGGTTGTTTTGGACTCTTCAATGGACTTGTAAGAACTTTTATGCTGTTTTCCTTTTAAACAGGAAATGCAATGTTCAGGACATGAAAACAATTTTTGTGGTAGGCCTCTCACCAAACCATTTTTTGAAATTTCTGTGATTGTCTTAAGATTTGTGTGTCCCAGCCTTCTGTGCCAAAGTTCTGTCTCTTTGTTAGAGGCAGCTGAGAACAGACAGGCATCAGCTCTGGGACACTCTTTTGACATGTCAACAACATAAACATTGCCACTTCTTTGAGCAACAAGTTTAGTTTGACCAATTTTGATTATTGCTTCAATCTTTTTGACCATTTCTGGTCCAACAATCCTACAACAGTCTTTTGTGAAGAATGACCCAAATCCCTTGTCACTCATTTGGGACACACTCAGAAGGTTGAATTTTAGATTGTCTATTAGATTGACATTTTCAAATTTTACATTTCCAGATTGCACTGTACCAGACCCCAGAACCTTCCCTTTACTATTATTCCCAAAGGATATATCACCCCCTCCATGGATTTTAAAGTCTTTGAAGAGGGCTTTACATCCTGTCATGTGCCTGGAGCCTCCACTATCTACATACCAAAGACTATCAAAGCATGCAGAAGCTCCCTGCACATGAAGTAAAAGGATTAGTTCATTAAGGTCTCCAAAGCCAACAAGGCTTTGGATGGGGTCTCAACAGTGTCTGGGATGGATGCAGAATGATGGACAGTGGTTAGATCAGGAGTTTGAACTGTTTTAGGACAGTGTTTCTCTAACCACTGTTGTGGGTCCTGACCAATCATCTGCTGGTAACCAAAAGGATGCTTGTTCACTTTGGGTTTAGAGGGCCTTTTGTAGGCCTCATAAACGTGAGGAATCCTTTGGTAAGACTGTTTTTCTCTGCCTTTTCTGAACTGATTGGCAGGGGGTGCATCAGTAACCTGAACATCTCTTTTGACAGATGTTTGGTTCAGCTGTTTTGTAACAGCTGTTTGAACTGGCACAAACAGTGGTTGTTTCTTGGTAAATTTGACAGATGTTGATGATGATGATGATGGACTCAAGGATGTTTTAGCAATGTACTCATTCTTTTTCACATCAAAGTTTTTGAGATACACACATGCTTGAGTTTTGTGGTTTGTTTTACCACAGACAATGCAACCTTCAGCTGAAACAATGACACTTGTCCTGTTTAAATCATAAGCTTTTAAGTGGAAACAATCTTTTGTTAGATGATTCCTTTTCTCACAGAATTCACAAAACAAGTTATCAATTTTTTCTTTCTTCTTTCTCTTTTCAGACTCCTTTGCAGCAGAGGTTTTAACCACTGCTGGGATGTCCTTGAGAGGTATGACTTTAGCTTTTGGAGCCTTGACACCATCAATTGATGTAAAGTCCATTGGCTTGAAATTTTCAAGAATGTCACACTCATCAGACCATTTTGGTTTAAACTGGTATTCTTCAAGCTCCTCAAAAGTAGAGGATTCCATTGGTCTGTCAAGTGTGATTTTGTTACCAAGTTTATCAGTGATTTTCACTTCTTGGCCATTCTTGTTTGTAGGGATGAACTCAGTGGTTACATCAGTGGTTTGAACAGATTTTTCAAAAGCAGTGTTTTCATCATCATGTTTTCTATAGCCAACCCCAAATTTCACATTGCTTTTTCTCTGTTTTTCAAGCATAACCTCATATCCTTTGCAGGATTCCACCCATCTTTCACAAGTAATCTGGGCGGACTCCAACTCCTTTTTGCAAACTTGGTATTTTTCTACCATAGTTTGAAGTTGGGTATTGGTTATACTTTGCTCTTCTTTTAGACAGCTGTTTTCTTTTTCTTTTTCAGTCAATTTGTTTTTAAGTTCTTTTAAAGACCTTTCAAATTTGACCTCATCAGACAAGATTTTATCCCGAAGGTTTTCATTCACCTCTTTAATGTTTGCAAAAGCAATTATGCAATTGTCAGAACACAGTTTTTCAAGAACTTGAGGAGATACCTTGGCAGCTGCCATCATTGCACAATCACATTGATGATATTCCTCATCATCAGCTTTCACCTTCTTTTCACCAGCCTTTTCTTCTTTCTCTTCTTGTTTGTCCTCTTCGGACCATGGATCTGTCAGTGGTTCAATCAGGGTACCTGAACTTTCTCCCAACAGTAGTTCACCAGCCACAGCAGTAACCACTGCTTCAGTCACCTCTTCCACTGTTTCAAAGCTCTGCTGTTCCTCCTCAGTTTCAACCCCCTCCTGTATTGACTCTAATGTCATCAAACAAAACTCATCATGATAAGAATCATTAGAAGCATAGAGTGCAAAATTTTCATCATTAAGGTCTTCAGGCATACTGCTCCAGTCAACAAACCCTTGAGTGAAAAAACTTTGTTGATCTGGTTGTGCTGCTGCTGGAGCAGTGGTTTGAGGTGCAACAGGTTGCACTTGTACCTGTGGAGCAGGGGTTTGAACATATTGGATTTGTGGAACAGTAGTTTGGACATAATGTACTGGCACAGGGGCAGCAGCATAGTGAGCAGTGTTCACTTGAGCTGCTGGGGCATATTGGGCATAGTGCACAGTGTTTTGGTTTTGAGGTCTAGGATTTGAGCTAGGATGAGTAATTATGGGACCAGTAGTTTGACTCCTACATTCCCTAGCGAAATGTCCCAACCTATTACACTTATAGCACTTGATTTTCGATTTATCCAACCCAACCCTTAGATTCCCATGCAAACCTGGGAATTTTCGCCCTATTCTTTTGTAGAACTTGCTAGTTCTGACACTTAGCAAAGCCAGTTGGTGCAGGATGTCCATTTCCTCTAAATCAGTGGGATCAAAATGTTGCAAATCATTTAGTTCAAAACTTAAATTGTCTGACATCTGGTTTTCATTTGCAGTGAATGCATAACTAGCAGAGTGAGGATCAGGGTTGTTAAAATTTGCACCAGCAGTTATGTCAATGAAGTGATCATAACCCTGATCCTTACCACTGCTCCCAGATTCTTCTTGACCCAGAAGAGCAGTATTACCGAAAGTGTAATCATCGGTAACTTTTCCTGACTCTTGTAACCTCCTTTTCTGGTTCAACTCCCTTTCGTAGGTCAGGAGTCGACCATGGAGTTGGGTCAAGGTCAGATCCTTGAATTCAGGTGAGTTTCGGGTGACAAAAGCTATGGTGTCCCATTTTTCTGGCAGTGACCTGAGGAACCTGCTATTTTGAGTTGAGTTTGTAAAAGTGGTGTTAACAAGCCTCAGTTCACTGATGAGACAACTGAAATGCTCAAATTGTTGCGTTAGTGATTCACCTTTAACGTAGCAAAATGTTTCATACTGTTGGTTCAGGATTTCCCTATTGTTTTCTATGACTTCTTCAGTTCCCCCAAACTGTTCCTTAAGTGCGTCCCATAACTCTTTGGCACTGTTACAATGTAACAGTCCAGCATATATCTCATTGGGCAGCGCTGATGCTACGATGCTAAACGCTTTAGCATCTAGTTCGATCTTTTGAAAATCGGTTTCGGTATAATTTTCAACTGGTTTTGGAACGAACTTTTTAGCATCTTCAGCACTTGGCACTGAAGGAACATGGGGACCATAAATGACAGATTTCCAACAACCTGTGCTTTGTTGAGCGAGGATGTGACCCATCCTCCTCTGCCAGATGTTGTACTCATTTCTTTTTAGCAAAGGTGGTTTAAAAAGTGAGCCGATGTTGTTTTTATCATCCTGAGATTGTGACGTCATTCTTGTTATTTTACAGACACTGAGAAATCAACTTTAATGGTAATTAATCCTTGCTCTGTTTTTCAACGGACGAACAAACGATCAGTATCAACTGTTATGAGCTGAACTATTTACGTCAAAATGATTGTTAAATCAAATTTGACTGTCCAAGCTCTGATACCAATTGTTGGATCTGAGTTTCTTTTTGATTGTATTTTCGTTTGAAATTAAGATGGAAATGAAAGAGTTGTGCAGCGGAAATAAGATGAAAACAAACTTTGCATACAATCAAACGAGAGTAATACTTTTATCAAACATCTTTACACAATGAATCGAAAGATTGAATTTGTTTCAACAATGATTACAATGATTGATGTATGAATGCAAACTCCCCCTCAGCCAGAGCTCAGTAGTTTGTTCGTGCAAAGAAGACGATGTGATCAAAGAGCTAATAGAACAGTACAAAGTACTGAACTATTTATAGGCACTTGCAAACCACTGAGCATCTTTAGCTGACATCACCATGAAAGTGACATCTAACCTCCTAACAAACTCTAACCTCTGATCTATAAACACTGATGTACTAAACTACTGCTATTACATTACATTTCATAAAAGACACTTTAAACAGCTGCTGCATCCTTCCACTGCTGTGAACCCAGCAGTGCCTGTCCGGATCAGCAGTACTTGACTCAAGCCAGTAGATTGAGTCAGCAGAGCTTTGGTCTGCTATCAGTCTTTGTCATTGGTCAGTAGATGCAAAGCAGCAGTTGTAGGTCAGCACTTAGTATGATCAGCAGATAGGAGGTCAGCATATATAAAACCACTTTCAAGGGGAGAGATTTGCATGAACTAACTGTAATCGTCTGCTTATTCTGGATCCACTGCTCTGATCCAGTTTTGGCTTTAATTATCTGTTCCTCTGATAGGGTTCAATCCCAACACCTATGCCATGAGTTGGGAAGAATTTAAGCGGCTGGTGGAAAGAAAATTCTGTCCCGAATATGAAAAGGAACAGATGGCGAATAAGTTCCTCAATCACCGGATGGTAGACGTTGATTGCCGAGGGTATACTTCGACATTCTTCGAGTATGCTAGAGTGGTACCAACCCTGGCTTCGCCAGAACCGGTACTTATTTCCCGCTATATTTGGGGATTGATTGGCGAAATCCGTGATATCGTTAAAGCTGCGAGACCTCGCACAATTGACGATGTTGTGGAATTAGCTAACACCCTAACTGACGGGATGGTACGCACAAGAGAAGAAAACCGGAAAAAGGAAGTGGCCCAAAAGATTACCCAAGGATTCTGTGTGGGTAACAGTAGTAATTTCAAGAAAAAGGGAACTGGGCATTCTTCCACTATTCCATTTTGCAATACCTGCAAAAGAAAGCATTTTGGAAGATGCAAAGGGTATTGCAATTTCTGCAAGATTCCGGGGCATCAAGAAGAAGAGTGCAGAAAGAAGAAAGCAACAATCTGCTACAACTGCGGAGAAGCTAGACATTTTAGGCTAGACTGCCCAAAATTAGTCAAACCAGCTGATAACAAAGCCAAACCTGCAGAAGGAACTACCAAGAAAAACATAAGAGCCTTCCAGTTGACTACTCAGGAAGCAGAGCTAATCCCTGATGTGATAGCTGGTACGTTCCTAGTTCATGACGTTTATGCAAAAGTATTATTTGACTCTGGTGCAAACCAAAGTTTTATAAATACTTCATTCTGCCAAGCTCTTAACTTACCCTTAACCAACCTTAGGCAGATTTTTACAGTCGAAACGGCAGATGGTAATTCTGTTAAAATAGATAAGGTTTTACGAGAAGGAAAGATAGAGCTTTTAGGCCACAAATTTTCTGCAAACCTTTTACCTATGAATTTAGCCGGATTCGACGTTGTATTAGGAATGGATTGGTTAATATCCAACCATTCTCAAATTCTTTGTGATAAGAATTCTATAGAAATTCATACACCCACAGGAGAAATAGTGATGATTACAGGAGATAAGCCACGTAAGCCAATGAAATTCATTTCAGTAATGAAGTTGGCCAGTTATTCAAGAAAACAAGAAGTGGTGTATATGATTTCGGTAATCATTAACACGAAAGGTAAGGAACTTAAAGAAATTCCTGTAGTAGCTGAATACCCAGATGTATTCCCAGAAGAACTACCGGGATTACCACCCAATAGGGAAGTAGAATTTAGAATTCATCTAATTCCTGGAACTACACCGATAGCCAAGGCACCTTATCGGTTAGCACCCACCGAAATGTTATAACTTAAAAAGCAGTTAGACGAATTATTAAGCAAAGGATTTATACAACCTAGTTCATCCCCGTGGGGAGCACCAGTGTTGTTTGTGAAAAAGAAAGATGGGTCGATACGAATGTGTATCGATTATAGGGATTGAATAAGGTTACAATTAAGAATCGATACCCATTACCTTGGATTGATGATCTCTTTGATCAATTGCAAGGAGCTAGATACTTTTCTAAGATAGACTTACGCTCCGGATACCATCAATTGAAAGTACAAGAAGAGGACATACCTAAAACTGCCTTCAGAACTAGGTATGGTCATTACGAGTTTACAGTCATGCCCTTCGGACTAACAAATGCTCCAACAGCATTTATGGATATGATGAATAGGATCTGTAAACCGTACTTGGATAAATTTGTAATTGTCTTCATCGACGATATACTCATTTATTCCAAAAGTCAGGACGAGCATTGTGAGCACTTACATGCGCTCTTAACTTTGTTTAGAAAGGAGAAGCTTTTACGCCAAATTCTCGAAGTGTGAATTTTGGCTACAAGAGGTACAATTTTTAGGACATATGGTTAATCATGAAGGTATTCACGTAGATCCCTCCAAAATAGAAGCGATCACCAAATGGAAGGTCCTGCAATCAGCTATGGAAATTAGAAGTTTTCTAGGGTTAGCTGGATACTATAGACGATTCATTAAGGATTTTTCCAAAATAGTTATGCCATTAACTAAGCTAACATGTAAAGCAGTTAAGTTTGAATGGGGACCTAGGCAAGAAGAGGCCTTTAGGATTTTGAAGCAAAGTTAACAAACGCCCCAATACTAGCCTTGCCAGAAGGAACAGAAGATTTTGAAGTTTACTGCGATGCTTCTAAGCTAGGATTAGGATGTGTGCTAATGCAACGCAAGAAGGTAATTGCGTATGCCTCAAGGCAATTAAAAAGCACGAGGAAAATTATACGACGCATGACTTAGAATTAGGAGCCATAATTTTTGCCCTTAAGATTTGGAGACACTACCTGTATGGAAGTAAGTTTACTGTCTATACAGATCATAAGAGTTTAAGATACATATTTGGGCAAAAAGAATTAAATATGAGGCAATGGAGATGGATGGAAATCCTAAGTGACTACGACTGTGATATTCAATATCACGAAGGAAAAGCAAACGTAGTTGCAGATGCCTTAAGTCGTAAGTGTCATAAAAAGCAAAAGCGAGCTCGTGCTCTTAGATTAAGTCTACAATTAGACTTAATGGAAAAACTGAAAAACACCCAAGAAACAGCCAATTATCAGGTCCTGAAATCGTATAAGAGACTACCGACAAGATCACTCAAATCAAGGAATGATTAAAGACGGCTCGAGATCGCCAGAAGAGTTATGCAGACAATCGACGCAAGCCACTGGAATTTCAAGTTGGAGACATGGTACTCTTGAAAGTTTCTCCTTGGAAAGGAGTAGTTCGGTTGGGTAAGAAGGGAAAGCTAAGTCCAAGATACGTAGGACCATTCCCAATAATCCAGCGAATAGGACCAGTTGCTTATCGCTTACAACTGCCAGAAGAATTGGCTGGAGTACATGACGTATTCCATGTATCCAACCTCAAGAAATGTTTATCTGACGAATCCCTGGTAGTACCTCTCCAAGATATAGAGGTAAATGAAAAGCTAAAATTCGTTGAGAAACCACTTCAGATAGAAGACAGAAAGATTAAGTTTCTCAAGCACAAAAGACTAGTATTGGTCAAGGTCAAGTGGGATTCAAAAAGAGGACCAGAGTACACTTGGGAGCTGGAATCGGAAATGAAGCGAAAGTATCCTCACTTATTTCAATAAATCTCGAGGACGAGATTTTTAAATAAGGTGGGGAGGATGTAAGGACCTTCAAAAATGTCCCAAAACGACCCGTAAGTGAAAACCCGGACCCCTGAAACCCTAACGTGCATGAAAAACTAAGAAAAGAAGATTTCTGGGTTTCACGCGGGCCGCGTAAGAGTAAGCATAGGCTTACGCGGGCCGTGTCAAAGCATAGTTGACCGGATAAGCATGCTAGGCCACGTGTCGCACACGTGGCAGGCCTACCGATGACACGCTAGCCCTAGTCTACGACTAGGTGGCCCTCGCGGGCCGCGTAAGATCAAGGGGAGGTTTACGCGGGCCGCGTAAACCTCATTTTTCAGCTATAAATTGATCCGATCATGGCCTGTTCATCTGTGTCGAAAACATTTCTCAAAAACGAAGTTCTACTGCTCAAAATCATAATTTCCATTAGGGAGGCGCTGCTACGATACAGGGTATTAACTCAATCGCTGCTACGATTCAATGTCCGATCGATTGAAACTATCCGATGGATGTTTAAGTGCCGCCCACATTAGGGCTATACTTTGTCATTCGTCGTGAATTCGATGGATGTTTAAGTGTTGCACTTTGTCATTCGTTGTGAGGGTTTTAAACTTGTGAGTTATCGTAAATGCTGTATTAGTTACTGACCTAGTTCGTGTGCATTGTTGTTTAAATTAGGTTATCAGGCTTATCAGTAGGCTAAAACTCTGCCCGTTTAAACTTGCAATGTGAGTCATTCTCTTTTTATCAACAATGTTTTACAATACTCCAATCATTTTCAAAAGTTATAATTACAGGGATTAAGTCGTGGTTATCTTGAATCACTGGCTAGTGGGGTATTGTGCACATTACTAATTTCTCACGGTTAGGCTAATAAATCCTAACAGTGATAATCATCACTACTTGGGTGAAAGGACCCAATAGTGGTATGACCATCGTCACCAGGAGGTGACACGGCGCCAGATAAAAATAAGATAGAAGCCATTGTAATCGCTCTTATGCTGTAATTTATAACTATGTGTTGTTTTATCAAAATTGAGTGACTCGCCAGTATTTCCCCGCTGATAAAATATTTTTCAAACATGTTTCAGGTGACCTACTGTGAATCAAGGAAAAGTGCTACGGAGCACTAACAAGCTTGAAGTAGTGGCTCAAATAAATAAATAAACATGTTTTGTAAAACAGGGAATTTCCTAGTAAAATTCCTCTATTGTAAATTACGGGGTTTATCCCAAATTATGAAATAAAATAATCAGGCATTTTCAAGTTTTAAACGATCCTGCTAGACTTCCGCTGTCAACTCAAATAATAAATACCACGGGTTCCTGTCCCACGGCTCCTGGACCGGGTAAAATCAGGACGGGGGCCGTGATAGAATGGCCACGACTTAAGCACGGGGGTGTAGGCATACACCTATCTGTTGCGTATGTAAAAGATATACTCACTCGTGAGGAAACTTCTTGTGAGTTTATATTTGTGGTGTGTCGATTAATCTTGTTCGGATTTTATATCGGCCCTAAATGTTGGACAAACATGTAAACCTGATACAAGATTGTTATTAATATAATTGTCCCAAGTTATAAATGTTTGTGCCTTGTGCATTTAAACCAATTTTCATAAATGTTTTCAAAAGAGTCGGTTAATTGTATTTACTAGTGTAAACTGACGTATTTTCCAAAAAAGACTAAGTGACAGGTACCGTACGTAATTGGCTGGGAGCTCGGGGCGTTAATAAGGAATCTTGCAAGTTCTAAACGTCTAAAGTCTGTTGAACAATATTTATATTTCTGTTTTAAGATCCGCCTGTGGATTCATATACAACCGTTTGTCTAAAGTTTAATTATACTTTAAATTTCGGTTTTTGTAATATTATTTTCATCTAAGACTTCTGCTGTGCATTAAACTGTATACATTTGACTATGACAATATCAACTACGTCACGATACTCCCCACCGGGCCCACCGGTAATACGTGGAAATATCTGGGTGTGACAGGTTGGTATCAGAGCCAACATTGAGGGAATTAAACACTAACATTTTGTGTTTAATCTCAATGACACAGTTGCACATTCCTCGACTTCCGAGTCTAGACATGAACTAGGAATAATCTCATCCCTAATAAGTATACACTGTTTGTGATATTTATGTATTTCAGGAACATATCGCCGAGTAAAGCTGCCATTGGTGGAAGCTCTCCAAACCCGAAGTCTAAGAATGTTAAGCTTCGTACCACAGCTCGAATAAGCGTACGACCAGTATGGAGAAAGGACCTTTTTGGACCCATTCCTAAAATCAAACCAGTTGAAACAATTAACCATATTTCAGATTCTGTACCTAACACTTTTGAAACTTCAAATAAGAAGCCAACATCGGAGGAGTCCATACCAACTGTCCCTGAGGCTCCCACTTCAAAGATGATACCTATGGACTCAAATGATCCATATTTCTTACCTCCAAGTCTTGGAATCCCAAACTTGGATTATACCAGTCCTGACCCTATTCGTGATCCATATTATTCATTAACCATAGAATCCTTGGATTCCAATTTTGCAAAGGTTCCTAATATGGAAGATTTCGACTACCCGCCAAAACCTTCAGTATCCGTACAACACACAGTGAATCAAGGTGTAAGGACCTTCAAAATTGTCCATAAACGACCCGTAGGTAAAAACTCGGACCCCTGAAACCCTAACCCATATCAAAAATCAATAAAAAACAATTTTCTGGTTTCACGCGGGCCGCGTAAACCATAAGATAAGTTTACGCGGGCCGCGTCAACTTAAAATTGTTCCGGATAAGTGTTTAAGCCACGTGTCATCCACCTGGCAAACCTACTCGTGACACACCAAGCCTACGCATAGACTAGGGGTTCTCGCGGGCCGCGTAAAAGCCTGTTAAGGCTTACGCGGGCCGCGTAAAACTCAAAATCAGGCTATAAGTAGCCTGTGCATGGGGCATTCATCTGCACTCGAAATTTTCACTTCAAAACGACCAAATTCTGCAGAAAACAAGCTTTTAGGGATCATGACACTGCTACGATACAGGGTATTAACTCGATCGCTGCTACGATTCAATGTCCGATCGATTGAAACCAATCCGATGGATGTTTAAGTGCTGCCCACATTAGGGCTATACTTTGTCATTCGTCGTAAAATCGATGGATGTTTAAGCGTTGCACTTTGTCATTCGTCGTGAGGGTTTCGATCTCGTGAGTTATCGTAAATGTTGTATTAAGTTACTGACCTAGTTCGTGTGCATTGTTATTTAAATTAGGTTACAAGGCTTATCAGTAGGCTAAATTCTGCCCGTTTAAATCTGCAAAGTGAGTCATTCTCTTTTTATCAATAATGTTTTACAATACTCCAATCATTTTCAAAAGTTATAATTACAGGGATTAAGTCGTGGTTATCTTGAATCACTGGCTAGTGGGGTATTGTGCACATTACTAATTTCTCACGGTTAGGTTCATTAACCTAACAGTGATAATCATCACTACTTGGGTGAAAGGACCCAATAGTGGTATGACCATCGTCACCAGGAGGTGCCACGGCGCCAGATAAAAATAAGATAGTAGCCATTGTAATCGCTCTTATGCTGTAATTTATAACTATGTGTCGTTTTATCAAATTGAGTGACTCGCCAGTATTTCCCCGCTGAAAAAATATTTTTAAAACATGTTTCAGGTGACCTACTGTGAAGCAAGGAAAAGTGCTACGGAGCACTAATAAGCTTGAAGTAGTGGCTCGGTCAAATAAATAAACATGTTTTGTAAAACCAGGGAATTCCTTGTGAAATTCCTCTATTGTAAATTATGGGGTTTATCCCAATTTATGAATTAAAATAATTGGGCATTTTCAAGTTTTAAACGATCCTGCTAGACTTCCGCTGTCAACTCAAATAATAAATACCACGGGTTCCTGTCCCGCGGCTCCTGGACCGGGTAAAACCGGGACGGGGGCCATGACAGTTAAAGGTGGTATCAGAGCCACTGATTTAAGCTAATTAAGTATTTAGAAATACTTAATTTTCTGATTGCCATTCTGTGATTCTGTGAAAATTTAATTTACAAAAGTTTAACTTAGAATTTTGTGTGTTTCTTCATGTATGCTCACAGCATGAATGAACTATCAGAAGCACTTCAAAACTTTTCTATCCATAGCTCAGATATGGATACCACCAGTACTTTTACTGGCTACCAGGCTGACACTGAAGAGCTAATGGTATTCCAAGCCCAACCTCAGGAAAAACCTAAACCGAAGAAAAGAAGAAGACTTGTAGGCTGGAGGCGTGTGCGTCGGAAGAGGCCAGCAACACAGAAAGTTATAAAGACTGAGGATCCCAGAGATAAAGGCAAAGGAATTGAGATTGGAGAAAGTTCAGGGCAAGCCCAAAAGATGCCACCCTGGGAGGAACTGGACCGCCAATTGGCAAATAGTGACCTTATCGGACCTGCCGATGAAAACCTCTTTGGTTATCCAGCAGAAGCACAACTTCCAGTCAATCTGGAACCTGCTATTCCAGATCCCCTTGTTAACCCCCGACCTCTAGGAGAGCTGGAAGAATGGTGGACCACTGACTGGCAGTTTCAGAATCTCCAGAATAAGCCTAATACCTTTTTCCCTCAGTTTGACCCTGAGCCTCCACTACACCCACCTATGAGCTCAGAAAACTTAGCTGAACTCCACCACTATGGCGAGGAGCTGGTGGACACAGGGAATAGAATCCGGGAAGTATGCCAGCTGACGGGATCGTATGTGGTTGTGGGAATGTGTGTTTAATAATAATATAATAATAAAAATATAATAATGTAAAATAACCTAAAATAAAACTTTTGTAAAGTAACTGGTGTGTACGGACGCATATTAAAATATATAAAATATGGAAGTCGAAAAATCGACAATTTGGCTATACATGTTGACAAGATTATGTGCGATTATTATATCGTGTTTGGTTATTAATTATTTTGTGCTAATCACTTATATATATTAATTACCAGATGGAACATGCTAGTAATGAACCAGTTAACGAAGTTAACCCATCTGAGCAAAACCATGAAGATCAATTTCTGAATAGGCAAGATATAGAAAACATCGTTGCCCAGGGAATAGCAAATGCTATTCCAGCAATTCTTGCTGCTGCCCGAAATCCTGTTGAACCTCCACCACCTATTCCCAGCAAACGTACTCGTGATAACAATTTCAGTAATAGTGTAAAAGGAGGCGGCAACAATAATAATAACGATGATGTGATACAAGCCCCATTTCTTAAAAGAATGAAAGCTGCAACGCCTGGTTACACTTACAAGGAATTTCTTGCCTGTAAACCGGCTGAATTTGCAGGCAACGAGGGGGAAACTGCCGCACAGCGTTGGTTGGAGAAAACCGAGGCAGTATTTAAAATAAGTAAATGTGCCGAGGAAGACAAGGTCATGTACGCGTCACATCTTTTTAAAGAAGGGGCACTAGAATGGTGGAATACGGTGTTACAAGCCAAGGGAAGTGACATGGCCTATGCCATGAGTTGGGAAGAATTTAAGCGGCTGGTGGAAAGAAAATTATGTCCCGAATATGAGAAAGAACAAATTGCAAATAAATTCTTGAACCACCGGATGGTGGATGTAGACTGTCGAGGGTATACTTCGACATTCTTCGAGTATGCTAGAGTGGTACCAACCCTGGCTTCGCCAGAACCGGTACTTATTTCCCGTTACATCTGGGGTTTGATTGGCAAAATTCGTGACATTGTCAAAGCTGCGAGACCTCGCACAATTGACGATGCTGTGGAATTAGCCAACACTTTGACTGACGGGCTGGTACGCACAAGAGAAGAAAACCGGAAAAAGGAAGTAGCCCAAAACATTACCCAAGGATTCCGTGTGGGTAACAGTAGTAATTTCAAGAAAAAGGGAACTGGGCAATCTTCCACTGTTCCATTTTGAAATACTTGTAAAAGAAAGCATTTTGGTAAATGCAAAGGGTATTGCAACTTCTGTAAAATTCCAGGGCATCAAGAAGAAGATTGCAGGAGGAAGAAGTCAACAATCTGCTATAACTGTGGAGAAGCTGGACATTTTCGGCCAGACTGCCCGAAACTGGTCAAACCAGCTGACAATAAAGCCAAACCTGCAGAAGGAACTACCAAGAAGAACATAAGAGCCTTTCAGCTGACTACTCAAGAAGCGGAACTCATCCCAGACGTGATAGCTGGTACGTTCCTAGTTCATGACATTTATGCAAAAGTATTATTTGACTCTGGTGCAAACCAAAGTTTTATAAATACTTCATTCTGCCAAGCTCTTAAACTACCCGTAACCAACCTTAGACAAATCTTTACTGATGAAACGGCAGATGGGAATTCTGTTAACATAGATAAGGTTTTGCGAGAAGGAAAGATAGAGCTCTTAGGCCATAAATTTTCTGCAAACCTTTTACCTATGAATTTAGCCGGATTCAATGTTGTATTAGGAATGGATTGGTTAGTAGCCAACCATGCTCGAATTCTTTGTGATAAGAATTCCATAGAAATTCATACACCCACAGGAGAAATAGTGGTGATTACAGGAGATAAGCCACGTAAGCCACTGAAATTCTTTTCAGTAATGAAAGTGGCCAGTTATTCAAGAAAACAAGAAATAGTGTATATGATTTCGGTAGTGTCAGAATACCCGGATGTATTTCCGGAAGAACTACCTGGACTACCACCCGATAGGGAAGTAGAATTTAGAATTCATCTAATTCCTGGAACTACACCGATAGCCAAGGCACCTTATCGGTTAGCACCCACCGAAATGCTAGAATTGAAAAAGCAGTTAGATGAGTTACTAAGCAAAGGATTTATACAGCCTAGCTCATCCCCTTGGGGAGCGCCTGTGTTGTTTGTGAAAAAGAAAGATGGTTCGATGCGAATGTGTATCGATTATAGGGAATTAAATAAGATTACAATTAAGAATCGATACCCATTACCTAGGATTGATGATCTTTTTGATCAACTTCAAGGAGCTAGATATTTTTCTAAGATAGATTTACGCTTCGGATACCATCAGTTGAAAGTACAAGAAGATGACATACCTAAAACCGCTTTTAGAACTAGGTATGGTCATTACGAGTTTACAGTCATGCCCTTTGGACTAACAAATGCTCCTGCAACATTCATGGACATGATGAATAGGATCTGTAAACCGTACCTGGATAAATTTGTAATTGTCTTCATCGACGATATACTCATTTATTCCAAAAGTCAGGACGAGCATTGTAAACACTTGCATGCACTCTTAACCTTGTTAAGAAAGGAAAAGCTTTACGCCAAATTCTCGAAGTGTGAATTTTGGCTACAAGAGGTACAATTTTTAGGACACATGGTGAATCACGAAGGTATTCACGTAGATCCCTCCAAAATAGAAGCGATCACCAAATGGAAGGTCCCGCAATCAGCTATGGAAATTAGAAGTTTTCTAGGGTTAGCTGGATACTATAGACGATTCATTAAGGATTTTTCCAAGATAGCTGTACCATTGACTAAGCTAACCTGTAAAGCAGTTAAGTTTGAATGGGGACCCAGGTAAGAAGAGGCCTTTAGGATTTTAAAGAAAAGATTAACAAACGCCCCAATTCTTGCCTTACCTGAAGGGACAGAAGATTTTGAAGTTTACTGCGATGCTTCTAAGCTAGGATTAGGATGTGTACTAATGCAACGCAAGAAGGTAATTGCGTATGCCTCAAGGCAATTAAAGAAGCACGAAGAGAACTATACGACTCATGACTTAGAGTTAGGAGCCATAATTTTTTGCCCTTAAGATTTGGAGACACTATCTGTATGGAAGTAAGTTTACTGTCTATACAGATCATAAGAGCTTAAGATACATATTTGGGAAAAAAGAATTAAACATGAGATAAAGAAGATGGATGGAAATTCTAAGTGACTACGACTGTGATATTCAATATCACGAAGGAAAAGCAAACGTAGTTGCAGATGCCTTAAGTCGTAAGTATCATGAAAAGCAAAAGCGAGTTCGTGCTCTTAGAATAAATCTAAAGTTAGATTTAATGGAACAACTGAAAAACATCCAAGAAACAGCAATCAAGGATGATGCTGAAGGTATGAAAGGACGAATAAAGGAATTAGAGCAAGGAAGTGATGGAATTTGGAGATTCCACAAGAAAAGGATTTGGGTACCTAAGCAAGGAGAATTAAGAAATAAAATTTTAGAGGAAGGCCATAAATCATGATATACCATGCATCCTGGTAACAATAAAATGTACCAAGATTTATGAAATAACTTCTGGTGGATAGGAATGAAAAAGGACATAGCTAGATATGTTTCTAAGTGTCTTACTTGTTCACAGGTTAAGGCAGAACACCAGAAACCCTCAGGTCTACTATAACAATTAGAAATGCCTGTTTGGAAATGGGAACTAATAACCATGGATTTCTTTACTAAGTTACCCAAAACCAGAAAAGGTAATGACGCGATTTGGGTAATTGTGGATCGATTAACCAAATCAGCTCATTTTCTACCCAAGAAAGAAACCTTTAGCATGGAAAGGTTAGCCAAGTTATATGTAGACGAAGTAGTATCCTTACATGGAGTTCCACTCTCCATTGTATCGGATAGGGATAGTCGTTTCACTTCCCATTTTTGGACAAGTTTCCAAGAAGCAATGGGGACCCGACTAAATTTAAGCACTGCATACCATCCTCAAACAGACGGACAAAGTGAAAGGACGATCCAAACCCTGGAGGACATGCTTAGGGCATGTGTGATAGATTTTGGTGGAAACTGGGATGACCACCTACCCTTAATCTAATTCTCCTATAACAATAGTTATCATTCAAGCATAGAAGCTGCCCCATTCGAAGCACTATATGGACGAAAATGCAGAACTCCAGTTTGCTGGGTAGAAATAGGAGAAAGTCAATTATCAGGTCCTGAAATCATACAAGAAACCACTGACAAGATCACTCAAATCAAGGAAAGACTGAAAACAACTCGATATCGCCAGAAGAGTTATGCCAATAATCAACGCAAGCCACTAGAATTTGAAGTTGGAGACATGGTACTCTTGAAAGTTTCTCATTGGAAAGGAGTAGTTCGGTTTGGTAAAAGAGGAAAGCTGAGTCCAAGATATATAGGACCCTTTCCAGTAATCCAACACATAGGACCAGTTGCATATCGCTTACAACTACCAGAAGAACTAGCCGGAGTACATGACGTATTTCATGTATCCAACCTCAAGAAATGTCTATCTGACGAATCCCTGGTAGTACCTCTTCAAGACATAGAGGTAAATGAAAAGCTAAAGTTTGTTGAGAAACCACTCCAGATAGAAGACAGAAAGATTAAATTCCTCAAGCATAAAAGATTGATACTAGTCAAAGTCAAATGGGATTAAAAAAGAGGACCCGAATACACCTGGGAACTGGAATCGGAGATGAAGCGAAAGTATCCTCACTTATTTCAGTAAATCTCGAGGACGAGATTTTAAATAAGGTGAACCAAGGTGTAAGGACCTTCAAAATTGTCCATAAACGACCCGTAAGTAAAAACTCGGACCCCTGAAACCCTAACCCATATCAAAAATCAAGAAAAATCAATTTTCTGGTTTCACGCGGGCCGCGTAAACCATAAGATAAGTTTACGAGGGCCGCGTCAACTTAAAATTGTTCCGGATAAGTGTTTAAGCCACGTGTCGTCAACCTGGCAAACCTACTCGTGACACACCAAGCCTACGCGTAGACTAGGGGTTCTCGCGGGCCGCGTAAAAGCCTGTTAAGGCTTACGCGGGCCGCGTAAAACTCAAAATCAGGCTATAAGTAGCCTGTGCATGGGGCATTCATCTGCACTCGAAATTTTCACTTCAAAACGACCAAATTCTGCAGAAAACAAGCTTTTAGGGATCACGACGCTGCTATGATACATGGTATTAACTCGATCGCTGCTACGATTCAATGTCCGATCAATTGAAACCAATCCGATGGATGTTTAAGTGCTGCCCACATTAGGGCTATACTTTGTCATTCGTCGTAAATTCGATGGATGTTTAAGGGTTGCACTTTGTCATTCGTCATGAGGGTTTCGATCTCGTGAGTTATCGTAAATGTTGTATTAAGTTACTGACCTAGTTCGTGTGCATTGTTATTTAAATTAGGTTACAAGGCTTATCAGTAGGCTAAATTCTGCCCGTTTAAATCTGCAAAGTGAGTCATTCTCTTTTTATCAATAATGTTTTATAATACTCCAATCATTTTCAAAAGTTATAAATACAGGGATTAAGTCGTGGTTATCTTGAATCACTGGCTAGTGGGGTATTGTGCACATTACTAATTTCTCACGGTTAGGTTCATTAACCTAACAGTGATAATCATCACTACTTGGGTGAAAGGACCCAACAGTGGTAAGACCATCGTCACCAGAAGGTGACACGGCGCCAGATAAAAATAAGATAGTAGCCATTGTAATCGCTCTTATGCTGTAATTTATAACTATGTGTCGTTTTATCAAATTGAGTGACTCGCCAGTATTTCCCCGCTAATAAAATATTTTTAAAACATGTTTCAGGTGACCTACTGTGAAGCAAGGAAAAGTGCTACGGAGCACTAATAAGCTTGAAGTAGTGGCTCGGTCAAATAAATAAACATGTTTTGTAAAACCAGGGAATTCCTTGTGAAATTCCTCTATTGTAAATTACGGGGTTTATCTCTTTTTATGAATTAAAATAATTGGGCATTTTCAAGTTTTAAACGATCCTGCTAGACTTCCGCTGTCAACTCAAATAATAAATACTACGGGTAAAACCGGGACGGGGGCCGTGACACAAGCAGAAAACTTTCAGAAATAAAATGAGGAAGAAACTCCTTTTGTTATATTTCATTTCTTTAGTTGTCCCTATATGGACATATTTACTTTTAGTCCCTGCGTGGACAAATTTATTTGTTTAAGACCCGTTTATGGCAATTGTTGTAATAATTAGAACTTTTTTATGAAAAGTTTCCTTTTTAAAATTTACTTTGGCATTAAACGTATACATATATATTATGTCCTAAATCAAAACATAATTTCAATTTATGATTTCTCTGCCATTAAATCTCAAAAGAAAATCTTGAAGGTATAACCTAGCCTATAGGTCATTTTAGACATGGCTACAATGGTAAAGCCTTTTTAAGATAATAAATCCTTGTTAACACCTAAGAACGTGTTAGCACTCTTGACAAATGTGGTTCGAGAAAATCACAATAGATATCCTTATATTGGATTCTTCCAATTCCTTTTCTAGCCTAAAGATCTAAAATCATGGCTTAAATCATCAAATTAGGTGATCATATTATAAACATCCATTAGTGATGAAATGCCTACGGGCTATACCTATTGTCCTAAAAGACAAATGATAGTTGTAGTCTATGACTCCCTGTCAAGAAAGGTAATGAACTATATTCAAACCTAAATGCCTAGATCCTATAAGATCATGGTTCATAAATTCAAAACTGTCCTTGTGAGAAGGCCTTTTTGTGCCGTTTTTATATCCTTAATAGTTATAAATGGATTAACTATAATGAAAAGTTTAAAATAAACCTGATTACCAAATTAACCAAATATGGTCTATTTATACCATGGTTAATGAATCATCGAAAATGATGATTCCATAATAGACTTCTAAACAAAATTATTGTCAATTGTTTATAGAAAACAAGCCTCGACATGCCTGAATCAGACGAGGTTAACCGTCATCCCAATATGAGGAATTGCAATACAAGAATGAATGTAACAGGTGCAAACCTACAAGCATTAATAGATAATGCTGTCACTCGATGTAACAACTCTCATCAAATTTATTATTTCTTATTTTATTATGTCCAATAGGAAACCCTAATTGAAACCCCCAAGTAATATTGCATAACCCCTAAAATTTTCAGAACAATCAGAACTAGGATCAGGGCCCCTAAAACTCAAGGGGGGGGGGGTATTCTCTAATCGTTATTATCCTCACAGTTTGTTGTCAAATGTGAATTTCATCGAACGGTCGACTCAGCCATGCTATAAATCCACGAAGCTACCCTACTCTAAAAGTTACCCGTCGCGCCACGCGCCAGGACCAGGTGACCCTGGCGCGCCACGCGAGGGAACCAAAAACTCAATATATATAGCAGGGTTTGGCACTTGCATGGAACTATTATTACGACGCTCAAATTCAATTCCTACGTTGAGATATCATCAGTTTACTCCAAAAACACACACAAACATGAAATTCTGCCACGATAACAGGGTAATAACTCGATCACTGCTACGATTTAATGTCCGATCGATAAAAACCAATCCGATGGATGTTTAAGTGCTGCCTGTATTTGGGCTATACTTTGTCATTCGTTGTGAAGGTTTTGGATCTCGTGAGTTGTCGTAAAAGTTGTATTAAGTTACTGACCTAGTTTTCGTGTGCATTGTTATTTGAATTAGGTTAACCAGGCTAAAATCAGTAAGCTAAACGCTGCCCGTCTAAATCTGCAATGTGAGTCATTCTCTTTTTATCAAAATACTTTACAAAACCCTAAATGTTTTCCAGTAATAATTACAGGGATTAAATCTTTGTAATCTTCAATTACTGCCGGTATGTGGGGTTTTGTATACATTACTTGATACCCGTCACCATTGGACAACGGGTTAGCCAATGGGTGATCTGACCATAGTCACAGATACTGTCGAGTGACAAATACCGATTTGGGATAATTGGTAGATAGAAACAATATAATCACCCTTAATATTGTATATTATAACAATGTGTCGTTTTGTGTAACTTGAGTGACTCGCCAGTATTTTCCTGCTGATAAAACCTTTTAAAACATGTTTCAGGTGATCTGCTGTGATCCAGGAAAAAGTTCCGTGTAGCACTGCAAGCTTAAAGAAGTGGCTCAATAAAATAAAGAAACATGTTTTTGTAAAAACAGGGATTTCCCAGTGAAATCACCTTTATTGTAAATTATGGGTGTTATCCCCAATTTGTGAAATAAAATAAATTGGGTATTTTCAAGTTTTAAAAGATCCTTTTAAACTTCTGCTGTCAACTCAAATAATAAATACCACGGGTTTTCTGCCCGCGGCACCTGGACCGGGTCACACCGGGTCGGGGGCCGTGACAGAAAAATGTGGTATCAGAGCCACTGATTTAAGCCAATTAAGTATTTAGAAATACTTAATTTTTCTGATTGCCATTCTGTGATTTTATTAAAAATATAATTTACAAAATTTTAACTTAGAATTTTGTATGTTTCTTCATATATGCTAACAACATGAATGAGTTATCTGAAGCTCTTCAGAATATCACTATCCATTGTGCTGACATGGAAGTTTCCGAGGGTTTTTCCGGTTATTGGGCCGACACCGAGGAACCAATGGTATTCCAAGCCCAACCTCAGGAGAAACCAAAACCGAAATAGAGAAGAAGACTCGTAGGCTGGAGGCGTGTGCGTAGGAAGAAACCAGCAACACAGAAAGTTATAAAGACTAAGGATCCCATGGATAAAGGAAAAGGAATAGAGATAGGAGAAAGTTCCAGGCAAGCCCAGGAAATGCCATCATGGGAGGAGTTGGATCATAAACTGGAACTTAGTGACCTCATCGGACCTGCCGATGAAAACCTCTTCAATTACCCAGCGGAAGCATAACTTCCAATTAATCTGGAACCTACTATCCCAGATCCTATTATCCACCCTCGACCTCTACCAGAAGAGCTGGAAGAATGGTGGACAACTGACTAGCAATTTCAGAACCTTTTGAATAACCCTAATACCTTTTTTCCCCAATTTGACCCTGAGCCTCCACTACACCCACCAATGAGCACTGAGAACTTGGCTGAACTTCGCCACTATGGCGAGGAGCTGGTGGACGCAGGGAATAGAATCCGAGATGTGGGAGAGAGGATATCATGGAAATACGACGAGAGGGAACGTCGTTTCTAAAGTGCCAGCTGACAGGATCGGATGTGGTTGTGCGGATGTGTGTTTAATAATAATATAATAATAAAATAATAATAAATATTAGTAAAAATATAATCCTGTAAAATAACTTAAAATAAAACTTTTGTAATATAACGGGTGTGTAATGATGCATATTAATATATAAAAGAGTAAATTACAAGTTTTGTCCTTTATGTATGTTCCAAATTGCAGGCGCTGTCCTTTATCTTTAAAATTGATGAGTTTTGTCCTTAATGTTTGCAAATCTTGCACGTTATGTCCTCTATGGCAAACCCAGTTTATTTTTTTTGTTAAAACTGATCATGTGCAAGGCACATGAGGGTATTTTGGTAATTTCACCTTCTTAGGGGGTATTGTGTAAAGAACTTTTAATGAAGGACTCTTTTGTACAAAATCAAAAAATAAAAGGTATCTTCTCTTTCTCTCACTCTCACTCTCATCTGATTTTCCCCCTCTATCTCTCTTCTCTCTCATCTGAAACACCGCCCACCTGCCGCCAATCTCCGCCACCACCAGCTCTCACCTGCCATCAACGTTAACTACCAACACCGGAAAACAACCTTCACCACCACCACCACTACGTCATTCCTACCTTGATACAATGGATGTGGTGGTGATGGTGGGTTTTAAGTGGGTAATCGACTCAGATCTGAGACGGTGTTTGGGATTTCAACGGATTTCCGGAACCGGCGACGAAGTAGAAACAGATCTGTGTTCATTTGAAATGATTTTGTCTATTCCGTTTCACACTCGGTGTTCAAATCCGGCTCCGTCTCTATCGAATCTGTCGTGGGTGGTCCGATCCGCCGTCTGTCGTTAGTTCTGTTTGGAATCTGCAAGGATTGGGCTTCTCCATGATACCTATATCACACACACTTCGTTCCTAGTAAGAATCATAAAGTCTCTGAACATGGGTGTCAAAATTGGTGTGTATATCTGAATAATTTTGATTTTTTGTAGTAGAGAAATGTGGTGATCAATCTGATTAGATGAACACAAGTTAGAAAGGGCTGCTAGAGAAGTCAAAGAAAGGCTAGATAGTAGATTGAGAAGCAATTTAAAACAACAAATTAAACAGTATATATTTTTATGGATATAGATGTTCATGATTCTAAGAAGTTACAGCATAACAGTTGAATTTGAGATCCCTCCCTCCCTCTCTTGGTCTAGATCTTGAGTTTGCATCTTCCGGATCTTGATCTTAAATTTGGATCTGGCGGCTCCTCCTGGTGTGACAGTGGTGGTCCGACAGTGGTTGTGCGGTGGTGGTGTCGGGGTGGGAGTGGGTGATGGTAAATGGTGGGGGAGGTGGAGGTGACTGGTGAGGGTGGGTGTTTTAGAGAGAGAGAGTAGAGAGTAGAGAGAGAGGTTTATATATAATTTTTTTTATTTTCTAAAACCTTTTTTAAATAAGGGGAAAGACAAGTGGGAGGTGAAATGACATTTCTACCCTCATGTGCCCTGCACATGCCTTCATTTAACTGAAAAATATAAGTGGGTTTGCCATAAAGGACATAACGTACAAGATTTGCAAACATTAAGGACAAAACTCATCAATTTTAAAGATAAAGGACAGCGCCTGCAATTTGGGACATACATAAAGGACAAAACTTGTAATTTACTCTATATAAAAAAAATGAAGTCGCAAAGTCGACAATTTTGGCAATACGTGTTGACATGATTATGTGCGATTGCTTTATTATGCTTGATTATTATTTACTCTATCTTGTGCCAATAATGTATATATTAAAAATTATCAGATGGAACCTGCTGTTAATGAACCAGTTAACGAAGTTAACCAATCTGAACAAAACCATGAAGATTAATTTCTGAATAGGCAAGATATAGAGAATATCGTTGCTCAGGGAATAGCCAATGCTATTCCAGCAATCCTTGCTGCTGCCCGAAATCCTTGCTGCTGCCCGAAATCCAGTTGAACCTCAACCAATTATTCCTAGCAAACATACTCGTGACGACAACCTCAGTAATAGTGTAAATGGAGGCGGCAACAATACTAATAATAATAATGATGGGATGCAAGCCCCATTCCTTAAAAGAATGAAAGTTGCAACGCCTGGTTGCACTTACAAGGAATTTCTTGCCTGTAAACCTGTCGAGTTCGCAGGAAATAAAGGGGCAACTACTGCACTGCGTTGGTTGGAGAAAACCGAGACAGTAATTAAAATAAGTAAATGTGCCGAGGAGGATAAGGTCATGTATGCTTCTCACCTTTTCAAGGAAGAAGCATTAGAATGGTGGAATACGGTATTACAAGCTAAGGGAAGTGACATGGCCTATGCCATGAGTTGGGAAGAATTTAAACGTCTGGTGGAAAGAAAATTCTGCCCAGAATATGAAAAAGAACAAATGGCGAACAAATTCCTGAGCCACCGAATGGTGGATGTTGATTGTCGAGGGTATGCTTCGAAAATTTTTGAATATGCTTGAATTGTGCCTACTCTGGCTTCGCCATAACCGGTACTTATTTCTGGCTACATTTGGGGTTTAATTAGCGAGATCCGTGATATTGTCAAAGCTGCGAGACCCCGCACAATCAATGATGCAGTGCAATTAGCTAACACTTTGACTGACGGACTGGTGCGTACGCGAGAAGAAAACATGAAGAAGGAATTGGCTCAGAAAATTACCCAAGGATTTCGTGTGGGTAATAATAGCAATTTCAAGAAAAGAGGAACTATGCAATCTTCCACCCCGCCGTTTTGCAGAAACTGCAAAAAGAAACATTTCGGAAAATGTAACGAAGTCTGAAACTTCTGCAAAGCTATAGGACATCGTGAAGAAGATTGCAGAAAGAAAACAAAGATCTGCTATAACTATGGAGAAGCTGGGCATTTCAGACCAGAATGCCCTAAATTGGTCAAACCAGCAGATAACAAGGCCAAACCTGCTGAAGGGATTAACAAGAAGAACGCAAGAGCCTTCCAATTGACCACGCAGGAAGCCGAACTAATTCCTGATGTAATAGCTGGTACGTTCTTAGTTCACAATGTTTATGCGAAAGTATTATTCGACTCTGGTGCAAACCAAAGTTTTATAAATACTTCATTCTGCCAAGCTCTTAAGCAACCTTTAACGAAACTTAGGCAAGTTTTTACAGTAGAAACGGCAGACGGGAACTCTGTTAACATAAATACGGTTTTGCAAAATGTCACACTCCTATTTTCCACGTGTCACCGGTGGGCCCGGTGGGGAGTATCGTGACGTAGTTGATATCATCATAGTCAAACAACACAATATATAAATGCACAGCGGAAGCAAAAGATAGATTTTTATTTCAACCGAATAAAAGTGTAATATTAAGTATCACATCATGGTTGAGTAATATCCACAAGAGGATCAAAATAAAGAGGAAACTGTTCAACAGACTTTAAAGGCATCTAAAGCTTGCGAGACTTGAGTAATGATGCCTGGAGTAGCCAGCCTATTTCGTCTAGTATTACACTTTTTGGAAAATACGTCAGTTTACACTGGTAAATACAACTTAACTGACTCATTTTGAAAATGCTTTGAAAATTGATTTGAATGCACTTCGGCAAAAAAAATTTTATAACTTGGGACAATTATTAAAAATAATCTTGTATACAGTTTTACTCATTTGTCGTCCATTAGGGCCAGTTTGTAGGGCCGGACTTAAGTTAACTGACACACCACAGGTATAATGCCCACAAGGTTGATTCCTTTAAGTGGGATACCAGATTTTACATAATGCATCTGTCAGGTGTACGCCTACACCCCGTGCTTAGGTCATGGCCATTTCATGAATGATGCCAAGGATATCCGGGACATGGTCATTTAACCCCCAAAAGCCATACACCAAATAATACATATTAAACAGGTTATGTAAATACATCAATCACAGTACGATTTAAATGACTACATACACCCGACCAAGCGGTACTTTTATAGTACCGTATCCCAAGCCCGTATAGGGAAAATAAGTTAAGAGTATTTACTAGGTTATATCAGTAGGGTAGCATATATATGTGAAATCTATCCTTTATAACCAAACTATGCATCTTAAGGGCATTTTGGTAATTTCACATAGGCTTAAAAGGTCAAAACTGGAAACCAGAGTGTAAGACTTTAGCTTACTGTAAAAATATAATAATCTACTTAAAATATCAGTAGGTATCAAACCTTATGTGTATAAAATAATTTTAATACATACTATGCGTTAAAAATGCCTAAAAATGCGATTTGGAGCCATTTCCGGGTTTTCAAAGGAAAGCTGATATTTTTATAATTCCAGAAGGCTTAAAATACTTTATTTACTATTTAAAATCAGTAGCAAAAGGTTTGGGGTCAAAAGGTTTTATAAAACTCATTTTATAACCCAAAAGGGCAAAACCGTCAATTACCGACTTCAGCTTAAAACTCTAAGTTATGCTCATCCTAAAAATAAATAAAAATCTTCAAAAATCCTAAAATATTATTTTATATCAAGGGGTGAAAAGTTTTATATCAAAAATTGGGTTTAGATAGGCTATATGCTAATTACGCCATTTAATCACTAAAAAGCTTTCTAATTACGCTAATGAGCATAACTCTTAATCTAGACCTCAAACTGTTGTCAAATTTTGGGTACAAGTTTATAAATCAGTAACCAAGGTTTCTACTCTTTTACTTTTTCAAAAATCACATTTTATAGTCAAAAGGGCATAATAGTCAACATTTAAGCAATTAACGAAAACATGCATATGAATCGGATAACTATTGAACCAAGTTGTATAATCACAGAGGGTTATACTAATATGAAACCTGGTCCAAATAAGGCTCTAAGGCATTTCTAAAACATGCCTAAACGGGTCAGGACTAAAAGTCAAAGCATGAGTCAAACTATGCGACTTTTGGTTCCGAACCGAGCTTAAACTGAAAATTATCGAGTTGAACATGTTTAGACATGTTCTTATATTAATTACCAAGTTATATTAATGACAAAACGGGTTGCATAGCCTTTATGTTGGTGCAGTATGTCTAAAGCCTGCGTCTTAGTCTTGTTAGATAAGTCTAGGGTCTGTTTATGTCAAGTATGTGAAGTATAGGGGTCTAAATGTAAAAGTTAAGGTTATGTTTAAAGATTTTGCTTGAAGGTATGTGATGTAAGTCTCAAGCGAAATCAAGTGTAAGGGTTTCGCTTCAGGGTATGTGATGTAAGCCTCAAGCGAAATCAAGTGATGAGATTTCGCTTGAGACATGTTGAAGCGAAATCTTAATGCCTATAAATAGGCTTGTGTAGTTCTCAGTTGGTACGCATCCTGAAAAGTTGTAACAAGGTGCTGCCGGTTTTTCAAGTCATTATATAACAGAGAACAAGTGTTAAAAGTGAATCTATTCTGTTTTCTACTCTTTTCTATCTGATTCTAAGCTGTTTAGATGTTTCCGCCATCTAAATAGTGTAAACACATTCAAATTGACTCATTCGATCGGTCAAATCGATCCTACAATTGGTATCAGAGCCAGTTATGAGTGTGTTCACTTGAATCAGTTGGTTTTTACGCACAAAAACTGATTTCTGAACGAAAACACGGACAAAATGGACTAAGACTTTCACAGTGTGTGTAAAAGTGAGTTTTAACAAAGCCTTGAGAATTTCAGATTAAAACTCGGACTAAAATTGACAAAAATGACTTGAAAACCAGATTTCGCTTGAGCGAGCAGAATTGGTTGTTGGTATTTTGAAGCGAAAACGTGGATTTCGCTTGAAATTTTCTGATTGCTTGAAGCGAAATCGTATATTTCGCTTGAGGAGTCTGTGGTTAGCTGAAAATTTTGGTTTGAAGCGAAACCATAGATTTCGCTTGAGTTTTTGCTGATTGAAGCGAAATCATTTTGTGTTTGAATTGTGAGTTTCGCTTGAAATCTTCTGTGATTTCGCTTGAAGTTTGAGTGATTTCGCTTGAGATTACTGATAGTCCATAGTGTTCGTGAACTTGTTCGATAGTCTGATTTTGTGAAAAGTGTGTGTGTGAAAATTTTAAAACTACTCGGTAAATTTCTAAAAATGGAAAACCAAGAGTTTTATAACTTCTTCTCGGGCAGTGGTATGGTAGCAGGACAAACCTCGGGTAGTGTTATACAAAACGTCAACATGGAGAACGAATTGGGAACAATGCAAAAGCCTCCCAAACTGATGAACATAGATGAATATGCTGGATGGTCAGGCAGATTTAAGAACTGGGTTCAGGCTAATCATTTTGAATGTTGGATGAAAATAGAGAAAAAGTATGTTCCACCAGTTGATGGTTTAAACAACAAGAAGAATATTCAGAGCCTGACAGAATCAGAACAGAATGATTTCAAAGCCGAGAAAAAGATGATTAGTATTCTCCAGCAGGCTATCAAAGAAGACATTCTAGTATTGTTGCAATTTGAAGATAATGCTCAATCTATGTGGTTTGCATTAAAAGCAAAGTTTGAAGGTAGTGATTCCATGATCAAGAATAAGAAGGCATTGTTCAAGAAAGAGTTTGATATTTTTACCAGTATGAAGGGTGAAACTACAAGGCAACTAATTGAAAGATATTGTCATTTGGTACTTGAGATGAATAGATTAAAGATTGAAAAGACAGATGAAGAATGGATTGACAAACTAGCTGATGCATTACCTTATGACGAGTGGGGTACATACCTGATGATGCTAAAGAACAATTCAGACTTTGCAAATTACAATCTTAGCCTATTCATAGAAAAAATTGAAGCTCATGAGTTAGAGTTGCTGAAGATCAAAAAGATGAAATCAGCTAATGTTCAACAAGATGTATCGTTGTATTACAAAATCAACCCTACAGCTTCAACAAATCAAAGTCCAAAAATACAGACAGGGTTCATTGCTGATAACACCTCAAGTGTTTCTTCAAACACTCCTCAATCTGGAAATTTTTCACCATTCGCGAATTGTGATCCAAACTTCAAAGCTCAAGAACAGTTTTCACCTCAAAGCTCTACAAATTCAAGTAATCAGGCTTATGTTTCTGGGGTGCAGTGCAACATCGCGGTGAATATTAAGAATGGAAATGAAATTACTGAAACTGCCGCGAGACAACACATTGCAGTACTTGCTTCCGTTCTAGAAGCTTATGAAGGCTTAGTTGCGGGTAGGATTGGTAATCCTGATATGACCAAAGAGGATTACGACCAGATTGACCCGGAGGAACTTGAACTGATTGATATAAAATGGGGCATGGCAAGTTTGGTTAGAAGAGCACAACGGTTTATGGAGATCACAGGCAGAAACAGTCTCTCAGGTCCTGATCAGAAGTTGGGGTTCGATAAATCAAAAGTTACATGTTTCAAGTGTAAAGAACGTGGTCATTTCAAAAGAGAATGTCCGAATCGTGAAGTAAACAATCATCAAAACCCGTTCACCAACGACTACTACAAGCAAGCAATCTATCATCGACCAAATCAACAGCCTACTGTTCAAAGACCACAAATTGAGAATAAACCAGAAAAGGCAATGATTGTGAATCAAGATGATGAGAAGGTAGCTGCAGGGTTCAACTGGGATAAATATATTCCCGGTAGCGATGGACAGGCAATGATGGCTGAAGTTGTGGAAATTTCTGAGATAGTGTCTGAACCAGAAACAGTTACTGAAGATGTTTCTGTAGTTGTTCAAGAGGTTTCTGTTGAAAAAAGAGACAATTTTGAAGAAATAGCTGCTGAAGTTCATCAATCTCAATCTGAGCAGGAGGTATTAACTAGTTCTTTGAGATCTATCATGCCTCCTAAAATTTTTGAATCTTTTGCAGGTTTCTTTGAAGAACCAAGGACCGGATTGTGTCTAAGATATGATGAAAAGAAAGAATTTGTTGAAGAAATGATCGATGTAACAAAGGAAATGAACGAAGACACTTTGAAAGAAATTGCTGACAAGGCTCTCATGGCGAAACTGAGAGAGGTAGACTCAGAATCTGAGGAGTCTAAGTCTGTCAGTAGTGAGTCTGTCAAACGAGAGGAATCTGGAGTTCAGGGAAACGAATCAGTCAAACTGTCTGAGTCAGAGTCGAAAAATGTCGGTAAACTAGAAGTAGAAACTGTTCATGAAGCAGAATGTGATGAGATAGTAGATTCAATATCTGAAACACCATGCCAAAAGTGTTTACAACCGTGCATGGAGTGTCTTGAAAAAGACACTAAGTTTCAGGAATTGAAAGAACATGCTGACATGTTAAAATTTGATCTAGGACAGGTCAAAGAAGCATATGATACTCTAGCTAGAACAGTTAAAATGATTAAAGAGGAAAGTGTCGAAAATGATAAAGCCACAAAATTAGCAAAAGCAACACTTTTTGATAAACAAGTGGAAGTCAATTTTCATTTGGACACCATTGCTTCATTAAAAAGGGAATTGGAGTTAACAAAAATTGAAAATGAAAGAATTGATAAGAAGTTGATGAGTTATATAGCATCTTCATATGTGATTGAACAGATTGTCCCAAAACAACCTGATGAAACACCAGTCTTTAACAGTGTTCCACCCCCAATGTGGAATCATTACACACAGAAATATCCAGATGGGGTGGAAGCTGCTTTGAATCTCAAATTGAGATCAATTGAGGATGATTTGCCTGAAAGCATCGATGTTACATTCTCTGCATCCGACACCGACAACGAATCACAGATTATCAAAACTGTTGTCGATCAGGTGTTAGATGAAGAGATTGATAACTCTGAGAAGTTACAATCTGAGAAAGGTGTTACAGATTCTGAAGATGAGAGTAATTTCTTGGAACGGTTCATACCGAAATCGGACAAGAGTACGAATGATGATTCGATTATGGTAGTATATACTATGATTGGAACAGACAAACTTTATTCCGATTTCGAGTATCCTCTTCAGAATGTGAAAATTGAGAATGTTGAGAAAGTTTTTAGGTTGGTTGAAATGAACATTGATGAGGTTAATAACAAAGAATTCTTTTCAAAATCTAAAAAGTCATTTTTTACAACACGTGTCAACAACTTTGGGAAAAAGGAATGGGAAGGTAATGGTAACAAGAAAAATGGAAACAATTTTAAAAACAAAGGAATTGGTTTTGAGAAAAAGTTAGCTAAGAAGGTTGTCAAGCCAAAAGATAAAATGAATGATGTTTTTGTTGCTGGTCCAAGTGTTGATGAAGAAAAGGAATACATTTTTAGTCAAAAAGCAGTTGACGATTTCAATACAGCAAAGAAACTGAAAGAAGAGTCGTTCAAATCAACTTTTGTCGAATATGATAAAAGAGTTTGCTATCGCTGCAATGAAATCGGACACATGGCAAAACAATGCAAGAAAGTTTTTGAAAAATCTGTCATTAAACCATTTGTTAAAAAATTTCAACCTAAGTCACCAGTTAACACAAAGGGCAAAAAGCCGATGGTTTCTCCAATTCGCATTTTGAAAAGAGGAGAATCTTTGAAGTTGGAAGATAAGCCGAAATCGACATTTGAGATTGGTGAATCTTCAAAGTCCCAAATGACTTCAAAGATTTATCCAAAAACGAAAACTTTTGAAAATCAATTCTGGGTTGTAAAATCAAAACCATCGGTTGAGGAGAAAAAGATGGAAAACATTTTGAAAAATGAAACAAAAGTTGTTGAAATCAAATCACAATCAGTTGAGGTAAAGAAAATGGAGAACGAGTTAAAGTTTGATTCAAAAGCTTTTAATCCTACTATTCAAAATATTTTTGGAAAAATGGTTGACAGAAAAGTCAAAGGAACAAAGGAATTTTATGCATCAAAAGTGGGTGCTAATGATAAACAAGAATTTGAATCTGAGCTTGATAAGTTTCTTGCAGAGTTTCCTCCTATTAAAGAAAATATGTTAAAATCAAAAGTGGAATCTGTTGTTCCAAATGTCATGTTTAACTTTCCAAAAACTGATGAAAAGTGTGAAGTAGTATTTGGAAGTGTTTCAGAAGTTAAGAAGTCATGGAGTTCATTGTTTGAATGAATTTGATATGATATGTGCAGGGGCTGCCCAAGTCAATTCTATCAAAATGGATCATGGATAGTGGTGCGTCAAGACACATGACTGGGACGCTTGCTTTGCTCTATGATGTAAAATCCATCAATGGAGGTCATGTAGGATTTGCTGGGAGTCAAGGTGGAAGAATTGTTGGTCAAGGAATTTTGACAAATGGTGTGATATCCTTTGACAAAGTAAACTACATAGTGGAGTTGACAAACAATCTACTCAGTATTTCACAGATTTGTGATAAAGATTTCAGCGTACATTTTACAAAAACTGAATGTGTGGTTTTGAAACCAGGGTTTAAAATCCCTGATGAGATGGTGTTGTTGCATGCTCCACGGGAGTATGATCTTTATTATCTTGATATGAGTACAGCAACGCCAACGTCTCATCAGAAACAGTGTTTTGTGTCTAAAAACAAAGCAACAGAAAAAGATTCAATCATGTGGTATCGTAAGATGGGCCACATTCATGTTCGCAAAATGAATTTTTTGGTTCATAATGATTTAGTTGAGGGGGTAAACTTGAAAATTTTTCATTTAAATGATGATTGTATTACATGCAAGAAAGGTAAGCAGGTTCGGAAATCACATCCTTTGAAAGTCATGAATTCGATCAGGTTACCTCTTGAGAGATTGCACATGGATCTCTTCGGGCCTGTAAATGTTAGAAGCATCAGCCGGGATTTGTATTGCTTGGTGGTTACAGATGATTTTTCAAGATTTTCTTGGGTTGTGTGCTTAGAACGGAAAGATCAAACATTTGAGTCTTTGATGATACTTTTCAAGAAGATGGAAACTGTATACAAACTGCCTATCCGGAGAATTAGAAGCGACAATGGAACTGAATTTAAAAACAACAGAATGTACGAGTTCTGCAATGAAAAGGGAATTCTTCATGAATTCAGTGCGCCGTATACTCCACAGCAAAACGGCGTAGCTGAAAGAAAGAATAGAACCCTAATCGAGACAGCGCGTACAATGTTAGCAGATTCCAAGTTACCTATTTTCTTTTGGAGTGAAGCCGTATCTGCAGCGTGCTATACACTGAACAGAGTTCTTACTGTCAAGAAGTATGGAAAGACATGTTTTGAGTTGCTGCATCGTTACAAGCCGAATCTTGAGTTCTTGGAACCTTTCGGATCACCGTGTACGTTCATTGATGAAGACGGAAAATTTGGGGCAAAATCAAATGAAGGTTTCTTTGTAGGATACGCCAGCCCTCTAAAAAGGGTGTTCGTACCATGTCTGAGCAAGGTGATTCAGGTCCTTCATGTGGATTGTCAGAAGCATACTCCGTCACCACAACTTCCCGGACAAAGATTCCTATTTGACTACGATAAACTCTGGGAATCGTTTCATCTGCCGTCCGAGCCAAGTGAGGAGGAACTTGCTCTCATGTACTTGTATCAACAAAGTCATTTGTCAGAGCCGGAATCTAGACCGCTAGATGTTCCTACGCCCACCGTGGGTACTCATGATGATGAAGCCGGACCAAGTGGAACCGTTCATATATCACCAGAGGAACCAGAGGAACAAGCTCCGTCATTTGATGTTTCTGACGACTCAGAGGAGGAACCCGCTCCTACCTTTGACGAGGAACCAAATGAGACAACAGAAGAGGTTGTTGATTAAATCGTGGATTTTGACATTTCAAATCTGGAATCGGAAGTTGTAGTGCCTGATACTGTGATGCCACGGACCCTATCTTACCATCCTTCAGAACAAATTATCGGCGACTTGCAAAGTGGTGTCAAAACTCGACATCAAATAGATCAAGCTCTTACATGTTTCTATTCATCTATTGCTGATATGCAAAAAGAAGTCTCATTGAAATGTTTTATTTCGCAGATAGAGCCCAAGACGTACAGGGAAGCATTGACCGAGGAGAGCTGGGTTAATGCAATGCAGGAGGAGTTACAACAATTCGAGAAGCTGGGCGTCTGGAGACTTGTAGATTTGCCTGAGAATCAAAAGTTGATTAAAACAAAGTGGGTTTTTAAATGCAAAAGAGATGATAGAGGAGTCGTGGTGAGAAACAAAGCAAGACTGGTTGTTCAAGGATTCAGTCAACAAGAAGGAATTGATTACGATGAAGTCTACGCACCAGTTGCAAGGCTAGAGGCAATTCGGATTTTTCTGGCCTTTGCATCATGGAAGAACTTTAAAGTATATCAACTTGACGTGAAATCTGCTTTTCTCTACGGAACTATCAAAGAGGAAGTGTATGTGGGGCAACCGCCGGGTTTCACAGACCCACAGCACAAAAACAAGGTGTTTCTACTCGATAAGTCATTATACGGACTTCATCAGGCCCCGAGAGCCTGGTATGAAACGCTCTCGACATACTTGCTGGACAACGGGTTCACAAGAGGTACAGTAGATAGCACTTTGTTTATTAAAGAAAAAGACAACCATTTGTTGATTGTGCAGATTTACGTGGACGATATCATTTTTGGATCCACCAACGACGATATGTGCAAAGAGTTTGAGCTAGTGATGAAGAAAAAGTTTGAGATGAGCTCAATGGGCGAAATGAAGTTTTTCCTCGGGTTGCAGGTAGAACAAATGCCCGACGGAATCTTCATTCATCAGTCAAAGTATGTGAAAGATGTGCTAGACAAGTTTGATATGGCAGATTGCAGTCCAGCATCCACTCCCCTTGCACAGAATCATGGGATTTGTCCAGATGAGAATGGAGCGAAGATGGATGAAACATTGTACCGATCAATCATTGGTTCCTTGATGTATCTCACAGCTTCCCGTCCGGACATCATGTATCTGACATGCTTATGTGCCAGATATCAGTCGAATCCGAAGCAGTCACACCTGACAATCGTGAAACGTATACTACGGTATTTGAAAGGCTGCCCAAACATCGGTTTGTGGTATCCTAGATTGGGTGACTTTACTTTATCTGGTTTCGCTGATTCAGATTTTGGAAGCTGCAAGCAGAACGCAAAGTCCACCACTGCTGGGTGTCAGTTCTTAGGAACTCGACTCGTTACCTGGCAGTGTAAGAAACAAACCACTGTAGCGCTTTCTACTTGTGAAGCTGAATACGTTTCAGCTTCCAGCTGTTGTTCACAGATCCTTTGGATCCAACAGCAAATGCGTGACTTTGGTTTGCAATTCTTAGATACTCCAATATTTGTGGACAATGAAGCAGCCATTAACATTACTAAAAATCCGGTTCACCATTCAAAAACAAAACACATTGAAATCCGTCACCATTTTATTCGTGATTGTAACAAGAAAAAATTAATTCGGATTGAATATGTGCACACCGATGAACAGAAAACGGATTTCTATACCAAACCATTTGACAAAAAGAGGTTTTATTATCTTTTAAAATTGAATGGAATGAAAAATCTGCAATCTGGGAGGGTTGTTGAATGTGATGCCGAATTGGACGGCGATCTGACGTGAACCTTTGTCAAGTTGTCAATTTTGTTTGTATAGTTTATTTTCTGCTTTTCGATAAAAACAAAAACACAAAAATATGTTTTTCTTTTTAGGGGGAGAAAGGTTGCAGAAAAATACAAAAACATGATAAAATCTATAAAAATCAAAAACATTTGAAAAAGTAAAAATGAGTTTGTGTATAAAAGGGAAATGATAGTACATCAGCTAGACAGGTGCAGTACGCTAAAGAATTGGAATGTATAAAATGCAATTTAAGCAGTCTCACTAAAGATGTGCCGATAGGTTTTCACAAAATCAGTAGATAAGTTTGGGATATAAACATAAAATTTACTTGCGTTTACGTGGGGAACACCTCCAGGATATATAGGTAACCCCTGAAATCCTGTTTGAAGGGTCCCGTATTCTGAGATACTAGGTCTTTATGCTTAGTGATATCTGGGGTATTATCCCGGGACTTCTGCTGAAAGAAATTTCTGACCTAGTCCCCGGAGAATACTTTACGCTGCTTTGAAATATAAGCCTCCCCTCAGCATAAAAAATGATAACACATTGCAAAATTGTTAATCATGTGCTGTTGTAAAGAAGATCCCCAAAGGGGACCCACCAAAAGTCGAAGCCGTCATCTCTCTGCGTATCGAAAGATCGACCTGAGCTCTCACGGCCCTCGCAATTAACCCCTTACAGATATCATCTAGGTATATTCACCTGTAAGACTGAATACTGGGGTCTGGATACGGGAGTATATACTGAGGTGGGACACATGTAGATGTTTAAGTCCTAAAACACTAATTCTGTATCCCGAGCAGATTGAAAGTTTTGTGAGAATTTAAGAGGATCAGTATATCGGCAATCTACGTGAATTGTTTAATGCTTAAAATGAAATAACAGCTTAACGGTACTTGTATTTCGTCGGCAGCTGATATGATCCCTTAACACGCTCACAAAAAGATTGTGTGTACATAGTTTCAGCTTATTCAGTTTAAAATCCAAAAAGATTTTAGTTTCTCATTTTATTTTCGACAATTGACATTGGGAATCGAAAGTTCAAAGTCTTGTGCAGATCATGTCTGAGATTGATGAGGATTGGGTAAGCTTGTGATGCAGTACAATGTTTGGTACAAGTGTTTGTTGATTAAAATGGGTTTGAAAGATCAAAATGATTCAAAAGTTCATTAATTTGAACTTATTTTTTTCAAGAAATCCGGTATCTTTATAGTTCAGTTGACCAAGGTCATTAACTTGGACTTGGTTGACTGAGTGTGACGGTGTTTAATCAGAAAAATATTAAAAATCAAATTTTTGAAAGTGTTAGGTTTAGTTGTTGGATTCTTAAGATAATCAAATCTTTATAGAATTGTGATAGAACCAGATCATCAATTCTGGACATTTAAAATGTCTATTCTTATAAATGTTTGAGATTTGCAGGTGAAAGTTCCAGATTAAGATCCCTATAGCAGAGTCTTAGGGGGAGTCTGAAGACGAGCTTGATACAAAAGGAAGCTTGTTGCTGGTAATCCAGGTGTCGATCCCAAATGCTTGGAAGATTGTTGAAAGGGGGAGCTTGAAGAAAGAGAAAGAGAAGTTTAGAGTTGTTTGAAGACCCAAAGACAAGACAAAGACTGCGGCTGTATCCAAGGGGGAGTTTGTTGGTGCAGTATGTCTAAAACCTGCGTCTTAGTCTTGTTAGATAAGTCTAGGGTCTGTTTATGTCAAGTATGTGAAGTATAGGGGTCTAAATGTAAAAGTTAAGGTTATGTTTAAAGATTTCGCTTGAAGGTATGTGATGTAAGTCTCAAGCGAAATCAAGTGTAAGGGTTTCGCTTCAGGGTATGTGATGTAAGCCTCAAGCGAAATCAAGTGATGAGATTTCGCTTGAGACATGTTGAAGCGAAATCTTAATGCCTATAAATAGGCTTGTGTAGTTCTCAGTTGGTACGCATCCTGAAAAGTTGTAACAAGGTGCTGCCGGTTTTTCAAGTCATTATATAACAGAGAACAAGTGTTAAAAGTGAATCTATTCTGTTTTCTACTCTTTTCTATCTGATTCTAAGCTATTTAGATGTTTCCGCCATCTAAATAGTGTAAACACATTCAAATTGACTCATTCGATTGGTCAAATCGATCCTACACTTTACATTGCTAATTATGCATTTATTTGAAAATAGGCTTCATGTTGACTTTTTATAATCAAGTTTGACTCGACAATTGACCTAGTTAGAGTGGGGATCAGAAAATACCCTTTTAAGGGTTTATTGCCCACATAATTACCAACTCATAGGTACTTTCAATTTGAATTTTGACTGAAGGGATTAAGATTAATGACGAAGTCAAATCTTAATTACGACGGTTTGACTTAACGCTAAATAACTAAGCTAAACTGAATTAAAGGAGGTTAAGCATACTTACAATAGTCCTAAGCACGACTAATGATCACTATGGATGTGTCTTGAGCTCCAGGAACCTCCCAGAAGTGAGTTGTGAAGTTTACAAGTGAATGAGCAATGAAGAACCCAAATTCATGGCCCTTATATAGGTGTTTTGATGCAATTTGATCATGCCAAACAAGTCTATGAATGAATCCAGATGATTACAAGTGTCCCTAGGCCTTAAAATACCATCAAACAAGCCCCTTGAATCGAAAAATGGTAAAATGAGGCGGTGTAACCGGCTGGAACAGGCAGCTGTGAATTTTCTGTCGCTGGCACATGCTTACGGACCGTAAGGTCCAGGTGTTACGGTCCGTAAGGACCTGGTCAGCATAACAAACTTTCAACTAATTGCAGTTTTGGTCCCCGGTCCTTCCAAAAGTTGTTTTACCATTATTTCTTGCATTACAAGCCCTCTAAATTGATTTCTAAGGGCTTCAAGACTTAACCAATCTTTGTGAAGTCCTTGGTTACCTTATGTTTACCCGAAAAGTCATAAATTTCAACGTTGGCGCTTTTAACCCCTCGTATACGAATATTGTCATAACTTTCTTATACTTTGACGAAACCTTGTGAAATTTTTATCACATATTCTCATGAGCATAATTAATCATTACAAAGCTTCGGGTTTGCTAAAAGGTCACTCAGAGGTGTACTTTAAACCTGTTGACACATTTAACCTCTGTAATTTGTAATATCTCACTTTCTTCCACAATTAGCTTCGTATGATCCATGATTTATCCGTTTAAGGTTATAACATTATGTGGGGCTGTGTGAAGTATATTTATCCATTGTTGACACTTAGAACTCTTATATTCACATACTTTCTTTGTTTGTCAACTTTAGTCCCTTTAAATCAATCCTTTACACGTTTTAAGTCCATGACACGTGTTGATTTATTATTGGACACGAATTTTTGAGGTGTTACATCCTCACCCCCTTAAAAGAAATCTCGACCTCGAGATTTATTGAAACAAATGAGGGTACTTTTCTTTCATTGTGGACTCTACCTCCCACGTGTACTCGGGACCTCTGCGGGCATCACATTTGACCTTTATAATAGGCACATGCTTCCGACGAAGCTTCTTTACCTGTCGATCCTCAATTGACAAAGGTTTTTCCACAAACTTCAAGCTCTCATCTATATGCACATCCGTATGTGGTATGACTAGCGATTCATCAGCTAGGCATTTCTTTAGATTGCAGATGTGGAATACATTGTGAATACCACTGAGCTCTTCAGGCAAGTTTAACTTATAAGCCACTGACCCGACACATTCGATGGTCTCGAATGGACCTATATACCTTGGGCTTAACTTACCTTTCTTACCAAACCGCATCATTCCCTTCCAGGGTGATACTTTAAGTAAAACTTTATCACCAACCTCAAACTTTAGAGGTTTACGCTTTGGATTTGCGTAGCTTTTCTGCATATCCCTGGCAGCTTTCAGGCGGTCACGAATCTGGACAATCTTGTCCGTTGTTTCAAAGACCAAATCAGGTCCTGATAATTGAACTTCTCCTACTTCCGCCCAACAAATAGGCGTTCTGCATTTTCTACCATATAGTGCCTCAAAAGGCGCAGCCTTAATGCTCGTATGATAGCTATTGTTATAGGATAATTCGTTTAAAGGCAGGTGGTTATCCCAACTACCACCTAAATCAATTACACATGCACGAAGCATGTCTTCCAAAGTTTGGATGGTACGCTCACTCTGCCCATTAGTCTGGGGGTGGTAAGCCGTACTAAAATTTAAGCGCGTGCCCAAAGAGTGTTGGAAACTTTTCCAAAAATGAGAGGTGTATCTCGTATCTCTGTCAGAGATAATTGACACTGGTACACCATGCAGAGCTACAATCTTATCTACGTACAGTTGGGCTAACATGTCAGAGCTATAAGTCTCCTTAATGGGTAGAAAATGTGCTGACTTAGTCAGTCTATCTACTATTACCCATATAGTATCATTTCCCTTCCTCGTCTTTGGCAACTTGGTGATGAAATCCATTGTCACCATCTCCCACTTCCATGTGGGAAGTTTAGGTTGTTGTAACAAACCTGACGGCTTCTGATGTTCTGCTTTGACTTGCGCACACGTCAAACATTTAGCTACATAGGCAGCTACAGACTTTTTCAAGCCTATCCATCAGTAGTTTGCCTTTAGTTCCTGGTACATCTTATCAGCTCCCGGATGAACGGAATATTTAGAACTGTGGGCTTCCTGAAGGATAACATCTCGAAGTCCTCCAAATACTGGAACCCATATTCGTCCATTTAACCTTAGGATTCCGTCCTTGTCATAGGATAACTGTTCTTCAGTTACTCCTAGCTTTTCATCAGGATAGTTAGCTTCCAACACAGCTTCTTTCTATGCAGCTAACAACCTTTCGTTCAAACTATTCTTTATCTCAATGCTCTTGGCATTGATTCTTATAGGCTTCACTCTTTCCTTCCTGCTTAAGGCGTCAGCAACCACATTTGCTTTGCCTGGATGGTATCTTATCTCACAGTCATAATCATTCAAAGTTTCCATCCATCGTCGTTGCCTCATGTTTAAATCCTTCTGATTAAACAAGTGTTGAAGGCTTTTGTGATCTGAATAGATCACACACTTGGTTCCATACAAGTAGTGTCTCCACAGTTTTAGTGCAAATACAATGGCACCCAACTCCAAGTCACGGGTGGTGTAGTTCTTCTCGTGCACCTTTAACTGTCGTGAAGCGTAGGCAATAACTTTGCCTTTCTGCATGAGTACACATCCCATACCAGTGTGTGATGCATCACAATATACTACAAACTCATCAATTCCATCGGGCAATGTTAACACTGGTGCATTGCTCAACTTTTTCTTAAGAATGTCAAAGGATTCCTGCTGCTTAGGGCCCCAATCAAACTTAATCTTCTTACATGTCAACGAAGTTAGGGGCGCAGCAATCCTTGAGAAGTTTTTGATAAATCGCCTATAATATCCTGCTAGTCCTAGAAAGCTGCGAATCTCAGTAGGCGTCTTTGGCTCTTGCCAATTCATAACTGCTTCTACCTTAGTGGGATCCACTTGGATACCATGCTCACTTACCACATGTCCAAGGAATTGGACTTCTCGAAGCCAAAATTCGCACTTCGAAAATTTGGCGTAGAGTTTCTCATGATGTAGAAGTTTAAGAATACAGCGAAGATGTTTCTCATGGTCAGCTTGGCTCTTCGAGTAGATGAGGATGTCGTCAATGAAGACGATGACAAAATTTTCCAAGTATGGCTTGCAGACGCGATTCATGAGGTCCATGAATGCGGCAGGAGCATTAGTGAGCCCAAAAGGCATCACCAGGAACTCGTAATGACCATAACGAGTCCTAAATGCAGTCTTGTGTACATCTTCATATTTAACCTTCAACTAATGATAGCCTGACCTCAAATCGATCTTAGAAAAGTAACTTGCCCCTTGAAGTTGATCGAACAAATTGTCGATCCTGGGCAAAGGATACCTATTTTTGATAGTGACCTTATTAAGCTCACGGTAATCGATGCACAGACGCATCGATCCATCCTTTTTCTTGACAAACAAGATCGGCGCTCCCCAAGGAGACGAACTAGGTCTAATGAAACCCTTGGCTAGCAGATCATCTAACTGCGTCCTTAACTCCTTCATCTCTGTTGGTGCCAACCTATAAGGCGCTCTTGCTACTGGTGCTGCACCAGGGATGATGTCAATTCGGAACTCCACTTGCCTATCTGGTGGTAAACCAGGTAGTTCTTCAGCAAATATTCTAAAATGACGGGGATGTCTTCAATTTTAGGTTTCGGCTCATCAATAGTAACCTGTGCCATATAAATGACACAACCCTTCTTCAGGCATCTAGATGCCCTGAGCATAGACACTTGCTCAGGCAATCCATGCTGGGTATCCCCCTGAATGGTAAGTGACTCACCAGATGGAGTTTTGACTACCACTTGCTTTCTGTTGCACACAATCTGGGCTTGGTTATGCGATAACCAATCCATACCTATAACTATATCAAAACCGGCTAACTTAAAGGGAAGCAGGGATAATGGAAAAGAGTGGTTCCTAATGGATATAACACATCCATCTAACACAGTTGAGGCTGTTTCTATGGTTCCTTCAGCTAATTCCACCTCATATTTCACACTTAAGGTTCTAACAGGTAGGTTTAACAACTTACAGAACTTATCATCAACAAAAGACTTATCTGCTCCGGAATCAAATAACACTCTTGCATAAACATCATTAATGAGGAAGGTACCTGTGATCACGTTGTCGTCCTGAATTGCCTCCTGTACGTTCATCTGGAAGACCCTAGCATTGGTCTTCTTGGCTTCCTCAGGTTTCTTGGCGTATTTAGGGCAGTTGGTCTTAATGTGCCCTTTCTCATTGCAGCCGTAACAGGTAGCATCTTTAATCCTCTTGCAGTCAATAGTCTTGTGCTCTTTAGACTTGCACAACCCACATGCAGGTGATCGTGACTGAGACTTGGTCTCAAGCCTGCACTTTCCAAAGTGGCGTTTTTGGCAAGTTGCACACTTTGGCTTTTCCTCAGTTCGCTGGTTACCTTTGTTGGACCCAGATTCTTTCTTGTGGTCCGAACTACCTTTGTGCTTCTTCTCAGACCTTCGTGAGGTATCATCCTCACGCTTCCCCTTACTCTCCTCTGAGTTCTTGAGCGATCTTAACCTAACCGCATCTAGAGTGAGGGATAGAGATAAATCAGCTGCTGATCTAAAAGTGGCAGGTCTTGAAGCCTTAACACTGGCTTTGATTTCTGGGGCTAATCCCCCAATGAAGCGAGCAATTCTCTTGGGTTCTGGTGTTACTAGGTAAGGAACCAGTCTAGACAGGGTATTGAAACTGGTGAGGTAAGCTTGACAATCTAAGTTTGTCATAACCAATGATAAGAAATCTGACTCAATCCTCTCAACCTCGTGTTGAGGGCAGTAGTTCACCATAATGAGAGTAACAAACTGTTCCCATGACATGTTGTAGAGCGGGATCTTCCCAGCAGCTTGAATGAGAGACTTCCACCATGCCAGTGCCTCTCCTTTGAACGATTGGGATACATACTTCACTACATCCCTTTCAGCACAACCGCTGATATCGACAACTGTGTCCATTTCATCCAACCAGATCATACAATCAATTGCCCCTTTCTCCCCAGTGAAATCCCGGGATTTGCAGGAAACAAAGTATTTATAGGTACAGGACTTGGTACGTGGTTCATTATCGAACACTATCCTCTTGGATGGAACACTGCGTTGATTAGATGAATGTCGATCATCATCCTTCTTTTGTTCCTCTTTCTTGGAGGGTGGCTTGCTGTGAGCCTCCGAATGGGTCTTAGGAGCAGACTTAGAGTGGGGTACTGAAGAAGTTCTACTATGCGTCCCACTAAACTCCTTGAATTGCTCCTCTACAGCTTTAGATACAGCTGTATCAATCAGTGTACGGAGCTCTCCTCTGGTTATATTAACCCTATCATCATCGTGGTTTTCTAGGGGATGACTGTTTACTTCTTCTGACCTAGCCATGTAGCTTTAATTGCTACATAAAATCAATTAAGGACAAGGTTTATTTAGAAGCCTATACAGTATTATTGTCCTTGACGATTTATTAACCATGGTTTTTAACAATCATTTTGGTTAATTATATAATTATTCTGGATCTTTATCATAAATCTTAATTTACAAGTTAATAATAGCACAAAAAGCCTAGTCACGTAGACGAGTTTAATTTATAAGCCCAGATTTTATGAAATCGAGGCATTAAGGTTTGAATCAAAGTTCATTACCTTTTCTTGACAGGGAGTTGTAGGCTACCACTGTCTTTAGTCCCAAAGGACGTTAATTATAGCCCGTGGGTACTTCATCCTTAAGGGATGATTACATAAATAAGGGAATTTAGAACATCCCAATTTAAAAATGACTTATGTGATTTTATCGAATCACATCTTTGTCATTATTGATAACATATCAGATGTTAATAAGGGTTTGAATCTTTCGAATAGGTTTTACCATCTTGGCCATGTCTGCAACGACATTTAGGCTAGGTTTTACCTTTAAGATTCTTTTTAATATTTAAACGCAGAGCAATCCTAAATTGAGATGTTAACAAGGATCTGAATCTAATTATGGAATTACCATCTTGGCCCTGTCTTAAGGTGACATATGGCTAGGTCTCGTCCTTTTTAGATTTTGCCACTTTATTATAATGGTAGATCTTATAATATAGGAATCTAACCGTCCTATTGAAATTTAAAGAAATACATGGTTGCCCAAAACGGGTCTTCTAACTGAAATGACTCGCCCATGCAAGGGCTAATCAGAAAAATAAAGAAGGAATCAAATAAAGACAAAATAAAACGAATTTGGATTAGTCCTAAGTTCTTGTCTAGACTCGAGAATGTGCAACTGTGTAACTGAGTTTAAACACAAAAGGCTAGTGTTTAATTCACTCAGCGTTGGCTCTGATACCAACCTGTCACACTCCTATTTTCCACGTGTCACCGGTGGGCCCGGTGGGGAGTATCGTGACGTAGTTGATATCATCATAGTCAAACAACACAATATATAAATGCACAGCGGAAGCAAAAGATAGATTTTTATTTCAACCGAATAAAAGTGTAATATTAAGTATCACATCATGGTTGAGTAATATCCACAGGAGGATCAAAATAAAGAGGAAACTGTTCAACAGACTTTAAAGGCATCTAAAGCTTGCGAGACTTGAGTAATGATGCCTGGAGTAGCCAGCCTATTTCATCTAGTACCTGCACTTAGCCTTTTTGGAAAATACGTCAGTTTACACTGGTAAATACAACTTAACTGACTCATTTTGAAAATGGTTTGAAAATTGATTTGAATGCACTTCGGCAAAAATATTTTTATAACTTGGGACAATTATTAAAAATAATCTTGTATACAGTTTTACTCATTTGTCGTCCATTAGGGCCGGTTTCTAGGGCCGGACTTAAGTTAACTGACACACCACAGGTATAATGCCCACAAGGTTGATTCCTTTAAGTGGGATACCAGTTTTTACATAATGCATCTGTCAGGTGTACGCCTACACCCCGTGCTTAGGTCGTGGCCATTTCATGAATGATGCCAAGGATATCCGGGACATGGTCATTTAACCCCCAAAAGCCATACACCAAATAATACATATTAAACAGGTTATGTAAATACATCAATCACAGTACGATTTAAATGACTACATACACCCGACCAAGCGGTACTTTTATAGTACCGTATCCCAAGCCCGTATAGGGAAAATAAGTTAAGAGTATTTACCTGAGCAATGTATAAATCAAATACAGCAAGTGCAAGTAGCTTTTACTGGTCTCCTAATCTGGAACGAAGGTTTATAATAACCTATTAGATTTCTAACGGGTCTTAAGCCTAAGCTTAGACCGGTTAGTTTTCTTTTTTAAAAATAAAGACACGGTTCAAACGCATGATAAAGCGAAGACCGGTTTAGAATGTGGTTTTGACCCGACAAGCTTGTATGCTTGTTTAATATGGGTAACTTAAACACATTCTGGATTTTGAGACAAAAATGATATGGTTTGACCCGTTTCGGCTAATATATGCAAACGAGTTTCATAAGCCGATCCGAACGCAAAAAATGCGTAACGAGTAACCATAAGAGTCATATGCAAGTTCCTTAAGTTATTATGCCTTAAATATGTTGTGACATCAGTAAGATATCTTCTATTATGCCCAAAACGGATTTAAACTCAATTTACCCCCCGTAGGGGTATTTTGATCATTTTAATGGTTATAAAAGAGTTGAAATAGAATTCTGAGTTTCGGGTTTGATGTAATCAATAAAATACTTAATTTACTAGGTTATATCAGTAGGGTAGCATATATATGTGAAATCTATCCTTTATAACCAAACTATGCATCTTAAGGGCATTTTGGTAATTTCACATAGGCTTAAAAGGTCAAAACTGGAAACCTGAGTGTAAGACTTTAGCTTACTGTAAAAATATAATAATCTACTTAAAATATCAGTAGGTATCAAACCTTATGTGTATAAAATAATTTTAATACATACTATGCGTTAAAAATGCCTAAAAAGGCGATTTGGAGCCATTTCCGGGTTTTCAAAGGAAAGCTGATATTTTTATAATTCCATACGGCTTAAAATACTTTATTTACTATTTAAAATCAGTAGCAAAAGGTTTGGGGTCAAAAGGTTGTATAAAACTCATTTTATAGCCCAAAAGGGCAAAACCGTCAATTACCGACTTAAGCTTAAAACTCTAAGTTATGCTCAGCCTAAAAATAAATAAAAATCATCAAAAATCCTAAAATATTATTTTATATCAGGGGGTGAAAAGTTTTATATCAAAAATTGGGTTTAGATAGGCTATATGCTAATTACGCCATTTAATCACTAAAAAGCTTTCTAATTACGCTAATGAGCATAACTCTTAATCTAGACCTCAAACTGATGTCAAATTTTGGGTACAAGTTTATAAATCAGTAACCAAGGTTTCTACTCTTTTACTTTTTCAAAAATCACGTTTTATAGTCAAAAGGACATAATAGTCAACATTTAAGCAATTAACGAAAACATGCATATGAATCGGATAACTATTGAACCAAGTTGTATAATCACAGAGGGTTATACTAATATGAAACCTGGTCCAAATAAGGCTCTAAGGCATTTCTAAAACATGCTTAAACGGGTCAGGACTGAAAGTCAAAACATGAGTCAAATTATGCGACTTTTGGTTCCGAACCGAGCTTAAACTGAAAATTGTCGAGTTGAACATGTTTAGACATGTTCTTATATTAATTACCAAGTTATATTAATGAAAAAAACAGGTTGCATAGCCTTTACATTGCTAATTATGCATTTATTTGAAAATAGGCTTCATGTTGACTTTTTATAATCAAGTTTGACTCGACAATTGACCTAGTTAGAGTGGGGATCAGAGAATACCATTTTAAGGGTTTATTGCTCACATAATTACCAACTCATAGGTACTTTCAATTTGAATTTTGACTGAAGCGATTAAGATTAATGACGAAGTCAAATCTTAATTACGACGGTTTGACTTAACGCTAAATAACTAAGCTAAACTGAATTAAAGGAGGTTAAGCATACTTACAATAGTCCTAAGCACGACTAGTGATCACTATGGATGACTCTTGAGCTCCAGGAACCTCCCAGAAGTGAGTTGTGAAGTTTACAAGTGAATGAGCAATGAAGAACCCAAATTCATGGCCCTTATATAGGTGTTTTGATGCAATTTGATCATGCCAAACAAGTCTATGAATGAATCCAGATGATTACAAGTGTCCCTAGGCCTTAAAATACCATCAAACAAGCCCCTTGAATCGAAAAATGGTAAAATGAGGCGGTGTAACCGGCTGGAACAGGCAGCTATGAATTTTCTGTCGCTGGCACATGCTTACGGACCGTAAGGTCCAGGTGTTACAGTCCGTAAGGACCTGGTCAGCATAACAAACTTTCAACTAATTGCAGTTTTGGTCCCCGGTCCTTCCAAAAGTTGTTTTACCTTTATTTCTTGCATTACAAGCCCTCTAAATTGATTTCTAAGGGCTTCAAGACTTAACCAATCTTTGTGAAGTCCTTGGTTACCTTATGTTTACCCGAAAAGTCATAAATTTCAACGTTGGCGCTTTTAACCCCTCGTATACGAATATTGTCATAACTTTCTCATACTTTGACGAAACCTTGTGAAATTTTTATCACATATTCTCATGAGCATAATTAATCATTACAAAGCTTCGGGTTTGCTAAAAGGTCACTCAGAGGTGTACTTTAAACATGTTGACACATTTAACCTCTGTAGTTTGTAATATCTCACTTTCTTCCACAATTAGCTTCGTATGATCCATGATTTATTCGTTTAAGGTTATAACATTATGTGGGGCTGTGTGAAGTATATTTATCCATTGTTGACACTTAGAACTCTTATATTCACATACTTTCTTTGTTTGTCAACTTTAGTCCCTTTAAATCAATCCTTTACACGTTTTAAGTCCATGACACGTGTTGATATATTATTGGACACGAATTTTTGAGGTGTTACATCCTCACCCCCTTAAAAGAAATCTCGACCTCGCGATTTATTGAAACAAATGAGGGTACTTTTCTTTCATTGTGGACTCTACCTCCCACGTGTACTCGGGACCTCTGCGGGCATCCCATTTGACCTTTATAATAGGCACATGCTTCCGACGAAGCTTCTTTACCTGTCGATCCTCAATCGACAAAGGTTTTTCCACAAACTTCAAGCTCTCATCTATATGCACATCCGTATGTGGTATGACTAGCGATTCATCAGCTAGGCATTTCTTTAGATTGCAGATGTGGAATACATTGTGAATACCACTGAGCTCTTCAGGCAAGTTTAACTTATAAGCCACTGACCCGACACATTCAATGATCTCGAATGGACCTATATACCTTGGGCTTAACTTACCTTTCTTACCAAACCGCATCATTCCCTTCCAGGGTGATACTTTAAGTAAAACTTTATCACCAACCTCAAACTTTAGAGGTTTACGCTTTGGATCTGCGTAGCTTTTCTGCCTATCCCTGGCAGCTTTCAGGCGGTCACGAATCTGGACAATCTTGTCCGTTGTTTCAAAGACCAAATCAGGTCCTGATAATTGAACTTCTCCTACTTCCGCCCAACAAATAGGCGTTCTGCATTTTCTACCATATAGTGCCTCAAAAGGCGCAGCGTTAATGCTCGTATGATAGCTATTGTTATAGGAGAATTTGATCAAAGGCAGGTGGTTATCCCAACTACCACCTAAATCAATTACACATGCACGAAGCATGTCTTCCAAAGTTTGGATGTTACGCTCACTCTGCCCATTAGTCTGGGGGTGGTAAGCCGTACTAAAATTTAAGCGCGTGCCCAAAGACTGTTGGAAACTTTTCCAAAAATGAGAGGTGTATCTCGTATCTCTGTCAGAGATAATTGACACTGGTACACCATGCAGAGCTACAATCTTATCTACGTACAGTTGGGCTAACATGTCAAAGCTATAAGTCTCCTTAATGGGTAGAAAATGTGCTGACTTAGTCAGTCTATCTACTATTACCCATATAGTATCATTTCCCTTCCTCGTCTTTGGCAACTTGCTGATGAAATCCATTGTCACCATCTCCCACTTCCATGTGGGAAGTTCAGGTTGTTGTAACAAACCTGACGGCTTCTGATGTTCTGCTTTGACTTGCGCACACGTCAAACATTTAGCTACATAGGCAGCTACAGACTTTTTCAAGCCTATCCACCAGTAGTTTGCCTTTAGGTCCTGGTACATCTTATCAGCTCCCGGATGAACGGAATATTTAGAACTATGGGCTTCCTGAAGGATAACATCTCGAAGTCCTCCAAATACTGGAACCCATATTCGTCCATTTAACCTTAGGATTCCGTCCTTGTCATAGGATAACTGTTCTTCAGTTACTCCTAGCTTTTCATCAGGATAGTTAGCTTCCAACACAGCTTCTTTCTGTGTAGCTAACAACCTTTCGTTCAAACTATTCTTTATCTCAATGCTCTTGGCATTGATTCTTATAGGCTTCACTCTTTCCTTCCTGCTCCGGATATCATCAGTTGAAGGTACAAGAAGAAGACATACCTAAAACTGCTTTCAGAACTAGGTATGGTAACTACGAGTTTACAGTCATGCCCTTTGGATTAACAAATGCTCCAGCAGCATTTATGGACATGATGAATAGGATCTGTAAACCGTAGTTGGATGAATTTGTAATTGTCTTCATCGACGATATACTTATTTATTCCAAAAACCAGGAAGAGCATTGTGAGCACCTGCATGCACTCTTAACTTTGTTAAGAAAGGAAAAGCTTTACGCCAAATTCTCGAAGTGTGAATTTTGGCTTCAAGAGGTGCAATTTTTAGGTCACATGGTGAATCACGAAGGTATTCACGTAGATCCTGCTAAGATAGAAGCAATCACCAAATGGAAAGTCCCGCAATCAGCTACGAAAGTTAGAAGTTTTCTAGGATTAGCTGGATACTATAGGCGCTTTATTAAAGATGTTTCTAAGATAGTTGTGCCATTAACCAAGCTAACCTGTAAAACAGCAAGAAGAGGCTTTTAAGGTTTTAAAGTAAAAGTTAACAAACTTCCCAATTCTTGCCTTACCCGAAGGGACAGAAGACTTTGAAGTATACTGTGATGCTTCTAAGCTAGGATTAGGATATGTGCTAATGCAACGCAAAAAGGTAATTGCGTATGCCTCAAGGTAATTGAAAAAGCACGAGGAAAATTATACGACTCATGACTTAGAATTAGGAGCCACAATTTTTGCCCTTAAGATTTGGAGACATTATCTGTATGGAAGTAAATTTACAGTCTATATAGATCATAAGAGCTTAAGATATATATTTGGGCAAAAAGAATTGAACATGAGGCAAAGAAGATGGCTGGAAATTTTGAGTGATTACGACTGTGATATTCAATATCACGAAGGAAAACCAAATGTAGTTGCAGATGCCTTAAGTCGTAAGTATCATGAAAAGCAAAAGCGAGTTCGTGCTCTTAGATTAAGTTTACAATTAGATTTAATAGAACAACTGAAAAACATTCAAGAAACAACAATCAAGGATGATGCTGAAGGAATGAAAGGAAGAATAAAAGACTTGGAGCAAGGGGCTGATGGAATTTGGAGATTCCATAAGAAAATAATTTGGGTACCTAAGCAGGGAGAATTAAGAAATAAGATTCTAGAGGAAGCCCATAAATCTAGATATACCATGCATCCTGGAAATAATAAAATGTACCAAGATTTAAGAAATCACTTCTGCTGGATAGGAATGAAAAAGGATATAGCTAGATATGTATCTAAGTGTCTAACTTGTTCACAAGTTAAGGCAGAACACCAGAAACCTTCAGTGTTACTCCAGCAATTAGAAATGCCTATTTGGAAATGAGAACTAATAACCATGGATTTTGTTACAAAGTTGCCCAAAACCAGAAAAGGTAACGACGCAATTTGGGTAATTGTGGATCGATTAACCAAATCAACTCATTTTCTACCCCTGAAGGAAACCTTTAGCATGGAAAGGTTAGCCAAGTTATACGTAGACGAGGTAGTATCCTTACATGGAGTCCCACTCTCCATTGTATCGGATAGGGATAGTCGTTTCACTTCACATTTCTGGACAAGTTTCCAAGAAGCCATGGGGACGCGATTAAATTTAAGTACAGCTTATCATCCCCAAACAGACGATCAAAGTGAAAGGACAATTCAAACCCTGGAAGACATGCTCAGGGCATGTGTAATAGATTTTGGTGGGAACTGGGATGACCACCTACCCTTAATTGAATTCTCCTATAACAATAGTTATCATGCAAGCATTGAACCTGCCCCATTCGAAGCATTGTATGGGAGAAAGTGCCGAACTCCAGTTTGTTGGGCAGAAATAGGAGAAAGTCAATTTTCAGGTCCTGAAATCGTGCAAGAGACCACCGACAAGATCACTCAAATCAAGGAAAGACTAAAGACGGCTCGAGATCGCCAAAAAAGTTATGCAGACAATAGACTCAAGCCGCTAGAATTTCAAGTTGGAGACAAGGTACTCTTAAAAGTTTCTCCTTGGAAAGGAGTAGTGCGGTTTGGGAAAAAGGGAAAGTTAAGTCCAAGGTACGTAGGACCATTCCCAGTAATTCAGCAAATAGGACCAGTTGCCTATCGTTTACAACTACCAGAAGAGCTAGCTGGGGTACATGACGTCTTTCATGTATCCAACCTCAAGAAATGTCTATCTGACGAATCCCTGGTAGCACCTCTTCAAGATATAGAGGTCAATGAGAAGTTAAAATTTGTTGAGAAGCCATTGCAGATAGAAGACAGAAAGGTCAAGTTTCTCAAACACAAAAGACTAGTACTGGTCAAAGTCAAGTGGGATTCAAAGAGAGGACCTGAGTACACTTGGGAGCTGGAATCTGAAATGAAGCGAAAATATCCCTACTTGTTCCAGTAAATCTCGAGGACGAGATTTTAAAAAGGTGGGGAGGATGTAACAACTCTCATCAAATTTATTATTTCTTATTTTATTATGTCCAATAGGAAACCCTAATTGAAACCCCCAAGTAATATTGCATGACCCCTAAAATTTTCAGAACAATCGGAACTAGGATCAGGGCCCCTAAAACTCAAGGGGGGGTATTCCCTAATAGTTATTATCCTCACAGTTTGTTTTCAAATGTGAATTTTGTCGAACGGTCGACTCAGCCATGCTATAAATCCATGAAGCTACCCAACTCTAAAAGTTACTCGTCGCGCCACGCGCCAGGACCAGGTGACCCTGGCGCGCCACGCGAGGGAACCAAAAACTCAGTATATATAGCAGGGTTTGGCACTTGCATGGAACTGTTATTACGACGCTCAAATTCAATTCCTACGTTGAGATATCATCAGTTTACTCTAAAAACACACACAAACACGAAATTCTGCCACGATAACAGGGTAATAACTCGATCACTGCTACGATTTAATGTCCGATCGATAAAAACCAATCCGATGGATGTTTAAGTGTTGCCCGTATTTGGGCTATACTTTGTCATTCGTCGTGAAGGTTTTGGATCTCGTGAGTTGTCGTAAAAGTTGTATTAAGTTACTGTGTGCATTGTTATTTGAATTAGGTTAACCAGGCTAAAATCAGTAGGCTAAACGCTGCCCTTCTAAATCTGCAATGTGAGTCATTCTCTTTTTATCAAAATACATTACAAAACCCTAAAAGTTTTCCAGTTATAATTACAGGGATTAAGTCTTTGTAATCTTCAATTACTGCCGGTATGTGGGGTTTTGTATACATTACTTGATAACCGTCATCATTGGACAACAGGTTAGCCAATGGGTGATCTGACCATAGTCACAGATACTATCGAGTGACAAATACCGATTTGGGGTAATTGGTAGATAGAAACAATATAATCACCCTTAATACTGTATATTATAACAATGTGTCGTTTTGTGTAACTTGAGTGACTCGCCAGTATTTCCCTGCTGATAAAACCTTTTAAAACATGTTTCAGGTGATCTGCTGTGATCCAGGAAAAAGTGTCGTGTAGCACTGCAAGCTTGAAGAAGTTGCTCAATAAAATAAAGAAACATGTTTTTTTGTAAAAACAGGGATTTCCTAGTGAAATCACTTTTATTGTAAATTATGGGTGTTATCCCCAATTTGTGAAATAAAATAAATTGGGTATTTTCAAGTTTTAAAAGATCCTGTTAAACTTCCGCTGTCAACTCAAATAATAAAAACCACGGGTTTTCTGCCCGCGGCACCTGGACCGGGTCACATCGGGTCGGGGGCCGTGACACTCGAGCCATTGACAGACAATTCAAAGAACCAAGTGGTACTCGCACTAGGACCCAGTCTGTACCTCATAAAAAACCACCTTCCAAGACACATACATCTCATAGGGACGATTCACATCATTTGTCGAATCAGAAGAGTATCCCATCCAAATAAATTGTGCTTAATCAGGAGCCACGTGTCAAAACTTGCTCTTACAAATACTTTGTCTCTTGTAAACCAAGGGACTTTATAGGAGAAAAAGGAGCCATTGATTGTATGACATGGCTCGATGAGATGGATACTGTAGTTGATATCAGTGGTTGTGCGGAACAGGATATTGTGAAGTTTGTTTCACAATCATTTAAAGGTGAAGCCTTGGCTTGGTGGAGGTCGTTAATCTAAACCACAGGGAAGATCCTATTGTATAACTTTTCTTGGGATCAATTTGTTGCACTGATCAAGGAAAACTTCTGTCCTCAGAATGAGGTAGAAAATATTGAAACAGAATTCTTGACTCTGGTCATGAAGAATTTGGATTGTCAGGCGTATGTGACGAGTTTCAACACCATGTTCCGTCTGGTTCCCTATTTAGTCACCCTTGAACCTAAACGCATAGCGCGTTTTATTGGAGGCCTAGCACCAGAGATCAAAGGAAATGTCAAAGCATCCAGGCCTACCACTTACAGGTCCGTGGTGGACTTGTCTCTATCCCTCACATTAGATGCTATCAGGAATAAGTCTGTTAAGACTTCTGATGAGGGAAAGAGGAAAAGAGAAGAGGAGAGCTCTCATCATTCTGACAAGAAGAAAAAGGGAAACTCTGATCATAAGAAAGGTTCCGAGTTCAAGAAAAACTTGAGTCAGTCTGATAACAGACCCAAGTGCAGGAACTGCAGAAAGCATCATTCTGGAAAGTGTACGATCGACCCACATGCTAAACTGTGTGGAATCTGCAAGACCAAGGGTCACAAGACTTTAGAATGAAAGGAGTTAAATAACATGACTTATTACAACTGTAACGAGAAAGGGCATATCAAGACCAATTGCCCAAAACTTGCAAAGAAGCCTGAAGAGGCCAAGAAAACAAATGCGCGAGTCTTCCAGATGAACGCCCAGGAGGCGGTACAGAATGATAATGTTATAACAGGTACTTTCCTCATCAATGATGTATATGTTAGAGTTTTATTTGATTCTGGTGCAAACAAGTCTTTTGTAGACAATAAATTTTGTAAACTGTTAAATCTGCCTATTAAAACTCTAAGCGTAAAATATGAAGTAGAATTGGCCGATGGTGTCGCAACCCCCGCCCCCTATCTGTCCCGGGAAAGGTTGGCAGCGAATTCAGTGTCGGTGGTATCGGTGTTTATTAATTTGGCAGCGGAAATAACATCAGGACCGTAGTTAGGAAATATTTTATCAGAGTAAAACACCACATTTTATATAAATAAACATATTGGGATGAAACCCAAGTTTTCATTACAAACTGATTGATAGGGATAAATCCCATTTTATTGAAATAAAACGCCTTCTTTATTTAGGTAACTTTTATAGCCACTTTTCCAAGCCTTCAGTGCTATCCAGCTGGTTTCTAATTGGCTTTCACATTGTGTTACCTGAAACGCGTTTTAAAAACAATTTGTCAGTGGGAAATACTGGTGAGTGAATCCCAGTTTAATCAAGAAATGTTAATTTAATTTAAACAGTATTGAGAGCGATTACAATGTTTACATCTACCCAATTACTCATTCAGTACTGTCAATCCTAACTGGTGGGTCATATTACACATTGGCTAACTCTTCGTCCAATGGTAACGTGTCTCACATTTTGTATACAAAACCCCAACATACCTACAGCAATCGTAGAATTACAAAGACACAATCACTGCTAAATTTCAATGTAAAATAGTTAAGGTTTTGTAAAAACGGTTTACAAAAAAAGAGATTACTCACATTGCTGTCTTAGGTTTTCTGTAAGGATTTCCTAAGAATTATCTATAATTTATACAAATACATACGTGTTAGTATAATAACCCATTTTAACATTAGTAATACCCTTCCCGAGACGGCATTCCAACGACTACGTCGGGCAGAACCACTGTCACACCCCGATATTTCCACGTATTACCGGTGGGGAGTATCGTGACGTAGTTGATATCATCATAGTCAAACCACACAATTTAAATGCACAGCGGAAGCAAAGAATAAATATATTACAAACCGATATAAAGTAATATCAAAGTATTACAAACGGAATGTAAAGGATCCACAGGCGGATCAAATAAAAGATAATTGTTCAACAGATTTTAACATCTAAGCTTGCGAGACTCTTTATTGATGCTAGGAGTAGCCAGCCTATTCCGATTAGTACCTGCACTTAGCCTTTTTGGGAAAATACGTCAGTTTACACTGGTAAATACAATTAACTGACTCATTTTGAAAACATTTAGGAAAATTGGTTTGAATGCACGTGGCACAAAACTTTTATAACTTGGGATAATTATTTGAATATAATACTTGTAAAAGAATTACATGTTCCTTATGCGTTCAGTAGCCCGGTTCATGCCGGGTTAAAGATCAATAGACACACCACATTATTTATTTAGGCACTGACGGGTGTACGCCTACACCCCGTGCTTAGGTCGTGGCCATTTCGTAAAATGATGCCAAGGATATCCGGGACATGGTCATTAACCCCCCAAAGGCTTTAAGCAAACAAAACATTTTCAAACGGGACATTTCAATGATTTAACCTTCATACAATTAAAGATTCAATGCCCGACCAAACGGTATTTTATATACCGTACCCCAAGCCCGTATAGGGAAAATAAGTTAAAAGTATTTACCTGAGCTAAATATAAATTCAATCCCATCCGTATATCAAATCAGCAAGTACAGATAGCTTTTACTGGGCTCCTAAATCTGGAACGAAGGTAATTAAGCTTAAACTTAGACCGGTTAGTTTTAAAGGAGGATATGGTTCAAAACGCATGATTAAGCGAGAACCGGATTAGAATGTGGTTTAGACCCAACAAGCTTGTATACTTGTGTAACAAGGGTATACTAAATACATTCTGGATTTTGAGATAAAAACGATATGGTTTGACCCGTTTTGACTAAATTATGCAAACTAGTTACATAAGCCAATCCGAACGCGAAAAGTGCGTAACGGGTAACCATATGAGTCATATACAAGTTTCCTAAGTTAATATGCCTTAAATATGTTGTGATATCAGTAGGATACCTTCCATTATGCCCAAAACGAATCTAAAACCAATTTATGCCCCGTAGGGGTATTTTGGTCATTTAAAAGGTTATAAAAGAGGTTTAATATAAATCTGAGTTTCAGGTCTGATCCAATCAGTAAAAATACTTAATTTAATAAGTTATATCAGTAGGGTATCAAGTCTTATATTTATAAGATGGTCTTGATACATACTATGCGTTAAAAACGCTTAAAAAGGCGATTTGGAGCCATTTCCGGGTTTTCAAAGGAGAGCTGATATTTTTATTATTCCAGAAGGCTCAAAATATTTTATTTATCATATTAGATCAGTAGAAAAAGGTTTGGGGTCAAAAGTATTTGTAAAACTCATTTTATAGCCCGAAAGGGCAAAACCGGTAATACCGAATTAAGCTTAGAACTCTATGTTATGCTCAGCCTTAAAATAAATAAAAATCTTCAAAAATCCCAAAATATTATATTATATCAGTGGGTAAAAAGTGTGGTATCAAAGATTGGGTTTAGATAGGCTATTCGCTAATTACGCCGTTTAATTACTAAAAAGCATTTCATTTACGCTAACGAGCATAACTTCTATTCTAGACCTCAAACTGATGTGAAATTTTAGGTACAAGTTTATAAAACAGTAAATAAGGTTATTGTCCTCTCACATTTCCAAAAATTCTCGTTTTAAGGTCAAATGGGCATATTGGTCAACATTAGGCATTTAACGGAAACATCGGACAATCAACGAGTCAAGTAGTATAATCGCAGAGGGTTATACTATCATACAAGCTGGTCCTAATGGGGCTCTAAGGCATTCCTAAACCATGCTCAAACGGGTCAGAACTGAAAGTCAAAGCAGGAGTCAAACTATGCGACTTTCGATCCCGAACCGAGCCAAAACTGAAAATTGTCGAGTTGAACATGTTTAGACATGTTCTTACATTAATTACCAAGTTATATCAATGACAAAACAGGTTGCATAGCTTCTACATTGCTAATTATGTGTTTATTTGCAAAATTGCTTCCTGTTGACTTTTAAGATCAAGTTTGACCCGACAATTGACCTACTTAGAGTGAGAATCAGAGGGTGCCCTTTTAAGGGTTTATTGCCCACATAATTACCAACTCATAGGTACTTTCAATTTGTAATTTGACTGGACAATTTAAGATTAATGACGAAGTCAAATCTTAATTACGGCGGTTTGACTTTAAGCTAGTAAACTAATCAAAACTGAATTAGGGAACGTTAAGAATACTTACCAAGGTCCTAAGCACGACTAACGATCACTAGGAAGAGTGCTTGAGCTCCAAGAACCTCCAGAAACCAAGTTGTGAAGTTTTCAAATGAATGTGATCAAATGATGCAACAATGGTTTCTTATATAGGAGTTCTTGATGCCTTTAGATCATTACAAACAAGTCTATAAGTGTTATGAGATCATCCCAAGTGTCCCTAGGTCCTTCTAAATCAATAAACAAGTCCCTAGAATCAAGAAATGGCAAAATGAGGCGGTGTAACAGGCTGGAACAGGTAGCTGCCTGTTTTCTGATGCTGGGTATTGGCTTACGGACCGTAAGAGTCCAGCCATACGGTCCGTAAGGACCTGATCTGCACATGTGAACTTTCATTAGTTGACAGGTTTGGCCCCTGCACTTGATAAATGTCATTCTGACACATTTAAGGCATGTTAAACCATTTTTAAGGCTCTACAATGATGCCTAAACATGGGGAACATGAAACATGCCCAAAAATATGCCGGATGTCGGTTTGTTTGGTCGTACGAGAACGTTGTTCGGTTAATTACGACGAAACACGGACGGACGCGAAAAATGATCCAAACGACGCGACGAATGGAATTTTATCAAGCCAAACACTAAAATAAAATATTTTAGTGCTTACATAAATCTTTGGGTGTCCGGATATATCCAGAATGTGAGATATGCGCGAAAGTGCAAACTTGTGCACTTTTTGACACTTTTAGTCCCTGCATGACTTAAAAGTTTATTTTTGCGCACCAAACACCTCTAAGCCTATATCTAAGCTACGTAAGGGATAATTAGGGTATGATTAACTCATGGTCATATTCTGGAAGATCCGATAACATACGAATCGACATACTTTTGCAGTTTGACGCAATTAGTCCTTCTAATGCGCAAACTTGCGCATATCATTGTTTAATGGCACTGAAACCTTATCTAATCCATATTAGGCATTCTTGAAAGTATTATTAAACATCATAATGCTTCGGGTTCGATAAAAGGTCATTCAGAGGTATAATTAAACATATTGACACTTCTAGTCCCTTATACTTGCAAAGTTGCGCGTAACTTCACTTTTAGGCATAAAAGCCTTGGATGGCCAATGATTGGCATTCCCGAGAGTATAATCAAATATCATGAGGCTCTTGGTTTGTTAAAAGTTCACTCAGAGGTAAGAATTAACATTTTGACGCTTTTAACCCTTCATTGCGCTAACTTTCAATTAATTCCGCAAACGGCTACCCTCGATCGAAAAGCGGCTCATTTGTGAATATAAATACCGTATGAGGTTATTCAGAGACTTGTTTTAGGTATGTTAACACTTCCAGTCCTTTCAAAATCAAAGTTTTTGATTTTTCGAAAAATTAGTCCCTTAAATTCAATGTTCGACTTCATTAGGGTTTATTACACGTGTCAATACTTCATTGGACGTGATTTTACGAGGTGTTACATCCTCACCCCCTTAAAAGAAATCTCGACCTCGAGATTGGCTAAAATGCTGGAAGTACTTTTTGTCGCATAATGGACTTAACTTCTATAAACCTCTTCAAGCTCCCCAGTTGACCTCTATAATAGGTACATGTATCCTTTTTGGAGCTTCTTAACCTGTCGATCCTTAATTGATATGGGTTTCTCGTTAAACCAAAAATCTTCATTAATCTGCATATCATTAGGTGATAATGCTTCTTGATCTATTGGGGAAACATATTCTTAATCATTAGTGTGTAACGCAATGCGAGTTCCGCCAAATTTCCTTAAATAGGTTTTAGCTTATAAGCTATTTGATCTTGATACATTCGATTCCGTTGGATAATTCTATATATTCAGAGCTTAACTAGTCTGATAATTAACAATTGGCACACCCTTCCAGGGTGATATCTTTTGTTGAATCTCATTCCTTAACAAGAACTTAGGAGGGTTGCTACTCTCATTAATCCTCGATTTTCTGCCGAATACTGGCAACTTACAGATGATTATGGATTTATTTGATCTTATTCGTTGTTTCCAAGGCAACTTTCAGATCCGGATAATTGGACTTACCAATCTTCTGTCTACTAATAGATGTCTAACATTCCTTCTATACAAGGTCTCCAAGGAGCAACCTTGATACTTATATATCAACTATTATAGAAAAGCTTATCTTAAGGTGAGATGGTTATTCCAACCATTGTTTAAAACTAATCTTAAGGAATAGCTAATCCTTACAGCTAGTCGAATAAATCGACGATCCTGGGCAGCTGATGGCGATTCTTAATTGTTGCTTAATTAGGGTTGCGGTAATCAATGCATAAGCAAAATGAAACATCTTTCTTAATTAACTATACCGAATTCTCAGAATATTAAGTTAGGCTATATGAATCCTCTATCTTAAAACTTACTAAATCAGGGTTTCGATTCTTCCAATGATGGTACTAGCCGTTTTGGAGATTTCATAATAATACATCCTTAAATGGGATATAAATCTTAACTCTACTTCCCTCTCAGGAGGTAAACAGGGTAATCTTAGGAGAAAATAATCAAGATACAAGGAGGTTACAGAGATTTTTCCAAATCTCAGGCTCCAGTTCATCCGTCATTGCTTGTGTCAAATAAATGACACATTCATGTTACAAGTCCATGAATTCCTTAATCGGGAACATTTACTTGGACAATTCCATTCTGGATATCTTCTTTGAATACCATTAGTTGACTTTAGTACCATATGACCATTGGGATATCTTTGTGGTCCCATGCATTAAACCTCCATACTGATCAGGCATGGAAGCAATCTATGGAACATATTAAGACACACCAATCCTCATATGGCGCTTTTTATCATACCGTCTGGTATTCGTAATCGATAGAGATCAAAGAGATATCAACTATATATCGTGATGCACTTCCTCTAGAGATAGGATACTTCTAAAATTCTACGCCTGAAGGCTTCTGATAGGAACAGAAGAAATGGTTCTTATGCTTTCGCCGGTAAGTTTTACCTTACACTTAATATCTGGGGTTCTTACGGGAGAGTTTCTAAAGGTTTGCTAAACTTATGGTCTTATGAGAGACTTGGCAGCACCTGAACCAAACGTAACTCCTAGCAATAAAATTACAATAAGAGATTTATCTGGTGTCATTAATGTGAGTTGCCTCTAATCCTTCATCAGGAGGGTTAAACGCCTCCATTCTTAATCCTTTTAAACTTAGCTGTGAAATCTTTGACAAATTTTTAGGGCAGTCTTAGCTTTGACAGGTTATTTCTTAATCTATATAACGCGAGTAGCTGAGGTAGATCCATAATGGATTTATAATGTGCAGGCTTTGAAACCTTAATGTGTCCTCTTATTGCCGTTGCTAACCACCAATAATTATTGCATTAAGCTTAGATTTTGGGTAAACTGAATAGGGCACTATCTCAGCCAATGCATTAAAATTTGTAACATACTGTCTATAACCTAGAACTTTTATGGCGAGAGTCAGAAAATTCTTATTCCATCTTTTTCCATTTTGTGATGTGGATAATAGGTTTTTCTAATGAGGTCCTTAAAACTTGGTCCATCCCATAATGTATAAGAGAATCCTTTTTGTGGACTTTATTAATGTCCTCACTAATCAAGGGTATTGCCATCGAATGACTGAGATATATACCTCACCGTGTCCTTTCCAGCATAACTGCTTACATACTTAATGGTTTCTACTTCATCCACAATTTCCGGCAATCGATGGCCCCTTTTTACTATTGAAGTCTCTTGACTTCCAAGAGACGAAGTACTTTTAAGTACATCCTAAAAGGAATGGGCTCCTTGCCACATGTGATTTTTGTTTGGGTTATTCTTCGCATTTGAAGCCTGAATAAAGCTCTTCTTATGAGCAGCGAAATGTGTTTTAGAGCGTGCAGCATCTGGCTTCTTGAACCTTTTTATGACTTTTCTCATAGCCTTTCTAACAGCTGCGTTAATTACAGTTTTGGAGATTAACTCCATTAACATTGAGGTTCACATTTGATGCATCATTAACGTTTGTCGCCTTTCTAGCATTGCGACTGGTGTTTCTCCTTTCCGAGTTTTCCATTCTCGAAGCTTTGGTATTAAATACCATATACTACAAGTGCTTAGGTAATCCATACCCAGTATCCCCTTGAATGGTTTAAGGCTCACCATAAGGAGTTTTGATAACTACATACTTCTTATCACACCCAATATGGGCTTGGTTACATGACGACCAATCCATTCCTATCACTATATCGAGTCCCTTTATTTTAACGGAAACAAGGACAGCGGAAAAGAGTAATTCCTAACGGATATAAAACATCCATCTAATACTGCTGAAGCAGTCTCTGAGGTATTATCGACCAATTCTATTGCATACTTAACGCTTAGAGTTTTAACAGGCAGATTTAATAGTTTGCAAAATCTATCGTCTACGAAAGACTTACCTGAACCTGATTCAAATAACACTCTAACATGAACGTCACTGACAAGGAAAGTACCTGTTGTGACATTGTCATCCTGAACTGCCTCTTGAGCATTCAGTTGAGAGTCTTCAGTTTTGGTCTTCATAGCCTCCCCAGGCTTCTTGGTTCTATTAGGGCAATTTGTCTTGATGTTCCCTTTTTCATTGCAACCATAGCAGGTTGCGTCTTTCATCTCCTTGTAATCCAAGATCTTATGCTCCTTGGACTTGCAAATTCCACAGGGTAGAGGCTGAGATTCAAATCTGCATTTCCCGAGGTGGTATTTTCTACAGGTTTTGCATCTGGTCTTTTCACCTGACTGCTGGTTGCCCTTCAGTTCCTTGCATTCATGGGTCTTGTGATCCATCTCCTTACAGATGACACAACCCCTGGTCTGATCATAGAAACATTTTCCGAAGTGCTTCTTCCCGCAGGTTTTACATTCGGGCTTTGCCTCCTTTGGCTTGGACTGGTTATAGCTTGAACCGGTCTTACCCTTTTTGTAACCCTTAGTTGGGGTATTATCGCACTTTTGCTATTGATCCTTTAATACGCGGTCCACGGCTTTGTTTACAGCTGTATCCAACATAGCCTGTAATTCGGTGCCCGTTAAGTTCAGTCTTGCATTATCATTCTGATCAACTGGATGGTTGTGAGCTTCAGATGAGTCAGCCATGGTGAAGCTTTAAAGGCTACAAACCAAGTAGTAATATTTGGTTTAATTATATGGTGAATTGTCGAATTTGATGATTAAATAGCCATGGTACAGATAAACCATATAGGCGAATAGATAGTATTAAATTTATTTGATTATGTCTTGCCTAGGTTTTTAAATAAACCATCTTTGGCGTTTAAACGGAATATAATCCTTCATATTTATTAGACAGGGGACATAAATCACGACTGTCAAGGTCGTACCGACATTTTATATAAAGCACAAGGGCTTGTCCCAAAGGACTTTTCGATGGCACAGAGGCCATGTCACTAAGAAAATTTTTAAAAACATAATCAATGATTCCTTTGGATCGGAAAATTTCATAATTCATTGTCTTGACAAGAAGTTATGAAATAAAACTATCTTTTCATGTATACATCTTTACCCGAAGGTATTCATCCCAAAGGACGTTTCGATGTGTACATCATGTTCGACGTTTATTAGCCATGATTCCTCTTGATCATTTATGCTAAATAAGGGGTTTGGAAAATTCCTAATATAAAGATGACAAGTGTGATTTTATCGCATCACTGTTGTCGGGAGTGTTAATATAAAGATGACAGGTTTTACCATCTTTGCTAGGTCTTTAATGACATTCAAGCTAGGTTATACCTTTTAAGATTCTTTTATATACTGGCAGGAAAGGAATGATATTTATCTCATTCAGGATTTTTATTATAATTATCCTGGATTTAATTAAAATATAACTATGGCACAAAAAGGCCAAGTCACAAGGGCAACTTTAAATTATAAACCATGATTTTGTAGAATCAAGGTATTTAGGCTTGGACGTGTTCACGCCTTTTCTTGACAGGGAGTTGTAGGCTACGACTGTCTTTTGTCTTATATGACAATGAATATGGCCCGTAAGCATTTTATCCCTGATGGATGCTTAATTCACAAAATAAGAAAGGATTTCGGGAGAATCCAGTATAAGGATGACTTATGTGACTTTATCGAACCACGTCTGCCAGGAGAGTTAATATGTTACAGATGTTAACAAGGATTTGAATCTTTTGAATAGGTTCTACCATCTTGGCCTTGTCATATCGGCTAGGTTTACCTTTAAGATTCTTTTTAATAATTAACGCAAAACAATCCTAAATTGAGGTATTAATAAGGATCTGAATCTAACTGAGGAACTGCCATCTTGGCCCTGTTCTTAAAATGATACATGGGCTAGGTCTTGTTCTTTTTAGATTTTGCCATTTTATTATAATGGTAGATCTTATAAAAGGAATGATACTTTTCACTTATTTCATATATTATATTCATATATATTGATAAAAATTAAATTTTGATAAAGCATCCCAATGATTTTAAAAGACGTACAGAATTGCCCTAAACGGGACTTGAAAGGAATAATGTTGTCCTCGAAGGGACTGAAAGATAGATATGTCCTTATAAGGACTAGTAAGGAAACGATCTTCAGCAAAAGGAGTTTCTTCTTCATTTTATTTCTGAATGTTTTCTCCTTGGTTGCACGTTAATCCTTGTCGTAGTACGAAGCTCGGCCTTCCCTAAGCTTCGAATGGGGAGAATTTCCATTATGGCTTCTTTGCTAGGCGACATATTAAAATATATAGAATTGAAAGAAATAATTCTCCGAATAGAGCTGAGAGTATTCCTATGTTAAGTCTAGACTCAGAAAGTCAAGAAATGTGCTACTGTGTCATTGAGATTAAACACAAAAGGCTAGTGTTTAATTCACTCAATGTTGGCTCTGATACCAACCTGTCACACCCCGATATTTCCACGTATTACCGGTGGACCCGGTGGGGAGTATCGTGACGTAGTTGATATCATCATAGTCAAACCACACAATTTAAATGCACAGCGAAAGCAAAGAATAAATATATTACAAACCGATATAAAGTAATATCAAAGTATTACAAACGGAATGTAAAGGATCCACAGGCGGATCAAATAAAAGATAATTGTTCAACAGATTTTAACATCTAAGCTTGCGAGACTCTTTATTGATGCTATGAGTAGCCAACCTATTCCGATTAGTACCTGCACTTAGCCTTTTTGGGAAAATACGTCAGTTTACACTGGTAAATACAATTAACCGACTCATTTTGAAAACGTTTAGGAAAATTGGTTTGAATGCACGTGGCACAAAACTTTTATAACTTGGGATAATTATTTGAATATAATACTTGTAAAAGAATTACATGTTCCTTATGCGTTCAGTAGCCCGGTTCATGCCGGGTTAAAGATCAATAGACACACCACATTATTTATTTAGGCACTGACGGGTGTACGCCTACACCCCGTGCTTAGGTCGTGGCAATTTCGTAAAATGATGCCAATGATATCCGGGACATGGTCATTAACCCCCCAAAGGCTTTAAGCAAACAAAACATTTTCAAACGGGACATTTCAATGATTTAACCTTCATACAATTAAAGATTCAATGCCTAACCAAACGGTATTTTATATACCGTACCCCAAGCCCGTATCGGGAAAATAAGTTAAAAGTATTTACCTAAGCTAAATATAAATTCAATCCCAGCCGTATATCAAATCAGCAAGTACAGATAGCTTTTACTGGGCTCCTAAATCTGGAACGAAGGTTTACAATAACCTATTAAATTTCTAACGGGTCTTTAATTAAGCTTAAACTTAGACCGGTTAGTTTTAAAGGAGGATATGGTTCAAAACGCATGATTAAGCGAGAACCGGATTAGAATGTAGTTTAGACCCAACAAGCTTGTATACTTGTGTAACAAGGGTATACTAAATACATTCTGGATTTTGAGATAAAAACGATATGGTTTGACCCGTTTCGACTAAATTATGCAAATTAGTTACATAAGCCGATCCGAACGCGAAAAGTGCGTAACGGGTAACCATATGAGTCATATACAAGTTTCCTAAGTTAATATGCCTTAAATATGTTGTGATATCAGTAGGATACCTTCCATTATGCCCAAAACGAATCTAAAACCAATTTATGCCCCGTAGGGGTATTTTGGTCATTTAAAAGGTTATAAAAGAGGTTTAATATAAATCTGAGTTTCAGGTCTGATCCAATCTGTAAAAATACTTAATTTAATAAGTTATATCAGTAGGGTATCAAGTCTTATATTTATAAGATGGTCTTGATACATACTATGCGTTAAAAACGCTTAAAAAGGCGATTTGGAGCCATTTCCGGGTTTTCAAAGGAGAGCTGATATTTTTATTATTCCAGAAGGCTCAAAATATTTTATTTATCATATTAGATCAACGGAAAAAGGTTTGGGGTCAAAAGGATTTGTAAAACTCATTTTATAGCCCGAAAGGGCAAAACCGGCAATACCGAATTAAGCTTAGAACTCTATGTTATGCTCAGCCTTAAAATAAATAAAAATCTTCAAAAATCCCAAAATATTATATTATATCAGTGGGTAAAAAGTGTGGTATCAAAGATTGGGTTTAGATAGGCTATTCGCTAATTACGCCGTTTAATTACTAAAAAGCTTTTCATTTACGCTAACGAGCATAACTTCTATTCTAGACCTCAAACTGATGTCAAATTTTAGGTACAAGTCTATAAATCAGTAACTAAGGTTATTGTCCTCTCACATTTCCAAAAATTCTCGTTTTAAGGTCAAATGGGCATATTGGTCAACATTAGGCATTTAACGGAAACATCGGACAATCAACGAGTCATGTAGTATAATCGCAGAGGGTTATACTATCATACAAGCTGGTCCTAACGGGGCTCTAAGGCATTCCTAAACCATGCTCAAACGGGTCAGAACTGAAAGTCAAAGCAGGAGTCAAACTATGCGACTTTCGATCCCGAACCGAGCCAAAACTGAAAATTGTCGAGTTGAACATGTTTAGACATGTTCTTACATTAATTACCAAGTTATATCAATGACAAAACAGGTTGCATAGCTTCTACATTGCTAATTATGTGTTTATTTGCAAAATTGCTTCCTGTTGACTTTTTAAGATCAAGTTTGACCCGACAATTGACCTACTTAGAGTGAGAATCAGAGGGTGCCCTTTTAAGGGTTTACTGCCCACATAATTACCAACTCATAGGTACTTTCAATTTGTAATTTGACTGGACAATTTAAGATTAATGACGAAGTCAAATCTTAATTACGACGGTTTGACTTTAAGCTAGTAAACTAATCAAAACTGAATTAGGGAACGTTAAGAATACTTACCAAGGTCCTAAGCAAGACTAATGATCACTAGGAAGAGTGCTTGAGCTCCAAGAACCTCTAGAAACCAAGTTGTGAAGTTTTCAAATGAATGTGATCAAATGATGCAACAATGGTTTCTTATATAGGAGTTCTTGATGCCTTTAGATCATTACAAACAAGTCTATAAGTGTTATGAGATCATCCCAAGTGTCCCTAGGTCCTTCTAAATCAATAAACAAGTCCCTAGAATCAAGAAATGGCAAAATGAGGCGGTGTAACAGGCTGGAACAGGTAGCTGCCTGTTTTCTGATGCTGGGTATTGGCTTACGGACCGTAAGAGTCCAGCCATACGGTCCGTAAGGACCTGATCTGCACATGTGAACTTTCATTAGTTGACAGGTTTGGCCCCTGCACTTGATAAATGTCATTCTGACACATTTAAGGCATGTTAAACCATTTTTAAGGCTCTACAATGATGCCTAAACATGGGGAACATGAAACATGCCCAAAAATATGCCGGATGTCGGTTTGTTTGGTCGTACGAGAACGTTGTTCGGTTAATTACGACGAAACACGGACGGACGCGAAAAATGATCCAAACGACGCGACGAATGGAATTTTATCAAGCCAAACACTAAAATAAAATATTTTAGTGCTTACATAAATCTTTGGGTGTCCGGATATATCCAGAATGTGAGATATGCGCGAAAGTGCAAACTTGTGCACTTTTTGACACTTTTAGTCCCTGCATGACTTAAAAGTTTATTTTTGCGCACCAAACACCTCTAAGCCTATATCTAAGCTACGTAAGGGATAATTAGGGTATGATTAACTCATGGTCATATTCTGGAAGATCCGATAACATACGAATCGACATACTTTTGCAGTTTGACGCAATTAGTCCTTCTAATGCGCAAACTTGCGCATATCATTGTTTAATGGCACTGAAACCTTATCTAATCCATATTAGGCATTCTTGAAAGTATTATTAAACATCATAATGCTTCGGGTTCGATAAAAGGTCATTCAGAGGTATAATTAAACATATTGACACTTCTAGTCCCTTATACTTGCAAAGTTGCGCGTAACTTCACTTTTAGGCATAAAAGCCTTGGATGGCCAATGATTGGCATTCCTGAGAGTATAATCAAATATCATGAGGCTCTCAGTTTGTTAAAAGGTCACTCAGAGGTATGAATTAACATGTTGACGCTTTTAACCCTTCATTGCGCAAACTTTCAATTAATTCCGCAAACGGCTACCCTCGATCGACAAGCGGCTCATTTGTGAATATAAATACCGTATGAGGTTATTCAAAGACTTGTTTTAGGTATGTTAACACTTCCAGTCCTTTCAAAATCAATTTTTTTGATTTTTCAAAAAATTAGTCCCTTAAATTCAATGTTCGACTTCATTAGGGTTTATTACACGTGTCAATACTTCATTGGACGTGATTTTACGAGGTGTTACAACCACGACAGCCATTACGGAACCCTAGATCAATCGGGCAGAGTATCTAATACGTATCCAGGGGTTATGATACTTATAACGGAGCAGAACTTCGTTATTTAGGGGGATATTATACCCGAGAATTATGCCTATACTTCAGAATTTAGAGAAAGAAAACGTTTTGGTGCGATTCGGGACTGAAGGCCGAGCTCTCCCATTTATAGGGCCTGATTTCGTGATCCACGCGGCCCGCGTAAGCTTCGGCTTAGGTCTACGCGGCCCGCGACATAGGAGCGTAGACCTTCGCCTTGACCGGTCACCACCCCTAGCCTTGACACGATCACGACACGTGGCGGCCTGTGGGTTCGCCTGAAATTGGGGCTGTCGCGGCCCGCGTAAGCTTGTGCTTACTTCTACATGGCCCGCGAGTGACTAAAAAAATTGTTTTATTTTATTTTTAATGTTATATCGTATTTTGGGCTCGGTTTTCACATACAGGGTGTATTTTAGGGCATATAGGGGTATATTTAAAATATATTAGGGTTTCAGAAAAATTCAGGAGGGTTGTTATATCCTCCCCACCTTGTTTTAGAGCTCGTCCTCGAGATCTACTGGAACAAGTGTGGATATTTCCTTTGCATTTCTGATTCAAGCTCCCATGTGTATTCTGGTCCTCTTTTGGAGTCCCATTTTACTTTGACCAGAACTAATCTCTTGTGCTTGAGGTTCTTGACTTTCCTGTCTTCAATCTGTAGTGGCCTTTCTACAAACTTAAGTTGTTCATTTACCTCTATATCTTTAAGAGGTACTATCAGTGATTCATCAGCTAAGCATTTCTTGAGATTAGATACATGAAACACATCATGTATCCCTACCATTTCCTCTGGCAGTCGTAGCAGATAGGCTACAGGTCCTATTCTTCTAATAATCTCAAAAGGTCCAACATACCTGGGACTTAGCTTTCCCCTTTTGATGAATCTTACCACTCCTTTCCAAGGAGAGACTTTCAACAATACTTTATCTCCTACCTGAAATTCCAACGGCTTGCGTCTGTTATCTGCATAGCTCTTTTGTCGATCACGTGCTGCCTTCAGTCGTTCCTTGACTTGAATGATCTTGTCGGTTGTTTCCTGTACTATCTCGGGTCCAGATAATTGCTTTTCCCCAATTTCTGCCCAACAGACTGGGGTTCGGCACGTTCGTCCATAAAGTGCTTCGAATGGTGCAACAATGATACTTGTGTGATAACTGTTATTATAATAAAATTCTATTAATGGTAAGTGATCGTCCCAATTACCCCCGAAATCAATTACACAAGCTCTAAGCATCTCCTCCATTGTCTGAATCGTCCTTTCGCTTTGTCCGTCTGTTTGAGGATGGTAAGATGTGCTTAGATTCAATTTGGTTCCCATTGCTTTTTGGAAACTTGACAAAAAATGAGAGGTAAAACGGCTATCTCTGTCAGAAATAATTGATAAAGGAATTCCATGTAGTGAAACTATTTCATTTACATATAATTTAGCTAACTGTTCCATACTAAAAGTTTCTTTCATTGGTAGGAAATGAGCTGATTTGGTTAGCCTGTCTACAATCACCCAGATTGTATCATTACCTTTCCTTGTTTTGGGTAATTTAGTAACAAAATCCATTGTTATCAATTCCCATTTCCACACTGGCATTTCTAGCTGCTACAACAAACCTGAGGGTTTCTGATGTTCAGCTTTGACTTGTGAACATGTTAAACATTTAGAAACATAGGCTGCTATGTCCTTTTTCATTCCTATCCACCAAAAATTCTTTCTTAAATCCTGGTACATTTTATCGCTTCCTGGATGCATCGTATATTTAGACTTATGGGCTTCCTCTAATATACAATGACGTAGGTTTCCTAATTTTGGTATCCACATTCTCTTCTTATGGAACCTCCAAATTCTATCTGTTCCTTGTTCTAATTCCTTAATCATACCTTTTAGCTTTTCAGTATCGTCCTTGATTACTAATTCTTGTGCTTTTCTAATTTGATCATTTAAATCTACTTGTAGATTTAATTTAAGAGAACGTACCCTTTTTGGCTTCTCATGATACTTTCGACTTAAAGCATCAGCAACTATATTTGCTTTTCCTGCATGATACTGGATATCACAATCATAATCACTTAGTATCTCCATCCAGCGTCTTTGTCTCATATTCAACTCCTTTTGCCCGAACACATACCTTAAACTCTTATGATCAGTGAATATGGTAAACTTACTACCATAAAGATAATGTCTCCAAATCTTAAAGGCAAAAATTATGGCTCCTAATTCTAGATCATGGGTTGAATAATTCTCTTCATGATTCTTAAGTTGTCTAGATGCGTAAGCTATAACCTTTTGGCGTTGCATTAATACACATCCATAACCTAGTTTGGAAGCGTCACAATAGACTACAAAGTCTTCAGTTCCTTCTGGTAATGCTAGTATGGGTGTATTAGTTAATCTTTGTTTAAGAATTCTAAATGCTTCTTCTTGTTTTGGCCCCCATTCAAACTTAATGGATTTACAAGTTAACTTTGTTAAAGGAATGGCGATTCTAGAAAAATCTCGAATAAACCTTCTATAATAACCGGCCAATCCTAAGAAACTTCTAACTTCTGTTGGTGACTCAGGGGTCTTCCATTTAGTAATCGCCTTGATTTTTGTGGGATCCACATGAATTCCTTCATGATTGACTAAATGTCCAAGAAACTGTACCTGCTCTAACCAAAATTCGCACTTTGAAAACTTAGCATAAAGTTTTTCCTTTCTTAATAGACTTAAAAGTGTGTGCAATTGCTTTGCATGATCTTCCTTACTTTTAGAATATATAAGAATATTATCAATAAAAACAATTACGAATTTATCCAAATATGGTTTACATATTCGGTTCATCATGTCCATAAATGCGGCTGGGGCATTGGTTAAACCAAAGGGCATGACAGTAAATTCATAATGGCCATACCTTGTTCTAAATGCAGTTTTAGGAATGTCCTCTTCCTGTACCTTTAATTTATGATATCCTGACCTTAAATCGATTTTAGAGAAAAATCGAGCCCCTTGAAGTTGATCAAACAGATCATCGATTCTTGGTAATGGGTACCGATTCTTAATCGTGACCTTGTTCAATTCACGGTAGTCAATGCACATACGCATTGATCCGTCCTTCTTTTTAACGAATAAAATTGGTGCTCCCCACGGTGATGAGCTTGGCTGTATAAATCCTTTCTCCAACAGTTCGTCTAATTATTTCTTCAGTTCCTGCATTTCTGCGGGTGTCAAACGGTAAGGTGTTTTGGCAATTGGTGCTGTCCCTGGTAATAGGTGAATTCTGAATTCGACTTCTCTGTCTGGCGGTAGTCCTGGTAATTCTTCTGGAAACACGTCTGAAAACTGAGACACTACTGGAATGTCTTTTAGTTCTTTTCCTTTAGTGTTAGTGATTATAGAAATCAAATACACTATAGACCCTTTTCTTATATAGCTTGCAGTTTTCATCACAGAGATGAATTTCGTGGATCTAGATGGTTTATCTCCTTTAATTGTGATCTTTTCACCTTTTGGTGAATTTACTTGGATTGAATTTTGATCACATAAAATACTAGCTTTATTGGCTATTAACCAATCCATTCCTAAAACGACATCAAATCCTGCCAGATTCATTGGATAAAGGTTTGCAATAAACTTTTGATTTAAAAACTCTATTCTTGCTCCATGCAAGATTTCAGAAATCCTAACCGTTTCTCCATTTGCTGTCTCTACTAGACATTCTTGTGGTAGTTTAGTTAATGACTGATTTAGAAGTTTGCAAAATGAAGTATTAATAAAACTTTGGTTCGCGCCAGAGTCAAATAATACTTTAGCAAAAACATCATTAACTAAAAACGTACCGGCTATCACGTCTGGAATCATCTTGGCTTCATCTGCAGTCAGAACGAATGCTCTAGCATTTTTAGTGTTCTTGTTGTTTGTAGCTGGAGCTAATTTTGGACAGTTTGGCTTGATATGACCTTGTTCCCTGCAGTTGTAGCATATCCTGTAGTTTGCTTTCTTCCTGCAGTCTTCTTCCTTGTATCCTGATATTTTACAGAAATTGCAATATATGGAGCATCTTCCAGAATGCTTCCTTTTACAATACTTGCAATAAGTTGCAGATGTGGAACCTACATTTTTCCCACGGTTGGAATTTCCAGATCGGAATTCCTGGGTAAGTCTTTGAGCTAGGTTCTTCCTTTGGTCTTCTTCTCTAGTACGGATTAATTCATCTGTCAAGGTGTTTGCTAGTTCTACAGCTTCTTCTATGGTTTGAGGTCTAGCTGCCTTGACTACATGCCTAATCTCCCTAATTAATCCCCAGATGTAACGGGAGACTAATACTAGTTCAGGTGATGCAAGGGTAGGTACTATTCTGGCATATTCAAAGAATGTAGTAGTATAACCCTTACTATCTACCCCGGTCATTCTAAGGTTCAGAAACTTATTTGCAATTTGTTCCTTTTCATTGGGAGTGCAAAATTTCCTTTCTACCATGTTCTTAAATTCCACCCATTCCATGTTGTAGACCCTATCACTTCCTCTCGACTGGAGGATAGTGTTCCACCACTCTAAGGCTGAGTTTTTAAACAAATTAGAAGCAAACATTATCTTGTCTTCTTCAACACACTTGCTTATTTTTAAAACAGCCTCAGTCTTTTCTATCCAGCGCAGAGTTGCAATGGGTCCTTCATTGCCCGAGAATTCTATTGGTTTGCAGGACTAGAGTTCTTTATAAGAACAACCATAAGGCATGGTTCTTCTTCTTTTGGGAATGGGCATTTGAAGTACAGGTCCATTGTTCACGCTGTGTTCAGGTTCAGTTGGTCGCTTACTGCTATGTTTACTTTTATTATCCGCTTCCTTAACAGTTTGAATAATAAATGGCATTGCATCTATGATTCCTTGTGCCACTATGTGTTGGATGGCACTATTATCCACTTAGTTTCCATTGTTATTGTTGTTCGGGTTCTCATTATTCAGATTATCGTTATTCAGGGAGTTCTGGTTTTCATTGTTCAGATTTTCCTGGTTCCCTTCATTGTCCATCTGAATTTTAAACATTTATCATATATTAATATCACAAAATAATATTTAATATAGCCAATCCCATGACACGCAATTTAGTAAAAAACGTCGATCATTGCGACTTTACTCTATTTTTATATAATATGCATCTACTACAAACTAACGCTGGAAATTAAAATTACAATACCAACTGAAATAAAAATTACACTAATAGTAGTAGGCATCCGTAGTTTTTTTTTTCATACACATACACACATATTTTATTGTTATTTTATTATTATTATTATTATTATTATTATTATTACTACTACTACCGTCTCTACCATCACATTCATGGATGTGGATTCATCCAGAAATCCATATTGCGCTCGTCGTACTTCCAAACGAGTCGCTCTCCCACCTGTCTCATTCTTTCACTACTCACTAAAATTTCCTCACCAAATGTCCTAAGTTCTTGTACATTTTCTGCACTCATTGGGGGTACAGGTTCTAGGACTGGGTTCGGAATCTGGGGTGCGGGTTCCTGGTATGGGGGTGTAGGTGCCTGAAATGGGTAAGGATTCTCTAAGATCTCCCTAACGTATACATCGTTGTCATAATAGGGATCTCGAGGATTTAACCCTGGGTAGGCTCCTAGGTTTTGCATGGGCATGTCTTCATGTATCGGGTAACGTTGCACATAGTCCCTATTGTCATCCCACCATGGGTCGTAATTTGGGTCTAAGGGGTTTGGTGCGGGTACCCTAGGTATTTCCTCCGGGTCGAAATCATGCATTTCTACTTGATTTTTAGGGTTTTCTATTTCCATTGGTTGGTCAGGAAATGGTGGTTGTGGTTGGGGTGCTATCATTTGTTCCAGGTTAGGTTCAGCTACTGTAGTGGCTAAGATATGGATGTTGGCTATACCCTTATTAAGCATGTCTTGGGTATGGGCATCCGTCTCTCTTTTGGCTACTGCTAGTGCTCTCTGGTCTCGTAACTTTTTCATACGTTTCCTACGCTCATGGGCTCCCCTACTGAACCATCATCTCTTTTTCTAAGGGAATGGCTCTTCAGACTGAGCCTTAAATACGAATATTCCTTCTTCAGTATCAGCAGAGTACCCTGAGAGGGCAGGCTGAGAAGAGGCACCTTCGCTTCTAGGCGAACCAGACAATTGACGGTACGCGTCAGATGGTCCTTGGTCGCTTATACTGTAAACTAACAAATAGTCAAATACCACATAACAAGAAATACAATTATGCACGTATTCCCGTAATTTATTTCCTAACAAATTGAATTTTGGTGTCAGCAGAACACTTCTGTGGCTGAATCAGTGGCTTAGCTCTGATACCACCTTCTGTCGCAACCCCGCCCCCTATCTGTCCTGGGAACGGGCAGCAGCGAATTCAGTGTCGGTGGTATCGGTGTTTATTAATTTGGCAGCGGAAATTACATCAGGACCGTAGTTAGGAAATATTTTATCAGAGTAAAACACCACATTTTATATAAATAAACATATTGGGATGAAACCCAAGTTTTCATTACAAACTGATTGATAGGGGTAAATCCTATTTTACTGAAATAAAACGCATTCTTTATTTAGGTAACTTTTATAGCCACTTTTCCAAGCCTTCAGTGCTGTCCAGCTGGCTTCTAATTGGCTTTCACATTGTGTTACCTGAAACGCGTTTTAAAAACAATTTGTCAGTGGGAAATACTGGTGAGTGAATCCCAGTTTAATCAAGAAATGTTAATTTAATTTAAACAGTATTGAGAGCGATTACAATGTTTACATCTACCCAATTATTCATTAAGTACTGTCAATCCTGACTAGTGGGTCATATTACACATTGGCTAACTCTTCGTCCAATGGTAACGTGTCTCACATTTTGTATACAAAACCCCAACATACCGGCAGTAATCATAGAATTACAAAGACTCAATCACTGCTAAATTGCATTGTAAAATAGTTAAGGTTTTGTAAAAACGGTTTACAAAAAAAGAGATTACTCACATTGTTGTCTTATGTTTTCTGTAAGGATTTCCTGAGAATTATCTATAATTTATACAAATACATACGTGTTAGTATAATAACCTATTTTAACATTAGTAATACCCTTCTCGAGATGGCATTCCAACGACTACGTCGGGCAGAACCACGACAGTCGTTACGGAACCCTAGATCATCGGGCTGAGTATCTAATACGTATCCAGGAGTTATGATACTTACAACGGAGCAGAACTTCATTATTTAGGGGGATATTATACCCGAGAATTATGCCTATACTTCAGAATTTAGAGAAAGAAAACGTTTTGGTGCGATTCGGGACTGAAGGCCGAGCTCTCCCATTTATAGGGCCTGATTTCTTGATCCACGTGGCCCGCGTAAGATTCGGCTTAGGTCTACGCGGCCTGCAACATTTATAGGGCCTGATGGCTCGAAGAGTCTGTGCATCGACTATCGCAAGCTGAACAAAGTTACAATCAAGAACAGATATCCATCGCCCAGGATCGAAGATTTGTTCGATCAGCTTCAAGGAGCAAGTTACTTCTCCAAGATTGACCTAAGATCGGGTTATCATCAGTTGAAGGTCAGAACCGAAGACGTGCACAAGACCGCATTCAGAACACGATATGGCCACTACGAGTTCTTGGTGATGCCTTTCGGGCTCACTAATGCACCTGCAGCATTCATGGATCTCATGAATCGCGTTTGCAAGCCGTATCTAGACAAGTTTGTCATTGTCTTCATTGATGACATGCTTATTTACTCCAAGAATCAAACTGATCATGAAAGACACCTCCGGTGTATCCTTAAACTTCTGCAGCAAGAGAAGCTCTACACCAAGTTTTCCAAATGTGAGTTTTGGCTTCGTGAAGTCCAATTTCTTGGACATGTGGTAAGCGAGCGTGGTATCCAGGTGGATCCTGCTAAGATTGAAGCGATTATGAATTGGCAAGCGCCTAAAACACCTACAGAAATTCGCAGCTTTTTGGGTCTAGCAGGTTACTACAGAAGTTTCATTGAAAACTTTTCTAGAATTGCTGCACCTTTAACATCGTTAACTCGCAAGAATATAAAGTTTAATCGGGGACCCAAACAACAAGAATCTTCTGAGATTCTTAAACAAAAGTTGAGCAATGCTCCTGTGTTGACATTGCCAGAAGGGATCGAAGAGTTTGTGGTTTATTGCGACGCATCGCACACAGGTAGGGGATGTGTGCTTATGCAGAGAGGCAAGGTTATTGCCTATGCTTCACGTCAATTAAAGGTGCACGAAAAGAATTACAACACCCACGATTTACAATTGGGTGCCGTTGTATTTGCACTAAAGCTTTGGAGGCATTATCTTTATGGAATAAAGTGTGTGATCTATTCAGATCACAAGAGCCTTCAACATTTATTTAACCAGAAAGATCTCAATATGAGGCAACGTCGTTGGATGGAAACATTGAACGACTATGATTTTGAAATTTGCTATCACCCGGGCAAAGCGAATGTTGTCGCTGATGCTTTGAGTAGGAAAGAAAGGATCAAACCTATTAGGATCAATGCCAAAAGCATTGAACTAAAGAACAACTTGAATGAAAGGTTGTTAGCCGCTCAAAAGGAAGCTATATTAGAAACTAACTATCCGAATGAGAAGTTAGGCGTAACTGCTGATCAAATGTCTTATGGCAGGGATGGAATCCTTAGATTAAACGGTCGAATCTGGGTTCCAATTTATGGAGGACTTAGAGATGTAATCCTTCAAGAAGCCCATAGTTCTAAATATTCGGTACATCCGGGAAGTGATAAAATGTACCAAGATCTAAAAGCAAATTACTGGTGGATAGGTTTGAAGAAATCCATAGCCACTTATGTGGCTAAATGTCTGACGTGCGCACAGGTTAAATCCGAGCATCAAAAGTCGTCAGGATTACTACAATAGCCTGAACTTCCCACTAGGAAATGGGAAATGGTAACTATGGATTTTATCACCAAGTTACCAAAGACGAAACGTGGGAATGATACAATATGGGTTATAGTTGACAGACTGACGAAGTCAGCTCATTTTATACCCATAAAGGAGACACATAGCTCCGATAAACTAGCCCAGCTATATGTGGGTGAGATTGTATCTCTCCATGGAGTGCCAGTATCTATTATCTCTGATAGGGATACAAGATACACATCTCATTTTTGGAAAATCTTTCAGCAATCTTTAGGCACTCGTTTGAATTTTAGTACTGCTTATCATCCTCAGACGGATGGGCAAAGTGAGCGTACGATTCAAACCTTGGAAGACATGCTGCGTTCTTGTGTTATTGACTTGGGTGGAAGTTGAGATGACCATCTTCCTTTAATTGAATTTTCTTACAACAATAGCTATCATTCGAGTATCCAAGCCGCGCCATTTGAGGCCTTGTACGGAAGGAAGTGCAGAACGCCAGTTTGTTGGGCGGAGGTTGGAGAAACCCAACTGTCAGGACCTGATATAGTCCTCGAGATGACGGATAAAATTGTTCAAATCCGTGATCGTCTCAAAGCTGCCAGAGATAGGCAGAAAAGCTACGCAGATAAAAGGCGTAAACCTCTGAAATTCGAGGTTGGTGATAAAGTGCTACTCAAGGTGTCACCCTGGAAAGGGGTTATGCGTTTTGGCAAGAAAGGAAAGCTGAGCCCAAGATACATAGGACCATTCGAGATCATCGAATGTGTCGAAACTGTAGCCTATAAGCTGAATCTACCCGAAGAGCTCAGTGGGATACATAATGTGTTCCACATCTGCAATTTAAAGAAATGTCTAGCCGATGAATCGCTAGCAATGTCTCATAAGGACGTGCAGATTGACGAGAGCTTGAAGTTCGTTGAAAAACCTTTATCGATCGAGGATCGATAGGTTAAAAAGCTTCAAAGAAAGAATGTGCCAATTGTGAAAGTAAAATGGGATGCCCGTTGAGGCCCAGAATTCACGTGGGAGGTTGAATCCGCGATGAAACAGAAATACCCTCATTTATTTCAATAAATCTCGAGGTCGAGATTTCTTTTAAGGGGGTGAGGATGTAACACCTCGCAAAATCATGTCCAATATAATAAAGACACGTGTCATGAAGTCTACACATGTAATGAATTGATTTCGAGGGACTAAAGTTGACAAACAAAGAAAGTATGTGTGTAGAAGGATCCAAAGTATCAACAATTAAAATTATGCCTTTCAACATCCCTACACGATGTTTATACTCTTAAACGAATAAATTGTGAAACGTGTGAAGCCGTTTGTGAAAGAAAGTGAAACTTTACAAGATGCGAGGGTTAAATGTGTCAACATGTTAAATTACTACCTCTGAATGACCTTTTAACGAACCCGAAGCTTCGTAACGATTAATTATACTGTCAAGAACAAGTGATGAAAAATTCATAAGGTTTCGATATCGTTTGATATTAAAAACGTTCACTTTCATAAATAAAGGGTTAAAAGCGTCAACAAGGCAAAACTTGTGTTTTCGGTTATCGTTTAACGAAACCGGACCTAGCGATGTTTACTCATATGCAGGGACTGAATCTGCCAGGTTTGAAACTTGTTGTGTTGGTTCCCATAGGGCTGGCATCGTGCCACACCAAAACCCCTCAGCCGTCGCGCGACGCGACGGCCTAAAGTTGGCAGAAACCATGCACAGGTGTAGGTTCTGCGCAATTCGTCACCATTTTCAGCTTTAATCACTTATATTTCGAAACTAGGAGCTGTTTGATGGTATCTAAAACCACTTGGGACACATGTTAACATCTGGGAACAACATATAACACCTGGATTGATCAGAAGATGCCTTGAAGTAGTATAAATAGAGGCATTGGGGCAGTCCCATTCTTTGCACTTCAAATTTTCCTTACTCTCTCAGTTGCTCTAGCTTTGGAGCATCTCTGAAGAATCCTGGTCATCTAGGAAGCCTTCTTAAGTCTAATCTTCGTGCTAAGGACTCTTGTAAGCGTTCTTAGCTCCTGTAGTTAAGTTTGTATTAGCTTAATGACCGTGGTCAAAGGTATCGTAATGATGCTTTGACTTTGTGATTAATCACTAACGGTCCAGCCATTATTTGAATTGAAAGTGGCTATGTGTTGGTAATTAAGTACGTGATAAACCCTTAAAAGGGCACCCCCTAATTATCACATTTACTTGGTCGATTGTCGGGTCAAACTACTTAACAGAAAAGTCAAACGAGTCAGTTTTTACAAAATAAATCATAACTGATAATGTAGAAGCTATAAAATACATTTTATCACTTAAATAACTTGGTAAATAATATAAGAACATCTTTAGGCATGTTCAACCCGACAATTCTGAGTATTAGGCTCAGTTCGCAACCGAAAGTCGCAAAAGTAGACTTTTGCTTTGACTTTCAGTTCTGACCCGATTTAGTTTAGTTTAGTTATGCCTTAGGGTTTCTTTGGGACCATATTATATGTAAGCATAACCCTCTGAGGTTATATTACATGGTCCCATAGAAATCAGTGATCATTTGCATGTTTCCGTTAAATGCTTAAAACTTGACCATTATGCCCTTTTGATATAAAAACGAGATTTTTGAAAATGTAAGAGAACAAAAGGTTTTATTACTGATATATAAGTATGTCCTCAAAATTTGACATCAGTTCCTGGTCTAAAATAAAAGTTATGCAAGATATCGTAAAACAAAAGCTTTTTGTTAATTAAATCGCATTTTCGGCATAAATCATATTTAAACCCAATTTTTGGCACCAAACTTGCTACCCACTGATATGAAATAATATTTAGGGATTTTTGGAAATTTTTGTCAAATTTTATGCTGGTCATAGCATAGAGTTCTAGCGTAAATTCGGTAATTTAAGAAAATGCCCTTTTTGTTAATAAAATGAGTTTAACATATGATATGAATACCAAACCTTTTTCTACTGATATCATATGTTAAATAAAATATTTTAAGCATTAGAGACAGATCAAAACTTCATAATTTGATAAACACCTTGAATACCGTCAATTACCGACTTTTACGCTAATTAGGCGCATAGTATGGGTAAAACCATATTTAACGCCTAAGGCTTGTTACCAACTGATTTTATAAGTAAATTTTATATACTTTAACAGTAAGTATAAGTCTTGAACTTAGATCTCCAAATTTAACCTTAAAAGCATATGTGAAATGACCAAAATGCCCCTACGGTGCATAGTTTGGCCATAAATGATTAAACACACATATGTATGATATCTTGCTGATATAACAACATAAAATAAATATTTTTACAGAATGTTTTAGACCAGAACCTCAGTTTATGTTTAAACCTCTTTTATAAAATTTAAAATGACCAAAATACCATTTCGGGACTTAAATTGGTCTTAAATACATTTGAGGCATAATTGTTGATATCTTACTAATATCACAATATATTTTAAGCATAATAACTATTGGAACTTGTATATGACTCATTGATGTGTGTCGGTGTGTATATGTTTTAATGTATATTTTTAGCCATTTTTAACACTTTAGACAAGTTTTAAATTTATAAAACACGAACTAACACTAAACACACATATGGGCAAGTGCACCCATCGTGAGCGTAGTATAGTGTTGGTAAGATACCAAGGTTGTCCAAGGACACAAGAGCTTTTAATACCGGTTTATCCTCAACGTCTAATCAAATCAAAATTTTGGACAAAGGTTTTAAACATGAAAATAAAGACTAAAAATGCTGAAAATAAAAATAAAAACAGATAGACAAGATGAATCACTTGGATCCGACTCGCCTTTAGTGTAACCTTTGATGCTTTCCGCACTTTTGCACTTTTTAAGAGATTATCTTTTAAAGGTGACGTTACCCTCAACCCAGTAGTTTGAGTCAGCAAGGATACAATCCTAAAGGGTTGGATTATTGAAAGATAATTAATTAAGTTATTAATGCGTAATGTGGTAGGCCCCTCTTATGAAGGTGACGTTACCCTCGGCTAAGTGGTTTGAGTCAGCAGTGATACAATCCCAAGTAGCCGGGTTAATGTATTAATAGTAGTTTACATATGAGGGGATCAAGCCATTCGCACCCCCACCATCCAATACCAGTGGGTATTGAAGGAGGTCCTAGTAAGCTTGACCCAGGTCCTTGCAGGATCTATACACTGAACAAGGCAAGAACCTTACCAAACCATTCCCTTAACCCCCGACCAGGTCGCCAACATATCTCTATAAAGACCGTAGAGATATGAATGGTGTAAATCTTTTATTTTATATAGACAGTAAAATAACGCCAAGACACCACGGACAAATGATAAGGAAGTTTCACCTTCAACATAAGAAAATAGTTATTAAAGTCATTAATACAAAACCAAATAAAAAGTGCGAAAAGATTAACAAAACAAAAGTATTACACTAAATGCTTGTCTTCACCAAGTGATGTAAGAGACTTAGGCAAACATGGCCTTTGATTGTCAAGAACTCTTACTATCAATCTTGGATCCCGAGACTACTATACACACTCTATAATGGATGATGGATGATGGTGGTGGATGTGGGTGTTGTGATGGTGGTGGTGGTGGAGTGTGGGTGAAGTGGGAGAGAGGTGGTTTGCCAATGGATGCTTTTGAAGTGAACCAAGCACCTCTATTTATAGTCTGGACAGAAGCCCGGACACGGCCCCGTGTCCATTGGGCACGGCCCCTTGTCCATCCACTTTCTCTTTCTTCATTAATTGTAGTTTGTCTGCAATAGTTGACCACGCCCCCGTGTCTGCTGGGCACGACCCCGTGTGCAGAAGCGTATCTGTACTATCAAGATTTGCTTGGATTCTACGAATCTTAGCGTTGACCACGACCGTGTGGAGCTGGGCACAACCCCGTGTTGGGGAATAGAAGCTTCTACGCTTTTGTGTTTTCTACAGAAACTTGGGCTCGCCCCCGTGTCCTCTGGGCAGGGGGCATGTTCAGCCTTCTGAAATCTTGTTTTTGCTTGAGAAGTTTTGGGCTTGTCTTGAGTGTCGGGATTCCAAGATCTTTATTAGGTTTTATTTTTATATTATTTACAATCCTATTCGTTATGATTTATTTAGAACATTACATAAGATAAATTACTTATTTGGGCATAACATGCCTCTTTTAAAATTCCATTTATATACAAGTTCACATACCTCACGGGAGATCACTCAACACTCGGTCGAAGATGTATTTTTGTGAAACACTTGATACCGGCATGGAACTTACTTTTATCATATGCTTGCCAAGCAATCAATCCTCCTCATTTTTAACTATAAACCTTTGTAAATATCAAGAGGACTTTGGGGAAGGGTTAGGCTTGGGTTAAAGGTAGGTGGTTTTGGGTTAGTGGTTAGTAGAAAAGGGCGAAAGGCGTAAAAAACGTCGGTTTTCATCAAACCTTTTTTGTTTTTGTGACTTTTTATTCAAATGAAGCATTTTTCAAACAAAGTTCCTTTTGAGGAACTTGTTTGTTTATTGCTAGACTTCATCATATATATATATATATATATATTTATAAGGAATGTCACATGAAGACCGAACTTTTTACTAAAATAAAGGGTTTAAAATGAAAAAGGTTTTTGGTGGGTAAAGGGTGTTTGTTTTGTGACTTTAGAAATGAAAATGTTTATGCTCAAAGGGGTTAACTAGGGGGGTTTTGGGTAGGTGGTAAAAAAAAAGAAAAATAATGGTGTTGAAAGAAAAATGGTTAGTCCTAATGCCTCCATCATTTACTTACTTGGGTTTAAGTTGGTAAGGACCGGGAATGTATCGTCATGGCAAGTTCTAGAGTCGTAAGAAACCAAGTGGCTATTCACACAAGAAACGAAAGATGAGCATTTAAGTTTAAAGATGTGTATTTATATGCTCAATTAAAGGCTCAAAACTCACTTTTTGTGGGAATGGGTTTTTAATGTGATCAAGTATATATAATCATATTTTAACTAGATTTGTCATGCCGTTTCATAATTTTCTTATGTTGGTTCTTTTTATCACAACGCTATCGGTTGTAAATTTGTAAAAATATAACCCTTTTTAGAACTTGTTATTCCCAATTTAAACCAAGACAAGTAAAAAAATGAAAAGTTTTTGAAAAAAAATTTGGGGGTGTTTAGCGGTTCCAATAGAGTTTTGTGTAAGGCTTGTAATTAGGACTTGCAAAATTCAAGGTTTTAGCATCCCCCCCCCCCCCCCCCACACTTAAATTACACATTGTCCTCAATGTGTCCCAAAAATAAGTTTTTAGGTTGATTGAATGTGTAAAAAGGTGTGTTAAAAACAAAAATTTATGTTACTGGGCATCTGGACACGGGTCGTGGTGTCCGGGCACGGCCCCGTGTTCAGATTGCCAGTAACAGAAAGTAACAGAAGGCTGGGTACGGGGGCGTGTCCAGTTACCTGAACTGGGCGTTTTTCTGTAGATCATTGAGCACGGGGCGTGTTGGCTGGGCACGGCCCGTGCTGAACTTGCTGTAATGAAGAAAATTTATCGGGAGGCTCTGTTTTTGTGCATGGGGTGTCGGTTCAAGCTTTCCTTAGTATCCTTCACCATCCCGAGTGTGTTTTATTCCTGAAAATTAAAACTAAACTAGAAAGCATAAAAGTTAATCTAAATTAAAACTAAGGATAGTTCCGCGGAATGCCTCCGTGGTGCGCCACGTTTATAAAGGTCCTTGGCTAGACCCAAAGTCAGTCATTTGTTTCCCAAGTGGGATGTTTTGCATCCCATACTGCACCGTCGGAGAGTATCATCCAAACTTGAGTCTATGACTTTCATGTAATTGACCGGGTCGTCGTCTTCTACTCTCTTACCAACCCCAAACTTCATCTCCTTGTCCCCAACCCTCAATGTTAGTGTCCCGCCATTCATATCTACCACTGCGTGGGCCGTAGCTAGGAATGGCCTCCCTAAGATGAGTGGTACTTTGGTATCTTCCTCCATATCTAGTATGACAAAGTTGGCCTGGAAGACAAAGTCTCTGACTTTAACCAATAGATTTTCAGCGACACCTTGTGGATATTTTACGGACCTATCGGCAAGTTGTATGCTCATTTTTGTAGGGCTTGTTTTTCCTAGTCCGAGTCGGTCGAACATTGATGCGGGCATGAGGTTGATACTAGCCCCGAGGTCGGCTAGTGCGTTGCGAATGGGTGATTCCCCAATTGAACAAGGGATGGTGAAGCTTCCAGGATCGATCTTCTTTTGCGGGAGTTTGTTGAGTAGCAAGGCGGAGCATTCTTCGCTTAAATTAACTAATTGCAATGATTCGATTTTCCTTTTATGAGTGAGGAAGTCCCTCATAAATTTTGAATATTTAGGCATTTGAGTTAGGACTTCGACAAATGGAATATTAACATGCAATTGTTTTAGTAAATTTACAAATTTTGTGAATTGCTCATCGATCTTTTGGCGAAGTAACCGACCGGGGTACGGTACCGGAGGATTCTTGGTGGGCTCTTGATTTGGTGGAGGAGCCGCCTCTTGTTGGGGCATCAGCGAAGTTGTGGTTTGGCTAGATCGGCTCTTTTCAGTTGGAGGTAGCGGAGCCTCCTCTGGACCTACGGTACGGTTTCTCAATGTGATGAGATGCACTTGCGCCTTTGGGTTGGTTTCGGTATTGCTTGGTAACGCGCCTTGTGGTATCTCGGAGAAATTTTGAGCTAGTTGATTTATTTGTTTTTCAATGTTTTGAATACTAGCTTGTTGATTTCTAAAGTTCGATTCCAGTTGTTGAAATCGATCCGAGTTTTTCTTTTCGGTGTCGGAGATGAGGCGAGAAACGATATCCTCAAGCCTCTCTCGTCCCCCTTGTTGTTGAGAGAAATTTTGTGACTCGTTTCTTGGTTGTTGAAAGTTTGTCCGTTGGTTTAGATTTTGTTGGTTACTACTATTGTCGGGTTCTCTCCAACCAAGGCTAGGGTGGTTACGCCATCCTTGGTTGTAGGTACCCGTTGGAGGACCCGACGGCCTAGGTCTATTATCAATGTAGTTTACCGTTTCTGTTTGATTATCCATTTCTTTCATACAACTCCAATTTTCATGTGGCCCACCACACCCTTCACAAGCCATAACCGAGGCCGTTTTTGCCATTTCTAACTTTTTGATTTTTGAAGAAAGGACCTCGATTTGGGCTTGCAAGGAGGTGCTTTCGTCAACCTTATGGGCGCTCGGGGCAATAGATTTTGTGCCTCGGGGAGTGTGCCACTGAAAATTTGTTTGAACAATTTCCTCAATTTGATTATAAATTTCATTTGGGCGACGATTACCTAAAAGTCCCCCGGAGCTAGAGTCAAGTGTTTATCTTGTGTGTGGCAACAACCCATTATAGAAAGTGGATACTTATTGCCATACCGCAAGACCATGATGAGGACACTTTCTTAGTAGCTCCTTGAACCTTTCCCAAGTTTCATATAAGGATTCCACGTCCTCTTGTGAATATGTATTAATTTCAGTCATTAATTTAGCGGTTTTAGCAGGAAGGAAATACTTATATAAAAACTTTTGGGCTAGTTCATCCCAGGTGTTTACCGAACCAACTGGGAGGGTATTAAGCCAAGCCTTAGCTTGATCTTTTAGTGAAAATGGAAACATTCGGAGGCAGATGGCGTCATTTGATGCTCCATTGATCCGAAAAGTATCACACATTTCCAAGAAGTTAGTAATATGTAAACGGGGATCTTCGTCCGCAAGCCCTTGGAAGGTTGCGGAGTTTTGGAGCATTTGTATCAAATGCGGCCGAAGTTCGAAGTTGTTGGCCTCGACATTCGGTGCATTGATAGCGGCGCCAAGATTACCTACGGTGGGCCGTAGGTAATCCATGAGGGTATGTTGATCCGCCATTGGAAGTGGGTCCCCCAAAACTTTCTCTTGGTTTTTAGCTTTAAGTCTTTTTCTTAGAAAGCGTTCGGGTTCGTCTAAAGGTTCTTTTATGTCTCTACTGGAACTGGAGCTCATACACTGCGTAGAAAGTTCAGGTGTGGCGCCTGGGTTCCAAGTCCTGCAATAAAAACAAAAAGAACGTTGGTCAGAAGTTTTACCACGGCCCCGTGCTCAGATGAACACGGCCCGTGGTCGGAGTTATAGTAATTGTTTTCCGGATCCCTGTTACTGGGGAGCTCGACACGGCCCCGTGCTCAACTCATTGTAACTCAAAAAATAAAAACTGCCAGTAACAATGCTGGGCACGGCCCGTGTCCGACCAGGCACGGCCCGTGCTAAGCTCTGTAGAAGCTGAAATTTTAAGAAAAATCCTAAAAAAACAGAAAAATAAGAAAAACGATTAGGCCGTTGATTCCTAACTTTCTTAAAATCCTTGTGTCCCCGGCAACGGCGCCAAAAACTTGATGTGTGTCGGTGTGTATATGTTTTTATGTATATTTTTAGCCCTTTTAACACTTTAGTCAAGTTTTAAATTTATAAAACACGATATTCTACTAACACTAAACACACATATGGGCAAGTGCACCCATCGTGAGCGTAGTATAGTGTTGGCAAGATACCGAGGTCGTCCAAGGACACAAGTGCTTTTAATACCGGTTTATCCTCAACGTCTAATCAAATCAAAATTTTGGAAAAAGGTTTTAAACATGAAAATAAAGACTAAAAATGCTGAAAATAAAAATAAAAACAGATAGACAAGATGAATCACTTGGATCCGACTAGCCTTTAGTGTAACCTTTGATGCTTTCCGCACTTTTGCACTTTTTTAGAGATTATCTTAGTTATAGTAGTAGGCCCCTCTTTTGAAGGTGACATTACCCTCAACCCAGTAGTTTGAGTCAGCAAGGATACAATCCTAAAGGGTTGGATTATTGAAAGATAATTAATTAAGTTATTAATGCGTAATGTGGTAGGCCCCTCTTTTGAAGGTGACGTTACCCTCGGCTAAGTGGTTTGAGTCAGCAGTGATACAATCCCAAGTAGCCGGGTTAATGTATTAATAGTAGTTTACATATGAGGGGATCAAGCCATTCGCACCCCCGCCATCCAATACCAGTGGGTATTGAAGGACGTCCTAATAAGCTTGACCCAGGTCCTTGCAGGATCTATACACTGAACAAGGCAAGAACCTTACCAAACCATTCCCTTAACCCCCGACCAGGTAGCCAACATATCTCTATAAAGACCGTAGAGATATGAATGGTGTAAATCTTTTATTTTATATAGACAGTAAAATAACGCCAAGACACCACGGATAAATGATAAGGAAGTTTCACCTTCAACATAAGAAACTAGTTATTAAAGTCATTAATACAAAACCAAATAAAAAGTGCGAAAAGATTAACAAAACAAAAGTATTACACTAAATGCTTGTCTTCACCAAGTGATGTAAGAGACTTAGGCAAACATGGCCTTTGATTGTCAAGAACTCTTACTATCAATCTTGGATCCCGAGACTACTACACACACTCTATGATGGTGGTGGATGTGGGTGTTGTGATGGTGGTGGAGTGTGGGTGAAATGGGAGAGAGGTGGTTTGCCAAGGGATGCATTTGAAGTGAACCAAGCACCTATATTTATAGTCTGCACAGAAGCCCGGACACGGCCCCGTGTCCATTGGGCACGGCCCCGTGTCTATCCACTTTCTCTTTCTTCATTAATTGCAGTTTGTCTGCATTAGTTGACCATGGCCCTGTGTGCAGAAGCGTATCTGTACTATCAAGATTTGCTTGGATTATGTGAATCTTAGCGTTGACCACGGACGTGTGGAGCTGGGCACGCCCCCGTGTTGGGGAATAGAAGCTTCTACGCTTTTGTCTTTTCTACAGACACTTGCGTACACCCCCGTGTCCGCTGGGCAGGGGGCGTGTTCAGCCTTCTGAAATCTTGTTTTTGCTTGGGAAGATGTTGTCGAGGGGTCGGGCATGCCACGTTTATTCCTTTTCTTGTATTCGTGTTAGATTTAGCTGTATTTTTGCTTCTTTTGTTCATTTGAGCTCATTTAATCCTGAAAATACAAAAGGAAGACAAAAGCACACTTTTTCCAACATTAGTACTAAAAAGGGTTAGTTTTATGCCTCATTTGATGTAATTTATATGTTGCATTTTACACACATCACTCATCCGGTTACCCGATATGCATATACGCGTTCGGTACGGTTTATGTAACTAGTTTGCATGAATTAGCCGAAACGGGTCAAACCTTATCATTTTCACTTCAAAATCCAGAATGTGTTTAGTTTACCCATTATATACAAGTCTTCATACTTGTCGGGTCTAAATCACATTCCAATCCGGTCACCGCTTAATCTAGTGTTTCGTACCGTAAACCTTTCTTTAAAACTAACCGGTCTAAGTGATAACTTAAATAAGACCCGTTAGGAATCTAATAGGTTAATAAAAACCTTCATTCCAGATTAAGATCCCCGGTAGAAGTACTTGCACTTGCTGATTAGAATATACGACTGAGAATAAATTACATTTAGCTCAGGTAAATACTTTTAACTTATTTTCCCTTATACGGGCTTGGGATACGGTAAATTATTACCGCTTGGTCGGGTGTAGAAACCTTTTAATCGGATATGGTTAAATTGTATAATCCCGCTTTAATCAGTATTGCTTGATAACAAATAACATTGGGGGTTAACGACCGTGTCCTGGATATCCTTGGCTCATTCAAAAAGGGTGAATGGCCATGACTTAAGCACGGGGTGTAGGCATACACCTGTCTGTTGCGTATGTAAAAGATATACTCACTCGTGAGGAAACTTCTTGTGAGTTTATATTTGTGGTGTGTCGATTAATCTTGTTCGGCTTTTATACCGGCCCTAAATGTTGGACAAACATGTAAATCTGATACAAGATTGTTATTAATATAATTGTCCCAAGTTATAAATGTTTGTGCCTTGTGCATTTAAACCAATTTTCATAAATGTTTTCAAAAGAGTCGGTTAATTGTACTTACTAGTGTAAACTGACGTATTTTCCAAAAAGACTAAGTGACAGGTACCGTACGTAGTTGGCTGGGAGCTCGGGGCGTTAATAAGGAATCTTGCAAGTTCTAAACGTCTAAAGTCTGTTGAACAATATTTATATTTCTGTTTTAAGATCCGCCTGTGGATCCATATACAACCGTTTGTCTAAAGTTCAATTATACTTTAAATTTTGGTTTTTGTAATATTATTTTCATCTAAGACTTCCGCTGTGCATTAAACTGTATACATTTGACTATGACGATATCAACTACGTCACGATACTCCCCATCGGGCCCACCGGTAATACGTGGAAATATCGGGGTGTGACAAGAGACTGACAAACTGTGTACACTCAATCTAAAATAATCCTAGAAACATACATGGTATATGACAAGAGCAATAGATTACCGGTGCAAGAAGTAAGCAGTGATGGTGAATCGGCTGCTGCCATGTCTCCGACTGCAGCCACGGTGCTCGAATGACCGTCGCGCCTCTCTCCCCTTTTTTCTCCCACCCGCGGCTTCATCTTCCTTTTCAAGCATTTGTGCATCGTCAATCTGTTCCTTTTCCCCATCGTTTGACACCAAAAGAGTACCCCAAACACTAATCGTTGACTTTGGTGTTCCGATTGAACCACCATCGGGCTAGCGATAAAATGCCTGAATAATCTAAAACGTAACCCAAATTAAAATCAGCAACGCAAAACAACCAATACCTTTTAATTTGGTAATCATATTGTACCTCTTTTCAATTTACACGCCAACCCGTTAAAAAAAATAAATGTATGCGACAAAAACATCAACAAATTGCAAGAAATCATTCTTATAATCAATTTACACCCAACCTATTAATAAATGTAAGCTATATACAGGCGTCTAGTCCAAAAATGTATCGATTATTTAGTCAATTGTGCTGAAACGATTAACAAACATATAAGATTATCGTCTCTAAATTTATTTAAATCTCATAACCTAATTAGGAATTTATAGATCCACAAAAACCACAGGATCAAACACCTCGTAATCATCATCACGGTGATCGTTAATTCACTTAACTACAACTGTAGATCAGTGATAACCATATACGATTTTCCATTAGACGTTGAAAGAGGCTTCTTCTTTTCTTTCTAAAGTTACAAAAAATATAACAGACAAATACATACACGGGAAAACAGGAGATAAATCCGAAAGCAATTACCGGTTAATTTCTAGTTCGATTTAGGGCTTCCAATTACTGGAAATTGTTTGAGGATGAAACCGTAGGAGGAGGCGGACGCCATATGAGAGGGTAGGGAGTGAAGATTGCTTTGTCTACGCCGCCTTCAATGATGGATACGGACGCGAAGTGCGATGGTGAGAGTGATGTCTTCATCGTTGTCGTCTTCATCTTCCTCGTTCAACCCAGAGAAGCAGAGAGAAAAGGGGATAAAGTAAGAGAAAGGGAACAGGTTTGTACCGTAGATTAGAAACAGACGGTCCGGATGCATTACTGTAGCTAAGATCCTACGGTAATTGTTTTATATAGATAATTATCCATCTATTAATTTATAAAATGGTTTTGTGTGTATGTTTTACTATTCAACTTTATACAAGTCTTCATAGCTTTATATAGTAATGTGTAAAGGATAAGTGAATTGTTTTTTTTTTTTTTCACTCATCTAATTTGAATTCATATAATTGTTAATTTATCTATCATATGCTTTTACATATTGTTTTTTATATTTTTACCAAAAATTGTACATAAACATTTCACGTCTATTTTTTTCGGTTTCACGGTTCCGTCGTTATGTGTGGGTTCTAAAAACAATTTGATTTTTTAGATTTCTAAACACATGTTATATTCGGATGTCATATAAAGTGGATATTATGCAACTACTTTGGTCCCTGTGGTTCACCTAAATTACGTATACAATTATAGCCCGCTGCAACACGCGGGTTCTCAATGCTAGTTTATTAAAAATAAACAAACTTTCTTATAAAAGTTATTATATGTATAAAATTGGTCATTATATTATATCATGTAATTATAAATATTACTAGAAAACAACTTAAAGTTATTCTAGTGTCTCACTCGCGCCAGAGTAACTCACTTTTTTTTAACCCTTTCAATTTTTACACTTATACCCTATTAACTTTTTAAAAATTTTATGAATTGTTATTTTGACCCCTCGAGTTTTAGGAGCTTATTTTTGTATATATACATGTGGGTATAAACTCAAGTCGGTTTACTTTTCAATGTAAATTTTGTCGGGTCAAATATAATACGTTTTTGTGCTTTTTTAGGTACGTGTTCAGTTGATGTTTGTTTTGACCTAAATTTTATTCGAAAACGAGTGAGGCCAAGTATAATACGTTTTTATTAGACAATATAAATTCAAGTTACTTTATGTTTCGACGCCACTACAGTACGCGAGAGAAATTTACTAGTTTATATTTTATTTTACAAACATATCCAACAAGGATATTAAGACAAGTTGTAAAACTAAAAGTAAACATAAGAAGATGAAATTCAGTTTCAAGATTTAAATGCATCATATATTTTAATTCATGAATCAAGAATTCAATATCTTTGTAACTTAACTAATGTTTTGTTTTTTTAATTTATATTATTACATCCGTGAAAAGATGTCCCAACCTAGTTGCCATGCACGAGGGCTTATTCCTTGCTTAGACCTAAATAATATAGAATAAGGAAAAGACGAAAATGGGCTTGGACGACAAGTGCACATAAGTGCATGTGGTAGAGAGCAACAAAGGGCTTTTTAGTAATGAAGGATGGGATTATTTCCTAAAAGAAACCAAACGGAAAATTTATTAATTTAGGTTGTTATCAATCATGTCACTTGACCGAGGAGATCCTCCCCCTTGTTAGTGTCGTTTTGAACTATAGTATACACATGGTTGCAAAAGTCGCTAGCCGCTCTCTAGTCAGATTCGGGAGTACTCGGGATGTACTCGGCCTAGGCGGAGATTACTCGGGGAGTAATTGGCCTAGACGAACAGTACTCGGGCCTCGGCAACCTACCTTATAGCGAGTACTCGGGGAGTACTCGGAGCCTAGGCGGGACTTTTACAACCATGAGTATACATTAAATAAATAAATTTTATCTTATTTATACGATCATGAATTAAAATTCGGGTCGAAGTGATGGAAAATGTATTTTAAATCGCATATAAGCAACTTATAGGACATCATATCGTGTATTTATAATAGCCGTTCAAAAAAAAAGCTGATATCAATTTAATAACTTGAAAAGTTAAATTCTCAAATCATAACGAACATAAAACGGAATAAAAACATATACATGAAAAAATCACCCAATGTACATATTAATATTGCTATAAATCATATACATATTTGAAAACGGATAAAAACTCATAATAAAACAAACATAATACCTCTAAATCTCACATACCTAAGTGTCTCTCCGCCATTGAGAGGCGTTAATGGGCCTCTCGCCATCTTGACAACAAGTGCCAAAGGGGAAAAAGTGAGGCCCGTGCCAGCTGCAACCAGCCAACCAATCACCCTTTTCTTAGAAAAAAAGTTATTTAATTTAATTTTTAGTTATTCCATTACACTGTAGTTATTGGGTGGTTCAATTATTGTTCTTTGTCTACATGACGCTTAGGTATGAGCATTTGGTACTGGTACCTAATTGTTCATACCGAATCATTTTTGATACCCACCTTTTTTTGTGTTTTCGAGATCGTTACTTTCGGTTAGGTATTTGTACTAGTATTTTATCGATTTTCACCTTTAAATATCGATACCAGTACCCAACTTTAAAAAATTTCAAGATCAGTACTTTCAATACTGATACCAAACTAATCTCTATTAACATTAAAATGACGACACTTTTTAAAGATTTAGTTATTTCACTACATGTTACTAGTAAAATATATGTAAAATAACAAAGGTAGATATCCATTAATATTTAGTATAGTAAAATAACAAAGGTAAGGTCGTATAGGAGGATGGAAAGAGGGCCCACGCGTTGAAACACGACAAGTTGATATTTTGGAATTTCTCATCAATCTTTTAATTGTATCTGAGGTTCATCATCATGTTTGGATCTGCAGGATGGCTAGTTGGGGTTTGCTTTCCAAGAGGGTTTCATAAAAACAATCATTTTTCCTATAAAAACTATCTCATTTTTTAATAGATTTTTCGTTCTTTTTACCTTCTTTCCAAATCAAATTGTATTTATTTGTTCTACACTTTTACATATATTGGATATCAAAAGCTATAAAAACTAAAATAGATCGAAACCAAGAAAGAAAAATAGAAAACCAATCCTAGCAGCCAAGGCAAGATTGTGACCACTAGCGCATATATGAGACTGAATCTAGAAGAAACCAAAAAAAATAAAAGATCTTGTTTTGTAATGGACTAGTAAAAACATTGTTTTTCCCTTACGGGCTACTTATGTGTAGGCTCTCAGGGGGCAAAATGAAATTGCACGAATTTTAACGTCGTAAAAATAACTTTAAAAGCGCCGGACAACTAATCATGCATCTTGTGGTGGCGTTGATAGCCGGAAGACAACGGGGTACATGCACAAATCAACATTTGTATCGATTGCTAAGTGTTATGTGCCTCATGTCGAAGGACTGATACAAAACTACTATCGACCCAGGGGTCTCATTGGAATCAACCTCTCAATGATGTGATGATGATGATGAGCCTGAAGGAGAAACCAGGAATAATTAAACTAAGAGGTTGTTTGTTTAGCTCTTAATTAGACTTTGAATGGTTCAGACCCCTTACTACTTCAGTACTTAATGGTTCAGACTGTTTGTTTTGTTTCACGAGCAAATGTCAGAATGGTTCAGACATTTGTCTCTGAATGATTAAACATTATATTAAGTCTAGATGGTTAAGACCTCTAATCTGAATTGATGACATTTGCCACTAAAGGGTTAAACATTATATTGACTCTTAATGGTTCAGACTTCTTACTGGTTCAGGACTTAACCATTCAGAAGTTGACAAACAACCCCTAAGGCAATGATGTTAACATCTTACCAGAAATAATAAAAGAAACAGAATTTGGGTTCTTCATTGCTGACGATTAGACGCTCATGCAGATGATGATTATAGAAAAATTTCACGAATCAATTAAACATGTCAAAGTTCGTAAAAATTGCATTTCATTATTTATTTTAATATATATGACGTTATTTATAGTTAAACTAAATAACTACTACTTTAGTTGCTTCACATATTTTTTGGTTTAAAATAACAAATCCAAGAAAATTTAAGGCCACATGGATTGATGGACTTCGTAGCAGGCACCATTAGGTATAACTAGATCAAGTTGAACTAGCAGTTAAAGGTCTTATATGGTGCATGCAATTCAAGAGTTCCAACTGGGGATGGTATAAAACTTTTGGGTTATGATGAAGTTATCATGTAATCTCTTGATAAAGTTATGAGATAAAAATTAATTAATATACTTTTTTATTCTATTGACTTTTTAGTAAATTTGATTTTCTCAATAAAAATGTGTATGTTAAGCTTTTACAAAAATTAAATACGTATTTGTGTTTATTTTTTTTCAAGCTCTTCCGGATAAAAGTTATTGAAAACGAATTTGTATTCAAAGTAAAATATTTTTTGGGTATCATTGACTATAGCGAGTGCTAGGGATGTTCATCGAATCGAATATTGAATTTTCGAATTATTCGAATAATTTTTATTTTCTCTTGAATTCGAATTCGATTAAAACCTACCGAATTCGATTTGAATTTGTATTCGAATAAAAATCCCAATTCGTATTCGATTAAAAATTTGAATTCGAATAAATTCGATATGATTCAGATTCTTTTAAAACATGTAAAAACTATCAAAATGAAACATAAATTTTAAAGTAGCCATAAAACACGATATCACATTAAAAAGTTCCAAATAAAGTATCACAAGTCTAAAATTCAAAACAAAAAGTCAGGAATAACCACTCCATATTACAAGTTAATATTTTTAGGGTTAGAAATCTATTGATAGATTTGTTACTTAGTTTTTAGTTATGTGCCATGTAGTGGGTTTGGTAATGGGTAATTTTAATACTTGGAATAAATTTTAAAAATAATTTATAATATAGCCCAATAAAAGTTATATATGTATTATATATAAAAATAATAAATAAAAATGTATAATTTTATTCGAATTTCGAATCGAATCCAATCGAATTTGAAATTATAAATTCGTATTCTATTTACTTGACTCGAATTGAATCGAATTCGAATTCTTATAATCGAAACGAATTTCGAATTTTTCGAATTCGAAACGAATTCTGAACACCCCTAGCGAGTGCCGGTACAATGCACCAAGCCGATAGCAACATATGTATTGTTGTCGGTATTATCGAAACCGCTACTGTAACAACTAAAAATCCATACCGCTTGCTTATTTCTATCTATATTTTTATATAAATTTTATTTAAAACCGAGCTAGGTAATTATTAGTAGCTAGTATAATTTATTAAAATACATATTTATTTATGCACTTTTATGGGCCAAAAATTAGTACATTCAATGAATACGAATAAAAAATTTCATGAAAAATGGGGCAACAGCGGTAATAGATAAGGATATGTGGGGTTTAATACACGAACCTACGAAGAGTAGCCTCACCAATGGCAATCCTTGTAAATATGACCAAACCTAAGGTCCTTTCCATAATTCCATTCACAGATATACGTATAAAGCAGTGCATACCCCTGATCCATATTCACACTAAACTAGAAAGAAACATTCATCTTCTCTCTCTCTCTATAAACACACACACACATAATGCAGAAACTCTCTGCAATCTTAGTGGTGGTGCTCCTTTGTGCAGCCTCCAATGGCGTCTTATCTTTCACTGACGGTGAGTTTATTTTGTTTGATAATGTATAGAAACTTGTATTCGTATTTCATTTATTTCATGTTTGTTTCAGTTAATGCTAACTTGTTGTTGATCGTGTTTCATGAGTCGATGTTACAGTTTTATGTGATTTTGTTTTGTTTACATTCGGCTTTGATTGTGACTTGTTTGGACCGATGCATATGATGAATTTATGTTTTAGATCGTTACGAGCTCGAAAAAATCACAATAACAACATAGGAAGCAAAATGTTGATATGAATACAAATGGTGTTGTTCATATATAACAACAAATTGTTTAGTTATATATCAGCAACAGTAGTGGCGGATATAAGAACTTTTTTCACTGGGTTCCTTTTGGTAAATTCTTACTATTTTTTTTTTCAAATCTTACGAGGTTCTCACTAATTTTTTCCATTTTTTCTAAACCGAATGGGTTCCCCTAGGAACCCACAAAAGTGGCCTAGATCCGCCCCTGAGCAGCAGTGCTTGTTACCAGTGGCGCAGCATGTAAGGGGGGGGGGGGGGGGGGGGGGACGTCCGCCCCCGGGATTTTTCGCTAAGTAGTGTTATATATGTAGTTTTCGTATAGAAATTTGTGGGTATATACGTTTTCACCCCCCCGGTTCTATAGAAATTTTTGGGTATTCTATAGAAATTTTTGGGTATATATGTTTTCACCCCCCGGCCGAAAAATCCAAGCTTCGCCACTCTTGTTACATGTCAACACTTTGTTATTTGCATATCAATACTCCATTTGTCAGAGCTTTTAGGTTAAAAGTATTGTATGGATGGTTCATGAAATGCTAACTTATTGTAGATGATTCATGAATCGACGTTATAGTTTTTTGTGCTTTTGTTTAATAGTCGTTCAACTTTGATTACGACCCGTGGCGGATTTAAGAACTTTTTTCAGTCGGTTCATTTTGGTAAATTCCCACTATTTTTTTAGTGACGTCTTCCATTATTTTTCCAAACCAAGTGGATTCATGTGAACCAACAAAACAGAACTAGATCCGCCACTGGTTACGACCGATTTTAGGCGATGTATGAAATTTTCGTTATAAATCATTTTGAGCTCGATAAATATAATCTTTGAGTGCGTGAATAACGTGTCGAATTTTTGTTTTAAATTGTTCTGAGATCGAAAATCATGACCTCTGACGGTTTAAATTTGAAATCAGAGTTGAAGATGTGAGAGTACAATAGAAGAAGTTATTATGATAGTAGAGTATAGTATAAAGCTGAATTTGGTGCTCTGATTTAACATGTTACAAATTATCTACCGTGAAAATAATCAGACTGTTGAGCTATAAATATGAAATATAAGTACGTAACCACGTCGGTGCTGTCTGTCACACTGTGGTCCAACCTCAATGCTATAAATGTGAAATAAATAAATAATAAATAGAATTCCAATCTTTTTCGAATATTAATACTATTAGTTGTAGATATCTGAAAAATGACTCATTTGTGTCAAAAGTATATCTAACAACCACGTCTAGATATATTAAAGGAGAGAATATGTATATAATAAATACCTTAAGACATACTTTTAACCATATGACTTATATAAACATATTTTGTTATAAAACGACGATAATCGTATAATAATTTTGATACAAGTGCTAGGAAAGGAGGGTGTGTATGGTAAACAATTACGTAACAGTCCTCCTTAAAAGATACAAATATGTATATGATCTGATGACCTTTTTCTTAAATTATTAATTATGTATTAGATAATTGTTTAGTGGGATGTTTTGGGTTCAATTTTAAGTAAGGTGTAGTTTAGATCATGTGTAGTGCTAAAGGAAGATTCTTGGGCATTATTCGTCATGTGACGGTCCAGTCAGCAATGGGGCATTATGGAGCGTTTTTTTCTAAAATGGGTGTAGTGATATAATGTCCCAAGAATGATTACCTAATTATTAGCTTTTTAGAAAAATAAAACATATAATATTATCATAAATGAGGTGGAAGTTTCTCATTGGTCAATCAAATTTTCATCCGGCGTTTTAATCTACACGCCCAACCAAAAAAACTCAAAAAACGCCCAGGGGGCGGTGCGCGGACGTTTTTGGGCGTGATTGGGGCAAAAAAAACACCAAATTTCACTTCCACTATACAGGTGGTCTCAGGATTAATTTGGTGTAATTTATGAGTAACATTTACCCCTAAAAAAAGATAATTATTTGTATCATATATGCACATATTACTCTTAATACTATTTGTTTATAAATAAAATATATACTTATCCTGTAACATAATCTTTTATGTTTAAATGTGTTTCTTGTGATTAAAGTATAATGACTAAGATAACTCTATCTGAAAATAGTTGATATTTTTTAAGGGTTAATACATATAATTTAAACATATAAAATGACGAATATTGAATTTTGAAGTTACAAATATATTATAACTCATGATATTCCTAGAATCGGGGTGTCACATTTAAGGTGTTCTTGAGATCACCCAACCCAATTTTGCTAAAACCGGCCTCTTGCTTAAGTAGGCGATACTTATGTTCGATATTTTTGGTATTTTTTTTTCATAAATTAAGGAAATGAAACCCCGGTAAAATTTTATTGATAGCCAAAAAATATTTAGCGTAAGTAGGCGATAATTATGGTCAAATATTTTTTATTTTTTATTATTAATAGCATCATATACTAGCGACGACAACTTAAATGGTTAAATTACAGAAAAAATAACATATATACAAGGGTTGAGCTTAGTTGGGGCTCAAAATGTAAACTTCACCGAAAAATTATGAAAATTTTATCTGTATTAAGTCCGGCCTCCTCTCCTGCTATTTTTCTCTTTAAAATTTTCATCCCGTATCTAAAAGTTGAAGATCCGCCACTTATTATATACCGTATTAAATGACCATATTACCAATTATTGAGGTCAATAGACCTTAAGTTTCACCCATGCTTGTATCATACATATCCTTTTCTTTGTCGTCTTTTTTTCCTTTGTGAACATGCACTCTGATGAGGCCATGTTCCTCCCCTTTTTAAAAAAAATTCGAGTAAACGACAAAACCATACAGTACCATTAGTCACGTGACCCTAGGACATTCCACGTGATGACATGCTGGCAATGCTCTACAAGAGTTAGTGGCAAAAAAGCAATTGGTCCTGCTAGCCAGTTTTACTAATTATAGACCGTAGCCAAGATTTATAGCAATACATTTCAAACACAATAACAATAATATTAACACTTGTTACATTATTGAGTTACAACACTTTAAATGATTGAAAAAGTTTAACATGTTTTTTTTTTTTTTTTGAAAAATTTCAGGGATATTACCAAATGGGCAATTCGAATATGGACCGAAACCGTCGCAAATGAAGGGCACACGTGTGATAGACCCGAAGGCGATACCAAACTGGGAGCTCACGGGGTTCGTTGAGTACATAAAATCGGGACAAAAACAAGGGGACATGTTGCTAGTGGTGCCTGAAGGTGCATACGCGGTTAGGCTAGGAGAGGATGCGTCGATAAAGACAAAGGTGAAGGTGAAGAAAGGGTTGTTTTATTCCGTCACGTTTAATGTTGCTAGAACATGTGCCCAAGAGGAGAAGTTGAATGTTTCGGTGTCGCCAAATTCGGAGCCCAACGATTGGGGAATCTTGCCGATGCAAACCATGTATAGTAGCAATGGTTGGGACACGTACTCGTGGGGGTTCGTGGCTGAAGCCAATGACATTGAGATCGTGATCCATAACCCGAGTGTTGAGAAAGACCCTGCTTGCGGTCCCCTTATCGATTCTGTTGCATTGAAGGCCTTATTTCCCCCAAGAAGAACCAACAGTAAGATAAATCGCATTGATGTTCATTCGTCCCGTTTTTACATAATGTTTGGGTCGAACAGCTAACTACGGTTTCAGGAAACAATTTGGGGTTAACTCTTCGGTTTTAACCATTAATTTGGTTTTAAAATTATTAGTTAGTATTAAAATTTTAAAATGGTACAAGTATACAGGATTATAATCCATATACATAATTATATATTCCAAAATAAAAATAAAAGTTTGTAAATAATCAAGGTTAATAGTTGGTGTCAAGTTTTAAATCGAGCCGAACCGTTAAACCGTCAAACCCTAAACCCTAAACTGTATATGGTTTGGTTGGTTTTAACGGTTTTTGAACACCCATGTTATTGTAGTCACACGTGGCGAAATAAGATGCTAATATAATTGTCATTGTGCTTGTTGATTGTAGCTAATATGTTGAAGAATGGTGATTTTGAGGAGGGTCCATTTGTGTTGCCCAAAACCGATGTCGGTGGAGTTCTAATCCCTCCCAACATCGAGGACGACCATTCCCCACTCCCGGGTTGGATGATCGAGTCACTAAAAGCCGTGAAGTATTTAGACGCTGAACACTTTGCAGTGCCCAAGGGAAAGCGTGCCATAGAGCTAATTGCCGGGAAAGAAAGTGCCATTGCCCAGGTAGTCAAGACCATCCCAGGCAAAGTATACGCACTTTCGTTCGTTGTTGGAGACGCCAACAACGCGTGTGAGGGGTCCATGGTTGTAGAAGCATTCGCCGGCAAAAACACTCTTAGGGTACCTTATGAATCTAAAGGCAAGGGCGGTTACAAACAAGCGGTTCTTAAGTTCAAGGCCGTGACAACACGTACACGAATCAGGTTTTTAAGCACATTTTATCAAATGAAGACCGATGGTTCTCTTTGTGGTCCGATCATTGACGATGTGAGATTGGTGGGTGTTCGATATGCTAAACATGCTTGATTTGTTGTTTTACTTGTTTCACAAAATCCTCAAAAACGCGCGCTATAGGGATGTTTGATCACCGCTTATGATGTTTATTTAGCACGATATGTATGTTAATGTTGTTTCTGTTGTGTACTAGAAAGAAAAACATGTTTAATTGATGTTTACAACAATAGATAAATCCAAGTAATTATTTTATAAGTAAATACTGAACAAACAGACGAAACATTATTCCTATTCCTAGTAACTTAATATATAATAGATATGAATATTAATATATTTTTTTAACGGTGTACTTTATGTATAAGGTTACTACAGTCTTCAAAATGGAGAGCCTCGTATTGCCCAACTTTGGCTAGACTATGTTGTCTTAACCGGGCCCACGATAACTTCAAAGTTTGGCTTTATAGGGTGTTCCCCCGGGAAACCATACCGTCGGCTGCCACTTGACAGTCGTTATACCACCACAAGAGCAGAACTCTCTGGCGTAACACATGGTGGGACGAAAACCCGGTTGGGCTCGGGAATCGAACTGACAACCTCACACAAGGCCTAGTTCAAATCCTTCGTTGCCTATATCCACCGCAATATGACACAAGTAAGAATTAAACATGAGTCTCCATTGGAAAACCCAAACCTCCTACCACTAGGCCACAAATAAGGGGATATATTATTATTGTTCTTATTATTAAATATTTCTATTTATATTTATATTTATATTCTTGGTGTTGGTATGTTTTAAAGTATTAAATAATAAATAAATAAATAAAATTTACAATAAGAAGGAATGAATGATAAAAGTACGTAACTATACATTAACTAATAATAGAATGACTAGTTAATTAGTAGAATTCAATGCTAATAAATATAATTACTACACATAAAACTTAAAGTGGGAATCATGGACAATAGACCGATAAATAAAATGGGTTGAATTTAATAGTAATTAATTAAGACAATTACTTAACTAAATAATTCAAAGTGACAGCCATAGACAGGTGGGTCACGGATCAACGGATGGAAACCTAAGTCATGGGTGCACTAAAATAATGGCTCCTATAAACACACCCCTATAATCTTATTTGCACATCTCTAGTTTATGTGGCCGTATAAGGTTATACGACCCGTATAAAATGCCTTTACACAGAAATAAATGCAGTGGAATCTTTTTTTTTCGTTTTACATGTATACTGAACGTATAACATTATACGAGCCGTATACAATTGCATACGAGCAATATAATGTTATACAGCCAAATGTGTTTATTTTTGTGAGGTTTGATCAGATTTTTGGGTTTTTAAGATCTGTATACGGGCCGTATAATGCTATACGACCCGTATATAAGTTTTTTTTTTGTGTAAAACCGAAGAACCGTTTAATAAATTTTAGTAATTCTTTAGATAGCGTTTTCAGTATCCGGAGTTTGTGGGGTGGCGACGACGGTGGGTGTGTGAGAGTACTGAGAGTATGATTACTGAAGGTTTTCATCCGGAGTTTGTTGGGTTGTTTGTAGCTAGGGTTCAGAATGCTTGAATATGGTGATATTAGAACACTGTACACTGCATGTAAACACAGGGGCTTTGTGATGATATCTTACAAATTGAGAACCACATATTCGTGTGTTGCAGATTGGAAAGATGGCCGAATAGAGATAATAGCCAACCTAAATACACAAATTCCTGTGTCTTGTATTAATCAAGGATGTTCTGATATCGAGTTATACGTTCCTTGTAAAAGTTTTCCCAGCTCGCTACCGATGTATGTCGTGTGCAGGGGCAGCCCACATTTGTGGGTTCCCAGGAACCCAGTGCGTTTGGAAAAAACGGAAAAAATTAGTGAGAACTTTGTAGAATTTAGAAAATTAGTGACAATTAAAGAGAATTTACCAAAAGGAACCCATTAGAATAAAATCCTGCATCCGCCACTGGCCGTGTGGGTTGTCGCTAGAACCCTGCCGATGTTCGTCTGTTGACTACCAGATGGAGTACTTTAAGCTTGTTGTTGGTGATTCCATCGTATTCATGCGAGCAGATAACAGTGAACTTTACGTCGGAATTAGATGTGCTAAAAGAGCGGGAATCAGTGGGAATAAGTTGATTAACAGAGGATTCATTGCGTATAAATTGGTTTATGGGAACCGTTTCTAGCTAGGGTTTGTTAGGTTGTTTGTAGCTAGGGTTCAGAATGCTTGAAGTCTTATTATAAACACCTTGGTGAAAGTTATCATCTTTTGGGTCAAGTGAAGCAATGAATGGGGGAATATATTTTACTTATTTTATGTTTAATATATGAAGCATATTATATAAGTTTTTAGATGGTGTTTATAATGTTTAATTACCTTGTGTAACTTTGATTGACATCTATCATTGACATCTATATACGGAACTAGATTCTTCGAGAACTAGAAAAGGAGAGAATGCGTAACGAGATTCTCCGAGAACTAGAAAATGAGACAATACGGAACGAGATTCTTGAAGAACTAGAAAAGGAGAAAATACGATACGAGATTCTTCGAGAACTAGAAAAGGAGAAAATACGGAACGAGATTCTTCCAATGCTCACACCAGGTGATAAACAACGCTGATCTGGAATTGGAGAACCGTTGTGGGTGGTAGTTATCATAACCATTAGGCTCAGTAAACATGATCATAAGCAGAAATAGATTCATTACCATATCCATTATTCCAAATTAATGTCCATGAATCATGAAACAACTCAATCCCCTTTTGTTACACATATATACCCTCCCACCCATCCACACACACCATTTCACTCATACTCTTCACCTTTTCTTCCACCGAAAAATCAACAATCTTCTGCCGGAAAACAAACCGTCATGACTGAAGCTTTTGGTATTTATATAATATCCATTATCCTCTTGGTGGTTTCTGTACCCATCCTCGCGCGACATGGTGTCCAAACCCTTGAATCCCAACGCTTCTCCTTACATTCCTCATCATTTCCTGAATTCGAGTTCGTTAAGAAGTAATGACTGCTGACTAATTGCAAGACTGTTTGTCGGGCTTCCAACGCTCACACAGGGTGATAAACAACGCTGATCTGGAATTAGAGAACCGTTGTGGGTGGTAGTTACACAGTTCTCTGCCGCCTTGGTAGTTGTTACCATATCCATTATTTCATTATGTTAAGCTTGATCTTATTTCATGTTCTGACAATTTGTAATGATGAACGGTTGAAACTGTACAATAATAATGATTCAACTACTGCCATTGAGTCTTCTATGCTTGTTGATTGTTGAATGGGTTGAAATGTACAGTAATAATGATTCAACTGCTGCTATTGGGTCTTCCATGCTTGTTGATTGATGAACGGTTGAAACTGTACAATAATAATGATTCAACTACTGCTATTGAGTCTTCCATGCTTGTTGATTGATGAACGGTTGAAACTGTACAATAATAATGATTCAACTGCTACTATTGAGTCTTCCATGCTTGTTGATTGTTGAATGGGTTGAAACTGTACAATAATAATGATTCAACTGTTGCTACTGAGTCTTCCATGCTTATTGATTGTTGAACGGGTTGAAACTGTACAATAATAATGATTCAACAGCTACTATTGAGTCTTCCATGCTTGCTTTATGTTTATCAACTAGTCGTTTGTCTGAGTTTTCTTTCTCTTTGATGAAATGAGATTTGTTTCGAACTAAAAAAGAAAACTGAAACTAGTTTTCCTTGATAGTTAAAAGTCGCATTTCGTCGGTCGGCGCAAGGGAAATTGGTGGAACCCGGGTTTTGCGGTGTTGCGGTCCACCATCTTGATTGTTGGCCAAATGAGATTTGTTGTTGAACATAGACTATTTGGATCTTGTTGGTGAAAGATGAGAATGGCTAGTTCTCTCTAATGTGTGATCTGGCAGTCTATATAGTGTTCAGAACCATTACCCTACCTCATCGGAAATCCGATGAGGTAGGGTAATGTGATCAGATGGCAAAAGTCGTTCGATTTGATGGTTCTAACCACTATATAGACTGCCAGATCGAAACCTAATGGGTGAATATTAACTAAAAAAATCCAATCTATACGGGTCGTATAATATTATACATGTAACACCTCGAAAATTCACGTCCTATAATGTGTTGACACGTGTCATAATGATTGAACGTGTGAAAGAATGTTCTGAAAGGACTAAAGTTGACAAACATGGAAAGTATGTTAATATACGAGTTCTAAATGTCAACAGTGAATAAATATATGGTATATTAACCCTACATGATGCTCATACCTTCAAACGAATAAATCATGGATCATACGAAGCTAAAAGTGAGAGATTACAAACTACAGGGGCTAAATGTGTCAACATGTTTAAGTTATACCTCTGAGTGACCTTTTAGCAAACCCAAAGCTTTGTAAAGATTAATTATGCTCACTAGAATGCACGATATAAATTTCATAAAGTTTCGTTATCGTATGAGAAAGTTATGATCATATTCGTGTGCGAGGGGTTAAAAGCGTCAACGTTGAAATTTATGACTTTTCAGGTAACCATAAAGTTACCCAAGGACTTAACAAAGTTTGGTTATGTCTTAAGGTCCTTAAAAGTCAAGTTAGAGGGCTCAAAGTGCAAGAAGTCATGTTAAGATCAAGTGTAGAAGGATCAGGGACTAAAAGCGTCAAAAAGTGCATAAGTTTGCATTTTCGCGCATAACATACGTTCTGAATACATCCGGACATCCAAAAATTTATGTAAGCATGACTATATTATATTTTAGTGTTCGCCATAAGAAAAATCCATTCGTTTCGTCATTTGGATCGTTTTTCGCGCTTGTGCGCATTCCGTCGTAATTAACCGAACATCACAACCGTACGGCTAAACGAACCGACATCCGAGATATTTTTGAGCACATTTCAAGTTCCCTATACTTTAACTTCATTTTAGAGCTTTGAAATGGGGTTAACGGGGCTTAAACGTGTCAAAAACGCTTCAAAAACCAAGTTTTGAGGCTGCAGGGACCAAAACTGTAAATCTGCCAAAGTTGTTACCTTACGGACCTCAACATTGGCAGCTTTGAGGTCCGTAAGCTTATGTCTGCACATCAGAAACTTCTAATCCAGCTGTTAACAGCTACAAACCACTTCTAATCTCAATTCCAAGTGTCAATACCTTATGGTGAGTGGCCAAATGAGCCACCATAACCTTCCGACAAGTGTACGATTGAGATTCGAGCACGGTTTCCATGAAACGATCCTAACGGTGGACCGTTTACTATAAATACCCAACCCTCCAACCTCAAAACCCACTTGAAATCTGATATTTTCTCTAAGTTGGAGTGTTCAAACACTTCATACCTGAGAAATAATTAGAAATCAATCTTGCGGGGACCCTTCGTAAGTATTCTTTCGTTCTTTTATCGCTTTTCGAGTCCGAAAGTCAAACTTTGTTTGACTTTCTGCATTGACCAGTATATGGTCGATGCGAAGTTCATTGAAATTCATAACGTGAGCGTGATCACGATGGTTATAGTCCCTAGTGACTATACCTACTGATTACCACGTTATCTAGGCTCAGTGACGAGCCGTAGTTTCGGCCAGAATACGTATTCTTACGTATTTTGTAACCAAACTACTTATGGGTATCAAAACCGTTTGTTTTGATACCAAACTTGTTTTCTAACTTAGTTAAGCATGTTTTAACATGCTTAGCTCGTCACTTTTAGTTTAGTGCTTATATAGGGTCGTGAAGGTAAGCGATCTAAACAATCGCTTATACTTTCAAACCCGACCCGTTTGGTCGATCATTAGGATCCGACCAAACACATTAAGTGACCTTATGGTCACATCGTTCGAGTAGTTGTATGACAGGTAGTATATATGCCTTAGGTAAATGACCAAAATACCCCTACGGAGCTTAATTTGAGATTAAACTCGTTTTGGGCATAATGGAAGGTATCCTACTGATATCACAACATATTTAAGGCATATTAACTTAGGAAACCTGTTCGCGACCTATTCGGTTACCCGTTACGCGTTATTCGCGTTCGGATCGGTTTATATAACTAGTTTATATAAGTTAGCCGAAACGGGTCAAACCTTATCGGTTTTATCTCAAAATCTAGAATGTGAATAATGAACCCATATTAAACAAGTCTTCAAACTTGTCGGGTCAGAATCACATTCTATCCGGTCTTCGCTTAATCGTGCGTACGAACCATATCTATAAGACTAATCGGTCTAAGCTTAGGCTTAATTAAAGACCCGTTAGCATTCTAATTAATTGTTTATACCATCATTCCAGACTAGAGCACTTCCGGTAAATTGTACCTACGCTTACTTAAGCGACTACGGCTGAGTTATTAGATTCTTGCTATTTAAGACAGGAGCTAGCTCAGGTAAATACTCTTAACTTATTTTCCCTATACGGGCTTGGAATACGGTATAATGATACCGCTTGGTCGGGTATTGAATATTTAATCTTAATGAAGGTTAAATTATTGAGGTAACCTGGTTTAATCTGTATTGTTGAAATAAAAGCCTTAGGGGTTAATGACCATGTCCCGGATATCCTTGACATCATTGTGTTATAAAATGGCCACGTCTTAGGTACGGGGTGTAGGCATACACCTGACAGTTACTAAGTAATAACGGTATCTCACTCTCTTGTGGGCTTATACTTGTGGCGTGTCTGTTAATTTGACTCGGTTTCTACATCGGGCCCTGAACGTACAACGAACATGTAAATCTGTATACAAGGTTATAAATATAATTGTTCCAAGTTAAAAAGGTTAATTTTGCCTCTGCGTATTTTAACCAAGTTAAAAAGATTAATTTTGCCTCTGAGCATTTTAATCAAAGTGTCAATATATTTTGTGCCATGTGCATCCAAACCAATTTTCAATCATTTTTCAAAATGAGTCGGTTGAGTGTATTTACCAGTGAAAACTGACGTATTTTCCAAAAGGGTTAAGTGACAGGTACTGAACGTAATTGGCTGGAAGCTCAGGGCGATTCTAAGGAATCTTGCAAGTTCTAGATGCCTAAAGTCTGTTGAACAAATGATATGTTTTAAGATCCGCCTGTGGATCCTTTACTTTCCGTTGTAATACTTTGACATTACTTATATTCGGAATGTAATACTTTTATCTTTTGCTTCCGCTGTGCATTTACATATTGTGTTGTTTGACTATTGTGTTGCCAACCACGTCACGACACTCCCCACCGGGCCCACCGGTGACACGTGGAAATTCGGGGTGTGACAGGTTGGTATCAGAGCCAACATTGAGTGAATTAAACACTAACCTTTTGTGTTTAATCTCAATGACACAATTGCACATTCCTAAATCTTTTGAGTCTAGACTTAACATAGGAATAATCTCAATCCTAATCTAGAAATTTCACTTCAAATTTTTTTGATACGTCGCCAAGCGAAGAAGCTGTAATAAGAATTCTCCACGTCTGGAGCCTTGAAATGCTAAGCTTTGTACCGCGACCAGGATGAAACGTGCAACCACGGAGAAAGCATTCAGGAATTGAATGAAGAAGAAACTCCTTTTGCTGAAGAACGTTTCCGTATATAGTCCTTATAAGGACATATTTATCACTCAGTCCCTCCGAGGACGACATTATTCTTTTGAAGTCCCATTTCGGGTAACCCTATATTTGTTTAAATTTTAAAGGAACGATTAAGTTTAAAAATATCATTCCTATATTATAAGATCTACCATTATAATAAAATGGCAAAATCTAAAAGGACAAGACCTAGCTTCGGGTCATATTAAGACCGGCCAAGATGGCAGTTCCTCAATTTAGATTTTGATCCATAATAACATTCCTTTTTGTAAGATCTACAATTATAATAAAATAGGGAAAATCTAAAAAGGACAAGACCTAGCTTCGGGTCATATTAAGACCGGCCAAGATGGCAGTTCCTCAATATAGATTCAGATCCCTATTAACAGTTCAATTCAGAAATCTTTCTGCGTGGAATATTAATAAGAATCTTAAAGGTGAAACCTAGCCTTCGGGTCAATTATAAGACCGGGCCAAGATGGTAAGACCTGTTTAAAAGATTCGAATCCCTGTTAACATCTATAAATATGTTAACACTCCTGACAGATGTGATTCGTTGGGAATCACACACGTAATTAAGGATTCTTCAAAAGATTCCTAACCCAGTTTAATGATCCCTAAATCCTGGGTTTACATCATCAATTAAGATGATCATATTTTTACCATACGTGGTAATATAATGCCTATGGGCCATGCTCATTTCTACATGAGCCAAAAGACAGTGGTAGCTACGACTCTCTGTCGGATAAGGGTAATGAACTAGGTTCGAACCTCAAATGCTTTGATTCTCTGAAATCCTAGCATATAATTTATAATTGTCCTTGTGACTAGGCCTATTGTGCCAGTATACTTCAAATGATTTTGATTCTCTGAAATCCTAGCATATAATTTATAATTGTCCTTGCGACTAGGCCTATTGTGTCAGTATGCCTTAAAGGCCTTGATTCCCTGAAATCATAGCTCATAAATTTAAAAGTGTCCATGTGACTGGGCCATTTGTGCCATAAATGAAACAGTTATTGTTTTATAATTAGGATAAATTATTATAGAAATCCTAAATAAATTTGATTAATAAATTAACCAAATGTGGCCTCTGTTTACCATGGTTAACGAATTTCCCTAAAGGGGCAATTCCATAATAAACTCCCAAATAAACTATTGCCCTTGTTTTCTGCAACAGTTAATTGTAATGGCTAACTCAGACGAGGGTAATAGCCATCCAGTGGAGCCAAATGTGAACGCCCAGATTACATTAACGGGTGCCGAATTAAAAGCGATCATAGACGACGCTGTTACCCAGGCTTTGGATAGGCAGTATGAAGAATACAGTGGTACTCGAAGTAGGACCCACTCTACACAGCCTTCAAAGCCTAAGACACACTCTGAAGCTCACCACAAGCCGCCTCCCAAGAAAGATGATCCCAAGAATGGAGACGACGATCGTCGCTCCTCGAACCATCACAGTGATCCGTCTCAACAAATCATACTGAATAAAGGACCCCGAGATAAGGGTTGTTCCTACAAGTACTTTGTGTCATGTAAACCCCGGGATTTTACAGGGGAGAAAGGAGCCATTGACTGTATGACATGGCTGGACGAGATGGATACTGTTGTGGATATCAGCGGATGCGCTGAGAGGGATATAGTGAAGTATGTATCCCAATCATTCAAGGGAGAGGCACTAGCATGGTGGAAGTCTCTCATTCAAGCTACGGGGAAGATCCCTTTGTACGAGATGACTTGGGATCAGTTCGTTGCTCTTATCAAAGAAAGTTACTGTCCTCAACATGAAGTTGAGAAGATTGAGACTGAATTCTTGACATTAGTCATGGAGAACTTAGATTGTCAAGCATACCTTACAAATTTCAATACCAAGTCTCGATTGGTTCCCTATTTGATCACACCGGAACCCAAGAGAATTGCTCGCTTCATTGGGGGTTTAGCCCCAGAAATAAAAGCCAGTGTTAAGGCTTCAAGACCTACTACATTCAGGTCAGTGGCAGATCTATCGCTATCTCTCACACTCGATGTGGTTAGAAGCAAGGCTTCCAAAGCCTCTGAAGATGGAAAGCGAAAAAGGGAGGATGGGAATTCTCACCGCTCCGATAAGAAGAGTTCCGGGTTTAAGAGAGACAACCAGCAGTCGGGAGAGAAGACCAGGTGCGAAACCTGTAATAAATACCATCTTGGGAAATGCAGATTTGAGTCTCAGCCTCTACCGTGTGGAATTTGCAAATCTAGGGAACATAAAACCCTGGATTGCAAGAAGTTGAAAGAGGCAACCTGTTATGGTTGCAACGAGAAGGGGCATATCAAGACCAACTGCCCTAGGAACCGGAAAAAGCCCGAGTAGGCCAAGAGAACAAACGCACGAATTGTCAGGATGAACGCCCAAGAGATGGTGCAGAATAATAATAATATAATATGTACCTTTCCTTATCAAGCAGTTTATGTAAAAACTTATTTGACACTGGCACATATAAATATATTATGAATGATAAATATTTAGAACTGTTGTCTCCGCCTGATTAAAACTCCGGTCATTTAAAACGAGATGGAAAGTGACCGATGATACCTTAGGAAATGCTCCAACAAATCCTATATTGATATTTAATATCTATTAGAAATCACGCTCTTTCTAAAACCTTATAGCAAATTCTTGGTTGCATACATAAGGACTCAACATGGTGATAGAAATCGATTGGTTGCCTTATAAATCAAACCCATATTGTGGGTGATAAGAAGCGATTAATTATCAAGACTCCTTATGAGACAACCCTCGTAATTACGCGTATCCGTGCGATTAATTTATATAAAAAATGGTGGAACTGGCCGTCCCCGGAATCGAACCTGGGTCTAGGCCGGCCGCACCCTTTCGCGCGCCTAGCCAACTGAGCTAGGTGCCTAGTTTGTGAAAATTTCCATTCTAATTTAATATAAGAACTTGTACCATAAACTTCCTTATCATTTATCAATGATAACTTCTGCTAAGTGTCCTGTTTTTAATACAGGCAATAATAAATCTTCATGAACCATAAACTTAGCAAATTTTTTTTTTTTTTGTTATCATCCACAAGGTATAGCTACCAAGGAAACCGTAGTAACCGATTCTTCTAGTATCGGCAAGGAATCCTTCCGAAAAATCTAAGAGTACTCTTTCTTCGCATAGAGTATGACAACATATGTTATTTTAATTATTTTCTCATTGTTTTCTATCGCCTGCGAATGCCAAACCATGTTTGATAAAAGTGTCATATGAGGATTGGCGTATCTTAGTGTGTCCCATAGATTATTTCCATGTCTGATCAGCATGGAGGTTTAATACATGGAACCCCTGAGATATCCCAATGGTCATATTGTGCTAAAGTCGACTAATGGTGTTCAAAGAAGATATCCAGAATAGAATTGTCCAAATACATATTCTCTGGAAAAGAAATATATAAACTTGTAACATAAATGTGTCGCTCCTTTGACACAAGCAATGATGGATGAACTAGAGCCTGAGATATGGAAACTCTCTGTAGTCTCCTCGTATCTTAACCATCTTCTCCTAAGATTACCCTGTTTACCATAAGGGACAGGTAGGATTAAGATTTATATCTCATTTAAAGGTGGCATTATTATGAAATCCCCAAGACAACTAGTACCAGATTGGCAGAATCGAAAGCCCTGGTTAAGTAAGTTTTAAAAGTATAGATTCATAAGGCCAAACTCAATATCCTGAGAATTCGGTATAGTAAATTTAGAAAGACGGTTCATTTTGCTTATGCACTTATTACCGCAACCCTATTGTAACAATGATTAAGAATTTCCCTCAGCTACCCAGGACCGTTGAATTGTTCGACTAACGACAAGGATTAGCTACTCCTTAAAATTTGCAAGTAGTGGTTGGATAACCCTCTCACCTTAGAATGAGTTTTTCTATAATAGCCGTCATATAAGTATCAAGGCTACCCCTTTGGAAACCTTGTATAAATGGCATGTTAAACGTCTATTGTTAGGACAATAGATTGGTAAGTTCAATTATAAGGATCTAAAAGTTTCCTAGGGAACAACAAATAAGATCGTATAAATCCATACTCGGTTGTAAGTTGCCAGTATACGGCAGGAAATCGAGAATTTATGAAAATGGAAAACCTCCTAAATTCTTGTTAAGGAATGAGGTTTAACAATAGATGTCACCCTGGAAGGGTGTGCAAATCTGTTAGATTATCGGGCTAGCTAAGCTCCGAGTATATGGAATCATTCGAAGGAAATCGAATGTATCAAGATCAGGTAGCCTTTAAGCTAAAACCTATTTAAAGAGATTGGCGGAGCTCGCAATTCATTGCACATCAGTGGTTGAAGGATGTGTTTCGCCAATAAGTCAAGAAGCATTATCACAATATGATATGCAGATTTTTAATATGATGAGCAACCTGTGTCGGTTAAGGGTCGACAGGGTTAGAAGCTCCAAAAAGATACATGTGCCTATTATAAAGGTCAAGTGGGATGCCCGAAGAGGTCCCGAATTCACGTGGGAAGTAGAATCCACGATGAAAGAAAAGTACCCTTACTTATTTCAGTAAATCTCGGGTCGAGATTTCTTTTAAGGGGGTGAGGATGTAACACCTCGAAAATTCACGTCCTATAATGTGTTGACACGTGTCATAATGATTGAACGTGTGAAAGAATGTTCTGAAAGGACTAAAGTTGACAAACATGGAAAGTATGTTAATATACGAGTTCTAAATGTCAACAGTGAATAAATATATGGTATATTAACCCTACATGATGCTCATACCTTCAAACGAATAAATCATGGATCATACGAAGCTAAAAGTGAGAGATTACAAACTACAGGGGCTAAATGTGTCAACATGTTTAAGTTATACCTCTGAGTGACCTTTTAGCAAACCCAAAGCTTTGTAAAGATTAATTATGCTCACTAGAATGCACGATATAAATTTCATAAAGTTTCGTTATCGTATGAGAAAGTTATGATCATATTCGTGTGCGAGGGGTTAAAAGCGTCAACGTTGAAATTTATGACTTTTCAGGTAACCATAAAGTTACCCAAGGACTTAACAAAGTTTGGTTATGTCTTAAGGTCCTTAAAAGTCAAGTTAGAGGGCTCAAAGTGCAAGAAGTCATGTTAAGATCAAGTGTAGAAGGATCAGGGACTAAAAGCGTCAAAAAGTGCATAAGTTTGCATTTTCGCGCATAACATACGTTCTGAATACATCCGGACATCCAAAAATTTATGTAAGCATGACTATATTATATTTTAGTGTTCTCCATAAGAAAAATCCATTCGTTTCGTCATTTGGATCGTTTTTCGCGCTTGTGCGCATTCCGTCGTAATTAACCGAACATCACAACCGTACGGCTAAACGAACCGACATCCGAGATATTTTTGAGCACATTTCAAGTTCCCTATACTTTAACTTCATTTTAGAGCTTTGAAATGGGGTTAACGGGGCTTAAACGTGTCAAAAACGCTTCAAAAACCAAGTTTTGAGGCTGCAGGGACCAAAACTGTAAATCTGCCAAAGTTGTTACCTTACGGACCTCAACATTGGCAGCTTTGAGGTCCGTAAGCTTATGTCTGCACATCAGAAACTTCTAATCCAGCTGTTAACAGCTACAAACCACTTCTAATCTCAATTCCAAGTGTCAATACCTTATGGTGAGTGGCCAAATGAGCCACCATAACCTTCCGACAAGTGTACGATTGAGATTCGAGCACGGTTTCCATGAAACGATCCTAACGGTGGACCGTTTACTATAAATACCCAACCCTCCAACCTCAAAACCCACTTGAAATCTGATATTTTCTCTAAGTTGGAGTGTTCAAACACTTCATACCTGAGAAATAATTAGAAATCAATCTTGCGGGGACCCTTCGTAAGTATTCTTTCGTTCTTTTATCGCTTTTCGAGTCCGAAAGTCAAACTTTGTTTGACTTTCTGCATTGACCAGTATATGGTCGATGCGAAGTTCATTGAAATTCATAACGTGAGCGTGATCACGATGGTTATAGTCCCTAGTGACTATACCTACTGATTACCACGTTATCTAGGCTCAGTGACGAGCCGTAGTTTCGGCCAGAATACGTATTCTTACGTATTTTGTAACCAAACTACTTATGGGTATCAAAACCGTTTGTTTTGATACCAAACTTGTTTTCTAACTTAGTTAAGCATGTTTTAACATGCTTAGCTCGTCACTTTTAGTTTAGTGCTTATATAGGGTCGTGAAGGTAAGCGATCTAAACAATCGCTTATACTTTCAAACCCGACCCGTTTGGTCGATCATTAGGATCCGACCAAACACATTAAGTGACCTTATGGTCACATCGTTCGAGTAGTTGTATGACAGGTAGTATATATGCCTTAGGTAAATGACCAAAATACCCCTACGGGGCTTAATTTGAGATTAAACTCGTTTTGGGCATAATGGAAGGTATCCTACTGATATCACAACATATTTAAGGCATATTAACTTAGGAAACCTGTTCGCGACCTATTCGGTTACCCGTTACGCGTTATTCGCGTTCGGATCGGTTTATATAACTAGTTTATATAAGTTAGCCGAAACGGGTCAAACCTTATCGGTTTTATCTCAAAATCTAGAATGTGAATAATGAACCCATATTAAACAAGTCTTCAAACTTGTCAGGTCAGAATCACATTCTATCCGGTCTTCGCTTAATCGTGCGTACGAACCATATCTATAAGACTAATCGGTCTAAGCTTAGGCTTAATTAAAGACCCGTTAGCATTCTAATTAATTGTTTATACCATCATTCCAGACTAGAGCACTTCCGGTAAATTGTACCTACGCTTACTTAAGCGACTACGGCTGAGTTATTAGATTCTTGCTATTTAAGACAGGAGCTAGCTCAGGTAAATACTCTTAACTTATTTTCCCTATACGGGCTTGGAATACGGTATAATGATACCGCTTGGTCGGGTATTGAATATTTAATCTTAATGAAGGTTAAATTATTGAGGTAACCTGGTTTAATCTGTATTGTTGAAATAAAAGCCTTAGGGGTTAATGACCATGTCCCGGATATCCTTGACATCATTGTGTTATAAAATGGCCACGTCTTAGGTACGGGGTGTAGGCATACACCTGACAGTTACTAAGTAATAACGGTATCTCACTCTCTTGTGGGCTTATACTTGTGGCGTGTCTGTTAATTTGACTCGGTTTCTACATCGGGCCCTGAACGTACAACGAACATGTAAATCTGTATACAAGGTTATAAATATAATTGTTCCAAGTTAAAAAGGTTAATTTTGCCTCTGCGTATTTTAACCAAGTTAAAAAGATTAATTTTGCCTCTGAGCATTTTAATCAAAGTGTCAATATATTTTGTGCCATGTGCATCCAAACCAATTTTCAATCATTTTTCAAAATGAGTCGGTTGAGTGTATTTACCAGTGAAAACTGACGTATTTTCCAAAAGGGTTAAGTGACAGGTACTGAACGTAATTGGCTGGAAGCTCAGGGCGATTCTAAGGAATCTTGCAAGTTCTAGATGCCTAAAGTCTGTTGAACAAATGATATGTTTTAAGATCCGCCTGTGGATCCTTTACTTTCCGTTGTAATACTTTGACATTACTTATATTCGGAATGTAATACTTTTATCTTTTGCTTCCGCTGTGCATTTACATATTGTGTTGTTTGACTATTGTGTTGCCAACCACGTCACGACACTCCCCACCGGGCCCACCGGTGACACGTGGAAATTCGGGGTGTGACAATACAGCCCGTATAAAACTATCGTATACGTTGTATACGACCAATAATAATGATTATACGGGCCGTATAAAGTTATACGACCCGTATAGAATAAGATAAACTGACAAAGGTTGCACCCACGGCTTTGTTAGTTTATCTTATTCTATACGGACCGTATAACCTTATCCGACCTGTATACACTATATTAAAATAAGATTTTAGCATGTGTTATTATTAACACCCAAAATAATATAAATCTCTTTAATCACTCCCAGTTGCTATAATTGAAACAAAATAATATAATACTAGCCTAAGATCCCGCGAGTTTCGCGGGTGGCTTAACACAAACATATAATATCTACTTGCATTGAAGCCCATGTAGATCATCACTTTTGTTCTAGGCATTTTTTTCAAACTTAGGATTCACGTCTAAGGGTTGAAACAGGTCCCAAACAGACAAGACACGACCCTAACCGGTACAAACCCATAGCCGAACTGAGCGATCACTTCCTTCTCCAAAACCCTAATACATACCAGAGAACCTTTAATAGATCAACGAAAGGTCATGATTTTCATCTTTTTGATTGACATCAACAACAGAAAGAAAATCCCGATTTAGAAAACAGAAAGAAAAAATAAATCAATGAGCCGATCGTTTAACGGTTCATCCTGTTGACTCATATAAAGTGTAATAGTTATATGTAATGTTCTATCCGTTTGTCACTAACTGATACACTTGTATCACTATACAGAACCTAATATATATTTGTAACTATTTAAGTAATTTTAGCATCATGCTTTGATAACAAACAGTGTAAAAAAAAAGCGCACTCTTGTAACTTATAAAAAAATAATATCGTGTGAAAATTAAGAACTTAGCACAGGTCAAGACATATAGAACTCATAATAACTAATACAATTTAACCAAGTTATGAAAAAAAAAAGACAAGTACCAAAACAGTGGCTAGTAAAAGTAAACAATCAATAGAATATAAGAATTTTAGTTACCGTTATTCAAATTACATGCCAAGACCCTTGTTACTTTGCAAGCAGAACATCATGGACATTTCATAATCAACCCTTCTAAACAAAATAAATGCATCAAAGGATATAGATGTTGAGAAATACAAATAATCTTAACGGTAACGGAAACCAATCATATACAGCCTGTGCAATCTAACTCACATAAAAATATACAAATAATCTGAATGTAATATAAAGACATCGAAGAAATTGGAAAAGGTGTAAGTAGTTGTATAGAAAAAAACCAGTACATGTAGCAACAATAAAACCAACTCTCGAGAAGTTGATTCAGGGAATCAAAAGCATAGAAATCATGGCATTTAAATCACCTAATAATGTGAAACATTGCTGTGACTCAAACAAATTCCTTTGCAATGGTCATTTTACCATATGTATATATATTTAAATCCATCTCTGAGTTTTGCAAAGAAAAAAAAACCACTTAATCGACACAAAAACTAACAAATTTTATTTAACATAAAGATGCAAAATAAAAATTGTACCAGAGCAGTTAGTCTCCTTTAAATAAATTATCTAAGTACGATTTATGAAACATGAACTTGCAAGCACATATATCTAATTTTTTTTACTTTTTAAACTAAACTTTTAGGCAATTCAAGCACAGATGCTCAATGATTCAAAAATATGTCGACGTTCAAGAAAAAAACAGAGAACTATTCGTGGAATTAAATGAAGCTTACAAAGGGATTTGCTGATGCATAAAAAGAAGAAACCCAAGAATGTCCATCACGCGATAAAACATCACGGAATTGTCTATAGAACAACATCAACATCGGACTTGGTGAACCCCATCTCCGATCTTCTTCCTTCTTCGATGTCTTCTCGATCAGTAGGCATTCTGAAATGAATGGGAAAAATAAACTTACAGTGATTGCGGACAAAGTGAGAAGAAGATTAGACTGCTATTAATTAAAACAAAACCGATTGGTGGCCGTCACTTGTTCATGAAGTCTAAGGGAAACGGCGAAGATGAAGTCTAGGGTTTGTGATTCAGTGGAGGTGTTTTGCATACATGGGTTTAATCTTTGTTGCAAATAATCGGGTCAATAAAACCCGAAGACAGCAGAAAACTGGATCCACCAAATAGTGGCATGAGAATGTGCCATGTGACCCCCAAAATGTTTTATTTATTATATTAGCAAAAGATATGGTGCATGTTCATATTTGTATAAGCAGTTCTGTCATGTAATATTTTCTCATCAATTCAACGCATAAGAAAACCTTAAATCCAAGTTTAGGAACACATTACTTTCATGTAAGGTATCAGATATTACCTCTAGTCAAATGCATAAGGGTCATCTGCATACGGGTTCAACAACTCTTCTATGAATAAATCGCCAATATTAGGATGATTTTGTTGACTCCGTCCCTTCATTCGCTGTTCAATAAACGCGCATTAGTTAGGTAAAGCACAAAACATTAACTATTCCAACAAACACAATTGGTCCGTTATAACATCTGGCTTTTTTTGAACCCTTCCAGAAGGCACAAACAAAATGTCAATACAGATTCAAATAATACCTGAAACATGGTGGTACTCTTGATTGTTGTACCATGAGAAGTTTCAACTTCACATTCACGGTGAGTAATGAGTTTCCATGATAGTGGCCCAGAAAGTGGCAATTTGGTAATGAACGCACCTCTATTAATTCGTATGCTTGTGTGTAAAACCTGCAACAGACACCAAAATCAAGGAGCAAACTCCAACAAAAGCAAAAACAAAACAATTAACCAAGTTAGTTTAGTTAGTTACCAAGCATCTCCATGCTCACGCTCAAACATCTCCTTTTCAAACCCCAAATTCATCAGTTTGACCACAACAGAGATGACGAAGATCTATATGATGGTTTCTTTTCACTTTCTTGAACAAATAGAACAATCAAAATAGTACTTAAGCCTTCTATATGATTTAGATACTGTTGATCATGTGTTTAATTCATTGTAGTGATTCCTTCCATGTGCTTTATATCAGTATGACTTCCCTTAAAGTTTCATCCATTCCCACAACTTGGAAAAAAATTCTACCAATCTCCATTGTCACCTTGTTTCAAGCATGTTATTTCAGTATCCACCTCCATATTCAAGTAAAACGGGTCAAAAGTAGAGATGAGTGTGGTACTGGTACCGAAAGTGCCGCTACCAAAAATCGCCAAAACTGGGCACCAGTACCGAAAATGTTCAGTACGGTACCAGTATTTGAAGATAAAAATCCGTATTTTTTCGGTACCAAACCGTAACGAACCGGTACCGAAAACGCCAAAAGTAGGTACTGAATCGGTGCCAAAAATAATTCATACCAGTACAAAATACCATATGCTCATCCCTAGTCAAAAGACGCCAAAAAATGTATTTTTATGCATATGTCATTACAAATACCTCTGTTATTTCGGTAAGAGCACCTATAGTACTGAACTCAAAATCTGTAAAATATTCCTCAGTAGGAGATTTCATTACAGAAGAACTCATACCAGAGTCTGGAGGATGTCTGAGCAGAAAGTTGTGCAAATGTCTAAAATACTCAAGTAATTTAAAAAAAACAACAAACCTTTTCTTAAATTGGTTAATCTCATCTGTATCCTTGTTTATGAACACACGAGTAACCGTATATAGGTTGGACACATACACAAAACCTGTATGTAAACCAAATTGACATACTCAATAAAAAAGAGTAGATAGTTAACTATAACATAATAAATGAACACTTCATATACTTTCCGTTAGGCTATAGGGTGTGGTCATGATCCTTCACGTCAACGTCATATCATCACCTCTAATCCACCATCCAAAACCACTAACCTAAGGGTGTGGTCATGACCCAAACCACTATCTCCTTATTTATACTAATTTATCTTTATCTAAAGAAAAAGGAAAGGATTTCTTGAAAAATTGGAAAGGAGGACCATGGTTGCCATGGTTTAATCCATGCAAACCATGGTGGATTAGGCAATGGGGTGGTGTAGCCTTCTATTCATGTTCCTATGTAGCGAATCATGTCCCAACCATGACCCCCACACCCTTTAGCCTTATAAAAGTTAGCCAAACGGATATTAGTTAGACATAGATCATACCTTGCCAAAACCTATACCTAGCAAACTGAAGAATGATGACAACATTCTTTTCATCTTAGTTGTTCCTTTCAAAGTCCAAGATTTGGTCGGTATAACCATCCCATCAAGTGACATAAATTTGCTTACGACTGAACAAAATAAAATACATAATTTGTTAATGTATATATAAAAACCACTGTTACAATAAAAAACATAAACACATAAAATATAACTTACTTCAAATCTTCAAGTATGAACGTGAGCTTCTTTTCCTCTTTACCTTTGGTATTGTTCTCTTTAAGCTCAAACGGAAAGCTTCTAACAACATAGCCAATTACGTCTACGAAGATTATAGATGAAGGTTAAATTCAAAAAGATTTATAATGTTTAGCCATACATTGTATAATATCATTAAGAACATTCTAACTTACATATTTATATATTATAGTTTTACTTTTCTGGAATTAAAAAATCTAGAAAACACCAATTGAAGATCTGAATGAATTGTTGTCATCTTCAGGGTCCTTTACTAAAGAGTCATATGGAGCGAACTCAAATCCCCGGTCTGATCCAACAGCCTCGTTGCACGCAGTAACAACCGTATTATCATTCAAATTAATCTTCAACACAGACGAAACATCTTCTTAGAATAAATATGATACCAACATTTTAAATACGAAACCAAAATTGAGTTAACCACTTCCTGAACCTCTGGTTGTAGCTCAAGTGCTCCAAACATGGCTAAACATCCCATTGAATATCTCCAAAGTTCCTGCAAGTAACATATTTTTAGTGTTAAATTATCACCAAACTGGTTATTAGATAATCTTAGAGTGTGACAATCAATCTTTTGTTTAAAAGTAGGTTATATAAACAAAATATTTAAAAACAACTCTATTTTAAAGCACTAAAGGCTTTGGTGGTACTAACCTCCAATCACCAGGTTCATGTTGACTTCCACTAATGTCTGAAGTCACAAGTGTTGCCTTGAGATATCTTGCCACTTTGCATCTGTAAAAAGAGATTATCCTTTAAAATTTGAAGTTGAATCATGACCGGAACATGAGCATCTAGAAGTCGTTAGAGTTCAGTCATTCCTCCATTACACTTAATATGTCGTGGAAAACAAATAGCTCTTCTCTTACCATATCAAACAGAAAAAAATCATGGAAAGGGCCGGTAAAATCAAAATTCTATCACCTGATAAAGATGTCGCGTCATTCGTCAAATATCTCGGAGTTTTCTAGACAAAAAAAAGTACACATGGCTGAAAAATCGAAAAAAAATTCTTTGAAAGACCAACGAAAAATCAAAACCCACAAAGTCAACATTATTTAAAATCAAGAAACCATAAAAACTAATACATAAAAACGATCAAACAACACTTATAATCATAGAATTCTAAATATTACAATGAACAACTTACCTTCATCATCACCAATTGAAAAATCATTGACATCAACATCGATGTACTCGCTCCAGTCAATGTGTTTGTTAGAAGAACCCAACGCTAACTCATCTGGTATACAAAAAATCATAAATTCAGTCCTAATTTAAGAGCCTAAATCTAAGTAATTAGGACCTCAAATGATCTCTGTATTGAAAAACCCAAAATATAACAATTGATTCGTAGGAGAGACGACTGAATTGGTATAAGTATCACCACTGTCGTCTCTGTTATCATCAACCATCACCACCGTCATCTCGGAAATTAGTACCAGTGATATACTAACTTTCTAGTTTAAGTAGTTCTATAAAGCTAACCTGTTTGACACATTTAACAAAACATTAGAACTATCGAGCTCACAAAGACGCACACAATAAAACTTTAGAACTACTTGCATGCAATATAACGAATCGATTGGCATGTTCTTAAAACTGACCGACTCAGCCCACTGGTTCGGGCCATGTTAAAAAAAACAAATTATTTTCTATATATAAAGTCAAAGAAACTAATAAAACAGACACTAATTGGCAATTTTTTGAAGCATGCGTTGATGTTTTATCAAAACATTATAGACCTATTTTAAGGTATTTTTAATAAGAAAACATTAATTGATTTAACTTAAAAAATCTCATAACAATTATGTTGAAACTAATTAAATATTAACTTACTTCATTAGCTTGAAACCCTTGCTCTGTGGCACAAATGGCTGATTTCCCACTCTACACAAAATAAGAGTTACTCTTGAAACCTAGCAATGTTTTGGTCTACAATTACCTTAAAAGTTCATATATAACTTGAATTAAAAAGAAAATTTAGGAAAATAATAACTAAAGCTTACACCAGAAAAAAGCATTTCAATCAACCGGCATGCTTTATCCGTTTTGACCCATGACCCATGAACCAGCCTGTTCATTTTGGGTTGAAAAATTACAAGAAACTCCCTATGGTGGCACGACTGATCTAGCATCCAACTGGCAAGATTGAAACACCATTATCATAATTCAAAACTTTAAAAAGCTAGAAACTAAACATGACATATAAGAGAACCATCGCCATAACCATCATATACCTTAATCATCTTCATTCAAGCCTAACTAATCAAGTTTAAGTTTCCTAATTTGTTCTTTCTAGAATCAAGTAAAAATAAGCAAAAAGCACATAAGAGCCCTAAATATATATTTATATCTGTAATCCATCCCTGCATAAAAAAAAATGAAAAAAATAGGTCTTAAAACCATCCAATTCCTTAGCTGATAATATAATCGCCCTTCAATAATTTCACAAATGTTCATATTCACACAGCGAAAATACTCCCCGAGGCCCCAAGTAATCCATCCCTGCATCAAAAAAAAATGAAAAAATAGGTCTTAAAATAATTGAATCAGAAATGAAAAAATAGGTCTTAAAAGAATTGAAGACCTGGGATGAAATTCACAAATAAACACAGAATATGTTCATTGAACCTATTAAGACCCTAAAATCATTAAATCCTCAATTGAAAAACCCAATTGTAAAATTGAAATTGTAATGCACATGATCCAAACGCACCTGAATAGAAATCCTCTTTAAAAAATGCCTCAAAACCCTAAACTCGAAATAGACGTGACGGAGTGTGAACGAAATGGATCAGAAATCTGGAGCCAATTTTTAGAAGTAGAAGAAATCATTGAGGGCTTCATCGTCATCTCTGTTATCATCAACCATCATCACCAGTTGCGGAGGAAACCCTAGCTGACCGGAATCTTTTGAGAGAAGAATCGCCGACAACGTGAATTATATAATCAGACCTAGGGTTTTTGATTTTAAATCTGGTGGCCACAGAGGACGATGTATATTTGGGTTTTTGAATGTCAAGGATGATGTATAAATTATGTCTCTAATTCTATAAACCCTAGTTTTGCTTTCAATCAATTTCTTCGTAAAGACCTGTTGCTTTCAATCGCGATTAAAGATGAAGAAATCTTGGGGTCTGTAGATTGCAAATAACACATTAGAGATCAATTAAAGCGAAAGAATCAAAAAGTTGTCGGATTACAACATCAAAGATAGAGATAAACATACCTGGATGATAACTTTTGTGTTTCAGATTTAGGGTTTTCTGAATGGCCTATTACAAAGAGCGTGGTTATTATGATTGCAATTAAGATCAGAAGGAAACTGATTTCAAGAATATGGAAAGTCCATCAATCTTTTATCAGTTACAAAGGAAAGGTTCTCTTCATTGTGGAAAGTCCGATTAGATTGAAGGTTGATTGAGAAGCCGTGAAGAGAAAGAGCGTGTATTCAATTTGCCGCTCAAAGGGAGAATTGGAGAAACAATTAGATGCCACGTGGCAAGTAATGGTTTAAGCAAATGCCATGTGGCATAAGTTGGTTTTGCTTTATTAGAAGTAGTAGATATGTATGTGCTAGTCAATAAGTATTTAGAACTTATTAGATCTTTAGTTTGAGCAATTGAGTGTCTTTGTTTTGCTTAGATAAAAAAAAACATCATGTTAAATGTTTCTTGTTTATAGATACATATGTTATATGTAAAATGTGATGATTTTATTTGAAGGAATATTTTAGGGAGTATCATGTTATGGAAAGAGGGTCCATCAAATGGGAACAAACCGAATTTAGATTTGGAAGTTTTCATTTTGTATATGCTATTCAAGATTTTTTTTTCTATCTACAAATGATGATGTTTGAAGTTTATTTTCTTAATAGACTTGTTATATGTACTTAGTTTATTAGTAAGGTTGCGTTTAGTTTGCAATAACCTAATACTTGGTTTTCATTCATAATTTGAACAAACACCCAAATCAAACATCTTCTCTTTTTAAGTACATTATGTCTTTATTGTCCTATCGCTAACGATGGCAAGTTAGTAAGTTACTTGGTGTTCGATGTGCTAAACATGCTTAAGTTGTTTTACTTCTTTTATGAAGTTCCAGAAAATCTAGCATGGGGTAGTTCTATCATTGCATATAGTATTTGATGCGTCTCATGAAAACCTATATATTAATAATGTTATTTCTTAGTTTTGCTTCTCATGTATTAATGCTATGTGTATGGAATAGTTATTTAAGCTTTGCGTTACTCAATATTCGATATCAAATTATTTGGGAATAATGTGCCGTTAGTTTACTTGTGGATCGATATAAATAGGTAGTTAATACTGACAAGTATATAATTTTCCTTTAAATGGATAAATAGCTTAAGCCTTTAGACTTTAGGTGAAAAACGATGTGGCTTAAACATCGAAATAGACGGCCCAATTAAGCTGATATTTAGGTTCCATGGGTTTTATTTTTATAGGGATAGTGGGCTACCCAAATTGCTTCTTTTTTTTTTCGTAAAAACGATCGGTTTATCACTTATAGGGTGTTTGGGATTTGCTTATTTTAGCCAACTCACATGTTCATATATTTTCACTAAAAGCAATTATTTTTTCTCTTTCATTTTCAATTAAATAATATTTTTTATACATTTATCATTACATTTTCTCTCTCCTTTACTCACAACAATTTTTAAAAATATTAAAAAAATTATAAGGTTTTCTCTCTCCAGATTTTTTCCCCATATATTTACAGATGAACAGCAACTTTCTCATATATTTTCTCTCTCCAGATTTTTTTTCTCATATATAACTTAACTCCCTCTCATATTTTTAAGGTTTTCATTGTGAATGCTCTTATAACTTATTCACTTTTTGAAAAGTTAAATGGTGTTTGGTATTGTGAGTGTATATGAAGGAAAACGTTATAAGGAGTTTTGAAAAGTCATAAAAAGTTTTCATAAGCAATTCCAAACACGGTGTGATGGAGTAGTGGGTTGCGGGTAAGAATACCTCATCAAATACGCCAGTGCACATAACCGTTTTTTTTAATATCGGGTTCGGGTATATACCCGTGTACGGGTATCATCGGGTAATGGTTTTTCGGGTATTGGCAATACCTGGATCGGGTTCAGGTTTGGGTATAAAACCCGGGTCCAGGATTTTTTTTTTTTTTGGGTTTGGGTCCGGGTTCGGAATTTTGTGCACCACTATACACAACTGGTAGTCACTCTACCCAGAGTGGATTGTGAATTAGGATAGTAGTCACCAATTGAGGTCGTGGTTAAGATGTTTAGATGGGCTTTATTTGGGGTCATAAAATACGAATGGGAGAGTGAGACTAAGCCCAATTAAATATAGCAGAAGCTTTTTTCATTTTATATAAACTAGTTTTTTTTATATCGCGTGTTGCGACGAAATCGAGCAAATGATAATGTAAAACAAACGTGATTTGAAAATAAAGCATGTTGTTTAGAAAGTCAACCCATTAGAACGATTTAGTTTATTATCGTACCGTTTTATGATACCAAATAAATACTTTATTTTTAGTATAACCTCGTTTTAACAAAACTTATAACGGAATGTCAGGGAAAAAATTAAGCATAACTACGTACTTAAGTTTTTAGAAAAAAGTTATAAATGTAACTTATTAAAGAAGCATCAAATTAATCGATAAATTAATATATTTAAAAAAAGAAAAATATGTTATTAAAAGTACATTTAATAATAAACTATTATAATATATTAAATAATAAAATAATAAAAAACTATATATTATTATAAAAATAAAGTTAGTATTCATCATCCCTCGAAATCAATATAATATATATATATATATATATATATATATATAGAGAGAGAGAGAGAGAGAGAGAAAGGATATATAGAAAACCACTTTTAGCTAGAAAACCCAGGAAACTCTAAGTTCCCGACATTTTTTTTTTGAAAAAAAATAACATATGTAATATACATGTTTTTAAGACTTTTGGGCCAAAAAAAACAAAAAAGCGCCGAAGGGGTTTTTTTAAAAAAAAAAAACAAATTTCAGCATTTTTTGTGTAACACGTGTTACATTGCAAACTTGCTGAAATTTGTTTATTTTTTTAAAAAAAAACCCTTCGACGCTTTTTTGATTTTTTTGGCCCAAATGTCTTAAAAACATGTATATTACATGTGTTATTTTTTTCAAAAAAAAAAAATGTCGGGAGCTTAGAGTTTCCCGGGTTTTCTAGCTAAAAGTGGTTTTCTCCATATACTTACACTATATATATATATATATATATATATATATATATATATATATATATATATATATATATATATATAATAGAAGCTTTTTTCCATTTTATATTTTCAACATGTGATAATGTATAAAAGATTAATAAGATGCTCTCAACTTATATTGGATTTTTGTATTTAAGTTATGTTTTCCTATTTTGGTGTTTTTTCATTTAAATTTTTGAATTTTAATGTTTTTTAGTTTAAATTCATGCAATGTTTAAATTTGGGTAAATATCAACAAAAACTAATATATTTTTATTTTTTCCTCACAAAAATCTCCCAACTCAAGTTTTGCATATTAAAGTCCATATCCTTATTAAAATTGAACAAAGGTGTGATTTTTTCTTTAAACAAACCGGTAACCTATGCATCGGTTACTTCGCTCAAGTGCCTCTTTTCTAGTTTCTTATATAAGGCTTACTAGCAGGGTGCCCACGCGATGCGGCTGTGGCGACACTTTGCATTGCGACATTCGTTTCTGTTAGTTTTCTTATTCGTATAATATTTACGATAACATTATTGTGGTGGATATATGTCATAAGTTTACACATATGTAAAAGTTTTGTTCTTTTATAAAAATTAATAATCAAAAGACAAAAAATATTGTTTTTTTTGTATAAAAATTAATAATCAAAAGACAAAAAAATAAAAGATAAGTTGTTATAATTGTAAAGTTTGTTTATTTTATTGGTTAAATTATAAAGTATAATTTTATTCTTTAAAGTTCATAACTTTTTCTAAATATCCACATAGTACCCATCCAATAAACTTTAAGTTTAAAATTTTCGTTTTTATAAAAATAAAAAATAGTATTTGACTCGTAAGTACTTTTTAGAGCTTTAACTTAAATTGTTAAATTTCGATTTTTTTACAAATATAAAAAAATTATATTTTTATAAGATTTCAATAACTGTTTTTATAAAAAAAAAATAGTATGATAAGAGTTTATATATTTATTAACTTTATATCATACTAAGTTCAAATTTTTAGTTCCTAACTAATCTTATCTATATGAGTCTACTTTTAACTAATAATCTCTAAAAATATGCAACACAATCTACTACTATGTATCTAGTCAAGTTGGTAAATAATTATTTTAGAACTGACTAATATTATCTATAACAATATAGTTGAACTTATAATTCCTAAAAATTTGCAACCCAGTTTAGAATTTATCTAATAAAGATTGTAAATTTCTGGAGTATTTTATTTATATTACTTGTTATAAAAATGTTTATAAAAATATTTTTATTAACTTTATATCATAGTAAGTTCAGTTTTTTTAGTTTAGCTTTAAAGTTTATTACTTTATTTCTCTTTAATTAAAAAATGCAAATTATTATATTAATATCCAAGAATAACTATAATATTTTATAGTTTCAGCTTTACTATATCTAACTACAATATCCATTTATTGCAACTTTAGGATATTAACTTATATAACTTCAGTTGACTTATAAATTTAGGATATTAACTTTATTTTGAACTTTATTAATATGGTTAATAACTGCATTATATTAACTCAAAGATGAAGTTCAAATATAAAATAAACTAACCATCACTAGTGCTCTAGTGGTGGCCACGGGTATTTAAGTTCCACTCATGGTGGGCCCGGGTGAGTTTTCCCCTCAAGGTCTCAAGTTCGAGTCTTGGTGATAAGGGTTTCTCATTGAGGGGTTTAAATTGGGGATCTATTGTGCGAGTGGGCTCTCTAGCGCGAACCCGGTTAAGACAACGTATGCTAGACCTCCCGACATTCGCGAATAATTCACACCTTTCAAAAAAAAATATAAAATAAACTTTATTCATACGTCTAGGTCAAACATAACAACTGAAAATGAAAAAAAATATATAAAAACACTTGATAGATTTCATATTAGACTGCAGGAAATCTGTCCGTTTCTGAATTGACACTCGACGTATTTTTAATCGGTTTTTTTGGTTTGTGCTTGAATCGACAGTATCTTCTAATTCCTCTTCTTTGTCATTGTCCTCGTAATCGTCTAAATTAATAACCTCACTCCATTTCCATTAAGAGAGTCTCTTGGATCTCTTACTTTGAGTCTCAAACTTCCGATCCCTATAAATGACAAAAATTGAATACAAAAGTTAAAAAAAGATTAAATAAACCTTAAAATTACATCTTCACTAAATTCACATTGAAGATTAGACTTGTATGGACTAAACATTGAACCATAAAAAATAATATCAATACTTTTATAACCATCATCCTGCAATAAAACACACATATAATAACATAACGAACATGTTCATATGAAAGATATACGCAAAAATAATACTTAAAACCAGCAAAATCAATACCTTAGAAGCTTGTTCGACAAATGTGTTGTTTAAATTGGCATGTTAATCATGCAACTGAATCTGAAAAATCAAATAAGTTAACATTCACATAAAAGCATGGTTGTAAAAGTCCCGCCTAGGCTCCGAGTATTCCCCGAGTACTCACTACAAGGTAGGCTGCCGAGGCACGAGTACTGGTCTCCCAGGCCAATTACTCCCCGAGTAATCTCCGCCTAAGCCGAGTACTTCCCGAGTACTCCCGAATCCGACTAGGGAGCGCCTAGCGACTTTTGCAACCATGCATAAAAGTAAATAAAAGAAAAAAATTAGAGTTAACTGCCATTTTCGTCCCTGTGGTTTGGTCACTTTGGCCATTTCAGTCCATTTTTCAAAAATGCGCCATTTTCGTCCCCCACGTTCTGGAAAGGTGCCATTTCAGTCCAAAAATCATAACCCAGTTAAGTCAGTTTGTAAATAAGGACTGATTGTGTAAATTTGTAACATAAAGGACTGATTGTGTAAATTTTAAAAATGGACTGAAATGGCAGTTAACACCACCACCACCACCACTAGCCCTGCCACCACCACCACTCCGCTGCCACCACCACCGCCACCACCGCCACCACAGCCACCACCGCCACCGATGAACTCCGAACTCCGAGAACGGTATACCGAAACGAAAAGCTTGCGGGTTACGGGGACGTCTTCGTCTTCTCCGGTCGTCTTCTCCGATGAACTCCGAACTCCGGCGAGTTGCAGAAATGAGCAGGGGTGGAACTAGTAATTGATTTAGCCCAAAAATATGTTTAAAACACCAACAGACTCCATTAAACCTTCCCTTTCTTTCCTTCTTCTGCTTCACGTGGGGGACGAAAATGGCGCATTTTTAAAAAATGGACTGAAATGGCCAAAGTGACCAAACCACAGGGACGAAAATGGCAGTTAACTCAAAAAAATATTCACTGTTGCGATATAACAAAACTGACATTTCACAACAATTGAATTCAGAACTGGATTCATTTTTTTTAACTTTGTTTAGCAATAGATATAGGAGTGTCCTGCTATATTTATAGTAGTAACTATAGAAGTGAATTAGGGTTTAATTTTAGATTTGTCACCCCTTTATTTAGGAAGTTTGTTGTGGTTAGTTTCTAGTTTTTATAAGATATAATAAAATAAAATGTGACACATAATATCTTCATTTTATGTTACGGTACTTTTAATTTCTTTTGTTTTTGTTTGCATAGATGAAGCCCATTTTTGTAGATTAGGCACATTAGATCACAAGTATTAATTACTTGTACATTAACGCATAATCGACTTGTACCTTTTAATCCGTGCGTCAATATTGAACAAGACAACTACCGAAACGTCGACAAAAATGTGTAGGTCGTCATGCTATCTTTGGATTTTTTTAAACAGTATAGTTTATAAGATATGTCAAGATACATAAAAAAATTATAAGTTTGTTATGGATGGGTGAATTGTAACTAATTATCTATAATTTTGTTAAAACCTTAGGGATTTAAGGGGTCTTTCTATAAATAAAGAGAGAGAAAGTTCTTATTTTTTGGGTATATTAAAATGCCCCTCTCTCATGCATTATAATATAGTATAGATATTAACACAAAAAAGTGTGGTGGATATATGTATTCGCAAATTGTTCTTTCAACTTCCACGCCGATTTGAGTTTGGACATTGTAACAATTTGATTTTGTAAACTATTCTAACATTAGGGAGGAAAATAGCATTTTTAAAACCATTGTGACAAAATCATTAAAACGACCAAACTACAGGGAGCAAAACGAAAGTTAACTCTTTAATCAATGTTTTCTATTTTTTTTATTATCTATAATACTATATAAAGGAGAAGTGATGTACAATATTGTAATTTTACTACGCGTATAAATTTTGAAACATCATGTACAAGGTACTCTAAGCCATTTGGGAGAGAGTAAAACTAAAAGTTTAAGACACTTGAGGGGCAAACTAGGGTTTTCACCCATTGAATTGAATGGGAGTTTTGCATTAAATTCTCTTTTATGTTTTCTTTTTCCAGCAGATTAAGAGCTTGCCCTTGAACCATTCGTTGTCCAGGGTTTCATTGAAAGCCACCGATTCATATTCTGTACCTACTATCTTTACCAATATGCCGAAAATCTCAAATTCTTCCGATCACCCCTGTTTCTCCTTGGCCTCTTCCCTCTTTCCGGTACGTTTCCTCCGCCAGCCACCTCTCTAATCCGTGATTTACAATTGTGGAATTTTATTTGCATTTGTTTAATTCTTGGTTTTGGTGTTTGATTTTGGATTTTCTATGGTTTCAACGCATAAGACGATTGCAACGACAGAACATCAACAACAATCATCAAGTAAGTGAATAACAGATTGATCCTAAACCCTAATTTTTCAAATTTATGTTCTAATCTAAGTGACCCCATATACTAAGTAAATTGAAATTTGTATCTAAGTTCTCTAATTGGTGTTCTGATGTTTGAAATCAGTAATCACGTCTGGTGCTCCGGTGACTGGCAACCCCGCTTTTAATCAGGTCGGTGATATGGCGGCAGATCGGGTCGTCGGTTCTACATCAATACCCCTGTATTTGGAATCCTTCTAATTCGATCAATAATACTTGAATTTCGTTCCAGGATCCAGATTATGACTATCATCTTCTACATTTCAAGGTATCTTAAACCTGCAACTTTAGCTTGCTTCACACCATTCACAGTGATATCTTGAATTCACAATAATTTATTGGGATTGAATTGAATCGAATTGAATTGATATCATATTCTTCATTTTTATGTCACACCCAGGCTTTTGCGGAAGTGTGGATTATTTGGTGTGACTTCTTAATACCATAGCAACAATCACAACAATGCTACATGATAAAAATACGTGATGTTCATCCATTAATATAGTTTAGAAAAATGCACAACAACATTGTCTTGAAACATCAATCCCAAAATGTGTTACAAACCATGACTTGTTTAAAATGAGTTCATAAGACTCAACAGAAGACTACCAACAAAACGAGGATTAGAGACATGCAACCCGTCCAGGAAGGAGTTACACTTCCCAAACCCTACGACCCTGGATGACATCTTTATTTAGTACGCATCTTGACTAACATGCATCACTTGCCAGATCCAATTAATTCCCTGAAATACATGTAGTTTAAAAACATCAACAAAAAGTTGAGCGAGTTCATGTATAAGTCTGTGTGTATAAGCCCTTAAAATATGTCTTGTATGTATAAATGTCCCTGGTATGTAGCAATAAGGAAAAACTGATCACCAATGGGTTGCAAAGCCAATGGTATGTGTGAAATGATGCAGGAAGACTCAAACCTAGCAAATTTGTCTCCGGTATGAAGACATAGTCACCACTATGGGCCGCCCCGGCCTCATGGGTGTGGGCTCGCTACACCCAAATAGATCTATCACTCATGTCCCGTGGTCCTACAATGAGGATTAATGGCCTTAAGTGTCATGCCCACCACTCACTTGATCGCGCAGTAAAAACCCTCCTTAAGCTAACCATACCATGTATAAAAATGTCTGTAATAAATTGTAACATGTATTCCACCCCCGAAGTATAAAACTAAAATAGTTAAGAGAAAAGGGGGGGACATGAACTCACAGTAGTGCGTCTTGTACCGTATCTCAAACTCTGTCAGCTACACGACAACCTACAACGTACTAATGTCTATTAGACGAACGGACCGTGCCTTGGCTTAGAGTTTAATGTTTTGAGTGACGTTTCTTATATTATTCTGAGTGATAATTATTTGTTAAAATAATAAATATTTCAACTTAAATTATATGTTGTGTTGGAATAATTGTTCATTCAATATTCTTGTATTAATACTTCTAAAGTATTTTATATACGCATTTCCTTCCCAAGGATGGGATATTTCACACATGCATGCTCGTATTGGAATTATATTTTTAAGTCCCTTTTAGAGAATATATATATTTAACCATTTTTATGTGTAAAACCAACCTCCGATACTTTGTATTTTGTTACAGAAACTATGGCGAGGTTTATGTTTGAAAAACATAGTCTAAAATATACTAGTAAACACTTGCCTAGTAAATATTTACTAAGTGTTGAAATTTTTAGAAAATTTCGCCATAGTTTCCTTTGTAATTGGAGGTGTCCATGCTACGTAGCATATCATTTTCTTTAACATATATCACGTTAGATCGTTCTCGGATAACCTACCCGACATTTAGAGATGCAAAATACTACTTATGTCGTTTCAGTCTTTAACATTCAAAACTGGGCTGTATTCGGGTTTTTTAATAAAATAGTTAACTTACTCCAAAAATTCCCAACTTTTTACAGAATGTCTTATACGATCCAAATATTATTGTGTAAAAATATCGGGGTCTAATTCATTACCAATATTTCATAGATATTCATTTACCGGACTGTAATCAGATTTGACGCTTTCTGACTACAGTACACGGAATAATTCATTTAAAATTCATCGTAAGTCCGATTGACGAAATTCCAGTTGGAGGATCACAACGACATCAGTGATCATCTACAGTATAAATTTCATGAGCTAGTTCTACTCAGGTTTCAAGTTATGACGAAAAACATGACACACATTTTCTGGAGTAAAAACTAGGGGTGTAAACGAGCCGAGCCGAACCCGAGCTCGACCAGGCTCGAGCTCGGCTCGTTAGGTTTTTATGAAGCTCGAGCTCGAGTTCGGCTCGGTTCGAGCCTACTTCTTTGAGCTCGAGCTCGGCTCGCTAGTAAAACCTAAAGCTCGAGCTCGGCTCGAATCGGCTCGAACTATTTTGAGAACAACCTTAAATGAGCTAAAAGCTCGACTCGAGCTCACTTCAACATCGCTTAAACAAGGCAAAGCTCGGCTCGAGCTCGGCTCATCAATGTTATCATCATTATTAATATATTATATATAAAAAAATTAAAATTTTGTATGGGCTCGTTTAGGCTCGCGAGCCTAAACAAGCTTTGTATTTCAGGCTCGAGCTCGGGCTCGATAACAAAACGAGCTCTATTTCAGGCTCGAGCTCGGGCTCGGGCTCGTTAAGGCTCGGCTCGTTCGAGCTTTTAACCGAGCCAATCACGAGTAGCTCTCGAGCCTCTGGGCTTGTTTACACCCCTAGTAAAAACGCAGCTTGAGCTGCTGTACAAAAATGGACATTTAAAAATAGTAAACAACCTCGAAAAAAATATGATTCTAGTGCCATTTGATCCGTTTTTTGAAAATACATAATTTAGGCTTCAGAAAATCAGTTTTTCGCTTTATAATGATCCGTTTACAGCCAGTTGAAGTTGGCTGAAAATGCTAATCAGCATGCTTTTTATAGTTTAAATGTTACTAAAATGTACCAACGAATGTCCTAAACAAGTGTTTATCAAGAAATCAACAATCAAATGTCATGCATGCTTTAATCAACCTTAATCCAACAAGATTTCATCTTTATGTAAATTTATGTTCATGATCCTTGTTCATTTTCTTTTTATGTTCTTGTGTTAAACATTAAACAACAATCTCTCGAATAATCAACATAAAAGTAACCAAGAGTTTAATCAAAGACTTACAACTAGCTCAAAGGCTAGGGATGAACTTATGAACAAAGATGATGAAGATAGGGTGTAGAGCGATGTGTGAAGTTCCTTCAAGACCTCCAAGCTTCAACCTCCAAGTATCACCTTCTAGCACTTGGAACAAGCTTGAAAATGGAGCAATGGTGGTGACAAGGTGGTGGTGGTGGCGGATGTAGGGAGGGCCGAGAGAGAGAGATGGTGAGGGTGGTGGAGTGAACTTGTGAAGTGAAATGATGAGATTGTAATCTTAGCCCAACCTACTTATAATCATTTCTAATTTCTTGGCAAGTGCAAGACCCAATCATATTTAAAGGTAATATTTAATGGGGATATGGTGATGATGATGGTGGGTCCCTCCTTTGAGCCGAAAATATTGAGGGGGGGGGGGGGTAAATCATAAATTTGATCATATGTAGGTAATTATTTAGGAGGTTAAGTGTATTATCTAAGGTATTATGTGCATGACATATTTTTATAGTGTGTTGGGTATTTGGAGACCATAATTAGTTAAAAATAAATAAACAATGTTTCAGACAAAATTTTGGTGTCCCGGGTAATGTCCGGTTGTTCGATTAGGTACCGTTCCGTTAAAGTGTTAAATTGTACCGTATAGTGTCTTTTATGTATCTTTTTGTAACACAATTAATTCCCAAAACTTAGGAAAGCATTCACGACCATTTAATCAATTTTCTGCACAATACTAATGTGTTAAAATCTGAATTTTTGCTGAAAATGCAGGATTCTGCACTAAAAATGAGTTTTAGGCACTTTCCGGCACTCGATCTAACACCTAGTGACACAGTCTTATGATCCTCACTTCCCTACACACCATACTAGTGTAGTACCTTGTCCCTGGCCCATACCGGGTCTCAAAACACTGTCTGTCTATGTACTGGCACTGTCAGTATATTTCTGAGTTATCCGCTCACTGTGCTAACTGTGCTTTGTGCATCAAGTATGTCACTAAAGTTTGTGTGTAATAAATGGTGTGACAGTATGAAATGTGATGCACATGTATGTATGATGTAGTAATCAGAAAGCAATTAAGTAATTAAGCACAGTCATTAAGCACTTAATTAATATTAATTAATTGTACGGATACCTGGTTTAATGACGGTTGTCACATTCTCCCCCCGTCTAACAAGTCTTCAAAATCATGGCTCGATAGCTGTCTTCTCACCAAAGGTAGCCTGTCCGTAGGAGACCTGGAACCAAATGCCCCTAAGCTGATGATGGGGGAGGAGGAGGTGGTGGAGGGAAGAAAAGCAAACGGCGCAAATGCGCCAAATCCTCCTCGAGAGCATGGACCACACGCAGCAGGTAAGCAATCTGCTGGTCCCTAGTGAGGAAGCGGGCATCGGAATCAGGGTGCAGTCCGAGAGGAGCTGGTGGTGTAGCAAATGGAGACTGGCAATGACAAGGGGGAGGACGTGGAATCCTCTCCAGCTCCTGGACAACGCATCCTGCTGTAACTGCAAGGATATGAGTATATCATCCGCGGTATATCCCACATGGAAAGGGTGGTATGGGTCTGATAAAGGCATAACATTGGGCGGAGATCACATGAATGGATTGCCCGTGGGTGCTGAGGAAGTAAAAGTCGTGTGTGCAGTCGGTGCAAAAGGGGGTATATATGGAAAAGCTGCTGTCAAGGGTGGTATGTGATCACGCGGCCCAGTAGAAGGTCCTTCCCCTGAACGGGGAGGAGGTATGTCCTGAAGAAAGGTAGTGGGTAAGTCGGTGCGGTGGGTGTCAGATACGTGTGGGTGGAACAGTGGAACATCAACTGGTGCGGAAATAGGTGCAGCAGGTGGAGTGACGAGTAGAACAAATGGAGGATAGTCATCATCATCCTCAATCCACCCATTATGGGTGTCGGCATATCTGGGATCTATGTGTGTGGCAAAAGGAGCAAGGTCATCAAACACAGGATTAGGGTCGGGTATAGGTGCAGAAACTGGGATATCAACAACTGGTGGTGCAATGACCCGAACATCATCAAGTGGTGGTGCAACTGCTGGTGCATCAACGGGTGGTGCAACAACTGGTGCATCAACGGGTGGCTCAACAGGTACAAACTCCACCTCAAGATCCGGGTCAACGTCATGGGGAACAACGGGTGCAGCAGACATCGCCATGTCTGAATCAATGTCGGTGGAGTAGTGCTGCACGTCCTGGGCGTGAAGAGTGGTGGATGATACAGACTCAAGTGAGTAGGAACCATACGGATCGGGTAAGGCCTCCACAACAGGAGCCTCGACGGGTGGTACAGCAAAAGCATCATCAGCAAGATCCTCAACCATAGGAACAACGGGGTCAACAACTAGGATATCAGCTAGTGGAACATCGTCCTCCATCGGGGCCCAGCCATCCTGGTCTCCCTCCGGGGGTCCCTCGATAAGTAGATCGATGTCGTCATCGGATAACGCGTCAAGAGGCTGTTCCTCCACAGGAACTGCAGCAAGTGGAAGAGGGGCAGGGATCTGGACAAGTGGTAGATCCTCTCCCGGTAGACCATCAGCTATAGGCATGTCGTCTCCTAAGTCTGGTAAAGCGAAAGGCTGAAAATCATCCTCATCAGTGCTCGTGGTGTCTGAGGTATAAACCTCCAGGTCCATGGCTATCTCGTCGTCCGAGGTAATAGCCATAGGGTCTATCGTGTCGGACACTCCACTATCAGAAGAAGATGCCATGGTGTCTGTAACACAACCACAACATATGCACATATATCAGATAAGCATGTAAGCAAATAGCAGTGTAATCATGTATGCATCCTAGTCTTCCCAGGCTATCCCACCCAGTCTCTTAGACTGAACTCCCTAGTCTCTCAGACTAACTCCCTGGCCTCTAAGACCAACTCCCTGGTCTCTAAGACCAAATTTTTCCAGTCTCTAAGACTCAAAATTTTCCCCCAGTCTCTAAGACTGAACTCCCTCAGTCTCTAAGACTGAACTCCCTCAGTCTCTAAGACTGAATTTTATACATAGCCTTTTGAAATGTGTATTTATGCCTTTTGTTTGTAAAAATGTTTGTTCCCTGGATCTGGACATTTAGTGTATGCAATGTAAAAAAAAGCGTTTGAAAGCGTTTTCGTGAGAGCCCTAGTAATCATAGTCTAGACTCGAGAAAGAATCCTAGTTCGCTATGATCGTGGCTCTGATACCAAGCTGTCACACCCAGGCTTTTGCGGAAGTGTGGATTATTTGGTGTGACTTCTTAATACCATAGCAATAATCACAACAATGCTATATGATAAAAATACGTGATGTTCATCTATTAATATAGTTTAGAAAACTGCACAACAACATTGTCTTGAAACATCAATCCCAAAATGTGTTACAAACCATGACTTGTTAAAAATGAGTTCATAAGACTCAACAGAAGACTACCAACAAAACGAAGATTAGAGACATGCAACCCGTCCAGGAAGGAGTTACACTTCCCAAACCCTATGACCCTGGATGACATCTTTATTTAGTACGCAGCTTGACTAACATGCATCACTTGCCAGATCCAATTAATTCCCTGAAATACATGTAGTTTAAAAACATCAACAAAAAGTTGAGCGAGTTCATGTATAAGTCTGTGAGTATAAGCCTTTAAAATATGTCTTGTATGTATAAATGCTCTGGTATGTAGCAATAAGGAAAAACTGATCACCAATGGGTTGCAAAGCCAATGGTATGTGTGAAATGATGCAGGAAGACTCAAACCTAGCAAATTTGTCTCCGGTATGAAGACATAGTCACCACTATGGGCCGCCCCGGCCTCATGGGTGTGGGCTCGCTACACCCAAATAGACCTATCACTCATGTCCCGTGGTCCTACAATGAGGATTAATGGCCTTAAGTGTCATGCCCACCACTCACTTGATCGCGCAGTAAAAACCCTCCTTAAGCTAACCATACCATGTATAAAAATATCTGTAATAAATTGTAACATGTATTCCACCCCCGAAGTATAAAACTAAAATAGTTAAGAGAAAAGGGGGGACATGAACTCACAGTAGCGCGTCTTGTACCGTATCTCAAACTCTGTCAGCTACACGACAACCTACAACGTACTAATGTCTATTAGACGAACAGACCGTGCCTTGGCTTAGAGTTTAATGTTTTGAGTGACGTTTCTTATATTATTCTGAGTGATAATTATTTGTTAAAATAATAAATATTTCAACTTAAATTATATGTTGTGTTGGAATAATTGTTCATTCAATATTCTTGTATTAATACTTCTAAAGTATTTTATATACGCATTTCCTTCCCAAGGATGGGATATTTCACACATGCATGCTCGTATTGGAATTATATTTTTAAGTCCCTTTAAGAGAATATATATATAACATCATTTTTATGTATAAAACCAACCTCCGATACTTTGTATTTTGTTACAGAAATTATGGCGAGGTTTATGTTTGAAAAACATAGTCTAAAATATACCAGTAAACACTTGCCTGGTAAATATTTACTAAGTGTTGAAATTTTTAGAAAATTTCGCCATAGTTTCCTTTGTAATTGTAGGTGTCCATGCTACGTAGCATATCATTTTATTTAACATATATCACGTTAGATCGTTCTCGGATAACCTACCGACATTTAGAGATGCAAAATACTACTTATGTCGTTCCAGTCTTTAACATTCAAAACTGGGCTGTATTCGGGCTTTTTAATAAAATAGTTAACTTATTCCAAAAATTCCCAACTTTTTACAGAATGTCTTATACGATCCAAATATTATTGTGTAAAAATATCGGGGTCCAATTCATTACCAATATTTCATAGATATTCATTTACCGGACTGTAATCAGATTTGTCGCGTTCTGACTGCAGTACACAGAATAATTCATTTAAAATTCATCGTAAGTCTGATTAACGAAATTCCAGTTGGAGGATCACAACGACATCAGTGATCATCTACAGTATAAATTTCATGAGCTAGTTCTACCCAGGTTTCAAGTTATGATGAAAAACATGACACACATTTCCTGCAGTAAAAACGCAGCTTGAGCTGCTGTACAAAAATGGACATTTAAAAATAGTAAACGATCTCGAAAAAATATGATTCCAGTGCCATTTGATCCGTTTTTCGAAAATACATAATTTAGGCTTCAGAAAATCAGTTTTTCGATTTATAATGATCCGTTTACAGCCAGTTGAAGTTGGCTGAAAATGCTAATCAGCATGCTTTTTATAGATTAAATGTTACTAAAATGTACCAACAAATGTCCTAAACAAGTGTTTATCAAGAAATCAACAATCAAATGTCATGCATGCTTTAATCAACCTTAATCCAACAAGATTTCATCTTTATGTAAATTTATGTTCATGATCCTTGTTCATTTTCTTTTTATGTTCTTGTGTTAAACATTAAACAACAATCTCTCGAATAATCAACATAAAAGTAACCAAGAGTTTAATCAAAGACTTACAACTAGCTCAAAGGCTAGGGATGAACTTATGAACAAAGATGATGAAGATGAGGTGTAGAGCGATGTGTGAAGTTCCTTCATGACCTCCAAGCTTCAACCTCCAAGTATCACCTTCTAGCACTTGGAACAAGCTTGAAAATGGAGCAATGGTGGTGACAAGGTGGTGGTGGTGGCGGATGTAGGGAGGGCCGAAAGAGAGAGAGAGAGATGGTGAGGGTGGTGGAGTGAACTTGTGAAGTGAAATGATGAGATTGTAATCTTAGCCCAACCTACTTATAATCATTTCTAATTTCTTGGCAAGTGCAAGACCCAATCATATTTAAAGGTAATATTTAATGGGGATATGGTGATGATGATGGTGGGTCCCTCCTTTGAGCCGAAAATATTGAGGGGGGGGGGGTAAATCGTAAATTTGATCATATGTAGGTAATTATTTAGGAGGTTAAGTGTATTATCTAAGGTATTATGTGCATGACATATTTTTATAGTGTGTTGGGGTATTTGGAGACCATAATTAGTTAAAAATAAATAAACAATGTTTCAGACAAAATTTTGGTGTCCCGGGTAATGTTCGGCTGTTCGGTTAGGTACCGTTCCGTTAAAGTGTTAAATTGTACCGTATAGTGTCTTTTATGTATCTTTTTGTAACACAATTAATTCCCAACACTTAGGAAAGCATTCAGGACCATTTAGTCAATTTTCTGCTCAATACTAATGTGTTAAAATCTGAATTTTTGCTGAAAATGCAGGTTTCTGCACTAAAAATGAGTTTTAGGCACTTTCCGGCACTCGAGTTATCACTTAGTGACACAGTCTTATGGTCCTCACTTCCCTACACACCATACTAGTGTAGTACCTTGTCCCTGACCCATATTGGGTCTCAAAACACTGTCTGTCTATGTACTGGCACTGTCAGTATATTTCTGAGTTATCCGCTCACTGTGCTAACTGTGCTTTGTGCATCAAGTATGTCACTAAAGTTTGTGTGTAATAAATGGTGTGACAGTATGAAATGTGATGCACATGTATGTATGATGTAGTAATCAGAAAGCAATTAAGTAATTCAGCACAGTCATTAAGCACTTAATTAATATTAATTAATTGTACGGATACCTGGTTTAATGACGGTTGTCACATTTTACATTGTTTTCAATACATGCATACAAGTTGTTCGGTGAAATGCGTGTGTGAGGTTATCATTTTAATTAAATGTGACTACAGTAAGCATTGATGTCGTAAATTTAAAAGTGTTCCCCATTGTTTGTCAGGTTTGATTATGCTACTTGGATCACAATCTATTTGTACCACAAAAAGATTGCTCATAGTGATGACATAAGGGTTGGGTTTTAATATGGTTTTGATCTGGTTAATTCAACTTTTTATACACAATAGCCAAATTACAAAACTAAATTATCAAAAGTGATCTCGATTGGGTTTATCAAATTACTTTAACACGTGAAGCAACCCAACTTAAGAGTTTTAAATCAGTCATCCCTTTTATGATTTGATGACACATTTGAAACTTTATCCTCCTTAAGCACCGACCCATTCTATTTGCCTGGTAAAAATCCGTCCACAAGCTTTAGTTCAGTTATCCTGTGTTCAAGAACCGACCCGACCCGATACCCGAAATCTATAAAATTCAGGAACCGGAATTATACCTCTACAAATGGCTAAGGTTCGGTTTCGAGTAATTTTCGGTTCGGGTCTTGAACATTCAGTATGTTTTTGACTTTTTCTTCAGTATTAGAGTGCATTTAGTTCAGCATTGTATGCGCATAATAATCTTCTTTAACGCCCGGTTTAATATTTTCACCTGTATCTTTTGTAGATTAAGGGAGATGGAAAATATTAAAAATAAACGTTTACAGGCTTTAAAAAATTATGGAGCTGAAAAAATCTTGGATGCTAATCAATGGGTACAAGCACACAAACATGAATTTAAGAAGGAGGTGTATGGGCCTGTATTAATTGAGGTTACTTCATGTTGTGTTTTGAATTTTCAGTATGGATGTGTTTTTATTATTTATTTTCTTAAATTGATTTTTAATCATGCTTCAGGTCAATATTTCAACCCAGCTTCATACTTAGAGAGTCATGTTCCTTATTACATTTGGAAGGTACCTTGAAATTATGAAATTTTCAGTATGGATATTTTTTTGTTTATTTTCTCGTTGCCGATCATTTAATTCCTTTTTCTGTCTAAACGCAGGCTTTTATCACACAAGATTCTGCTGACCGTGACCTTTTGTTCAGAAACCTTAAGTCATTTGATTAGGGGTGTTCAAGATCGGATAATCCGGTTTTCGGATATCCGAAAATCGGATATCCGAAATTTCGGATAGTGAAATATTGACATCCGAACCCGAATATTTTCGGATATCCGAAATTTCGGATTCGGGTTCGGATATCTAATTGGATATCTGAATATCCAATTTTTTATTTAATTTTTATTTTTTTTATTATTTTTTAATATTTGGAACCAGATTTTTCGGATAGTTTGGGATATCCGAATATAAATTTCGGATATTTCGGATATTTTTTCGGATATTTCGGATATTTTTCGGATACTTCGGATATTTTTCGGATATTTCGGATATTTTTCGGATATTTCGGATACTTAGGATATTTTTCGGATACTTCAGATATCCGAAAAAAATAAAAATTAAATTTTTGGATAATCCGATTATCCGAAAATTCTCAAAATCACTATCCGAATCTGAATTTTCGGATTATCCGATTTTCGGATATCCGAAAATTCGGATATTTCGGATACGGGTTTTCGGATATTTCGGATTCGGTTTCGGATTCGGATTTTTTTGAACACCCCTACATTTGATGTTGTCGTAATTAACCACGTTGCTGATGGAAATCGCAACTCAGAGCCATTTAATATTTCTCAAGAGGCAAGTGATGTCGTTTTTATTTAATATTATACGCTTCTTATGCAAGGTTTAAAAAAATGGAAACGAGTTTCGAGGCGTTTTCACTTCGCCTCACGAGGCGTAAGCCTCGAGGCGAACCGAGGCGTAAGCCCGAGGCGGAATTAAAAAATAAAAATATAAATATTATATATCTTATAAAAATAGTAATACTAACTAAATTAATCATCAAATTCATCAAAATAATCGAAAACACACATAAAGAAGACATAAATTGCTTGAAATTGACACAAAAACATCAAAAAAATATCTAAAACCCCTAAGGCACACCTGAGGCGCAACCTTTTATGCGCCTCAACCCCTCTGAGGCGCACAAACAGTATAAACCCCCTGAGGCGCGCCTCGGAATCGTTTTTTGGCCGTTTTGCTTTGAGGCGCACACCTCAACCGTTTTTTAAAACCATGTTCTTATGGAACTAATTTGTTTCCAATCTGATGAAACAAGCAGATGTCATCCATGGGCCTATATTCAAGGCTTGACCAAGTTTTTGACGCTCCACATGCCGTCAAAGAGGTTTTGATTGGGCAAGCGGGTCTTAAACATTCAGTATGTTTTTGACTTTTTGTTCATATCCGGTTTAGGTGCTAACTTTATTTTGGGTTTCAATTGTGCAATGGAACTCAGTGAATGGGTGTCATTGTTTTTAAGATACAACGGAGAGAGGAAGCTACCAATAAGCATGAACGTGCCATGTCGTATGCCTTCTCTCACCAAGTATATATATTTTAAAGGTGACAAGACATGTAGGTTGATTGGGCTGGGTAATGGGTCAAACATGTTTGGGTTAACACGAGTTACTTTTTAAGCCGGGTTGGAGCGGGTCCATGCGTTGCGCTTTATTCTTTTGGGTATGAAAAATTGTTTTCAATTTGTTTTTTTTAATCCAGGGACATTTTAAATGTAGTTAATTGGGGTCATCTTGCGTGTTTAAGTAGCTGTGTATTTGCTATTAATGGATCCAGTCGTGCATGTTTAAGTAGCTGTATATTTGCTATTAAGGACTCCATAATCAGAGCAAATGAGCTTGATGCTGAACCGAAGGGCCTTGGTGCGTTTTAAATTATACATATTGTTTCGGATTTTAGCTTATGTTATTTTTCTTTTGTTTTTTCTTTGGTATTAGAGTGCATTTAATTGGGAGAGATTTTGGCTATTCCCTTTGGAAGGCCACTAGAAGCTGACCCATTATGTGAACTTTAGCATTTATATTTTAGAGTAAAATGTCATTTTCGCCCTTGAGGTTTGGCTACTTTTGCGACTTTCATCCAAAGGTCTGTTTGTCCGCATCTGAATTCAAAAGGTTTAAAATCTTTGACATTTTCATCCGGCTTGTTAACTCCATCCATTTTTCTCCGTTAAGTCGTATTTTCGTCTTTTATATAATCCAAAATTTAAGAATTTTTCTTATATGTTTACATTTAAGTTATTATATTAAACCTTTTTAATAAAAAATATTGTTCACACAAACAATACTACTAATCAAATGACAAAAGGGTTTGGTAGGGTTAAATACGGTCTCAATGACCTGGCACTTCATATTCCTGATGCTGATGACAAGTTTAAGGTTTACTATGAGCATGTTGTGGTTAGAGGGTGGTTGGTTCCTGTGTACCATGACACATCAAAAGGTACACATGCTTTAATATATGTATCTTTCTTGTGTCTATATGTTTGTTTACCTACCAGATGTATACGAATGGCTGAAAACCAGCATAATGTTCGTCTTGAATCCCGATTTTGGATTATAAAATGATAACTATATAAATCGAATCCGTACATCGGTTTTGACAATTTGTCGATTGAATTCCTCTACAGTATTTTTAGATGGAGAGCAACATGAAAATTGATAACTATATAAATCGAATCGAGTAAATTGCCATTTTGGTCCTTGAGGTTTGTCCAAATTTGCCATTTTAGTCAAAATAGTTTTTTTTTGCCCTCTGGGTCCCTGACTTTTCCCTTTTGTTGTCATTTTGATCACAGAGCCTAACTTCATCCAAAAACCTCATTTTTAACCAGGGGCATTTTGGGATTTTCATTTTAAATATTTTCAATTGCCATTTTGATCCAATTCTAAAAAATAAAAAAATTCTAAAAATCCAAAAAAAATCTAAAAAAAACATAAAAATAAAAAAAATTCTAAAAATCATAAAAAATCTAAAAAAAATAAAAAAAATTTAAAAAATCAAAAAATCATAAAAATTCTAAAAAATAAAAAAAACTAAAAAATAAAAAAAAAACTCTAAAAAATAAAAAAAAATCTAAAAAATCAAAAAAATTCTAAAAAATCAGAAAAATTCTAAAAAATAAAAAAAATCTAAAAACTCAAACAAACATATTTTAAAGCTTCAAATTCAAAAAATGACGATATATTCCTTGTCCAGACGAATATATTTTCAAGTTTTATCTATTTTGTTGAGTGAATGAGTTGTTATGATGAGATAGAACCATTTATCCATTTAAAAAAACAAATCTCATTTTAAGTTGACATCTTTCACAAACATTCTTACATTTTCACATTAATTATCACCCTTTTGGCCTTTTTATATATGTTTTCATAGCAAAACTATTTATTACAATAATATTTTCATCTTTAGTTTAGTATCAGTTAATATAATTTACTAAATATAAATATCATGAAATATAAATTTTATAAACTTAAACATAACATGTATGTTCGTTAGTTAGTGGTTCTATCTCATTATAACCACTCATTCACTCAACAAAATAGATAAAACTTGAAAATATATTCGTCTGGACGAGGAATATATCGTCATTTTTTGAATTTGAAACTTTAAAATATATTTGTTTGAGTTTTTAGATTTTTTTTATTTTTTAGAATTTTTTAGATTTTTTAGATTTTTTTTTATTTTTTATAATTTTTTTGAATTTTTAGAATTTTTTTGATTTTTTTTTTATTTTTTAGATTTTTTAAAATTTTTATGATTTTTTAGAATTTTTTGATTTTTTAGAATCTTTTTGATTTTTTAGAATTTTTATGATTTTTAGACTTTTTTTTATTTTTATGATTTTTTTATTTTTTAGATTTTTTTTATTTTTTAGATTTTTTTGGATTTTTTTAGAATTTTTTGGATTTTTTAGATTTTTTTGGATTTTTTGGAATTTTTTTGATTTGTTAGAATTGGATCAAAATGGCAATTGAAAATATTTAAAATGAAAATACACAAAATGCCCCTGGTTAAAAATGAGGTTTTTGGATGGAGTTAGGGTCTGTGATCAAAATGGCAACAAAAGGGAAAAGTCAGGGACCCAGAGGCGAAAAAAAACTATTTGAACTAAAATGGCAAATTTGGACAAACCTCAGGGACTAAAATGGCAATTTACTCAAATCGAATCCGTACATCGTAGAATGATAACTATATTCCAGTATTTTTAGATATGCTACAATATGAAAGCAAAATGAAAATTGTTACAAACTTATTGGTACTAGGTAGCTGGCTGGCTAGACATGCTGCTTTTGAAGAAGGTTGGTGCAGAAGATAAGATTAAACCTTTCTTCAGGTGGATCACCAATGTAATAAAAAAACATTGGTATTCATCAAAGCCTTCTCAAAGCCTTCATCTATAATGTAATTGCACTCCCAATTAAATAGTTACTTATAAACATTTGTAAAGTGAACTCATTCATACCCAAAATAGCGATATTTACAAGTTAAAAGGATTGTTGATTCAAGCTCATACGAGAAAGATGTTTTGGAGTCGCAAGCAGCTGATGTGAGTGCATGTGAAAAGTTATCCTAAGAAGCTGGCTCGATCTTGAAACGGCTTAAGGTGGTTGGAACGTATGTCGAAAACAAGAAGCGAGTTTTTGTGACACTATAATTTTCTGTGATATTAGTCGGGATACCTGCCGCAACGCGCGGGCATTCCAACTATTATATAAACACATGTATATATGATTTTTTAACGTTTTAGGTTTAAATTATGTTCTCGGCCCATATTGTCGACTCCGCTGCAACGCGCGGGTTTCCCACTAGTTTATAAAAATGTGAATCACTTAGTCACTTGATGTCCGTTTATTTACTTTCTAGATTCATGTTTTTCTTTCTTCTAGATTACTACTTATAAGAGCATCTATCATAAATTATTTCTTTGTATTTTAAACATATTTATTTAAATGATTAGATAACACTTTTTGTCATGTAAAAATGGTTAATTGTTGGAATTATATAGTAATAAAAACCTTAGACGCTTTAACAAATTACTAAATTAAAGTTCGTGATGAATTACTAGTACACACTAGAAAAATACAAAAAAAATATGTTATAACCCGACCTGAACTGAGTCGGATATTTTTATGTTCACTTGTATGAATTTGAAGTATCTAATAGTAACTTCATACATATAAAATCTTCTATCCGTCACTGAATGTACGGTAAAATTTTTTTAACGTCTTATGAATGTACCGTATAAAAATGATACCCCTAATTTTTTTCCTAGATCCGCCACTAGGTACCAGTACCGAATATAACCAGGACACGGTACCAAATGATCATAACTACTCGCAACAACACACACATGCGTCTACTTATTAGTTTATCGTCAACTAAGTAACTACTACTTTAGTTTCCTCATTTTTTAATCCAAGAAAATTGAAGGCCACATGGATTGATGGACTTGGTAGCCAGCGCCACTAGGTATAACTAGATCAAGTTGTACCAGCAGTTACAGGTTTTATATGGTGCATGCAATGCAAGAGTTCAACTGGGGATGATGAAGTTCCAACTGTCTTGTAATTGTCACGAAACCTAGAGGTCCTTTCCATTCACAGCCTGCCTGGTATACATATAAAGCAGTGCATACCCTCATCATCCATATTCACACTAAACTAGAAAGAAACATTCATCTTCTCTCTCTCTCTATAACACACACACATAATGCAGAAACTCTCCCCAATCTTAGTGGTGGTGCTCCTCTGTGCAGCCTCCAACGGCGTGTTATCTTTCACTGACGGTGAGTTTATTTGTTCAGTTAATGAAATGAAACTTTCATTCATTTGTTCACTTATTTCATGTTGTTTCAGTCAATATTCAGCTATGATTATTACTTATTTTGAGCGACGTGTAAGGAATTTACCTTTTAAATCGTTAATCTCTTGAACTCTCATTTGATTTGAATATAGAAAAGAGTCGCGGGTTGTTCCCATCCATACATGTATATATATATATATATTCTTTTTTTAATTTCAGGGATACTACCAAATGGTCAATTCGAATATGGCCCGAAACCTTCCCAAATGAAGGGCACACGTGTGATAGACCCCAAGGCAATACCAAACTGGGAACTCACCGGGTACGTTGAGTACATAAAAGCGGGCCAAAAACAAGGAGACATGTTGCTAGTGGTACCCGATGGCAAGTACGCGGTTAGGCTAGGAGACGATGCATCAATAAAGACAAAGGTGAAGGTGAAGAAAGGGTTGTTTTATTCTCTCACGTTTAATGTTGCTAGAACATGTGCCCAAGAGGAGAAGTTGAATGTTTCGGTGTTGCCAAATTCGGAGCCCAACGATTGGGGAATCTTGCCGATGCAAACCATGTATAGTAGCAATGGTTGGGACACGTACTCGTGGGGGTTCTTGGCTGAAGCCAATGTCATTGAGATTGTGTTCCGTCACCCAAGTGTCGAGAGAGACACCGCTTGCGGTCCTCTTATCGATTCTGTTGCATTGAAGGCGTTATTTTCCCCAAGAAGAACCAATGGTAAGATAAACACTAGCGGTGTTCGTTTGCCCCGTTTTGTCAAAAAAAAAAGTTGGGGCAAACCACCAAATTTGGTTTCAGGAAACAAACCAAACCGCCCGGGTTGGGTGGGTCGGGTAGACCGGACGGTTTGGTGGTTTAACGATGTTTGAATCGCCTTTTTTTCAAAAGTGTTGGTATGTATTAAAAATTTTAAAATGATAAAAGATGATTGACAAACAAACTACATATACTTAAATGTATATTCCAAAAATAAAATACGAATATTTAAGGTTAAAACTAGATAGAGGTGTGAATTTCTGACACGAACCTAACATAAAATTCGTGGGTTTGGATTTATTCTAAACGGGTTCGGGCCAGTTTCAGGTTGAACCTGCGAACCCGTTTAGCTAATCGGGTCGGGTTCGGGGGCGGGTTGACCCGTTTAACCCATTTATATTATATTATAATATGTTATGTCATAAATTAAATTGGGTGTGTTTTTTATACCATAAATATAACTTAAAACGAGGAATTGACCTTATATTTTATAATTGAAATGTAATTGTATTATATACTATGTGTTTGGTAAATTTTAATATAATATACTAATTTGTAGTAAAAATAAAAAAAACGGGTTGAACGGGTCGTGTTTGGGTCAACCCACGAATATTTGGGTCATGTTTGGGCTCATATGACACGATTTTCAGGTTTGTGTCGTGTTCGCGTTCGGGTTCGTCTAAAATTTTCAGGTTCGGGTGGGATTGAACCCGCCAACCCACGAACACGACCCGTTTAGCACCCCTAGTTAAAATGACTAGACGGTTTGGATATCAGGGAGGTCGACTTGTTTTGGTTTTGTTGGTTCAATTGGTTTGTACTTATTTTAAACACCCCTAATATTAACATCACATGTAGCATGATAACATGCTAATATAAATGTCATTGTGGTTGCTAATTGCAGCTAATATGCTGAAGAATGGTGATTTTGAAGAGGGTCCATTTGTGTTGCCCAAAACCGATGTCGATGGAGTTCTAATCCCTCCCAACATCGAGGACGACCATTCCCCACTCCCGGGTTGGATGATCGAGTCACTAAAAGCCGTGAAGTATTTAGACGCGGAACACTTTGCAGTGCCCAAGGGAAAGCGAGCCGTAGAGCTAATTGCCGGGAAAGAAAGTGCCATTGCCCAGGTAGTCAAGACCATCCCAGGCAAAGTATACGCACTTTCGTTCGTTGTTGGAGATGCCAACAACTCGTGTGAGGGATCCATGGTTGTAGAAGCTTTCGCCGGTGAAAACACTCTTAGGGTACCTTATGAATCCAAAGGCAAGGGCGGTTACAAACAAGCGGTTTTTAAGTTCAAGGCCGTGACAACACGTACACGAATCAGGTTTTTAAGCACATTTTATCAGATGAAGACCGATGGCTCTCTTTGTGGTCCGATCATTGACGATGTGAGATTGGTTGGTGTTCGATACGCTAAACATGCTTGATTTGTTGTTTTACTTGTTTCACGAAATCCTCAAAAGCGCGCGGTATAGGAATGTTTGATCACCGCTTATGATGTTTATTTAGCACGATATGTATGTTATTGTTGTTCTGTTGTGTACAATAATGAAAAACATGTTTAATTGATGTTTACAGTAATAGATAAATCTAAGTAATTATTTTATATATATGTTTAATAGAAGTAATATATCTATATCTATACTTACTATATAATAAAGTAAATCAACGGAGGACACGTGTCATTCATTTGAGATATCTATTTTTTTTTGTTTTTCCGCCTTTATCTTCTACTTAAGTATGGATAATTATTTTTAGTTAAAATTAATTATTATATCGTTACCTAATTAAAACAACAATATCTATTTATAGAGTAAATTACAAAACTCGTCCTCTATGTTGACACCAGATTGCAAAGTGTGTCATTTGTTTTCAAAAAGTACAAAAAACATACTCGATGTTTGCAAACCCTTGCACGATATGTCCTTTAGCCTCAACTCAGTTATTTTTCATTTTTAAATCTGACCAAGTGGACCCCACATGAGGATATTTTGGTCATTTTACCCTAAATACTTAAATTAATAATAAAAAAAACTCATCTCCCCCTCTCTTTCTCTCAAGACTCAGGGGTGTTTGTTTTTCTTGAAAAACTCTTCTTCTCCTCTTATGTCTGCGTCACGCAGACCACGCGCAGACGTTTAAGTCTGCAGAGTGTTTGTTTTCTCGAAGACACATCACTTAAAAAGGTCCACCTCACCTCTTTTTGGTGCAGACATGGACCTCTATCTTTTAACCTCTTCTACATTTTTCTAACATCACAAAACACACACAACTCTTCTTCAAGAAACCCTAACCCCTGCTCCACACCTCTCCTCCTCCTCCACCACCCTTCTTCTTCCCTGTTGCCGCTACCACCTCTCCTCCCACACCACCGCCACCATCTTCCCTGCTGCCGCCACCACCTCTCCTCCCACACCACCGGCACCACCACCACCTCTCCTCGCAGCACACCACCTTCTTCTTCCCTGCGGTTTGTGTATGCCCATTTTCCAATTAATGGTAGTATTACGAATATAATAATATGGTGATTGAGATCAAGAACTTTTTAGGTGAAAAGAAGGTGCGTGTTTTGATCTGGTTTTTTAGTTCATTTTATACTTAATTTTATATAGTTTTTGATAAATTAGTTGATTGTTTTATGTTGTATGCTGATTTTGATTTTGTTTGAGCTTTTGTTAACTGTTGATTTAATATAATATGTTTAGATAATAGTTTTTATTTTTTTTGTGATTAGAAATTGTTTATTTTTTTAGTTTTTATTCATGATAATGAAATTTAATTTGTACAGTTTTTGATAAATTAGTTGATAAGGATGATAAAGATTATTTTCTACTTGTACTCTTGTAGGATATGAATTTATATCTTATTGCAGTAATGCAATGCAATTCCCCTATTATGTCAGAAAGGGTTAACGACAGGACAGTAGATATGAAGCTTGGGAACAATCGTCGTTGGGAAATTGATCAAGTTTGGTGGCAACTTCATGGTAAAATGCTTTGAAAATTACTTTCACAAAATGGTTCTTGATGCAGAGTTTATCGAATTCGAACCGTTAAGTTGATTTTTTTACTCATAACTAAAAGCTGGGTTGAGAAATGGGTCTGTGAATTTTCAGCAGATCTTTGCAGAAGTTAAAAAACAAACATTCTTGCAGACTGCAGAGGTTTGGTCCACCTCTTCAGCTGCAGATGTTTGCAGATGTGGTCCGCAGACTGCAGACGTTTTACCTATCTCTCCTTCCCTCAACTCCTTCTCCCCTAAATCCAGATCCGTAGCCGCCGTTGTCGAAACCCTAAATCCAGATCCACCGCCGCCGTTGTTCGTTCTATAGCTCTGCCGCAGTCGTTCGTTCCACAAGTTTAGATCCAGAAGTTGTCGTGCAGAAATGGCTCGATATTTCTGCTAATAATTCTGATTACAGTACAGTGTTGATTCTGATGTTAGTGTTTGTGATCCTATTGTTGCAGGTTAGATAATTAGATTGTTGTTTTTATTGTTTCTATGATGCTGAGTTTTGAGTTTTAAAAGTTAGGGTTTGATTGGATTTTATTTGCAGAGGCGTTGTGTTGAGTAACGAGATTTGAATAATGATGGTTTTGGTAAAGAGATAGCATTTTCCTTTTGTGATTGATGTTTTTATGGTGTTGATAATGTTTTTGAAGTTAGGTTACTGGTTTAATGTGTTGACTTTTGTGAAGAAAGGGTTGCAAATCATTAAGCTTTGTGTATAAGTTTGAAGACAACTTTTATTTGAGTTGTTACAGTTGGATATATTGTCATAAATATTAAATAGGGAATTAAATTTTAGAAGAAAACTGCTGAATCATGTGATAAATTTATTTGAATCACGTGGTCTCGTTGTTGTTTCCTGAATATGTAGGTCGGGGTTAGGGGATGGCGGTAGTTGGGCGGTGATGGAGGTTGTGAAGCGGGGGTCGGCCGACGGTGGTGGAGGTGCAGCGGGGGTGGGGGTTGTGCAGCAGGGGTGGAGGTGTTTACGGTAGTGGATCTGGAGTGGTGATGGTGGTGCGCGTGTGGTGGAAGTGCAGTGGTGGTGGTATGGTGGTGTGGTTGAGAGAAAGAGATAAGGAGGAGAGAGAGATATGAGGGAGAGGGAAAGAGAGAAATAATCAGTATATATTCTTTTATATGTTTTGATTGAATGTTTTAATTTTTTTGTTTTATATATTAAATATATTTAAATGAATGAGTAAAATTACCAATATGCCCTGATTTAATATTAAAATTTAACTGAGTTAGGGCTAAAAGACATAATGTGTAAGGTTTTGCAAACATAAACTATGAATCCCGTCAGCTTTAAAGACAAAGGACATACTTTGCAATCCATCGTAAACATAAAGGACGATTTTTGTAATTTACTCCTATTTATATTTATCTAAATGCTAATAAACGATTCCAATTAATATCGCATGACATTCTCTCCTTTAACCTAAAAAAATTATTTATATTTCTTTTAAACTTCTTTTAACACTTAAGTAATACATAAATATCACTTATTTATTAATTAAAAAGTTTATAATTTATATTTTCTTTTTTTATATTCAACCTTTGTAATCTACGGGTTTCTAAAGAATTTTACGTATCGCTCACTTATATATTAGTAACAAAATACTAATCTACTTATTTATTTATCAGTCTCATAATAATTATAAAGCAACAAATTAACGATATTATATTTCTTAAAACTATTTGTTTAAGATAAAATTTATTTATTTAACCTGTGTAATACATTGGGTTCTAACTTAGTTATTTTATATGTAATAGCGAACAACCAGACCAAACGTTATTCTTAGTAACTCAATATATAATAGATATGAAGTAGGTTAGAATCACATGTATTACATGAGTTGAATAAATGTAATTTTATATACTAATAATAAAAAAAGTTATATCTTTAAAAAATCCTCGTGTATAGTACGGGTTGAATGAATCTAATTTTATACACCATGTCACACCCCAACCGATGGCGGAATCATCGGGGCGTGGCACTGAGCGAAACAGATTGTCCAGAAGTTTCCATAACAACTATCATCACCATTTAATTAAAGCATTACGTCCCATACCGTAACATAAATAGTCAAACAAGTTATTACAGACAACATCAAAACAAATATTCTGTTCCGACAACTCAGATTTAAATAAGTAGCAATTGTTTATCTGCTTCTAGAGACCCCTAATAAGTTATCTACAGACAACTATTTGTTGGGCTCTAAAGCTTTATTCTAGCTTCCAATTCCTACCACATATGCGTCCTAAGCACCTGTCACATACGTTAAAATAAAGTCAATACATAAAATGTAAAGGTGAGCATACAAGTTTGATAATAGCATATAGAGTTCGAATTCATTTACGCATAACCAGCACGTACACATAGTGAAATGAAGCACGTTAGTTATCGACATAGATCCATCGATACCAATGACTGCGGGTTGACTGCCCGAGGCAGTTCGCAATACACGATTACCAATGTAATCCATGCAAGTAAAAGATCCTTAACAACCCCGGTGTGAACGGGTGCTGAGTCCAAACTATAGTACTATCGTTGCTAAGGCAGGTAGACAGCATTCCATGTGTAAACATAACAAACAAGCATTCATAAGCCACGTATCACATGCATTAATGGTTTAGCATTAAAATAGCTTGAGTAGTGTGATTGTTGTAGTTTGAATAGTTGTAACGTATGTAACACCCAAAAGTGCTAAAGCAAAAAGGGTTCGAGTATACTCACAGCGATATAGATTGAAGGGAGCGCTTTACAGCGAGTACGGTTAGCCTGAATAGATTCGATAACGTAACGATAAGTGGCGCGTAAAACAGTACAAAGTGAGAGTGGTTAGGATGGCTGATCGTGCGGATCAGCTATCCATGAGCAGAAGTCATCCGTGCGCATGACCTATCCGTGCGGATGGTGATGCGTGCGGATGGGGATCCATCCGGATAAGTTATCCGTGCGTGTGACTGTCCGTGTGGATGGCGATCCGTGCGGATTAGTTGTGCGTGCGGATGACTTATCCGTATGGTTAAGTTGTTCGTGTGGATAAACGTTCAAGTGGATTGTTTCTTCCTAAGATGTGTTTGTGTATGATGGCTTGTGCTTTGGAGTTTTCGTTGTAGCATTTAGAAAACACATAAGTGTTTCTACCTTTCAAGCCGGTTGCGCGAACGACAGTCCGTGCGTATGGTAGTCCGTGCGGACAGCCTGTGCGCGCGGGCAGAGACAATCCGTCCGGATAGCCTGTCCGTGCGTACGACTTGACCGTGCGGATGAACATTGTTTGATTTTCATTTTAAGGCCTTAGTATCTCATGATCCGAAGAGTAATCCATTCAGAGGTCGTCCGTCCGGATTGCTCGTTCGTCGATACTCAAACCTTGTTTGGAAAGTGGGTCCCAAGGGTAGTCCGTGCGGGTGACAACCCGTACGTATGACCTGTGCGTGAGGATGGTAACTGATGTGTGTAAAATGCAACATATAAATTACGTCAAATAAGGCATAAAACTAACCCTTTTTAAGTACTAATATTGGAAAAAGAGTGTTTTTGTCTTCCTTTTGTATTTTCAGGATTAAATGAGCTCAAAAACACAAAAGAAGCAAAAAGACAGCTAATTCCAACATAAATACAAGGAAAGGAACATAAGTGGACTGCCCGACCCCTCAACGGCACCTTCCAAAGCAAAATAGAGAAGGCAGAAGACTGAACACGCCCCGTGCTCAGCCAGCACGGGGCCGTGCCCGAGAAGCAGCAGAAAAGACAAACCTATAGAAGCTTCTATTGCCCACCACGGGCCGTGTCCAGCGGACACGGGGGCGTGTCGAAAGTACAGCAGGCGCATTAATTGTAATTGCGAATTACAATTAATGAGGAGAGAGAGTGTCAGACAGGCACGGGGCCGTGCCCAGCGGACACGGGGTCGTGCCCAGATCTCTGTTCAGCCTATAAATAGGAGTGCTTGGATTCATTTCAACTCATCCCTTGGCACACCACCTCTCTCACACTTCATCCACCACCCACCACCATCACAACACCATCATCCACCACCATCATCCATTGTCCATCGTAGAGTGTGTGAGTCGTCTCGGGATCCAAGATTGATCGTAAGAGTTCTTGACAATCAAGGTCATGTTTGCCTAAGTCTCTTACATCACTTGGTGAAGACAAAGTGTCTAGTATAATACTTTTTATTTCTAATCTTTTGCACTTTTTATTTGGTTTTGTATTAATGACTTTAATAACTAGTTACTTATGTTGAAGGTGATCTTTCCTTATCGTTTGTCCGTGGTGTCTTGGCATTATTTTACTGTCTATATAAAATAAAGGATTTTCACCATTCATATCTCCACGGTCTATATGGAGGTATGTTGGCTACCTGCTCGGGGGTTAAGGGAATGGTTTGGTAAAGGTCTTGCCATTGTTCAGCGTTTAGAGGTCCTGCAATGGACCTGGGTCAAATTTAGTAGGACCTCCTTCAATGCTTCACGGTATTGGATGGCGGGGGTCCAAACTCTTTGATCCCCTCATAAGTTAACTACTATTAATACTATAACCCGGCTATTTAGGACTGTATCCCTGCTGACTCAGACTACTTAGCCGAGGGTAACGTCACCGCCAAAAACGGGGCCTACCACAATACTGCATTAATAACTTAATTCATTATCTTCCAATAATCCACCCTTTTAGGATTGTATCCTTGCTGACTCAAACTACTGGGGTGAGGGTAACATCACTTTCAAAAGAGGGGCCTACTACAATAACTAAGATAATCTCTTAATTATGTGCAAAAGTGCGGAAATAATCAAAGGTTATACTAGATACGAGTCGGAACCAAGTGATTCATCTTGTCTATCTGTTTTTCTTTTATTTTTATTTTCAGCATTTTAGTTAGTTTTCATTTTTCTTAGTTTAAAACATTTTTCTAAACTTTTTATTTTGATTAGACGTTGAGGATAAACCGGTACTAAAAGCTCTTGTGTCCTTGGACGACCTCGGTATCTTACCAACGCTATACTACGCTCACGATGGGTGCACTTGCCCATATGTGTGTTTAGTGTTAGTAAAATATCGTGTTTTATAAATTTAAAACTTGGCTAAAATAAGTGTTAAAAAGGGCTTCAAATATACACCTAATATATATAACACTTCGCACGCATCAAGTTTTTGGCGCCGTTGCCGGGGACACAAGGATTTTAAGAAAGCTTAAAATCGACGGCCTAATCAGTTTTTCAAAACCTTTTTAAAACGCGCGCACATTTTTCTGCATTTTAGTTTAGTTTTGCATTTACAGTAACCTGTACACGGGGCCGTGTTCACTGAACACGGGGCCGTGCTGCACATTTTCATAAAAACACCCAGTAACAGAAGCTTGAACACGGGCCGTGCTCACTGAACACGCCCCGTGCTCAACGAAATCAGTAAATTTAATTAAAACGCCCAGATACAGATCCTGAACACGGGGCCGTGCTCATTGAACACGGGGCCGTGTCCAGCCTCTGTTTCCGTTTTTCTTTTTGTTTTCTGATCTCGAGACTCGGTTGTGGTCTGCTGAGTGATTCTTATAGATCAATACTCAGGAGGTTACAACTACACCTATGATGAGGATGATTATAGGGGTAATTATTGCACTAATTGTCGTAATGCACGCTCGATTCAAAATAATCACTCATATCAACCATCCAATTCATACACCTACTATGAGGAGCCCAGGTACGAGCCATCAACTTCATACACATCCTATGAAGACCAAAGGTATGAACCTCCTCCCTCATACTCATATTTTGATGAACCAAGGTATGAACCCTCATACTCATACTTTGAGGAACCAAGATATGAGCCACCACCTTCATATGCTTATTATGAGGAACCATGGCGTGAACAACCCACCTCATATGAGTATTATGAAGAGCAAAATTACGAACCTTATCCATCATATGCTTACAATGAAGAACAATGGTGTGAACCATCTACTTCATATGAGTATTATGAGGAACAAAGGGTCGAACAACCGGATTCAAGCTTAGAAAATACCGATTCTTTCTCTATAACCGAAGTGACCGATAGGATATTAGAACACATTAGAGTTATCGATCGATGTATAAAAGAAGCTCGCGCAAGGGAAGAGGAGTCCCGCGCAAGAGAAGAATTAAAAAAGGAAGAGATAACTGAAAATGTAAAAATGGAAGAACAAATAAGTGAAAAACCGACACATGAGTTAAACAACGAAAAAGGTGAGTCCGACAACGTTAAAATCCAAGAAGAGTCTAATTTTGAAGAAATTAATCTCTTGTCACCTTCTTTCGAAAATCATTGTTTAGTACCCACTCATGCCAAGTTTTTAAAAGAGTTAAACACTAACACTAAAATTGATGAAACGGTAAGTGTTAAGTTAACTAATGATCAAACTTCACTAATAAAAGAAGACCCATTTGAAATTAACATAATACCGGTTCCATGTTTCTTTCAAAATTCGTTTATTAGTAATGTCACAATCGATAAAGATCTTTGTGTTAACATAATGCCTAACTACATTTTCGAAAAATTAAGTATTAGTGATTTTTCTCCACTTCAAATACCCATTTTTCTATCCAATCGGAAAGTAATAAAATCAATCGGTATAGTTGAAGATGTCTTGGTTCAAACAAATCAAATGGTAATCCCGACCGACTTTGTCATCCTCGATGACGCTCCTCTAGTGTTGGGACGACCATTTGTAAAAACTCACGAAGCTTTGAAACACCGGAAGTTCAACAATCTACCTCTTCAATTAGGGGCATTTAAAAGAAGTGTCGATATCGAACGATCAATGAAATATCCATTCGGCAATAATGACCCCCTAATTGAAGATGAAGATGAACCACCCGATACAAGTGAAGAAATTGACCACTTTGTTGAAGAAGAGGTCGCCATAGAACAAACTTTTAAAGTTCTTGATCGAAATGAGCAACCAAATAAGGAGTCTCCCAAAGACCCATCACTTCAAAGAACTTCCAAAAGGTTTGGAATATGCTTTTCTAGACAAGGATGGTAACTTACCTGTAATTATTTCGTCTAAATTAGATAACTTAGAAAAAGAAAAATTAATTAATCTTTTGAAAAAACACAAAAATGCAATAGCTTGGAAACATGTAGACATAAAAGGAATTAGTCCTTCTATGTGCACACACAAAATTTTGATGAATGATGACTACAAATCGGTCATACAACCACAACGTCGAGTAAATCCAAATGTTCAAGAAGTGGTTAAAAACGAAGTCATCAAGCTACTTGACGCCGGACTTATCTATCCTATCTCCGATAGTCCTTGGGTAAGTCCCGTCCAAGTAGTTCCAAAGAAAGGAGGTATGACGGTAATAACTAACGAAAAGAATGAACTAATACCAACGAGAACCGTCACAAGATGGAGAGTATGTATAGATTATAGACGATTAAATGAAGCAACAAGAAAGGATCACTTTCCTTTACCCTTCATTGATCAAATGTTAGAAAGATTATCCGGTCATAAATTTTACTGTTTCTTGGATGGTTTTTCAGGTTACTTTCAAATCCCGATAGCACCCGAAGACCAAGAAAAGACAACTTTCACATGTCCCTATGGAACTTTTGCTTATCGACGCATGCCGTTTGGTCTATGCAATGCCCCAGCAACATTCCAACGTTGCATGGTAGCCATTTTCCATGACATGATAGAAAAGACAATGGAAGTCTTTATGGACGACTTTACTATCTTTGGGGATTCATATGACCAATGCCTCGATAATCTTGAACGAATGCTATCCCGATGTGAGGAAACTAACCTCGCCCTTAATTGGGAAAAATGCCATTTCATGGTAACGGAGGGAATAGTACTCGGTCACAAGATCTCAAGCGAAGGAATGCAAGTGGATCGAGCCAAAATAGATACCATTTCTAGATTACCGCCTCCATCCTCCGTACGAGCTATCAGAAGTTTCCTAGGGCATGCCGGATTTTATAGACGATTTATCAAAGACTTTTCAAAAATCTCAAGGCCTCTAACAAAGTTACTTGAAAAAGATGCTCCATTCATCTTTGACAAGGATTGCAATCAAGAATTTCTAACCCTAAAGGAAATGCTAGTCAATGCACCTATCATGATAGCACCTGATTGGAAATTTCCTTTCGAAATCATGTGTGATGCCAGTGACTTTGCAGTTGGAGCTGTCTTGGGACAGAGAAAAGAAAAGCATTTCCACCCAATCTATTATGCTAGTAAAACACTTAATGATGCACAAGAAAATTACACAACAACTGAAAAAGAGTTACTAGCTGTGGTATTTGCTTTTGATAAATTTCGTTCTTATCTTGTTCTTTCTAAAACTATAGTCTATACAGACCATGCAGCCATTCGATATCTCTTCAAGAAGCAAGACGCAAAACCACGTTTGATTAGGTGGATTCTACTCCTCCAAGAGTTCGACATTGAAATCAAGGACAAAAGAGGAGCAGAAAATACCGCAGCAGATCATCTTTCACGCTTAGAAGACCCAGCTTTAGAGGCAACCAGGGACGAGCAAATCAACGAAAAATTTCCAACTGAGTCCCTGGAAATGGTGGAATACAAGGAAGAACCATGGTACGCCGACTATGCTAACTACCTAGCTAGCGGTATAGTCGCAAAAGGATGGCCACATCATCAAAGAAAAAAAATTCTTTGCCAATGTGAAACACTACTTTTGGGAAGATCCATATCTTTTCAAAATGTGTGCCGACCAACTCGTCAGACGATGCGTACATGGTAGTGAAGCACGAAGAATTCTCCGCCATTGTCATGAAGGTCCATACGGAGGACATCATGGTGCTGCTAGTACCGCACGAAAGGTATTCGATTCAGGATTTTATTGGCCAACCATTTACAAAGACGCCCAAAGTCTTGTAAAAACATGTGATGCTTGCCAAAGAACAGGTAATATTTCTTCCAAAAACGAAATGCCACAAAATGGCATTCTTGTTTGTGAAATTTTTGATGTGTGGGGACTAGACTTTATGGGACCTTTCCCACCATCGAAAGGAAACAAATATATACTTGTGGCAGTAGATTACTTGTCTAAATGGGCCGAGGCACTTCCAACAAATGATGGAAGAGTCGTGGTAAGATTTCTGAAAAAATTATTCTCTCGTTTTGGCACACCTAAAGCTTTAATAAGTGATAGAGGTACCCATTTTTGCAACCATCAACTTGAAAAAATTTTAACAAGATATGGGGTCTATCACCGGGTTTCAACAGCGTATCACCCTCAAACAAACGGACAAGCCGAAGTGACTAATAGAGGTTTAAAATGAATACTCGAAAAAACCATAGGGTTAAATAAAAAGGAATGGGCTGATAAATTAGATGATGCTTTATGGGCTTTTCGAACTGCTTATAAAACAACAATAGGTACAACCCCATATAAGCTAGTCTATGGAAAAAGTTGTCATTTGCCAGTAGAAATTGCACACAAAGCCTACTGGGCAATCAAAATGTAAACTTAGATTTAGAATTTGCTGGTAAAAATCAATTTTGTCAATTAAATGAATTAGACGAGCTTAGGAATTATGCATACTCAAACTCTGAAATTTATAAGGAAAGAATGAAAAATTTGCATGACAAACACATTAAACCTAATGAATTTCGGGTAGGGAATCTAGTTCTTTTGTTTAATTCACGACTTCGATTGTTTCCTGGTAAATTAAAGTCTAGGTGGTCAGGACCTTTTTCCATCACCCATATCTTTCCACACGGTGCAGTAGAAATTAAATCTCAAAATGGGCCACCATTTAAGGTTAATGGCCAACGGCTGAAACTCTATCAAGGATTCATTGAGGATGAGGAAGAAGAGATTTCGCTTCAAACGGTGGAAGAATAAAAACATCATGCCTGGTAAGTTACGAACGATTGAGGCGACAAAATAAAGCGGTAAGTTTTCTAACCATAGCTTATGGGAAAAAGGGGCACTCACACGGGCACTAAAAAAAAAAAAACCTGCTCGACACGAGGCCGTGTTCGCGCTGCAGACGGGATAAAACCCCTTTTTCAACACAGTTTCTTCATTCCACACGCCCCGTTTCCCCACAAAAGCTCTGGTTCCAGGCGATTTTTCGCGAAATTTCGACGTCTCCTATCGATCTAACAACGTCAAGGTATGATTCTATCACTCGTAGTAGTTAGATTAGTTACTTGCATGTAGTTAAAACACCACAAATTTGGGAAAAATCTAGGGTTCTTGAAGTTCATCCGGATCGAACCTCAAATTTTTGCCTAAATCTGTTTGCATTTAGTTAGATTAGTGTTCAGGAAAGTAAATACACTTGTATTATTCATAGATTCAACCGATTTCTCACAAAAACAAAAAAAACCCTTGTTCTTGAACCGAAAAAGATAAAATTGATAGGGTAAACAGGATATTTTGGGAAAAAACGGCACTTAGGGTTTCATTTTCGGGGGAAGCCGCACCTATTGGACCAAAAATTTTCAAGTTTTCGAAACCGGGTCGAAAAATGAAGTTTTTGAGTAACAGACCTCTGGACACGGGGCCGTGTCCGCTGGACACGGGGTCGTGTCCAGCCCGCTGTTTGCAGTTTTGTCCGAAAACATTTCTGTTTCATGCTAACTTTTGGTGTATTCTTACAGATGGCCAGGAAGTTTACAAGATTCAACGCCAATGAGCTAGATGCAAGAGCTCGATACGAGCTTCTTCAAACAAGGCCGGAGGAATACCCGCGGCAGGCTTGCACAGAACTGCTAACCATGGTGAATCAAATTGACCGTTTCAACAACATTGTCACGGGACCACTCAGAGTCGCACTAACAACCCGACTCCGTTCCGTCCATGAATGCACCTTGGAATTCTACAGCACCTTTGCGTTCACTTCAAGGTGCGACCCGTTCGATAATGACGGGGTGTCATTCCGGTGTGGCGGGACGAGGTATTCGATCTCCATGGCACAATTCGGGTCGATTATCGGGTTGTATGCGGAAGAGGATGCGGGAAACGAAGAAAATACAGGGGGATTGAGAGAGGTTGAAGACAACGAACGCCAAGCCATGTGGGCTCAGATTGGGGAAGGGTTCTACAATCCGAGCAGCACTAAGAGTACCAAGCTGAGGGATCCGCTATACAGATACATTCATAGGCTCCTCGGCTACTCTCTTAGCCAAAGGCATGACAGTGGTGGCGTCGTTGGGTTAAGAGATTTGCTTGTCCTCCACTGCATTCACAACCGCAGGCCGCTCGATGTTCCGTTCCTCATGCTCCGAAACATGCATCACAACCGCCTTGCTAGTGCACCAACTCCTATTTTCTTCGGGGGATGGGTGTACCGTCTCTTCAAGCACTTCGCCCACATTCCGAGGTCATTTGAGAGGAGCCCATGGTCGGGTACGGTGGATATTCACATATGCCGCTCAATGAACCTGATTTATGAGGCAGAAGACGGGACGGTAACCTTTCAAAGGATGCAAGGTCATGCATGGAACCCGCAAGAAGCGCTTGTCCTCCCAGCTCCGCAACATCATCAGTACCACTACCAACCCCACGGTGATCCGGGCCAATCATCCTCCTCGGGAGGCGGTTTTCCTAACTTTCAAAGTTTGCATGATTTGTTGCAGGAAAACCTCATGTGTACTCGGAACACCTATAACATGGCGAGCAACACCTACCACCGGGTCGGAGCTATCGAGAGAAACCTATCCGAGATCCAAGACGATGTCGGATACATACGAGACCACATTGCACGCCATGGAGGGGATGATGACGATGATGATGATGACGATGCTATGGAGTAGGCGAGAGGAGCAGAGGAGGAAGCGGTTGATTGATAACTCCACAGGTTTAAGTCCCTTTATCTATCGAACAATTGGTGGCCTGCGTGCCAAGTGTTAAACAATTTACTTTTCCTAACTATTTCTGCATTTTATTTTTCTTTTTGTTTTTTTTGTCTTTTACTTTATGCTTGGAACAATTAACTATGGTAATGTAGGATGTTTATATTGCTTGGTGTGGTATTAAGTGATGAAACAGGTACAAACCGAGGCTTGGAATACTAAGCCTCAGCACTTATAGGACCAGGATGGAAAAAAACCGGGGGAAGAAACTTGTTTTTCAGGCTTTCAGACTGTCCACACGGGGACGTGTCCAGCCAACACGCCCCCGTGCTCACCTCCCAGACCTGCTGTTTGGTTACTGTCCTGCAGATTTTTGTCAAACACGGGGCCGTGCCCACCCAACACGCCCCCGTGTTCATCTTCTGTAAGTTCTCGTTACTGGCACCTGAACACGGGGTCGTGCCCACTCGACACGGGGTCGTGTCCAGGCTGCCAGTAACACAAATTTTTTGCTTTTTACACCTATTTACACATCTAATCAACCTAAAAATTTATTTTTGGGACACATTGAGGACAATGTGTAATTTAAGTGTGGGGGGGGGGGGATGCTAAAACCTAGAATTTTGCAAGTCCTAAATACAAGCCTTACACAAAACTCTATTGGAACCGCTAATCACCCCAAAAAAATTTTTTCAAAAATTTCATTTTTCTTACTTGTCTAGGTTTAACTCGGGAAATTCAAGTTCTCAAAAAGGTTATATTTTTACAAATTTACAACCGATAGCGTAGTGATAAAAAGAACCAACATAAGAAAATTATGAAAAGGCATGACAAACTTAGTTAAAATTTGATTATATATACTTGATCACATAAAAACCCATTCTCACAAAAGTGAGTTTTGAGCCTTTATTGAGCATACAATTACATATTATTTATTAAACTAAATGCTCATTTTTCGTTTCTTGTGTGAATAGCCTCTTGGTTCTTACAACTCTAGAACTTGCCATGACGATACATTCCCAGTCCTTATCAACTTAAACCCGAGTAAGTAAATGATGGAGGCATTAGGACTAACCCTTTTTATTTCTACACCATTATTTTTCTTTTTCTTTTACCACCTACCCAAAAATCCCCCTAGTTAACCCCTTTGAGCCTAAACCTTTTCATTTCATCACCCAAACCAAAAAAACCCTTTTACCCACCAAAACCTTTTATTTTTAACCCTTTGTTTTAGTAACAAGTTTGGTTTTTCGTAAAAAAAAATGTGTTGTTGATGAAGCAAAAAGAAACAAACAAGTTCATCAAAAATAACTTTGTTTGAATAAAAGCTTCATCAAAATAAAAAGTTACAAAAAAAATAGAAAGTCTTACGAAAACCGACACTTGTTACGCTTTTCGCCTTTTTCTACTAACCACTAACCACTATCCCAACCACCTACCTTTAACCCAAGCCTAACCCTTAACCCACAAAGTCCTCTTGATATTTACAAAGGTATAAAAGTTAAAAAGGAGGAGGATTGATTGCTTGGCAAGCTTATGGTAGGAATAAGTTCCATGCCGCTCTCGAGTGATTCACTAAAAATACACCTTCGGCCGAGTGTGAGTGATTTCTCCCGTGAGGTATGTGAACTTGTATATAGATGGAATTTAAAAAAAAAGCATGTTATGCCCAAATAAGTAATTTCTCCTATGAAACGTTCGAAATAAATCATTACGAATAGGATTGTAAATAAATAAAAATAAAACCCAAAAAGATCTTGGATATCCCGACACTCTACGACAAGCCAAAAACCTTCTCTTCTACCTATTCCATTTGGGAGTGTAAGCCACATATTAAAGAGTTTTGCTTGAGGACAAGCAAAAGTTCAAGTGTGGGGGTATTTGATGTGTGTAAAATGCAACACATAAATTACATCAAATAAGGCATAAAACTAACCCTTTTTAAGTACTAATATTGGAAAAAGAGTGTTTTTGTCTTCCTTTTGTATTTTCAGGATTAAATGAGCTCAAAAACACAAAAGAAGCAAAAAGACAGCTAATTCCAACATAAATACAAGGAAAGGAACATAAGTGGACTGCCCGACCCCTCAACGGCACCTTCCAAAGCAAAATAGAGAAGGCAGAAGACTGAACACGCCCCGTGCTCAGCCAGCACGGGGCCGTGCCCAAGAAGCAGCAGAAAAGACAAACCTATAGAAGCTTCTATTGCCCACCACGGGCCGTGTCCGCGGACACGGGGGCGTGTCGAAAGTACAGCATGCGCATTAATTGTAATTGCGAATTACAATTAATGAGGAGAGAGAGTGTCAGACAGGCACGGGGCCGTGCCCAGTGGACACGGGGCCGTGCCCAGCTCTCTGTTCAGCCTATAAATAGGAGTGCTTGGATTCATTTCAACTCATCCCTTGGCACACCACCTCTCTCACACTTCATCCACCACTCACCACCATCACAACACCATCATCCACCACCATCATCCATTGTCCATCGTAGAGTGTGTGAGTCGTCTCGGGATCCAAGATTGATCGTAAGAGTTCTTGACAATCAAGGCCATGTTTGCCTAAGTCTCTTACATCACTTGGTGAAGACAAAGTGTCTAGTATAATACTTTTTATTTCTAATCTTTTGCACTTTTTATTTGGTTTTGTATTAATGACTTTAATAACTAGTTACTTATGTTGAAGGTGATCTTTCCTTATCGTTTGTCCGTGGTGTCTTGGCATTATTTTACTGTCTATATAAAATAAAGGATTTTCACCATTCATATCTCCACGGTCTATATGGAGGTATGTTGGCTACCTGCTCGGGGGTTAAGGGAATGGTTTGGTAAAGGTCTTGCCATTGTTCAGCGTTTAGAGGTCCTGCAATGGACCTGGGTCAAATTTAGTAGGACCTCCTTCAATGCTTCACGGTATTGGATGGCGGGGGTCCAAACTCTTTGATCCCCTCATAAGTTAACTACTATTAATACTATAACCCGGCTATTTAGGACTGTATCCCTGCTGACTCAGACTACTTAGCCGAGGGTAACGTCACCGCCAAAAGCGGGGCCTACCACAATACTGCATTAATAACTTAATTCATTATCTTCCAATAATCCACCCTTTTAGGATTGTATCCTTGCTGACTCAAACTACTGGGGTGAGGGTAACGTCACTTTCAAAAGAGGGGCCTACTACAATAACTAAGATAATCTCTTAATTATGTGCAAAAGTGCGGAAATAATCAAAGGTTATACTAGATACGAGTCGGAACCAAGTGATTCATCTTGTCTATCTGTTTTTCTTTTATTTTTATTTTCAGCATTTTAGTTAGTTTTCATTTTTCTTAGTTTAAAACATTTTTCTAAACTTTTTATTTTGATTAGACGTTGAGGATAAACCGGTACTAAAATCTCTTGTGTCCTTTGACGACCTCGGTATCTTACCAACGCTATACTACGCTCACGATGGGTGCACTTGCCCATATGTGTGTTTAGTGTTAGTAAAATATCGTGTTTTATAAATTTAAAACTTGGCTAAAATAAGTGTTAAAAAGGGCTTCAAATATACACATAATATATATAACACTTCGCACGCATCAGTAACCCGTGCGCACAGCTTGTCCGTGCGGACAACTGGTCCGATTGTCCCGTTCGTCTACACTTGGTTTCTGTTGTCGTTTAACGAGACGTTCTGATTACGTGGCAACCACTTGGAGTTGTATTCTCACCCGCGTGACTAGTCCGGTCAGGAACCACCCTAACTCGGCCTGTCGGCGACTCAGAACAGTCATTCCGGTTGACCCCGAAATCAGTTGTCTGTGGGTAGGATTTCAGATCTAGAACTAGTGAATCACTATTAACGAGTAGAACACTAGAACTGATCGGATTAGTACCGGTTTTAAGGGTAAAAGAAGGAGAGAACTTAGGTTTATTTCTTTCAACTCTTTTATCCTTAGAAAAGTTTAGATCTAGGTGAAGTTATTTTGAAATCTTGTGGAAACCGTTTAGACCTGAGATATTCTTGGTGGAATGAGGTCAAGCTTGAAGTTCTTATGAACTTCGTGATGACGTCACCCGAAAATACCTCAAATCCGGGTGATTTCTTGGTTAAAAGTGAAGATTTGAAAGATAGAAATGTGTAGAACTGTGTAGTGATCAAAGATGTACAAGAATTAGTGCAAGATCTTACCTGGATTGAGAGAAATCTGAGAAAAGGTGAAGAATGCGTTTGGTTCGGACGTCACTTGCCAAAAGTGGAAAAAGTGGAGAGTGACTCGTGTATTTATAGGATGCCAAAAAGGGAAAGGGGTGAGCCGTGCGCATAGCACGCACCCGGGTAGGCTATCCGCGCGGACTGGCAATCCCCGCGGACTGGCAATCCGTGCGGACTGGCAATCCGTGCGGACTGGCAATCCGTGCGGACTGGCAATCCGTGCGGATGCCGCCTGCTTAGGAGTGTTCGGTGCGATGTTGCTTCGGTTTCGATTTGCGAGCGATTCGATACGGTTTCCTAGTCAAATTACTTTCAGTCCCAACTACTTCTTATATGGCTCGACTCGGAATTCGGGTTCGGGTTCGTTGACATTCGGGTTAGACTTCGAGTTCGATTGAGTTCGCTTGATTATCACAACACAACATAAAATAAACATGCACATGTAACACGTAAGGCACACACACACGTATAAACAATAAGTAAAATACACAGTTCGAGTTTCGACTTGATGTCGATTTGATTAGCATAGCTTGATTAACTTTATCGCATTGTTACTTCCTATCCGTCGTAGGTCGATTGAAATACGGTTAGCATGATTCGATTATTGTAATGAACGACACTTACTCCACATAATCTAAATATAATAGAAACAATTCTACAAGTCATGTCGCGCGAAATCGGTCGTTGACTTTGACCTTGACTTTGACTTTCACTCGTGAAAACACGGGGTGTTACAGCCTCCCTTTGTTTAGGGAATTTCGTCCCGAAATTAAGCTGGAAGCCGTAATTAACCATGGATCACATGTGAGAGTCCTGCGTTCGGACCATTGAAAATCGTCAAATTGACCGAGTTTTTACGGTTGAAAATTGCTGATTTTTGGATATGATGTGCGAAAACATCTAATCTAAAAGCCTATAAAGTTTTAGATTTCAATTCGAAGCCGTTTGAGCGAAATCTTTTTCAATTTCCAATTTTTCATTTTCAAAACCTTTTTCTTTTTCTTTCAAAACCTTGATTATTGTAGGTCCGGATTTATCTCCGATTCGATTGCGTAACAACACGTTTGACGTGCGAAAATCCGTGTACGTGTGTGACTAAGCGTAATCGTAACGGAGTTAAAACCGATTCTACAAGTGGTATCTGAGCAATTTCTTCATCTTTCTTATCTACCACGCTTCCTCTGAAAATTGCTAAATTAAACGTATACAATAATCATGATTCTATTGACTATGATGACGTGTACAAGTCCGGGAATCACGTGAGAGACTTTCTCTCTCTAGACTTTCTCTCTCTAATTAAACAACTGCGGGTACTTGGCCTTCATGTCGCTTTCGAGTTCCCAAGTGAACTCTGCGCCTCGTTTGCCTTCCTATCGGACTTTCACAATAGGAATGCGCGAGCGCCTGAGTTCTTTGGTTTGGCGATCCATGATTTCGACAGGCTTTTCCACGAAGTGTAATGTTTCGTTCACTTGTAGATCATCTAGAGGAACATGTAAGTCGTGGTCGGCGATGCACTTTCGGAGGTTTGACACGTGGAAAGTCGGATGGACATTGCTAAGTTCTTCCGGTAATTCGAGTCTGTAGGCGACTTTCCCGATTCTTTCCAGAATCTTAAAAGGTCCAACATATCGAGGCGCGAGTTTCCCCTTCTTGCCGAATCGGACTACACCCTTCCAAGGTGATACCTTTAGGAGTACGTAGTCACCAACGCCATATTCACGGTGCTTGCGCTTTTTATCGGCGAGAACTTTCTGTCTATCTCGAGCTTTCGCTAGGTTGTCTCGAATTTGGAAAATTTTGTCTGTCGTCTCTTGTAGCAGCTCCGGACCGGTTAGTTGCGAGTGACCGATCTCGTGCCACACAATAGGCGATCGACATCTTCTTCCGTATAAGGCCTCGAAAGGTGCCATCTGGATGCTAGCCAGGTAGCTGTTGTTGTACGAGAATTCGACTAACGGAAGGTGTATATCCCAATTACCACCGAAGTCTAGGACACACGAACGGAGCATGTCTTCAAGCGTACGAATCGTTCTTTCAGTCTGGCCGTCGGTTTGCGGGTGGAACGCGGTACTTAGATTAAGCGTTGTACCGAGTGCCGTTTGAAACGTTTCCCACAACCGTGAAGTAAACCGAGCATCACGATCAGAGATGATGTCACGAGGCGTCCCATGTCGACAAATGATCTCATCGGTGTAGATTCGGGCTAATCGTTCTACCTTGTAGTCTTCCCGTATTGGCAAAAAGTGAGCTGATTTGGTCAAACAGTCAATAACAACCCAAATGTTGTCGTGACCTGATGACGTGGTTGGAAGCTTGGTTACGAAATCCATGGCTATGCTCTCCCACTTCCACATGGGGATTGGAGGTTGCTCGAGCAAGCCAGAGGGTCTTTGATGTTCAGCCTTGATTCTAGCACAGGTTAGGCATTTTCCGACGTAGAGAGCGATATCCCGTTTCATACCCGGCCACCAGTACCTATATCGAAGGTCTTGGTACATTTTGTCAGCACCGGGATGGATGGAGTATCGGGATTTGTGGGCTTCATCCATGATAATCTGTCGCAGGTTGGTTCGCTTGGGAATCCAGATTTTGTCTAAGAAGTGGAATAGCCCGTTTGATTTGCTCACAAGTTGGGCTCCATCGTGGTAGATTCTTTCTTTCTTCAAAGTGCGTTCGTTGAAACATGCATGCTGGGCGTCGCGAATAAGATCTTCGAGGTTGTGCTGGGCTTGAACATTTCGAGTGCTAAGCAGATAGCTCCGTCTGCTAAGTGCGTCGGCAACAACATTTGCCTTGCCTGGGTGATAACGAATCTCACAGTCGTAATCGTTGAGAAGTTCTACCCATCGGCGTTGAAGCATATTTAGTTCCTTCTGATTAAAGATGTGTTGTAGGCTCTTGTGATCGGTGAAGATCGTACACCTTGTACCATACAGGTAGTGTCGCCAAATCTTCAATGCAAAAACAACTGCGCCTAGCTCGAGATCGTGGGTCGTATAGTTCTTCTCGTGGATTTTGAGCTGACGAGATGCGTAAGCTATGACCTTGTCTCGTTGAATTAAGACATAACCGAGACCAAGGTTGGAAGCATCACAGTAGACAATGAAATTATCGTTTCCGTCGGGTAGTGTGAGAACAGGAGCATTGCAAAGCATGTGTTTGAGGGTTCGAAAGGCAGACTCTTGTTTAGTTCCCCAAACAAAAGGCTGATCCTTGTGAGTGAGAGAGGTAAGTGGTACAACAATCTTCGAGAATCCTTCGATAAATCGTCGATAATAGCCCGCTAACCCGAGAAAGGAGCGGACTTCAGTCGGGTTCTTAGGCGTAACCCAGCTCTTAACAGCTTCAATCTTCGCAGGATCGACGTGAATACCCTGACTATTTACGATGTGACCCAGAAACTGAACCTCCCCCAACCAAAACTCGCACTTGGAGAATTTGGCATAGAGTTGGTTCCCCTGGAGTAACTCGAGAACCAGACGTAGATGTTGCGCGTGTTCGGCTCTCGTTTTGGAATAGATCAAGACATCGTCGATGAACACGATGACGAAACGGTCGAGATATGGTTTACACACTCGATTCATCAGATCCATGAAAACTGCTGGTGCGTTTATCAGGCCAAAAGGCATGACGACAAATTCGTAATGGCCGTAACGAGTGCGAAACGCGGTTTTGGGTATATCCTCCTCTTGTATACGCAGCTGATGATATCCTGAACGTAGATCGATCTTCGAGAAACACGTAGCACCTTGTAGTTGATCAAACAAATCGTCGATTCGAGGCAGAGGGTAGCGGTTCTTGATAGTCAACTTATTCAATTCCCGGTAGTCGATGCACATCCGGAACGACCCATCCTTCTTTTTGACGAAGAGGACTGGTGCGCCCCAAGGAGAGGTGCTCGGGCGAATAAAGCCTTTTTCAAGCAATTCCTGGAGTTGGGTTGAGAGTTCGCGCATTTCGGACGGCGCGAGTCGATAAGGAGCTCTGGCGATAGGATTAGCTCCAGGAATGAGATCAATGCGAAAATCGATATCACGCTTCGGAGGTAGACCGGGAAGATCCTCTGGAAAAACTTGAGGAAATTCTCGAACCACTGGAACATCTTTCACTTCCTTCTTCTCTTTCTTTTCCTTCTCCGCTGCTACAACGTGAGCCAAGAAAGCCCTGTATTCCTTGCGGAGATACTTGCTAGCTTGTAGGCATGACATAAGCTTGAGACCCTTCGAAGTGGTATCGCCATAAACGCACAATGAATCACCGTTTGCAAGCGAAAAACGAATCATTTTATCGAAGCACACAACTTCGGCATGGTTTTCGCGTAGAAAGTCCATGCCTACTATGACATCGAAGCTTCCTAGTTGCATAGGAATGAGGTCGATTGAGAAGATGTGATTGTTGAGCTCGAGAGTGCAATCACGAATAACAGAGTTTACAGCGACGGTTCTTCCGGTAGCGACTTCAACATCGAATGCAGAGGAGAGTCGAAAACGTTTACGACTAGGGAGTTTCTCAAATTCGAGTGACACAAAGCAATTATCGGCTCCAGTATCAAACAAACATGAAGCATAAATACCATTCACAAGGAACGTACCATTGACCACATTGTTGTCGGCCTGGGCTTGACGCACATTGAGATTGAAGGTTCTGGCGCGTGCTGCCTGTTGTTGTTGTTGTTGCTGTTGCTGCTGCTGTGGCGGCTGCTGTTGCGGTTCTTGTTTCACTACCCTGTTCGGGCACATGTTGGCGAAATGATTCGGGTCGCCACACGTGAAGCATGCTCTGGCTTTGACTGCGGGTGCCGGAGGAGCTTGTTGACCCTGTGGGGCAGCGAGTAGGGCTTGATTGGCAGGAGCTTGACGAATACGGCAGTTGGCAGTAAAGTGGCCGTAGACGTTGCAATGAGCACAGAAGCGGCTTTGAATAGCAGTCGGGTGATGATAGGTGCAAGTAGGGCAGAGCGGGTGTGGTCCGGTATATGCACGCTTTGCAGGCGGTGCATTGGCCACAGGCGCCACTACTTGACGTTGTTGAGCAGGTACAGCTTGGATCGGTGCAGCAGTAATCGCACAGTTCTTGTTGGTGGAGCTGTTCTTTCTCTTGTTCTTTCGCTTGTTGCTTGACGAGGTAGGTTCAGCGGTTGGTGCAGTAGTGGTAGCTTGATGCAGATGCTTGGAGGTCTTATCCCACACCCCAGCCTTAACCCTTTTGTCATTGATTTCAGCAGCCAGCAGATAGGTTTCTTCGATCGTGGCAGTCTTAGCCGCTTGCACGAAATCAGCGACGCAGTCGGGCAAAGCTCGGATGTACTTCTTGATGGTCATCTCAGGAGTCTTGACCTGGTCAGGGCAGATAATGCTGAGCTGTTTGAAGCGAGCAGTAAGGCCAGCATTGTCTCCATCCTTCTGATGTATGTGCCAAAATTCATCTTCAAGCTTTTGACGCTCGTGAGGAGGGCATAATTCCTCCAGCATGACTTCTTTGAGCTCTTCCCACGACAAACCGTAAGCTGCATCATTCCCTCTCTTGTTCCTCTCGGCCGTCCACCAGTCCAAAGCACGGGACTGAAAGACGCCGGTAGCGTTCAGAGTTCGAAGGTCATCAGGGCAACCACTTTGTCGCAGAGTAACCTCGATAGAGTCAAACCAGTGGAATAGAGCAGTAGGACCTCCTTCGCCTGTGAATTCTTTCGGCCCACATGACTTGAATTGTTTGAAACTGAAAGGTCTTGCGACAGCTCTAGGACCTTCAGTCCTTGATTCCTCGGATGATTTGCTGGCGTTCTCATAGGCATCGCTCACTGCCTTTGCTACAGCTTTCGCGACGATGGAAGCAAGACGTCTGTCTTTCTTTTCTTGGCGGGAGAGTGGATGACGGGATCCAGACGACATTGTCTGCAATAGACATCGCCATGGAACTCAACACATGTATTCGAATCTCACCTCACACGTCTAATACTACTAAAGCTCAGTAACACGTACCATGTAAACGCATACAGTCACAAAATCACAGATTTGCACAAATCACATATACACATAGAGCACATAATCACAATATTCCTAAACGTGTAAGCACAATAGCAAGAAACACATATATTCCTAGTCACTAAGGCACCTACGAGCATACAAACCATTCTGACTGTCTCTATTGTCGATTTGCTAGCGACGAGTTGTGTGGGTTTTGTGTTTTAGCAGAAGCAATAGTGTTGAGTTGAAACCAATAGTACCTCAAAACGTTAACAAACAACAGAAAATGCATAAAATTTCATAAAGATCGATAAATCGAAGGTAGATTGTCTGCGGCTAATAGACTTCGACTAACCAAAGTAGCTCGACTATTCGCAAGGATCTTGCACAATGACCTCCAGGACTATGCCTTTTCCTCGATTCTCGGGCGTTGGCGCAATTCCCTTTGGTTATATTGTGCCTTTAGATCGTTGGAGTCCATCGAACTTTGGTGGGAGTTTTTGTATAAAAGCGGGGCGAGTCGTCAAGGTTAGGGTTTCACCCCTATCTTGCAACTTCCGTCCTCGTTTTTGATAAAAATTGAGGAGATTATTCATCAAAATATGGATTTCACTCCTGATTTGGTATGATTCTCCTCGTTTGTAGCTAAAACGCAAGCTGTTTAGACAACCTTAGTCGAGAGTTTGCGGTTTTCACACCTATTCTCGGCATGATTACCTGTTCACAACTTGAAAAATTCAAGTGCAATGATAGAAAAGAGTGAGTGATAGTGGCGAGTTTACGCATACGCGTGAGTTGGTCTGTTGGTTCTTTAACTATAGTCTAGGTCTTTAAGACTTCGACCCGGACTAGGTCGAGTCTTGCCTAATTCCCTATAGTTATGGCTCTGATACCAATCTGTCACACCCCAACCGATGGCGGAATCATCGGGGTGTGGCACTGAGCGAAACAGATTGTCCAGAAGTTTCCATAACAACTATCATCACCATTTAATTAAAGCATTACGTCCCATACCGTAATATAAATAGTCAAACAAGTTATTACAGACAACATCAAAACAAATATTCTGTTCCGACAACTCAGATTTAAATAAGTAGCAATTGTTTATCTGCTTCTAGAGACCCCTAATAAGTTATCTACAGACAACTATTTGTTGGGCTCTAAAGCTTTATTCTAGCTTCCAATTCCTACCACATATGCGTCCTAAGCACCTGTCACATACGTTAAAATAAAGTCAATACATAAAATGTAAAGGTGAGCATACAAGTTTGATAATAGCATATAGAGTTCGAATTCGTTTACGCATAACCAGCACGTACACATAGTGAAATGAAGCACGTTAGTTATCGACATAGATCCATCGATACCAATGACTGCGGGTTGACTGCCCGAGGCAGTTCGCAATACACGATTACCACTGTAATCCATGCAAGTAAAAGATCCTTAACAACCCCCGTGTGAACGGGTGCTGAGTCCAAACTATAGTACTATCGTTGCTAAGGCAGGTAGACAGCATTCCATGTGTAAACATAACAAACAAGCATTCATAAGCCACGTATCACATGCATTAATGGTTTAGCGTTAAAATAGCTTGAGTAGTGTGATTGTTGTAGTTTGAATAGTTGTAACATATGTAACACCCAAAAGTGCTAAAGCAAAAAGGGTTTCGAGTATACTCACAGCGATATGGATTGAAGGGAGCGCTTTACAGCGAGTACGGTTAGCCTGAATAGATTCGATAACGTAACGATAAGTGGCGCGTAAAACAGTACAAAGTGAGAGTGGTTAGGATGGCTGATCGTGCGGATCAGCTATCCGTGAGCAGAAGTCATCCGTGCGCATGACCTATCCGTGCGGATGGTGATGCGTGCGGATGGGGATCCATCCGGATAAGTTATCCGTGCGTGTGACTGTCCGTGCAGATGGCGATCCGTGCGGATTAGTTGTGCGTGCGGATGACTTGTCCGTATGGTTAAGTTGTTCGTGTGGATAAACGTTCAAGTGGATTGTTTCTTCCTAAGATGTGTTTGTGTATGATGGCTTGTGCTTTGGAGTTTTCGTTGTAGCATTTAGAAAACACATAAGTGTTTCTACCTTTCAAGCCGGTTGCGCGGACGACAGTCCGTGCGTATGGTAGTCCGTGCGGACAGCCTGTGCGCGCGGGCAGAGACAATCCGTCCGGATAGCCTGTCCGTGGGTACGACTTGACCGAGCGGATGAACATTGTTTGATTTTCATTTTAAGGCCTTAGTATCTCATGATCCGAAGAGTAATCCATTCAGAGGTCGTCCGTCCGGATTGCTCGTTTGTCGATACTCAAACCTTGTTTGGAAAGTGGGTCCCAAGGGTAGTCCGTGCGGGTGACAACCCGTACGTATGACCTGTGCGTGCGGATGGTAACCCGTGCGCACAGGTTGTCCGTGCGGAACTGTGCGGACAACTGGTCCGATTGTCCCGTTCGTCTACACTTGGTTTCTGTTGTCGTTTAACGAGACGTTCTGATTACGTGGCAACCACTTGGAGTTGTATTCTCACCCGCGTGACTAGTCCGGTCAGGAACCACCCTAACTCGGCCTGTCGGCGACTCAGAACAGTCATTCCGGTTGACCCCGAAATCAGTTTTCTGTGGGTAGGATTTCAGATCTAGAACTAGTGAATCACTATTAACGAGTAGAACACTAGAACTGATCGGATTCGTACCGGTTTTAAGGGTAAAAGAAGGAGAGAACTTAGGTTTATTTCTTTCAACTCTTTTATCCTTAGAAAAGTTTAGATCTAGGTGAAGTTATTGTGAAATCTTGTGGAAATCGTTTAGACCTGAGATATTCTTGGTGGAATGAGGTCAAGCTTGAAGTTCTTATGAACTTCGTGATGACATCACCCGAAAATACCTCAAATCCGGATGATTTCATGGTTAAAAGTGAAGATTTGAAAGATGGAAATGTGTAGAATTGTGTAGTGATCAAAGATGTACAAGAATTAGTGCAAGATCTTACCTGGATTGAGAGAAATCTGAGAAAAGGTGAAGAATGCGTGTGGTTCGGACGTCACTTGCCAAAAGTGGAAAAAGTGGAGAGTGACTCGTGTATTTATAGGATGCCAAAAAGGGAAAGGGGTGAGCCGTGCGCATGGCACGCACCCGGGTAGGCTATCCGCGCGGACTGGTCATCCGTGCGGACTGGCAATCCGTGCGGATGCCGCCTGCTTAGGAGTGTTCGGTGCGATGTTGCTTCGGTTTCGATTTGCGAGCGATTCGATACGGTTTCCTAGTCAAATTACTTTCAGTCCCAACTACTTCTTATATGGCTCGACTCGGAATTCGGGTTCGGGTTCGTTGACATTCGGGTTAGACTTCGAGTTCGATTGAGTTCGCTTGATTATCACAACACAACATAAAATAAACATGCACAGGTAACACGTAAGGCACACACACACACGTATAAACAATAAGTAAAATACACAGTTCGAGTTTCGACTTGATGTCGATTTGATTAGCATAGCTTGATTAACTTTATCGCATTGTTACTTCCTATCCGTCTTAGGTCGATTGAAATACGGTTAGCATGATTCGATTATTGTAATGAATGACACTTACTCCACATAATCTAAATATAATAGAAACAATTCTACAAGTCACGTCGCGCGAAATCGGTCGTTGACTTTGACTTTCACTCGTGAAAACACGGGGTGTTACACACCAAAACTTAAAAAAAAATTTATATCTTTAAAAACCGCATATGTTACATGAGTTGAATAAATGTAATTTTGTATAGTAAATAATAAAAAAGTTACATCTTAAAAAAAACACGTGTATTACACGGGCCAAATAAATCTAATCTTATATACCAAATAATAAAAAAAGTTATATCTATAAAATTTTAACGAATATACCCGATACGCGATAGATAGAGTGATTGCGGATATGGTTCTCCAAAAGAAGATACGTTATTCAATAAGCAAATCAACAATCATTTGAGTAATAAAATGTTGGTACCAATTTTGACAATTTGATTTATAACTTATGTAATAAAATCGATATAATATTTTTTTTAATAACTAGTGGGATTTCCCACGCTCCGCGGTGGGATTTCGATCGATATCGGCAAGGTTCCTTAAAGTATCGACTCGGTTTTTATAGCAGCCAAAGAAATGCGCCCAAAAGAATATCGACACGTGTTTTACATCGATCGAAAACTATGGTAACAAATATGATACTAGTAACGATGTTTTTTTCGGGCAGGTCATTAATTTGGTCACCGACATTTGCTACAACATACGGTACTAAAAATACTCTACTGCGAATACAACTTTATTTCAATCACTTTTATAATGTCACGTCGAGAAAACATAAAAACGAATACGGTACCAATACTGCTATAGTTCGAACAATAATGTTTCGGTTCGTCACGTTAAAGAACAAAAATAATCAACTATATTTACCCATTTGATTAAAAGATTTATCGAATCGTAGACAAATATAAACATGTTGCAACAATGTATTCAAAAATTTATATTATTATTAAAATAACAAAAGGGTAAACGGCATATAAAAAAACTCAATAATTTTTATATCCACATATCAATAAAACCATAAAACCAAAATTTTATAACAATTATTTTAAAAAGACAACTATAAAAATAAAAAAAAAACTAAAAAAGTCAATGGATTGAACATATGTGAAGTAAAGTCACTTTATTTAAAGTGTAATTATAAAAGTCGTGAAGTATTTAGACGCGGAACACTTTGCAGTGCCTAAGGGAAAGCGAGCCGTAGAGCTAATTGCCGGGAAAGAAAGTGTCATTGCCCAGGTAGTCAAGACCATCCCGGGCAAAGTATACGCACTTTCGTTCGTTGTTGGAGATGCCAACAACGCGTGTGGAGGGGACCATGGTTGTAGAAGCATTCGCCGACAAAAACACTCTTATGGTACCTTATGAATCCAAAGGCAAGGGCGGTTACAAACAAGCGGTTATTAAGTTCAAGGCCTTGACAACACGTACACGAATCGGGTTTTTAAGCACATTTTATCAGATGAAGACCGATGGTTCTCTTTGTGGTCCGATCATTGACGATGTGAGATTGGTTGGTGTTCGATACCCTAAACATGCTTGATTTGTTATTTTACTTGTTTCACGAAATCCTCAAAAGCGTATAGGGATGTTTGATCACCGCTTATGATGTTTATTTAGCACGATATGTATGTTATTGTTGTTCTGTTGTGTACAAGAAAGAAAAACATGTTTAATTGATGTTTACACTAATAGATAAATCTAAGTAATTATTTTGTATGTTTAATAGAAGTAATCTATCTATGTCTATACTTACTATATAATAAAGTAAATCAACGGAGAACACGTGTCATTCACTAGAGATATCTATTTTTTGGTTTTTTCGCCTTTATCTTCTACTTAATTATGGATAATTATTTTTAATTAAAATTAATTATTATATCGTTATCTATTTAAAATACCCTTCCAGTTAACATATAATATAGATGGAGTTAGAGCCGAGGAGCAAACTGACAACAAGATCGAAACATCAAGGAGGAAAATGACCGTTTTTAATTAATTGGGGCAAAACCGTTAAAGTGACAAAACCACATGGAAATGACAAAACCAAAAGTTTTAATCTGTCGCCATTTTATATTATATAAAAAGAATTGTTCCTTCCTCCATAGTTCCCGTAGCCGATTCAGATCAAAACCTAGGGTTTCGTTTCGGTGAAGAAGAACCTGAAATCATAATCATGTGGAGACGATCATCTTCCAAACTATTAGCTCTCCGATCTATTGCCAGACCTAATCGCATCGTCACTCCGTCGCCATCTCCCCTCACTCTCCGCCCTTCCGCCACCGTCCTCTCCCGTCACTTTTCAGGTCCGTTTTCTCCCCTCAGATCTCTACTTTTTAATTCTATGTGTATGAATTGTTTCGATAATTAACGGTTTGTATGTTTGTTCTTTGATTAAATATAGGAAATGTTTCGAAGAAAGTGGAAGATGTGATGCCTATTGCCACTGGTCACGAGCGTGAGGAGCTTGAAGCTGAGCTTCAGGTTAGTTTTCTTCATATTTTGTTTGTAATTTGTGAATTTTTTAGTTTGCTATGTTGAGATTGATATTGATTGGTAATTTGGTATCTGTTTTGTGTAATTAGGGTCGGGACATTTTGGATATCAATTTTCCTGAAGGACCATTTGGAACCAAGGCAAGTACAATCATTATATGGTTTGTTTTGCATTAAATAAGTTATTTGTTATATAATTTTGATGAAAGTATCTGTTATAATATGGTTCATCATCATCATCATCATACTCAGTAAATCCCACCAATAGCAAAGCAAAGGTAGGGTCTGAGGAGGGTAAGATGTAGACAGCCTTACCTCTACCCCGTAGGAATAGAGAGGCTGCTTCCAGTGAGACCCCCGGCTCAATAGTAGTTTTGCATCACGCCTTGGACATAAGGCACATAACACTCAGCAATCGGGACAAAGACCGATTACTCGATTAGTGCATGTACCCTTTTGTCTTTCAGCTATCAACGCCACTACATGATGCATGATTAACCGTCCTCAGCTTTTAACGTTATTTTCACGAAATTAGTAAAATAACGTTAAAATTAGTACACTTTCACTTTTGCCCCCAGATGACCCACACATCTGTTATAATATGGTTGAATGATTAATTTAGATATCGAGATATTTTGAATTTTGAATGGTTTAAGATTAAAACCTACGGTAATAGATGTGTGCTAAAGTGTTAACCACTTGGTCGGGAGACTCGATTCAATGTCTAGTTTATATGAGCTTGAAAGGTTCAGCAAGTTTGTGATGTCAAGTTTTTATTCTTGAAAGCGATAGGCCAAGCTATAAATGTACATGGTCAGCTATAAGAGTTCATGTGAATACTAATTTTAATGCCAGGTAGGATTGTTTATATTCTATAAACTTTGCAGCATGTACAGAAAAATGATGTGTAAATCACCTGTTTGTTTGGGGTCACTCTTTGATAAATTTAGGAAATATTATTTTGTTCACTCAGCATGAATCATGATCTCTTTTATCTACTGTGATATTTTCTTAAGAATCTTATTTCTTGTTTTTATGTGGTATGTGATGTGTATGTTTATTAAGAAGTAAGAAATATATATTTGCTCTAGCATAGTATGTTCACTAAGAATCTTGTCACGCTATATAACAAGTCAATGTACTTCACTACTTTGGAGAGGACACGCTATCATTACAATTGAACTTTATATGAAAAAGGAAGGGCCATAATATAGCGTTACCAAATATGAAATAAACAATATGATTTTAAACAACTTTGCATAATGATCGTTTGATCAATGACCACAACTAACTTTCCAGATAAAAGTTGTTAGTCATGAATCAACTTTCATACTTCTTCAGTTCTTTGTTTCACAAACTGACACATAGTTGTTATTGGCAAATAGCGATAAGGTACCTATTTGCTACATAGCGAATAGCGATACATTAGAAAAAAATATGTATATTATATAAAAATACCTTGGTATATACGCTATTTTACATGTATATTTTACAAAAACCTAAACTCCAGCTATTTATAGCTATGTTTAATTGCTATTTGTATTAAAAAAAATAAAATAAAGGCCGTTATCTATCGCTACAGACAATATAGCGAGCATGGGCCTATACGCCATGCTATTCGCTATAGCGACTGTAGCGATCGCTATTGACAACTATGAACTGACATGGCCTTCAGTGTCTCAAAAGAAGACTATTTAGCCTATTCACCACAGCTAACATGCTTACCATACATATCCCCCTTAATCTCTTATACTAGGCTTTACTAAGTAATTATAAACTCTGTATTCTTACTGTTTTGCACATACTATTTTATTTTTTCTTTATTTTACATTACTTTAGGCATCATAACAGTTTAGGTGAGCTTGAAAGTCCTTGTGCTTGGTTCGTTGTTTGTGCTTTTGAGATTTAAACTGTTGCTGAAGCTGTGATCATGCATGTTGTTTTATTGCCTGCAGGAAGCGCCTGCTGTGGTGAAATCTTATTATGACCAAATAATTGTTGAGACTATTTAGCCTATTCACCACAGCTAACATGCTTACCATACATATCCCCCTTAATCTCTTATACTAGGCTTTACTAAGTAATTATTAATGCAGTATTCTTACTGTTTTGCACATACTATTTTATTTTTTCTTTATTTTACATTACTTTAGGCATCATAACAGTTTAGGTGAGCTTGAAAGTCCTTGTGCTTGGTTCGTTGTTTGTGCTTTTGAGATTTAAACTGTTGCTGAAGCTGTGATCATGCATGTTGTTTTATTGCCTGCAGGAAGCGCCTGCTGTGGTGAAATCTTATTATGACCAAAGAATTGTTGGTTGCCCTGGTGCTGAAGGCGGTGAGTCAATTCTAGTTCTTTTTTGTAGTTATTAAGAATGTACACTCTGACCTGTTTATAGGTCAGGACATTGGAGTGTTCTGTTTGTGTGTCCAATATTATGTTTTTTTATACAGAGGATGAGCATGATGTTGTTTGGTTTTGGCTAAAGAAAGGCCAACCACATGAATGCCCAGTTTGCTCGCAATATTTTACGGTAAGTGCAGCGTAACTTTTTATTCAGTTGTTACTTTTTGAAATTTGTGCAATTTAAATCAAATTCTTTTTGTTCCTTATATATGTTTTCTATTTCTATCATCTTTAAATGCCACAAGTTCTGTGAGTATTTGGTTTAAATTGGTGTTCATCTACAAAAACAGTATGGATAGATTTTTTTAGTTTTGCTCTACCTAATAGGTCTTCTGGTTAGTGAGTGTTGCATAAGGGTTTTTGTGCAAGTTTATTGTTCATATTTCTGTTTCATATGTTTTCAGAAATGTGGCATTTTGATTACTATGTACGTCATGGATCACCTTTTCTACTTAAGAAAAGTTTATATACATTGAACTTTAAATGCCACATTTCTACTTAAAATACTCGATTTAAATTTTGGGAAGTTGGTCTTATCAACAAAATTTACACATCTTTTGGTCTGCAAGAATGGGAACAGCTTTCTTATTTATGCTCTCCATGATTTGTGACATTTCATTATTAGGGTAAGTTAAAGCCAACATAGCGATCCTTCCTCCTCCATTCAGTTCATTTTTACTTTTGCTTCACTTTCCGTTTCTTGATATGAACTCTCATCTTCTCTCTCTGCATCTTCCTCAAAAATGTATTTGGTGTCGGTTTTAAAATTTTATTTTTGTTTGACTCACATATCGTGTAGCACCAATCGGGTTTCATTATAGCAAGCTTGTTTCTGTAGTCAGATAATGTTAATTACAACGGATAGTGTAGTAAAGTTGGTAGGGAAGCGTATAGGCCATTAATGGCAACCTAAGAAAGCTGTCCAGGCTTAAGCATTTACATTGAGAAAAGGAAAAGACCGAAAAGTGTACTTCAATTCTTATATACGTCATACGTGTCTCTGAAATGGTAAGACACAATGAAGATTTAGGAAAAACTAATACTTAACTGAACATCTGTGACAAGACTACCTAGTATAGAAGAACCAGAAACAATAACATCACAACAAGAATTTTGTGGTGATTATAGACTAGAGGTGTGCAAAGTTGCAAACAACAGTCTGGACCATCAAAACAGGGGGCGAAACCCACTATATGCTGGTCAGTTCTAGAGTTTCAAACAAATTGGCTCCATGTTTTAAAAAGGTTCGCACAGCGTACAAAGCCCTTAGGAAATTTGTAATGAAAGGCTGTAAACAGGAAAGACAACGAAAGGAATGCATGGTTTACTAATGAAAGGCTGTACATTTGTAATGCAAACAGGTGCAGCTTTTGGGCACTAAGCAGTTAATATCAGTGATATATCGGTTGCATGGTCCCCTAGTAAAATATCGGTACCGATATTATCGGCGATATAACCGATATATCACCGATATTTGACCGATATATCACTGATTTATTGGTGTTAAATTGCTATACAAATAAATTCTGCATGATATTAAAATTACCGATATCCCACCGATATCTCACCGAGATAACCTATATCTCAAATATCGGTCCTTGACTGATATCCGATATTTTACCACATTAACTGCATAGTTTGGGCGTACATAAAGCTTATTTGGTTGTCATGTACATGAAGCAACTCTTGCTTCACATCTTGCACCTTGGCTTTCAGTACCTAAACGCCTCACGCTTCTTTAAGCAAGCTTGGTTCTGTCTTGTCCGGAACTGGAACCAAACAGGCTTTTCTTGAAAAAGTATATATGTTTAAAATTACATTAATATTTTATTAGGTTAGAAATTCTAGTTTGTAATCAGCTCAGGTTCAGTTTGTGCTTGAGCCAGTTCTAAACTTTTTTTTTTATGTATTTTGGTTTGGTTCTGTGGAGTCACAGCTTTTGAGGTGAACACTCATACCTTGTTGTTTTGCAGTTGGAGGTAGTGGGCCCAGGAGGACTTCCAGACGGGCTTGATGAAGATGATCACCATCATCACTGATTGCATTTAATATATGATGCCGGAATAAGAATCTGGTGAGATAACAAGACTCGAAAGTTGAGCAGCATCAGGATTCTGAAAAAGGTCCTGCATTTTGTTTTGTTTTTGGTTAAATGAGAGCAGCATGATGCATACATTCTTTGTGTTTTGTGAGGTGGTACACCATTGCTTGAATGCATTCTAAATAATTAATGGTGACAAACATAGGCTTAGTGATTCTTCATATTCACATCAAAACCGACTTTGCATGACTCAATCCTTGTGCTTTGCTGGTGTAATCTGTTTTTATAGTTGTGGCTTGTTTAAATCATGAGCAAAATAGCAATTTAACAATCTTTCACTAAAATAACAACTTGTTTTTTTATGTTGCTAGTAAATTGCCTGAATGCATTCTAAATAATTAATGCTGGGTAATGAGGCCTCTTCAAAAAGTGTCAATTTGGTTTGGGTCATAATGAGTTCTAACTAAGATGTGTTTGGGTTATAATGGTTCATTCTTTAAACTTTGTATCAAAATGGGTTCACTAGCCATACATGGTGGCTATCGCAACGATCAGTATCAAAATGGGTTCACTAGCCATACATGGCAGCTATCGCAACAACAGGAGGTGGCAAAGATGTCAATTTGCGTAACCTGAAACAGTTTGAATTTGAAATGTGTTTTTTATATATTCAAATGTACTAGAATTTCCTACCTATATAATATTTCTAGAAACGTTAAGTTATAGATCATTTCAAATTCTTGGATTGATTACAAAATATACTAATGTATAAAACTTTAACCTATTTCATTCTATAAAATTGTTGCTATACGAAGAAACACCAATCTAATCGGCTAGAGCAGATAATGTTTAACCGGATAAATGGGCTCCGATCTTCACAAGTTCTATATCTTGATTGATCTGCAAAACTAGCAACATCGTGATACTCATTACAAGGAGAAGTTTGGGGTTCTTGTAACCAACCTTCGCGTGAGAATAAGTATATGTTCTTGAAAGAGTAATTTGTAAGTTAAAGTGAGTAGAATGTGGAATGTATTCATCTTGATGGAGTGTATTTATAGTCGGAGGGATGAGAGATGATTGGGTGAGACGTCAGGGATATCCATTTTGTCAGGAATATCCATTTGGACCCCTCTCTGCTAATCGTTAGTGTTTGAAAAGAAAGGTATGCGTTTGCGGTCTCTCATTGGCCACACACTTTCAGGATGTCCTTGTTGTCTCTTCTGTGTCAACCATTGGTGGAGGTTTAGGTGGATGTGAATCCGCACTGCGTGATTGGTCAGGTGTTGCTATCACTTGTACTTCTCGTCTCTCATACAATAACCGCTAGTGGATATTTTATGGTACAGTGGTTTGGGGATTGCCAATGGCTGCACGTCGCTTTCACATCGTCCCTTTTGTCTCTTGTGGATCCCGCGGATGATTTGTCATGCCCAACTGATCGGGTTGTGGGTTGGATATGGGTTTTGTCTGGACCTGTGGGGGGTCCGGGACCATATCTCTTCATCATTGTTTCTAGAGTTTCAGCTATTGTCTACAAGTATTTAAAGCCGATCGGGTTGTGGGTTGGATATGGGTTTTGTCCGGACCACCGGGGGTTCCTGGACCATATCTCTTCATCATTGTTTCTAGAGTTTCAACTATTGTCTGTAAGTATTTAAAACTCGAGATTACTGTGTAAAGAGTCGAAACCAGTCTTTGTTTCCCTGTAGGGGCAACCTGAATTGTCAAATCTGGTAGCTTCAGATCGAAAATCAAGGCCAATTTTTACGTCTACTTTTTTGTCATGCAGTTTGTAAAGAAGTATATAGCAAACGACCACAACTTGTTCAGTAAAAGTCGATTGTAACATCAACATTATTTGAACAACACTCACGGTAAAAAGAATGCTTTAAAAACTGTTTATAACGTATACTGGCTCGAAACTTAAGCGTCCCAAATCTAATATAATTTGGCGACACGAGATGCAAACGAGACTTGTCTACTCTGATGACCTTGCCTTTAGCTTCTCCTTCAGTTCACCATTCTGCACAACGCCAAAAAGATTTTAATCCATATGTTTTCCATATTTTTAACATTAAAACATAACACTATGCCAAAAACAAACCAAAAAACGCGGAAACTCACCTGATGCATATTGAGAATAATGTCTGATCCTCCAATGAATTCTCCTTTGATGAATATTTGAGGAAATGTCGGCCACATGCTACACATAAAGGGTAAAAACAAATTATCCTGTTTACCTATTTATACAAATGTCAACTTGGGTAACTATCTGTAAAACGGGTCAGACGAGCTAAACTAATAATTTAACTAAAAAATGAAACGGGTCAAAACACGTCTAAAGTCGCCCAAAGTGGGCAAGATATAGAATTTGCAATATATAGAATTTGCAATCATACAACATATAAATTATATATTTTATAACTAAAAGGGTGGAGATGATAAAGTGAAACTGCTTTATGTTAAGCAAACTAATTTGCATAGGAGGTGCTTGATACAATGATACCTGAAAGCTTTTACGGCATTCTTAAGCTCTGGATCTTCCAATATGTTTCTGGAATGTATAGGGACTCCTGTGCAGCAATGCACAAAATGATTAAAATACGCTAGATCCAATTTGAAAATATAGTAGAAATGTTGAATTGGATCATATGCTAAAATGTAACGAATTTTGGCAATTAGCCTGCTTATAGCTTATACCATCTTCGCATACAAAAATCGAGGTGACGTACATATCGCGTCTAGAAGGTGCATTGATTGTTACCTTTTCATGATCACTAAACAACAAATGTATGACCAACTATTTAAATATGTTGTGGATGTAACGGTTTATATAAGCCTAGTGGTGTTCACGGTCTGATTTGGCTGGTTTTGACTTTTGACGAAAATATTTGGCCGAACCACTAACTATAGTTTCGGGAAACGACAAACTAAACAGGCTGGGTTGGGTGGGTTGGTTCCCAAGTGTCTCACTAAAGTCACTCAAAAAGGATTTTTTTTTTCTTCTAAAGTTATCCAACTTTCATAACGTGTTCCAGTCTTCTATAATAACTTTATAAATGTTTACTTTAAAAAAAAAAAAAAAAAACTAAGTGTGGCAAATAAAACATATGTGAATTTCGTTTACCATTTAGTGATTTTTTTCTTCCAATTTGACTTAAATTGAATTATGGAGCTTGGTTATTATTTGGTGAATTTTCTTTTCATTATTAACTCCTATTCAAATTAATTTGTAAGTTATTTTTTACAAAATAGTAATAAAAATACACATATATGTTACATTTGCCTCAATTAAATTTAAGAAAACTAAACTATTTATAAAAAAAAAATATAAGATTAGACCGCAAAAACTGAACCATTTGGATCTCAAACCAGCCGACTTGCTAGGATTTAGGTGGTTCGGTTGGTTTTAACGGTTTTTATTTTAAACACCCCTAGTTGCAAGTGCATATACATTCAACAAATATCATTCAGGTTAAAATATTTACTGTGTGTCAAAATATCTTCAGGAAAAGAACAATTTTATGATTTGAGAGCTTACTATATTCACTCAATACTCTGACTGCTAACGAACTGAACCCACAGCGCGGTTGTTCTGGATCGCCTTTCATGTAAATCATCACAAGGTTGTCTTTAACATCCTACACATAATAAATTAAAATTTTAAAACACGAGTACAGAAATATTCATGAAACAATATACACTCATCAACAGCCAACAACCTGCTCAACAATGTCCTTCAGAGTGATTTCAGAATTCTCAAGCTTATTTGTGGGCTTGAAATCATCATGTGTATCAGGATCATTCGGCACACTGGTCGAAAATCGCATACCGTGTCGCAAGAACGATCTAGATGCCTACAAATTGAAGCACAAAATTCATGTAACAAAATCTAAAAACTAACAAAAACCTTTTCTTTACATCATAAAAGATAAAAATAGCCTAAAGTATATATAATAATAGACCCCCCCCCCCCCCCCCCCCCCCCCCCCCCCCTAAAATCATAAAAATAAAAAGAGTTAAATGCCATTTTAGTCCTTGTGGTTTGTGCCATTTTGTCAGTTTAGTCCAAAGGTTTCATTTTTCACCATGGGGTCCAAAAAGGTTTCACCGTTGCCATTTTAGTCCACTGGGTTAACTTCATCCATTATTTCTGTTAACGATAAGGGCAATTCGGTCATTTTATATGGCCGAATTGCCCATCTGGTTAACAGAATTACATATAAAATGACCGAATTGCCCTTCTCGTTAACAGAAAAAAATGGATGAAGTTAACCCAGTGGACTAAAATGGCAACGGTGAAACCTTTTTGGACCCCATGGTGAAAAATGAAACCTTTAAACTAAACTGCCAAAATGACGCAAACCACATGGACCTAAAATGACATTTAACTCAAATAAAAATATAGGTAGATACGGCAGCTAATCCCAAAGTTAAGATATATACAATGAAACGTTTATTCAAACTCAGATTTAATGGTGAAATCTTTATAGGAAAATGATAAATTACATCATACCGATGCAGTTGTATACTCCATTGATCTGAATCCGTTAAATAGCATGTTTGATAACACCCTAGCCATCGTGTTACTGCACCAGATTGACAATTAATACAGGGTACTACAATGATATGACAAATTAATCTTTTGTGGGGAGATAAAACAAGATTTTCATGACAAAAGTTAAGGTAATGTTACCGATGTAAGAAGGGTTCAAGGTTAGTGATGTTCCTGACCTCCACGAAGCAAAGGGAAATGTCTGCTTTGATGATTTCCCCTTTCCGGCGCTTATTTTGTTGTGATATATATATTTGAGTAAACGCTCCATGTGGTTTGGTTGTTTTAACGGTTTTGCTCTAATCCTTTAAAAATATTCATTTTAATCCTTGATCTATTTAACTTATCTCCATTTTACTCTCTGCCCCTAACTCTGTCTAAAATGTTTGTTAAAGATAAGGGTATTATGGTAATTATATAAATATGAATTTAAAGTAACTTGAAAAAGTAACAACTGGAAAAGGTAATAATTTTATTCTGTTCTATGCCCAAGACTCCAGCCCCAAAATATGATCAGGCGATTCCTATCAAAACCCTCCCCTCTCTCCACCACCGCCTCACCACCACAACCACCACCACCGCCGCCGTCGTCTCACCTCCACCCTCTCCTTCACCCACCACCAATCCCACACCTCCACCCACCAGTCAACCCATCACACCTCCTCCGCGTCTCCACCACCGCTTCACCACCACAACCACCACCGTCGCCGCCACCGTCTCACCTCCACCCTCTCCTAAAACTTTGGCTTCTGCAAGGGAGATGAAGAAACCACCGTCTCACCTCCACCGTCTAACCGTCGCCGTCTCACCGCCGCCACCTGTAAGGACCTGCAAAAATGTCCCAAAACACTCCGTAAGTGAAAACCCGAACCCCTACAACCCTAAATCTCATGAAAAATCAAGAAAATCAAATTTTATTAGTTGGTTGCGGGCCGCGTAAGAGTTAAGCAGAGCTTACGCGGGGCGCGACAGCCCTGGAATCTCCGGATAAGTATGTGGGACACGTGTCGTTACACGTGTCAAGACTATCGATGACTCAGACGACCGAGACTCCCTCGCGGGCCGCGAAGGCGAAGCTGATGACCTTCGCGGGCCACGACGCGCCCCATTTCCAGCCCTATAAATAAGGTGTTTGAGCTTCAGTTGAAATCGTTCAATTCTTTTCTTTCTCTTAGCTTCTATTATAGCAAAATAGTAGCTCGGTATTATATTCTAAACCCCGAAACTCTGCCCATTATTAGGGTAATAACTCTAATCACTGGTATGATACTTTATCCGATCGATTGAAACCGATCCAATGGATGTTTAAGTACTGCCGATACCTGGCTATACTTTGTCATTCGTTGTGAGTTATGATCTCGTGATTATCGTTAAAGTTGAATTGAGTTAATACACTAATACGAGTTCCATTACCTCTAGAAATTTGAACTCATAACCAGGGAGCTGCTAGAATACTTAGCATGTAAACTTAATAGTTAAGTAAACTTAGTAGTTAAATAAACTTAGTAAACTTACTGATTACGTACACTTAGCTGTTAAGAAAACTTAGCAGTAAGCAAGCTGAGTAGGTTAATTAATCTGCTAATTAAGTTAAGTAATCGACTAAGCAAATTATAAGAATTAAGATAGATTAATCAGTTAAGTAGTTAAGTCAGTTAATTAATTAATCAGTTAAATAAGATTAATTAATTAGTTAAGTAAGATTAATTAATCAGTTAAGTAAGATTAATCAAGCATGTTTGAAGAACCGAACACGAACTTTTGAAGCTTCCGCGATTACTTAAATATGTTTAAAACAATGTCTATGTAATTAACACTTAAATACTTGTTTTGGGGTTGTTAAACTAGTAGTACTTATCTAGAATGTTAACTTGGTAAAAATTTCCTTATGTTTGATATAAAAATCAAGGTTTTGGTTTACTAAGGCTTTGTTTATAATAAAATATTATGAAAACGAGTAGAGTGTTACAAGTTGGTATCAGAGCCAGGTTGTCAACAAAGTGTGTTCGGTTCAAGCTTGATTGATCGTCCGGTAAGAATTAATTAATTATTTTAGTAGATTTTATCTTATGTAAGAAACAAGATGTGAATTAATGTGCATGGGAAGAGCGTGTTAACACACTCAAACCCGGAAAGTTCACTAAATGTGAACGGTTAAAGCAAGTTACGAACTTGGCTAAACCGAAGCAAATAAAGCTATGTCATAAATGAAATGTTTAATAATTGATGTAAACATTTCAGTTTCAAGATGACAGAAAGAAACGATGATGATCCGGTTCCGACAAGCACCGAACAAATGAAAGAGTTAATTGCCGAAGAAGTGGGGAAGGCAATTGAGGGTAGTCTATCCAGTTTCATAGACAAAATTCAAAATACGGTGTTATCATTAGTTGAAGAACGAATTAAAAGGTTGGAAGATAATGTCAACCTTATGAGAGAAAAATCCGGAGAACCCAAAGGGTGTTCGTATAAGGAGTTTATGGCGTGTAAGCCGCCAACCTACAACGGGGAGGTCGACCCGATAATATGTCAAAGATGGCTAAGTGATGTAGAAGGGGTATTTGAAAGGACCCACTGTGACGTAAGCGATTATGTGGCTTACGGAACAGGTCAATTAAGAGGTCAAGCCAAGGATTGGTGGGATAACAAAAAGAAGGAGATTGGAGCCGAAGCGGCAAGGGTTATGATGTGGGACGAGTTTAAGGTGCCATTCCTTAAACACCACAGTCCCAAGGCGGTCATCAACAGAATCAAGGAGTAATTCATCCAGTTAAGGCAAAAGGGTGAAATGATTGATAAAATCACGGGTATTTTCATGGATAAGCTGAGATTCTGCGATGAGCTAGTAACTACCGAGGAGCAGAAAATATATTATTATTATAATATGTTAAGTGCAGAATATCGGGAGTTTATGACTCCTTCCAAGTATGAGACACTCACCGAGATCATAAATACGACTCGGGAAAGAGAAATTGAACTCAAGAAGCAAATTGAACGAGGCGAACGAAGGGTGATTGATGTCAACTCGAGCCCTATAAAGAAGGCTCGAACAACTGAGACGGTAAAGGAGACAGATGCGAAGGGTGGAACACCGAGTTGCAAAGTTTGTGGAAAGGGGCACAAGGGCGAATGCCGCTTTAAAGACAAACCATGCCCCATATGCGGAAAGACAGGGCATACGGCCGCGCTATGTCCCGGGAAAGTTTCGGTGTGCTATAAGTGCTATCAGCCGGGCCACAAAAAGTCGGAGTGCCCGGAATTGGACGGAAAAAGGAATGAGAAGGATGTGCAGATGGAGGCACAAAAGGCAAGGGCCAGATCCTTCCAGTTAACCGCAACCGAAGTAAAGATAGAACCTGATGTCGTTTCGGGTATGTTTCTTGTGAATTCAATTTTAACACAAATTTTATTCGATACGAGTGCGAAATATTACTGAATCTATGCGATAGGTCGTAAAAGTGTATGGGAAGGAAAATTTAAAACCAATGAAACTGAAGTGTTAAAAACATTAAGATAAAGAACGCGGGTAACGAGTTGAAAGGAATTAGGGGCATAAACCAAATAAAGGAACGAGTGGGATAAACCGATGCGAAAACGATGTAAGAAGTCATAGAGTCGGAAAGATAAGCCAAAAGAAAATGAGTATAGTCTTAGACTACGGTTAAGGTCAAATGAATTTCAAAAGCAAAAATAATTTATTCTAAACATAAAAGGGGGTGCCTTGACACCATATGTATATATATATATATATACACACACAATTAAATAAAGACACGAGTAGAAGGTGATCCACGGGATCACTATAACCTTCGGGTTATAATTAATATAAAGGTCTACGGGACCAAATTGACCCTCGGGTGACAAATACAAAGAAACAAATTATAAGGTCTCACCTTAAAAAGGTAAAGATCTAATAAAATAGCTTACGAGGCAAAGTGAAGGAATCTACGGGTCACTAGGGGTTAAGCATGGAGACTGGTGTGCAATATAATAACGGAAAAGAATAAATTCTTGTTGTCAATTCCCGGATATGAGTAATTGACATAAGTTAAAGAGATATACGTTAAACTAAAATTCAGTTTTAGTACGAAGTGGCGTTTAACAAATATGAATATTATAGAGAGATTAGAAAATAGTTAATGTTAAAGAATATAGGTCTCAACACCGATAGGTGTGAGACGCTATGTTCGAGAGAAGATTCGTGGTAATGAAAAGTTTATAAAAAAAACTTAAACATAATGTGATGTGATGTAATCATAGTCACAAGAGTGATATAAAAATGCAGAAAATAATCATGTCGTAACGTAAGTTACGGGATAAGAGATCATAAACTCATGTGAGGCCGAATATGGCAATATGAAAGACCCGAATAACGGGGCATGAAATGACGTGCTTAATCAATCTAGCCGACAAGACCATCCAGAGTCAAAATAGTGACGTGATTTATACAAAACACTTGTAAATATAAGATTAGTATGGGGCAAACATGTCGATGAACTCATACTATTGAGTGGTCAATTGACAATTGGGTCAAATAGGTGAAAAATTAAGAAATACAAGATACAAGTTACAGTCCATGAGGACTTACTCGTGAAAGACGCATGCGTATGATAACTTTTGACCAGAAGAAACAATGACTTAGAAACGAAACTAAATTAGTTTGGTCCAAATCAAAGAACTACTTAAGGAAGGTTTCGGGGACGAAACCTCTTTTAAGGGGGGTAGACTTGTAACACCCTGAAAATGTAAATCAATTATTTTAATATAATGTCGGTGAATAAACAAGTGAACTAACTAGGACTAAAAATAACCTAGTTAGATAAAAGTCTTGTAGTGATGTATAAGTGGGTTAAAACATTAAATGTAAGAACTAAACAAAAGTCGAGGGGCTTGTGTTGTAAAACTTGAAACTTGTTTTAATTAAAACAAATAACTCACACCAAACACACACAAAAAGGTGTGTCTGGTCGATCATCAGAGAAGGGGCGACCCAAGGTCATATTCAAAACCCTAAGTTACATAAAAACTCAAGAATTGAAGGCAAAGATCAGTTCCAAAACGAAATTAAAGCTTAGATTGGTGATCTCCACTACAAGGGGGTCATAATGTATGTGAATCTTGAAGGAAATCTCTACTTTGATTTCTGGATGAATTTATAAAATTCGAAAATCGTTAATGCATGATTGTTATATGGTTGAAATAGGAACATTGTAGTGTCTAGGAGTAAACCCTAGACAAGTATATGTTGAAATCATGCTTAATTCTAGTAAAATCCATGAACACCATTGAAGGTGATTAATGGGTTTTTGTAGAACTAGATAAACACTAGGATTTCGGTTATTGTTCTAGTATAATCAGATATTTGTGAAGTGATTTCACATTTATTGATGTTAACTCTTATATGAGATAGTCCGATTGATGTTAATTTAGCAAAAATAACAAGTTGTGAACTTGATTCTAGTTAGATAAAAATCAGACCCGCTAGGTGTTTGTTAAAATGCCTAAGTGAGGACTAATATGTTAAAAATCAGGTGAAAACGCATATTTGATAGTTATAGCAAATTATGCGTTAATAATTGTGAAAAGGGTTCTAAATTGATTATGAATTTAACTCTTTAGGCAAGGAATCCGGATCGTCGAGTGGACAAGCCGGAGGAGATACGCGTTTGAAGGGTGTGCTCTAAAGGTACGTAACTACGGTTTCGTTACGTTATGCTCAATTATGTATTTTCGTTAGTAGACTTTAAAATTAGCATAATATATGGAGTTGGTATTTAGTTGAAGTGACGAAGATCACTAGATAAATAAATGGGTCAAATATTGGTTAGAATAAGTTTGGCGTGTTGTAAAATGGTGGTTTCCATTATGTTGGTGCACACATCTGTCGTCTTCGTCTTATAATCGAGTCTTGGCTGAGTTGCGGATCTGATCAAGCATGATGTCATCATTCTTGATGATGTCATCATTCAAGTGACCTCATCATTACAACATCTCATGGCATTCATGTAATAGAATTAAAATATTGCATGATTATGTATTTTTGAATTTCGCTTGAAAGTCATGATGCATGTAGTTCGCTTGAAAGTCAACTTAGGAGGTTCGCTTGAAGCGGACATGTATATTTCAAGCGAGATAGGAATTCCTATAAATAGGCTTGTATTCTTGTCATTTGTAACGATTTTCAGATTTGATACCAAAGTGCTGCCGGTATTTCTCGTGAATGTAATAGCTGTTAAATCAATATACAAGAGGTTTAAAGTGATAACCAAGCTGTTTCGAAGTCCGTTTCTTATTTTCCGCATCTGAAACTGATAAAATCTCTTCTGAACGATTCGTTTGGGTCTCAAATCGATCCTACAAGTGGTATCAGAGCTCAGGAGGAAGAGATCTTGCCAAAACAGCTTGTTTTCGTCACTTTTTCTGATTTCTACATCTTCTTTTTCAAGTTTAAAAATTTTTCACGGTTAAAATCGGCTCAAATTCACACATATTATGCGCAATCATGTTTTAACAAATCCTGGAAAGTTTCATCATTAAAATCGATCTAAAACTTGATTTTTTCGGTATTCTCGCTTGAAATTTGTTCGTATTTGCTGATGTCATTGACATTTCAAGCGGATTAAGGGTATTGAGTCCGCTTGAAAACCACATTTCGCTTGAGTTTACATCGTGAGTCCGCTTGAAAACGACATCTCGCTTGAGTTTACATCGTGAGTCCACTTGAAAACGACATCTCGCTTGAATTTACACCGTGTCCGCTTGAAAACATGTATTGAGTTGTGTGAAACATTAAATGAGGATGTTAGGTCATTGGTATTTCATGTGATTTGTGTCAGGTTGTATCGGTTGATCAGACTTTGCATGTGCTTTCATCGTTCTTAGAGTTAAAGTTCATAGTGCATGTGAAGAGTTATTTTGTCTGTTGACTATTGTCTAGAACATAACAGTTCACGTGATTAATCAGGTTCATTATCATTTGAGGCCCAATCAAAGTAAATCGCATATCTGTCCATTAAATCGAACCATGTGTTGAAAGATAAAGTGTGTCAGTTGGTTTCGTTCAAGAATTGCATGTGATCATTAAATAGTGCTTGTCGGTTAAGTGGATTGTGAGGTCCAATTGGAATTAAGTTGATAGATAATATTGTAGGCTATTGATTGAAGTCCAGTGAACATTTATTGTATAAACAAGGTCCTCGGCCCAAGTTTCATCATCATTAACGGCCCAATCATAGTTTGGTTGTTTTATAGTGTCTCGATCCAATTGAAGGTGTGCATGTGATAAGTCTTTTACATCGGCCCAAACTTAATTAGTTTGAAAGTCCATAGTTCGACCCATGTGATTCATTATTGTTTGCGGTCCATTGGAAGCCCATATTTGGTGGACCATTTGATCGGCTCATTCATTCAGTGATCTCATTTCAACAACATTGAAACGTGTCCATAAATCTTCGACACGAGTCTTCAATTGATTTCATCAACACACTTTTACGTATTCAGTCCATTTAAGCTGATTGTGTTTTGTTTGTTTGTATACAGATGATTTACAAGGTGAACCAGTTCGTTTGAAAGCTTGTTTGAGAAATTCTTCGATACCGAAACATGGATTCTGAATTCTACAACGCATTTGCTTCAACTCCGATTACTCCGACTACCATTGCTCAGAACATGAACTCGGAAAATGAGACTGGAACTACACAAAAACCCCCGAAACTTATGGGAATTGAAGAGTATCATGGATGGAAAAATCGTTTTGAGAATTGGGTTCAGGGAAACCATCTAAGAGCTTGGGAAAGTATTGAAACCAAGTATGTTAGACCACAGTCTGCATTGAATGTTGACAAAATCATCTCGGAATTTTCAGACCAAGAAAGAGATAGTTATAAAGGAGAGAAAATGATGATAAGTCTCTTACAACAAGCAGTTAAAGAGGATATATTTGTTTTGCTTCAGCATGATGGTAGTGCATATTCAATCTGGGAAGCACTCAAAAAGAAATTTGAAGGAAGTACAGAAATGCTCAGAAGTAAAGCATCTCTGATGAAGAAGGAGTTTTAGTTGTTTACGAGTATGCCCGGTGAAACTACAAAGACTCTCATTGAGAGATATTGTCATCTTGTGCGCACCATGTCTCAGTTGAAGATTACTAAAACTCCAGCAGAATGGGTGGAAAAGCTAGCTGACGCTTTACCGCAAAAAGAGTGGGGTACCTATCTCATGATCCTAAAGAATTCTGGAGAGTTTAGCAGAATGTCAATCGGACAGTTTATTGAAAAACTTGAGGCACAGGATCTAGAACAGCAGAAGATTGCAAGAACGAACAGCTCAAGTCATCAACAAGATATCAAATTGTACTACAAAGGAAATGTTCAAACTGTTGAAGCTAGTCCAAAGATTCAAACCGCGTTTAGTGCAGGAAATTCATCTGGATCAGTCAGTCAAAGTTCAGTCAACACTAGTGGATTTTCAAGTGTTAATCCTTGATGTGTGCTAAACAGACTATAAAAAACGAACTAAATTAGACTCTCTATTCTAGACACTATAAAGCTTTAAATTTATAGACTATGACTCTCTAAAACCTAAACCACACAACCGGCAAGTGTACCGGTCAATGTAGTATAACCTAAGCAAGTCCGAGTATCGAACCCAAAGACTCTATGTATTACGTACTAGACTCTAATAGACACTAACAGACGCGACTTAAACTTGTTTAATTGTTTTGGGGGGGGGGGTTACTGAAAAACTAGGAAATCTATATTAACTAAATTAATTAACTAAACTTAGACTAAGACACGAACGAAAACTGAGGTTTGTATTCAGATGAGATTAACGACTACCTAGACTAGAATCCAGTTTGAATGGGAATGGACTTCTAATGGTATTATTGATGTATGGAGCCGGGATCGTAAGATACTAAACCTTAAGGTATTTCAATGCTAAGACTTCCCGACCCTTCTCAGGAAGAAACCTAGGAAACCCTACAAGGCTGTTATGATTATCGACTGTTAGACTTCCTCTCAGTCCTCTAACGATTCTAAAAGTGCCCTAATATGACTATCTACCTCTCAGCGCGATAATCTAAGGCAATTCTAGGTTCTAACTTGGTTTACTAGACACAAATGTAATTAGGGAAATAAGATCGACTTCTCTCAAAACCTATCTTAGATATATATTGCACCGCGACCTAATCATTAACTCGAGCCTCTCAGCGACAAGTTAAGCAGAACACTTGATTTTATTAAATTACCGATTATTACTTCTAAGGTTACTTACGCGTTTTCACCCTAAAGGATTAATGATCTATTACGTGATATAGACACTCACCTAAATCAAGAATCCTAAAATAACCCTATTATGTGATAAAGACCGTCACCAAGGATCATATGAAGCAATAGACAGTAGTAAAACAATCGTCAGGCATGCATGTGCACCAAATCATAAATCCTAAAACACTTTACTTTCAGAAATCAATCCATACACGAACAATAATAACCATTAAAAATCCAAACTTTAATCAAACATTCATCTTGTCTAGGTAGTTATAAAAGTTTAGCCAATCATCTCAATAAACGAAAACAATGCAAAGATATCTAACGAAGAATTCATTATGACAAAGTTCTAAGAATATAATCGACAAAACAAGGGATTAGGAAACCCGATTGATTCTTCGATTCTTCAACTTCGACTCGTACCAATGATTCCCGTGCTTCAAGATCTCCGATTGCTCCAAAAGAATGCTCCAAAGTCGCCTCCAAGTCTCACAATTTCGTAACCACCTTTTAGATTAAGTTTCTTGGGAATTTATAGTAAACCCTAGCTGCCAAACATAATTTCGCGATCCTCCTACCCGTAGCGTAGCGCGACGGGTCCTCCTTATACGTTCGCGCTACGCGAGTGACTATCAGGATCAGCATTTTGTTTGTTTCATGGTAGCGTAGCGCGACTGATCAACCATTTATGCTAGCGCTACGCGAGTGACGATTTTTCACAGAATGTTGTCTCCGAAATCCAGCTTTAACACCCCAAAATTCTTAAAAATAATTCTAACTCTTTGTGACTTGTTCAAGGATGTAATGCTTCATCATTATAGCTCGTTTCCACTCAATTTTCAGCCACTTAACGTATAAAGACCTGGAAAACCGAACTTTCATCAATAGTACGTAATTCTAAATAAAACTAAACTAGAATTAACGATAAATTGTACAAACTATACACGATATAAGCATGTATTTTGCAATACATCAAACATCCCCACACTTACACTTTTTTCGTCCCCGAAAAAGAATTGTGCAACGGAATCAGAAACAAATAGTCACTCGGATCAAAAGTATAGGTATAATTAATTAAAACCAAGACTTGCGTTAGTAGCGATTGCAAACATACTTGTCCACCTAAACCCGAATCTAATCCTAAACCCTTATCATGTGAATTTAATTTAAGTGCGGTCAATCCACCTAGGGTCTCACACTAGAATCTACGATCCACCTACTCCCACCTCAAGCTTATAGGACTAAAGGAACGATCACTGGACTAATTGCTAACCGTTTTATACCAAGATAAAGAGAGTTTAAAATCAAATCTTTTTATTTTTTTTATTTTTTTTACACTCATTCGTGAGACTAGACGATGCTTTCCCTAACCCAGCGGTATTCCGACTGTAGAGTCGCTATCCCCAATCACAGATTACATAGGTTTCGGTACTTTTATTCGGCAAGTCGATTTCACACATCCCAGAGGTAAACCGGCTGTAGAGTCGCTATCCCCAACTCGGAATACATAGACCTGTGTTACTTTCATTTAGTTTCTAGCTCACTTTTTATTCTATTTTTTTTTTCTTTTTCAGCGAGATATGATAAAAAACTCTAACTATCTTAGCTTATAACGGCATCCCTTATACTATTTTTAGCGGTTTTAGTTTCCCATATTTCCCAGGCGAGAACCCACTAGCAGACCGACAATTAAGGTATATTAGATCAAAGGGACTTAAAACTAAACCCGGGCCTATCCACATATCCCTAACTAGACGCAAGCTCGATTTATTATAATCTCATATTATTATTATTCAAACCAAGCAACAATTCATTTTTTCTATCATTTTCCGTTTTAATTGCAAACTTCTTTTTTTATTCGAAAGACATTTTCTGATTTTTCAATTTTTTTTTGAATTTTTCAAATTTTTTAATTTTTTTTTGTGTTTTTCATATTTATGACTCAAATATTTACAAGTATCCCATCCCCACACTTAGAGATTGCATTGTCCCTAATGCAAGAACGAAAATACGACTCAACAACTACCTATGAAAAGAAACTGCGAACGAAAATAAATAAAATATACAACAACAAAAGGGAAACGACTTAGCTGGTTAGGACAAAAGTCAGTGCCAGCCGTACGAGTCTTGAATCCCCCGAACGATCGTATAGCATTCCATTCGCGATCGTTGACTAGCCTGCTTGGGTTTATCAAAATGGCAAGCTCAGAATCACCCGAATGGCAATTGGGTACGGGTGGTACAATCCAAACCTGCACAATCAAAGCAAAACAAAACCCAACGCAGTACCGACTCTAAAAACGACTCAAAACTACTAATTTAGACTCATGGTACAAAATAAAAGACTCAGAAATACAAACTCTACAAATTGATATCAACTTCTCACAAACTTACGGAGGATCATGGAAGCGCAGCTCACCCTCCAACATCGCCCTCACCTTACGGGCTGTAGCACTATCATTCCTAACAATGCCCGCATCGCTCACAACTCTCTCATACTCTCTCGACTCATCATCGGGCGGTTTGAATCTAAACGTATCATCTTTATACTTATCCCCACACTGAGCCCTGCTCAGTGTCTCAATCCTAGATTCTAAACTCACCACTCTCTCCTCTAATTCTTCCAATTTCCTACCCGGTAGATCCCCACACTTGAATCCTGTCACCTTTTCTAAACTCGCATCCCTCAAATCCTTCTCCTCATCTCTCTCGTCATTCTCACACTCTCCCACTAACGAAATCTCATGCTCTATATCACTAGGCCCTTTCGAATTCGTAACCTTAAAAACTACCGATTCCTCACCCGCTCTAAGTGTAATGGTGCCTAAAAAGACATCTATGAGAGCTTTAGCGGTATTCAAGAACGGTCGTCCTAAAATTAACGGTATGTTTTCATCGGCTTCCATGTCTAGAATAACAAAATCGGCCGGGAAAACAAACTTATCTACCTTAACGAGTAAATTCTCAACTATGCCCCTCGGGTGTTTAACGGACCTATCAGCTAACGACAATGTCATTCGGGTAGGTGAAAGCTCGCCTAGGTCTAGCTTCTCATAGAGTGAAAAGGGCATTAAATTGATACTAGCACCTAGGTCGGCTAAAGCTCTAGTGTTTGTGTTACTACCAAAAAGACAAGGAATAGTGAAAACACCGGGATCGGTAAGCTTTTTGGGAAGCTGATTTGAGACAACGGCTGAACACCCTCCATGCAATGGAACATTCGACAACTCCCCTAATTTTTCCTTATTCCTCAGAAGGTCCTTTAAAAATTTCGCATATTTAGGCATGGACTGGAGTGCCTCTATAAACGGAAGATTAATCTTCAATTGCTTGAAGATATCTAAGAATTGTCCGTATTCCTTTGAATATTTTTGATTCTTAAGACGTGAAGGAAACGGAGCATACGCATGGTTCACTAAGGGTGAAGGCCTAACAACTACGGGAGGTTTCTCAGCTTTCTTCTCAACTTGAGACTCACCGGGCTGTGCGGTACTTGCTGGGCGCAACCTCGATTGCACTTTGCCGGGAGCCCCCATCTCTATCACCTCATCTATAATATCACCATCCTCATCAACCTCTCTCTCCTCAACACTAGGGTTCCCTACGGTCTTGCCACTACGGGTAGTAATGGCTTTAACATGGGCATTCGGGTTAGGTTGGGTGTTAGCTGCAAACTGACCGGGTAATCTTTCATCTAACTTCCTAGACATATCACTTACAACCCTAGAAAGGTCTTGGACTGCAGCTTGGTGATTCTTAAGCATGAGATCGTGTTCACTAAGTTTCTTTTGGGTGTTTTGATCCCTAGCAATGAGTTGACTCATCATGGACTCCATTCTTTCCATGCTACCCCCTAAATCGAAACTTGAACCTTGACCTGTTTGACCTTGGTTATTCGACCCCCCATTTTGAACCTGTTCATTTGAACCCCCACTAAAGAGTGAACCTAGACCTCTATTTGGATTTTGAGCTATTTGAAAACCAGGAGGTCCACTTGAGCGAAAATTATTATTATTAGTAAAGTTATTATTATTATTTCGCCAACCCGAACCAACATTATTATTACCAAACCCACTAGACTGACCTCTACCAAACCCCCCTCCTAAATAATCACATTGCTCCTCACCAGCTAGTACAGGACATGCACTCGTATCATGACCACCTCGACAAAACTCACACTTATCAACTTTAGCTCTAATCTCCTTAAGCTCTCGAGTGATGTTTTCCAACACAGAGGCTAAACTAGGGTCCATGGTGACATGGTTCACCCCTCGGGCGGGTGCACTAGTAGTGGTATTTGAATTACCACTTTGATACCTCTGATCGGATCGTGATTGGGACTGAGACTGAGCAAACGCCTCAAAACGCTCTAGACACTCAGGAACTGTAAGAATACCCATCATATGCTCCCCCGCATTGGTATCGAACCTATCTCTAGTCTCTTGGGTAAGACCATTATAGAATTTCTCACATAAAGCCCAATCAGAAAGACCATGCTGGGAGCAACGAGCACAAAGGGTTTGGAAACGCTCCCAAGCAAGGTAGTAGGGCTCGTCGGGCCCCATGCGAAAGGAATGGATTTCGTCCCTAAGTCGTGAGGCTTTAGCGGGCGGGAAATACTTATTCAGAAAGGCTTGACGAAGCCCCGCCCAAGTGGTAAAAGTACCGGTTGGTTGAGAGTCCAACCAAGTAGCCGCACGGCCGGCTAATGAGAACGGGAAAAGCTGTAGGTAGGTGGCATCGTTGGGTGCACCGCTAAGGCTAAAGGTAGCTAGCATCCTAGAGAAACGGTTGATGTGGGCCGGGGCGTCCTCATCGTCTCGGCCATGGAATTGGATATTATTGGTGATGGCCTGCATGGCATAAGATGGGATCTGCCATGAATTGTCATTAACTATGGGTGGGACGGTGATGGGTGAAACTAGGCCGGTGAAATTCTGAGTGGCCTGCTTATGGACGGTTTGCCTAGGGTTAGCCATGTGTTCTAAGTTTTCTAGATTACTAGAGGTACTAGAAGTAGGGCTACCGGGCGGTGAATCCTTAGGTGAATGGTTAGGCGAAGGTGGTGGTGTAGGAGGTGGGGTGGGTAACGGGGTGAAATCGAACTCGGGGAAACGAGATGAAGATGTAGAAGTAACCTGTGGGCCTTCGTCCGATTGAGATGATGACTGCTTGACTGGTGGTGGTGGTCCGTGCGAGCGCAGATGTGGCATCCACTACTAGCAAAAACATGAACACAAGAAAAGCAAACACTAGTTACCGAGACACAAGAGAAGACAAAGACTCAACAAAACAAAGAAAACACGTAGCACGTATATATCAATCAGGTCTATCAAAGCTAATAAACGCAATTGCCAAGAGTCCCCGGCAACGGCGCCAAAAACTTGATGTGTGCTAAACAGACTATAAAAAACGAACTAAATTAGACTCTCTATTCTAGACACTATAAAGCTTTAAATTTATGGACTAGGACTCTCTAAAACCTAAACCACACAACCGGCAAGTGTACCGGTCAATGTAGTATAACCTAAGCAAGTCCGAGTATCGAACCCAAAGACTCTATGTATTACGTACTAGACTCTAATAGACACTGACAGACGCGACTTAAACTTGTTTAATTGTTTGGGGGGGGGGGGTTACTGAAAAACTAGGAAATCTATATTAACTAAATTAATTAACTAAACTTAGACTAAGACACGAACGAAAACTGAGGTTTGTATTCAGATGAGATTAACGACTACCTAGACTAGAATCCAGTTTGAATGGGAATGGACTTCTAATGGTATTATTGATGTATGGAGCCGGGATCGTAAGATACTAAACCTTAAGGTATTTCAATGCTAAGACTTCCCGACCCTTCTCAGGAAGAAACCTAGGAAACCCTACAAGGCTGTTATGATTACCGACTGTTAGACTTCCTCTCAGTCCTCTAACGATTCTAAAAGTGCCCTAATATGACTATCTACCTCTCAGCGCGATAATCTAAGGCAATTCTAGGTTCTAACTTGGTTTACTAGACACAAATGCAATTAGGGAAATAAGATCGACTTCTCTCAAAACCTATCTTAGATATATATTGCACCGCGACCTAATCACTAACTCGAGCCTCTCAGCGACAAGTTAAGCAGAACACTTGATTTTATTAAATTACCGATTATTACTTCTAAGGTTACTTACGCGTTTTCACCCTAAAGGATTAATGATCTATTACGTGATATAGACACTCACCTAAATCAAGAATCCTAAAATAACCCTATTATGTGATAAAGACCGTCACCAAGGATCATATGAAGCAATAGACAGTAGTAAAACAATCGTCAAGCATGCATGTGCACCAAATCATAAATCCTAAAACACTTTACTTTCAGAAATCAATCCATACACGAACAATAATAACCATTAAAAATCCAAACTTTAATCAAACATTCATCTTGTCTAGGTAGTTATAAAAGTTTAGCCAATCATCTCAATAAACGAAAACAATGCAAAGATATCTAACGAAGAATTCATTATGACAAAGTTCTAAGAATATAATCGACAAAACAAGGGATTAGGAAACCCGATTGATTCTTCGATTCTTCAACTTCGACTCGTACCAATGATTCCCGTGCTTCAAGATCTCCGATTGCTCCAAAAGAATGCTCCAAAGTCGCCTCCAAGTCTCACAATTTCGTAACCACCTTTTAGATTAAGTTTCTTGGGAATTTATAGTAAACCCTAGCTGCCAAACATAATTTCGCGATCCTCCTACCCGTAGCGTAGCGCGACGGGTCCTCCTTATACGTTCGCGCTACGCGAGTGACTATCAGGATCAACATTTTTTTTGTTTCATGGTAGCGTAGCGCGACTGATCAACCATTTATGCTAGCGCTACGCGAGTGACGATTTTTCACAGAATGTTGTCTCCGAAATCCAGCTTTAACACCCCAAAATTCTTAAAAATAATTCTAACTCTTTGTGACTTGTTCAAGGATGTAATGCTTCATCATTATAGCTCGTTTCCACTCAATTTTCAGCCACTTAACGTATAAAGACCTGGAAAACCGAACTTTCATCAATAGTACGTAATTCTAAATAAAACTAAACTAGAATTAACGATAAATTGTACAAACTATACACGATATAAGCATGTATTTTGCAATACATCAAACATCCCCACACTTACACTTTTTTCGTCCCCGAAAAAGAATTGTGCAACGGAATCAGAAACAAATAGTCACTCGGATCAAAAGTATAGGTATAATTAATTAAAACCAAGACTTGCGTTAGTAGCGATTGCAAATATACTTGTCCACCTAAACCCGAATCTAATCCTAAACCCTTATCATGTGAATTTAATTTAAGTGCGGTCAATCCACCTAGGGTCTCACACTAGAATCTACGATCCACCTACTCCCACCTCAAGCTTATAGGACTAAAGGAACGATCACTGGACTAATTCCTAACCGTTTTATACCAAGATAAAGAGAGTTTAAAATCAAATCTTTTTTATTTTTTTATTTTTTTTACACTCATTCGTGAGACTAGACGATACTTTCCCTAACCCAGCGGTATTCCGACTGTAGAGTCGCTATCCCCAATCACAGATTACATAGGTTTCGGTACTTTTATTCGGCAAGTCGATTTCACACATCCCAGAGGTAAACCGGCTGTAGAGTCGCTATCCCCAACTCGGAATACATAGACCTGTGTTACTTTCATTTAGTTTCTAGCTCACTTTTTATTCTATTTTTTTTCTTTTTCAGCGAGATATGATAAAAAACTCTAACTATCTTAGCTTATAACGGCATCCCTTATACTATTTTTAGCGGTTTTAGTTTCCCATATTTCCCAGGCGAGAACCCACTAGCAGACCGACAATTAAGGTATATTAGATCAAAGGGACTTAAAACTAAACCCGGGCCTATCCACATATCCCTAACTAGACGCAAGCTCGATTTATTATAATGTCATATTATTATTATTCAAACCAAGCAACAATTCATTTTTTCTATCATTTTCCGTTTTAATTGCAAACTTCTTTTTTTATTCGAAAGACATTTTCTGATTTTTCAATTTTTCTTTGAATTTTTCAAATTTTTTAATTTTTTTTTGTGTTTTTCATATTTATGACTCAAATATTTACAAGTATCCCATCCCCACACTTAGAGATTGCATTGTCCCTAATGCAAGAACGAAAATACGACTCAACAACTACCTATGAAAAGAAACTGCGAACGAAAATAAATAAAATATACAACAACAACAAAAGGGAAACGACTTAGCTGGTTAGGACAAAAGTCAGTGCCAGCCGTACGAGTCTTGAATCCCCCGAACGATCGTATAGCATTCCATTCGCGATCGTTGACTAGCCTGCTTGGGTTTATCAAAATGGCAAGCTCAGAATCACCCGAATGGCAATTGGGTACGGGTGGTACAATCCAAACCTGCACAATCAAAGCAAAACAAAACCCAACGCAGTACCGACTCTAAAAACGACTCAAAACTACTAATTTAGACTCATGGTACAAAATAAAAGACTCAGAAATACAAACTCTACAAATTGATATCAACTTCTCACAAACTTACGGAGGATCATGGAAGCGCAGCTCACCCTCCAACATCGCCCTCACCTTACGGGCTGTAGCACTATCATTCCTAACAATGCCCGCATCGCTCACAACTCTCTCATACTCTCTCGACTCATCATCGGGCGGTTTGAATCTAAACGTATCATCTTTATACTTATCCCCACACTGAGCCCTGCTTAGTGTCTCAATCCTAGATTCTAAACTCACCACTCTCTCCTCTAATTCTTCCAATTTCCTACCCGGTAGATCCCCACACTTGAATCCTGTCACCTTTTCTAAACTCGCATCCCTCAAATCCTTCTCCTCATCTCTCTCGTCATTCTCACACTCTCCCACTAACGAAATCTCATGCTCTATATCACTAGGCCCTTTCGAATTCGTAACCTTAAAAACTACCGATTCCTCACCCGCTCTAAGTGTAATGGTGCCTAAAAAGACATCTATGAGAGCTTTAGCGGTATTCAAGAACGGTCGTCCTAAAATTAACGGTATGTTTTCATCGGCTTCCATGTCTAGAATAACAAAATCGGCCGGGAAAACAAACTTATCTACCTTAACGAGTAAATTCTCAACTATGCCCCTCGGGTGTTTAACGGACCTATCAGCTAACGACAATGTCATTCGGGTAGGGAGAAAGGTCACTTCAAAAGAGAGTGCAAAAATCAGGAGACTAGTGGAACAAAGAATCCTTTTGGAAAAGATGATTACTATCGAAAAGCCATATATCAACAGGTTGCTAATCAACCGTATCAACATAAGGATTCACAAACTGCACATGGGAAAATGATCGAAGATGCAAATAAGAAAGCTTATTATGGCATCATTGATCAAGATGAGTGGCTGAAGGTTTTAGCTGGGACAAGTACATTCCAGCTGATTCCAATCTTAAAGCTTTCATTGCTCAGATAGTTCAAAAGCCAGAGTTAATGAAGGAATGGATAGCTGTGTTATCCGATGATGAGAAAAGTCAAAATGAAGAATCAGTTCTTCTGAAGATAGTTCAACAGAAAGCAGTGATGATGATGAAGAAATTGAACAGATAAATGTTGGAAAAACTCATCTATCTTCTGACAGTTTTGAATTTTATTTTGCAGATAAACTGAAGAAACTCAAAGAGAGAAAAGCTGCAAAAGAAAATAAAGAAATCAAGATTGTTGTGAAGATAGTTGAACTGGAGAAGATAGTTGAGATCGAGAAGATTGTGGAAGTTTAAAAGATTGTTGAAATTTCAAAACCATGTCTCACATGTTTGGTATCTTGCAAACAACGTGAAGAAAAAGATGAGAGGTTTAATGAATCAGAAAAGTTGAAAGAAAAGTTGTTGTTTGATGTCAAGAATTTGAAAGAATCATATGATGTATTAAACAGAACGGTGACTAGTTTGCAGAAAACAAATTCTGAAAAAGAAAATGCTTTGAAGATGTTGAATGCAAAAATGATGTCGAAGCAGAAAGGGATAAACTTTTACATTGAAGAATGTGCGAAATGGAAAAAAGAGTTGGATAGTGAAGCAGCCGAGAATGAAAGAATCAGACGATTGCTGCGAAGTTATACAAGTAGTGATTACATAATTGATAGAATTTATCCTACTGTTGCAGGTTTTGAGGCGTTTAAAGATGAAGACAAGAAGTCAAAGAAGAAAACGGATACTGGTAAGAAACAGAGTGTCTGTTATAATAAGTGTCCGCCTCCAATTTGGGAAGGGTATTCGCCTAGAAAACCGAATGAGGATCAAGTCCAAAAGGCAGTTAATCTAAAGTTAGAGTCCGAGTTAACCGATGTATTACCAGACACAGATCATGAGTCCGAATTAATAAAAAGAATGGTCGATCAGGTGTTGGATAAGGATGAGGAGTCAGAGTTAAAATCCGAGTCCGAAAGTTCGTGTCAGTTTGTCGGAAGTTCGAGTTCGTCCGAAAAGTGTTCAAAATCATCGGGAAAACGGGTTTATAGTAAAGATTTTTTGTTGTCAAAATCTAATTTGTATGACGAAACATTTGAAGTTGCATATACTTTGAATAATTCTGACAAAGTATATTTTGATAAAGAGTTTCCAATAAGAAGTGTTCGTTTTGACATGATCATAAAGGTTTTCAAAATGACAGAAATTAATATTTCTGAAATAAAAGATTTAAATTTTACTGGAAAACCTAAGAAATACACTTCAAGAGTTCAGCAACGATTAAACAAGAAAAAGAGTTACAATTCTGGTTCTGGTTTTCAAAACAAACCAAACCATAATGGTAATTTCTAAATAAAAGGTCTTGGTTTTATTCCTCCAGAAAATTATAAAAATGAAAAATTTTCTAAAAATTCAAAATTTGTTTCAGGTCCATCTGCTGAGGAAGAGAAGAAGAGCTCTTTTTGGAGACAATCAAATCAAGAATTTCTTGCTGAGAAGAAGAAAAGTGAAGTTCATCTGAGAAGAGAAACAAGAACCTGTTTTAGATGCAATGAAGTTGGTCATATTGCATGGAACTGTCCCAAAGCAACTAAGACAAAACAGGGAGTCTCAGAAAAACTGAAAAATATTGTTATTGATAAAACCGAACCAAGAACTGAGAAATTTAAAGTGTTTAAAAATTCAACATATGAAGTTGGTGAGTGTTCGAAAAAGTTTTACAAGAAAAGGGGAAATCTTGACAACCAAGCTTGGGTTGTTAAGAAATCAGATGTAAAATCTGGCGATGAATCTGATTCCACAAAGTCAGATGAGCCACAGTCTGAGATTAAAGTTGATGAAAACTCGGTACCTCAAATGGATGATGAGAATTTTCCATCATTGAGGGCTGAGAATTTTAAATCAAAGATTGGAAAAGTTGAAATCTCAAATCAATTTTATTCTGAAAAGAATGAATTTGATGTTGAAAAAGTTTTTAATGGGAATGTAAAGAAAATTTTTGGAAAAATGATAGATGGGAAGGTTACAGGGGTAAAGGACTTTTATGCTACAAAGAAAGCAACTTACAACCCAACTAAAGAGGAGTTGGAATCACCCAAGACTGGTCAGGCTTGGGTGGACCTTTTCTTTCATTAAAAAACCTGACTTGCCGGAGCTCCCAGGTTGGTAAGAGTGGAACAGGAATCGGCATCTTTCTTAGCAAATGATCCTACAAGTGGTATAGTTGGTAAAGTACAGGTGGTATATTTAAATTGTTATATTTTGATTTACAAGTGGTTATGGTTGGTGAAATGAACCTGCAAGTGGTTGAAGAAGGTTTTCATTTTCAAGTGGTTAATCAAGGTCATTAAGTTGAACTTGATTGAACCATACTTACAAGTGGTATTTTGGAGAACAATATGATGAGATTATCCCCTAACCTACAAGTGGTTTGAAAAGTCAACAAAACTAATTTTCCGGAAAAACCATTTGATTAAAACAAACTTAAGTGTTTTGAAATCACAATGGGAAAATAGTTTGTTGTGAGGGGGAGTTCTGATTGTTTATGCCAAGTGGATGGCGACAATTTGATATCAGTTGTCACTTTATTGTATAGTTTGTTTTCAAATTTCCTAAAATGTGTTTGCATTTTAGGGGGAGTAAAAAATTTCAGAAAATCCAAAAACATTTGAAATTTTGAAAAATACAAAAACATGATAAAAATAAAAAATGAGTTTTGTTGAGAAAAAGAGGAAATGATAGTACATCAGTGGACGATCACGGCATGCTAAAGAAATGGAAAGTTAAATAGTGATAAACGGTCTCACTGATGATATGCCAGTAGGTTTTTGCACATTTAGTAGATTGTGACGAGATATAAACCTAAATTTCAAACTTGCTTAATTCGTGGGTAACATCTCTCGGATATATGGGTAACCCCTGAAATCTTGTTTGAAGGACCCCTCTTTCTGAGATACTAGGTCTTTATGCTTAGTGATATCTGGGGTATTATCTCGGGACTTCTGATAATGCGGAAGTAATGGCCTAGTCCCCGGAGAATACTTTTCGCTTGCTTGAAATATAGCGCCGCCCTCAGCATAAAATGATGAGACAATAAAATTGCTAATCAATGCTGTTGTAAAAAAAGATCCTCTAAAGGGGACCCACCAAAGTCGAGCCGTCATCTCTCTGCTGAACATAAGTTCTGACCTAAGCTCTCACGGTTTCGCAATTTAACCCCTTACAGATATCATCTAGGTATACTCACCTGTAAGACTGAATATTGGGATCTGGATACGGGAGTATATTCTGAGGTGGGACACGCGAATAAGTTTAAGTGCTTAAGACATTAATCTCGTATCTCGAAACAATTGAACTTTGTGTGAAAATTTAAGTGGATCAGTATACTGACAATCTAAGTGAATTGTTTAGAACTTAAAATGTTTAAAGCTTAATGGTGTTGGTGATTTGTCTTAAAAACTGATATGATCCTCTTACCCAAACTCACAAAAATAGTGTCTGTAAATATTTCTTTACTACATTTCTTTATATTAAAAAATTCCAAAAAGATTTTTAGTGTGTTTTAGCATAAATTTTGAAAAATCCAAAAAGATTTTCGACAACTGGTATTGGAGAGCTGATTTTCAAAATTCCGAGTGCTAAACATGATGACAACTGGTTTGGGAAAGAGTTGAGTATTTAGAGAGGGGGAGCTTGTTTGAAATGAAAAGAGAAAAAGTTTTTTGAAGTAAAAAAATTATTTCTACAAATGGTTCATTAGATGGTGAGATTGTTTTTACAAGTTATCATCAGAAAATTTATTGTGAGGTAGAGGATGTGCAGGTTATTTGAATGATAGAGAGCCAGGTTCCGATACCTGAGGACTTTGTAATTTCAACAATGCCAGACTGCGATCCCAGTATATCGAAAGGAGGAGTCTGAAGACATCTGAGTAGAGATTGTTCGTGGAGAGTCTGTTGATGCTGCTAGAGAGAGAAGGATTTAGAGTGAGACAAGAATCAGGACAAGATTTTGAAAGCACAAAGACTGATAAAGACTGAAGATTGTGAAGACTCGACACTTAAGATTCGTCAACATCTGAGGGGGAGTCTGTTGGTGCACACATATGTCGTCTTCGTCTTATAATCAAGTCTTGGCTGAGTTATGGATCTGATCAAGCATGATGTCATCATTCTTGATGATGACATCATTCAAGTGACCTCATCATTACAACATCTCATGGCATTCACGTAATAGAATTAAAATATTGCATGATTATGTATTTTTGAATTTCGCTTGAAAGTCATGATGCATGTAGTTCGCTTGAAAGTCAACTTAGGAGGTTCGCTTGAATGGTCCGCTTGAAGCGGGCATGTATATTTCAAGCGAGATAGGAATTCCTATAAATAGGCTTGTATTCTTGTCATTTGTAACGATTTTCAGATTTGATACCGAAGTGTTGCCGGTATTTCTCGTGAATGTAATAGCTGTTAAATCAATATACAAGAGGTTTAAAGTGATAACCAAGCTGTTTCGAAGTCCGTTTCTTATTTTCCGCATCTGAAACTGATAAAATCTCTTCTGAACGACTTGTTTGGGTCTCAAATCGATCCTAGACATTAGACAACCAAACGGGTCGAACAATGGTTGAATTTGTAGTGTTAAAGTGACAAAAAAAGTCACTCAATAAAAATTGAGTTATAAAAGTGTAAACCATGGAATGGACGCGATACGCTAAGGTTGACAAGCCCGGGAATGGGTAATTATGGTTAGAAACTAATGTTGATGAATTATGCAAGTATGTAACTTGTTATGTTACAACATGTAATTCAGATGTGTTAATTGTTCATAATAGTGTTTTGATATAAAGGTTAATATTAGTTGACGTGATATTGTTCACTATTTGATTTAATAGGTCAAGATTCGACTAAGAAACGTTTGGTAGTCGTTATAATGGAGAATTCCATAAATGAGCCAAATGGGTCGAATAATTGTGTAGTAAGTAATGTTAATGTTGAAAGTTAGCTTTTTGGCATTGACAAATCACAAGAGCATGAAGCCATAGGATTGGTAATGAAATGCCGGTGATATTAAGCCACAGATGTTGGGTAAACACGCCTTAAGGTTACTATTGTAATGGTAAAAAAATTTGTGTAAATATAGCGGGTCAAATATTTAAATAGAGATTTTCGTGATTCAGCCCGTAAACCAGATTTTCGGTATAATAATTGTGGTAGGCACGTCGGTAATTTAATTACGGATGTGTAGGAAAAAGAATCACTAAAAATGGACTTACGGATCATAAGTTATGGCAATTTTAAGTTGGGACTTGATAAAAGATTGAGCTGGGTATGTGCAGCAACAGTTTAAGCAACTTGCTGTAAAAAAAGGGGCTAGGTGTAGCGTCTAGCCCCTAGACGTAGCGTCTAGCCCCCTGATTCCTAAAATTGTTTAATTTTTGTTGTTTTGACCCATGGGACTTGTTTATACTCATTCTAACATTATCAAAACTAACATTTGATGTGGTTTTGACCTTAGGTGATATTGGGAACATTCCGGATGGTGATCAAGAATGTTTGAAGAACCGAACACGAACTTTTGAAGCTTCCGCGATTACTTAAATATGTTTAAAACAATGTCTATGTAGTTAACACTTAAATACTTGTTTTGGGGTTGTTAAACTAGTAGTACTTATCTAGAATGTTAACTTGGTCAAAATTTCCTTATGTTTGATATAAAAATCAAGGTTTTGGTTTGCTAAGGCTTTGTTTATAATAAAATATTATGAAAACGAGTAGAGTGTTACAGGTGGTGGCGCCCAGGTGGTGGGTGGCGGCGGTGTGAGGTGGTGGGTGGTGGTGTAGAATAGAGAGAGTGATGTTGTAGAGAGAGAGTAAAGACTATACTTATTTTATAGACAAAATTGCAGAAATCAACCTTTATGTTATACTCAAACTGTATTTCGTACCTTTCACTATGAAATCCGCAAAAATCAACCTTTATGTTTATGTTTTGCTACAAGATCAACCTTTACCACTAACCTCGTTTGTTATCTTGGTTAAGTTACATCACATGCAAAACATGTGAGGGTATTATAGTCATTTCACCTGTGTTATTATAAAACCCACCCAACTATTTCACTCTCTCTTTATTTATGTCTCTTTTTAATCTCTCTCTACTATATCCTCTTCTTCCCTTTACTGAAACATTACACCTCGACAAGCACCTCACCTACCACTACCTTCAACCTTCTCTAGCCACCATCTTCTTCAACAAAACTCCACCATCATTTGATTTGAAACGTGTATGATTTGAAAACATAAAGGATAAAACTCGTCAATTTTAAACATAAAGGACAGCGCCTGCAAATAGGTATAAAGATAAAGGACAATCCTTGCAATTCACTCTAAAGAAAAACTTTTCTCTATCTCTCTCTCTATATACCCTTTCTCTCCCTCTACCTCTCTCCACAACCACCATCTACAACCGCACCCAACCCACATCACCTGAAAACTTCCAGCGACCACCACCACCCTTCACCGCCTTAATAATTTTTACCTACAAATCTATACATATTCCCCAAATCCTCCATCGAGAGCTAGATACATTATACAAAATCCCAAAATCACAACTAGTGCATCGAACCATACACACTAATATAACCTCGCACATTCAAACCAAACAAATCCATCACACCAAACCAGATGACATCTTCTCTCTCCATTAAACCCTTCGTCGGAGCTCTCTCTTCCGACGAACCCTCACGGCTCGATTCCCTACGCCATTCTGATCTCTGTTCTGCAGTCCTATGGATCTCAATGACTTGGGAATCACGCTCTCGAACACTCAGTACGTTTTTTATTTCGATGTGACTTATGTGATCGATGAGGTTAGTATCATGAAAATTGAGTTGTTGAATCTGTTAATTCTGTTTGCGGTTGCTTAGTTTTATGTAGTTGTTTCTTATCCAAAATGTGAAGTTGTATTGTTACAGTTATTTGCTCTTAGAACAACTATTAGCTGCAATAGAATCATCAATTTCTCTTGAAATGAATTTGAGTTCCATGAAAATTGACTTTATGTGACTGTGTCTTGAGCTGTTGATCCGTTGATTATGTTTTCAAATGTAACACCCTTTTTATGATAATGAGATTACTTAATATATTACATGAGTTTATACTAAAATCCCAATTTACAAAATATTTTCGAATTCAAAACACCAAACGCTAACATGTTAAGTACAAAACGAAAGTTTAAAGTAACTTCTACTGGTCACTACCGACTAGTTTAAAAGCTTAGGACATGGTTATCAATTCATTTACATCAAAATCATTGTCTAAAACAAAGTTAAGTTAACGCGGAAGCTTCAAAATACGTGTTCGGTTCTTCGACATTGCTTGACCGCCATCCGGAATCCCACCATAGTCACCTAAGGTCAAAACCACTACAACATTAGTTTTGACATTGACATAATCCTTATAAACAAGTTCCAGCATTAATTTAATAAAAGAAAAATAAAAATTCTGATTTTTGATCCTCCCGCGTGTCGCGGCAGGAGACGTTAAATCCGTCGCGACTCGCGACGGCTTCCGTGTGTCGCGGGGGTATTAATGTATTCCTCCGCGTGGCGCGGGGGAACACGTTTTCCAGCAGGTGCAGGCTTAAATCCCTGCATATCTGCCCAACTCCGAAATTTGTAAAAATTCTAACTTTAAACTGTCATAACTTTTTACTCGTAAGTCCGTTTTGACCGATTCTTTTTCCTATGAGTCCGTAATAAAATTACGGATTCAACCATGTAAATTTCACATCGCGGAAACCGAGATACCGATAATTGGTTCACAATTTCCTTATTGCCAATATCCATCCCACTAGTGTAAGTGCATAGCACCTCTTTTCCATTCTTAAGACCTTTTAGACATAATTACCCAATTACCCGGGTTCACATACTTGGTGTATTCGCGCCAATTCCATGGCTTTGCGTTTCCTTTAGGGCTAATACTTGTTTCTTCGGAATTCAAGCATTCCGTTTCAAACAACCCTTTTTCATTTAACATTTATTGTTTGACCCATATTCCGGGTTCTTATACTTAGATTAATATCACCAAATCATTGGTATGGTACAATTCATCATTTGACGAGGTATAAGACTTTCAAGTCTCTACTCTCGTGATTCTTTTGAAAACATCATTTTGACCCGTTTGGCTATTTAGTGAAACCATCACTTCATTGACTAGCCAAACTAAATTCCAAGTCTTTACTTTGACCCGTTTGATGGTCGAGTGTACTTCGCCACTTTAACAACGCATCAAACGCATCTATTTCACTACAACATCGTTCACACAACAAAACTAATTATTTACACATAATTTAACGGGGCTTAAGCCACGTACCTTTAAAGCACACCTTTTCCGCGAGTATCACCTCCGGCGTGTCCACTTGACGTTCCGGATTCCTTGCCTAAAGAGTTCAATTCATAACAAGATTAGAACTCTTTCATAAGCTTTAACGCATTAATTCATAACATATGCAAATCTGCGTTTTTAGCAATCTTTAACATTTTAACCCTCATTTAGGCGTTTTGTCAAACACCTTGCGGGTCAGATTTCTACATGATCTAAACCAAGTTCATGACTTGAAATTATCACCCAAATTGACTTCAATTAGACAATATACACATATTTTGACATCAATAATTTCAGAGATTATCTCACAATTTCGGTTTACACTAGAGAAAGAGTCTTAATCCTAGTGTTTATCGAGTTCTACTAACTTACTAATCACCCACTATAGTGATTTTGATCCTTACAACTAACATGCAAGATTTTGACAATAAATCATCTAGGGTTTGTCCCTAGACTTCACATTACTTCCAATTTCATGTTTTACAACACATAATCAAGCTCAACCTTCGATTTCAATCACATGCAAGAATTTG